>OZ038491.1:13785021-13867521 GCA_964036315.1 Acanthosepion esculentum
CGATGAATATTTGAGTAAATGATTGTATGTATGTATGTATGTATGCCTTCACACGTGCACACGCATAAACACATATCCGCACACATATATACACAAAAAATCCAACCAGAACCTAAATTAAATGATGAAACAATAGCAATTATCCAGAGATCAACGGATAATTTGAGGAAAGAAAAAAAAGGAAATAAGAGGAAGACAAGTCAACAGCCAATCAAAACCAATCAAGTGAAAAGTAAAATAATGCACTCATACCACAATAAAAGTGCAAAAAATAGAGAAATATCAGCATCTTAAGTCTGTTCTGACGAGTGGTCACATCTACGAAACCAGAAAAATTCAAAGTAAACATGAATTAAGTGGAAAAACCTTTTCATGTTAATTCTATTAACGCTCTAATTCCATCTTCGATACTGGGCATCTACCACAAATCCTGCTGGCCTTTTAAATGACTCCTTATCGACAAATTACTGAAAAAACATTAACGTTGGACTAAAAAATAGTTTTATATATATATATATATATATATATATATATATATATTGTAGAATAGTTATTTAAAAGTGACGCTCTAAACGCAATTACACGTCAAGAACATTAGGCATTTCGAAGGCCGTATTATTGTAATATGACAAGTGATCCGAAACTTTATAAAAAATTAGCATAAATGCATAAAAAACATCTTTAAGTTTGAAATTACTTGGGTTAGAAGAAACACCACCACCTTCCTTAATAAATTTCATCTCAAGGTAGAGAACTGGAAAGGATAAATACAAAAGTAGGCAAAATATGTCTATATTTTTCAACTGAAGCAACATGGATGTGTGTATATATATATATATATATATATATATATATATATATATATATATATATATATATAAATAAAAAGGAAAGAACAGTAAGATATAAAATCCGGTGTTCTTATAGATATTTTTATTTTTACACAATAGTGATCTATGTAAATTTAAATTTACAGAGCATAAATATTATAAATTAATAGATTTAAAATATGGTTTTACCGCTACACAGTGATAACCATGTTTCAGAAATGGAAGCTAAAGCCCTTGAACTTAATTTTTTTATTAAACCAAAGACATTAGTTCCATTTCCTCATCAAGCGAATTTTGGAGGAACTTACTTTTTAAAATGTACGGTTGTTAACGGCACTGCAAAGATTCATAATTGAGGGTTTCCAAGGTTACCGATAAATCCATTCATCTAGACAAGGGGTGGTAGAGGGTTCAATTTTTTAATTTTCGTTGTATCAGTTAATAGTTAAATTTGAAAGCGGGGTTATGTTTAGGGATGTGTAGGGATGTATCTTTTTACAAATTCTTACATATATATATATATATATATATATATATATGTGTGTGTGTGTGTGTGTGTGTGTGTGTGTGTGTGTGTGTGTGTGTGTGTGTGTGTGTATGAGTTATCGAAAATATAATATAACAGAGCTATTAAATATATATTAATAAACATACATAATATCCCTCCCAAGTATCAAGGCGTCGAGTCTCATGCACAACGCAATCTTCCGGTGCTGAGTAGGGACAGATCGTTACATAATCTCAATTTTAATAAATAAAAACCTGTAATGTTTAAGTGTTTTTGAACAATATTACAAAAGCCCTTAAAGTTTATCAACGCAGGTTCTCAAACTGTTTTCCATCACAATTTACACAGCTTCGGAGTCTACCTCTAACGCTTCGACAAACTTTTTTGAACAAGTCATTTTGGGTATTAATTTCTTGAAATGCATGTCTTATGTAATTTTTCAAATCGCCGACACTTCTTGGTTTTCGACGATAAACTTTGACCTTGAGTACTCCCCGAAAGAAGAAATCCATTGGGGTCAAGTCTGGTGAACGTGCCGGCCAATCAATTGTACCTCTTCGGTTTATCCATTTCTCAGGAAATGTTTCATCAAGATACTCAGTAGTAATTATATAACAGATACATAAACCTATTCCACATACAGTCCACCTACTTTTGGACCACCCTGTATAATGATTTTCTCATACAAGTATTACTATTTAATCCATAAATTTTGTGGAGAAAATTTGAATTCATACCTTTCCGAATAAAACGAATCGTGCTGGAATTTAAACTAGGCTCTCAGGTTAACAATTTGAAGACCTAATCCATTACACTACTGAGACATCGAAGATTAAAACACCTGGGATTACCATCTAGGTACTGACCAGTTCCTTAATTTCAAGATTATACGAGAACCGGTGTTTCAAGCCTGGCAATTTGTAAATAAAAATAGCAATACCTACACGCAAATCTCCGAGGGGATAATGTTATTAATTCATATATCATCCAAATCTGTCAAATCTCATTTCGTTTTGAGAATTTCCCAATGTCACTTCTTCTATGCCTCTTGTCCAGTCAGGACGTTGGCGATCATGGCTCTCCAAATTTGTCTATCCTTTGCAGCTCTTAATACATTTTATATGTTATCTCTCCTAAACCCTTTTCTGCCATTCATTAATTCGAGCTCGCCCGGTAGGTAATGCGCTGTTTGCCACTTTCTTGTGAGTATCAAATTTACCAAGCCCTATTTCCTCATTATGTGCCTTAGGGATGTCAGCTGTTTCCTTCTAGTATTGTGATAAGTGCCATTTTACTTACATTATTTACATTATTCGGACTGTTATCCTCATCTTCATTGCCATATTCACAACGTTTCAGCCATTGTACGCTCCAGACTTCTTCAGGTGATTGAAATTTCAATCTGAATACTTTATTTCGTCTTCTAGGATAGATTGTTCTAGTTCCACGTGCCATTCTTCTTCCGGGTGATTCAGTCAGTTCCCTTTTAACTCAACTCTCTAACATTTTTTGTTCATCACTACTGTAGCCTGGTATTGAACGCACAACTCTTTGGATTTAGTCACTGGATCTAACCAACGTCTTTATCCACTGAGCCATGTGAGGATAACTGTCCGAATAATGTAAATAACGTATGTAATCATATTGCCTCATCTCAGTGATATAGACAGATATGGAAGTGTCATTTTCTTTCCATTTTTTTTTAAATTGTCGTTGCTCAAATTCTCGTTTCATCATATTCTCAGCATCGTTCTGTAGAGCGACATTTCTGTTGCTTTAAATATCTTCTTAATCTGTGAAGCGATTATCATCATACACTGTCATAAAGGAAGACCCATTAGTTTTGATATTGTAATTTACATGTCGGTCCGTTTCTCTTGCTAACAACCATGTATTCTGCCTTGCAATTGATGCTAAGTCCTTCTCTTTTGTTTGAAACAATGATGTTGCCAACGTTATCCTTAAATTACGTTTACAAAATATATATATTTAATAAATATGTGGAAACTGGATCTGGCATTAAATAACCCATAGTGGTTGATATGCCATGAAACCCCAAACAAACAACCTTCTCTCTTTCCTTCATTATATTCTGTAGAAGTTCTTTTAGCTTTCTTTCTATGTATGTCTTCTATCAGCACTCTGTCATCTTCATATCTTGTATTGGTAAGATGTTGGCCGCTAATTTTGTATCATGGTAGGACTGTTAATTCTCTCAAAACTGCCTCACTGTTGGAATGAGTCCGGTGAGAAAACGTATCCCTTCCTTATCCCCTTTCAAATTTTGTACATTTAGTGAATTAAGGTTCTGTTCATATTCTGGTGTTTTTCTGCCAGTATTGGCTCTGAAATATTCTAATATCCTTCGCAAATATATAACGATTACTTAGCTGTTTCAACGACCAAAATAAAAACTCATGCGTCTCCCGCCTTCAAAAATATGAGCATAAGAATAAGAAACGTCTTTTGCGATTCTCTGACAGGTGGGATCAAGTTCATTTTTCCTGTTCTTTTTCATAGAGTTAATAAATAGAAAGATATAGAGGGATCTAAATATCAGGACATTCTCACGGAAATTCATTGCCTGAGCAGCCACATCGGAATTAGATAACTATATATATATATATATTTTAGAATATTTATATATAATATATATATATATATATATATATATATATATATATATATATATATATATATATATAATGGACTCTCCTCTCAGTTTCGACGTATGAGGATCTGACAACTTAAATGATTCACTTATGAAATTTTGTGCCATTATCTTAAGTGGCACGTAAGACCCGCTAGTGATTACAAAGGAGACCGCATATGGAGCAAGTCTAAGATTGTGGGATGAGATCACTGTTAGATTGGCTGAAGTATTTGATCTTGCCCTTGATTCTTGGAGACAATTCAGACAAGCTGAATGAAAACTGTTGATTCCAGTAAAATAGGTTGATCTCTATTTTACCCGCTCCAAGGCTAATCGCTTGAGCGTGTTATGAGGTATATTGACAGCTGACAAGTTGCTCTTCAGCTTGTCTTTGTATCTTAGCCATGAACGCCATACATTCTTCTAGCACTGATCTAACTGGCTGTACATTAGGAAATTGGATATCCTGTCATCAGACATTCTCAAGACATGACCAGTCCACCGTAACTGAAACTGTATGAGAAAAGTCTCGATACCTCCAATATTACACCTGTTAAACAGGTCTACGTTAGATGTCCTATGTTGAAGGTTAACTCCAAAGATGGCACACAGACAGCTTTTATGGGAAACATCCAGCTGGCGTATATGGTGCCTGTATGGAGTCCATGACTCTGAGCCGTACAAAAGGATGGCAAGGACAAAGGGAATTAACAAAAAAAAATAATTGACAACTGACATCCATTAAAGTTGGAATTAGAACTGTGTACCCAGTGAGAGAAATAAAGGGTCCCTTTAGACATTCCAACGCATATGGAGAAAGCCGGAATAGTCTGGATAATGTAAATACTGAACAAAATACCTCATCTCAGAAATATAGACAGCTAATCGGCTCTTGTTGAAATAACGTATGTCACAACTGATGACATATTGCCATAGGTATGAATGTATTTCTATCATTACTAGAGAGAGTGGTATTAAATATGGCGACAAAGATGAGGACAATAGTTTGGATAATGTAAATACTGTACATAATACCTCATCTCTGAAATATAGACAGATATTCGGCTTTTGTTGAAATAACGTATGTCACAACTGATGACATCTTGGCATAGGTAGAAATGTATTTCTATTCTTACTACAGAGAGTGTTATTAAATAGAGCGACAAAGATGAGGACAATAGTCTGGATAATGTGAATACTGAATATAATACATCATCTCAGAAATATAGAGAGCTATTCGGCTTTTGTTGAAATAACGTATGTCACAACTGAGGACATCTTGGCATAGGTATGAATGTATTTCTATCATTACTAGAGAGAGTGGTATTAAATATGGCGACAAAGATGAGGACAATAGTTTGGATAATGTAAATCCTGTACATAATACCTCATCTCTGAAATATAGACAGATATTCGGCTTTTGTTGAAATAACGTATGTCACAACTGATGACATCTTGGCATAGGTAGGAATGTATTTCTAACCTGACTAGAGAGAGTGTTATTAAATATAGCGACAAAGATGAGGACAATAGTCTGGATAATGTAAATACTGTATATAATACCTCATCTCAGAAATATAGACAGCTATTCGGCTTTTGTTGAAATAACGTATGTCACAACTGATGATGTCTTGGCATAGGTATGAATGTATTTCTATCTTTACTAGAGAGAGTGGTATTAAATATGGCGGCAAAGATGAGGACAATCGTCTGGATAGTGTAAATACTGTACATAATACCTCATCTCAGAAACATAGACAACTATTCGGCTTTTCTTGAAATAACATATGTCACAAGTGATGATATCTTGGCATAGGTATGAATGTATTTCTATCCTTACTCGAGAGAGTGGTTTTAAATATAGAGACAAAGATGACGACAATAGTCTGGATAATATAAATACTGTAAATAATACCTCATCTCAGACATATAGACAAGTATTCGGCTTTTGTTCAAATAACGTATGTCACAACTGATGAAATCTTGGCATAACTATGAAAGTATTTCTATCCTTACTAGAGAGAGTGGTATTAAATATTGCGACAAATGTGAGGACAATCATTTGGATAGTGTAAATAATGTACATAATACCTCATCTCAGAATATAGAAAACAATTCGGCTTTTTTTTAAATAACGTATGTCACAAATGATGATATCTTGGCATAGGTATGAATGTATTTCTATCCCTACTAAAGAGAGTGATTTTAAATATAGAGGCAAAGATGAGGACAATAGTCTGGATAATATAAATACTGTACATAATACCACATCTCAGAAATATAGACAACTATTCGGCTTTTGTTCAAATAACGTATGTCACAACTGATGAAATCTTGGCATAGGTATGAAAGTATTTCAATGCTTACTAGAGAGATTGGTATTAAATACATAGAGAAATTTGAGGACAATAGTCTGGATAATATAAATACTGTACATAATACCTCATCTCAGAAATATAGACAGCAATTCGGCTTTTGTTGAAATAACGTATGTCACAACTGATAACATCTTGGCATAGGTATGAATGTATTTCTATCCTTACTAGAGAGAGTGATAATAAATATGGCGACATAGATGAGGACAATCGTCTGGATAGTGTAAATACTGTACATAATACCCCATATCAGAAATAAAGACAGCTATTCGGCTTTTGTTGAAATAACGTATGTCACAACTGATGACATCTTGGCATAGATATGAAACTATTTCCATCCTTACTAGAGAAATTGGTAATAAACATGACGACAAAAATGTAGAAAATGGTCTGGATAATGTAAAGAGAGAAATAAAGGGTCCCTTTAGACATTCCAACGCATATGGAGAAAGCCGGAATAGTCTGGATAGTGAAAATACTGTACATAATACCTCATCTCAGAAATATAGACAGCAATTCGGCTTTTGTTGAGATAACGTATGTCACAACTGATGACATCTTGGCATAGGTATGAATGTATTTCTATCATTAATAGAGAGAAGGTTATTAAATATGGCGACAAAGATGAGGACATAAGTCTGGTTAACGTAAATACTGTACATAATACCTCATCTCAAAAATATAGACAGCAATTCGGCTTTTGTTGAGATAACGTATGTCACAACTGATGACATCTTGGCATAGATATGAATGTATTTCTATCATTAATAGAGAGAAGGTTATTAAATATGGCGACAAAGATGAGGACAATAGTCTGGTTAACGTAAATACTGTACATAATACCTCATCTCAGAAATATAGACAGCAATTCGGCTTTTGTTGAGATAACGTATGTCACAACTGATGATATCTTGGCATAGGTATGAATGTATTTCTATCATTACTAGAGAAAGTGGTATTAAATATGGCGACAGAAATGAGGACAATGGTCTGGATAATGAGAATACTGTACATAATACCTCATCTCTGAAATATAGACAGCAATTCGGTTTTTGTAGAAATAACTTATGTCACAAATGATGACTTCTTGGCGTATCTATGAATGTATTTCTATCCTTACTAGAGAGATTGGTATTATATATGGCGACAAAGATGAGGACAATAGTCTGGATAATGTAAATACTGTACATAATACCTCATCTCAGATATATAGACAGTTATTTGGCTTTTGTTGAAATAACGTATATCACAGCTGATGACATCTTGGCATAGGTTTGAACGTATTTCTCTCATTACTAGAGAGAGAATTATTAAATATATCGACAAAGATGAGAACAATAGTTTGGATAATGTAAATACTGTACATAATACCTCATCTCAGAAATATTGACAGCTATTCGACTTTTGTTGAAATAACGTTTGTCACAACTTATGTCATCTTGGCATAGGTATAAATGTATTTCTATCATTACTAGAGAGTGGGTTATTAAATATGGCGACAAAAATGAGGACAATTGTCTGGATAATGTAAATACTGTACATATACCTCATCTCAGAAATATAGACAGCTATTCGACTTTTGTTGAAATAACGTATGTCACAACTGATGACATCTTGCCATAGGTATGAATGTATTTCTATCCTTACTAGGGAGAGGGTTATTAAATATGGCGACAAAAATGAGGAGAATAGTCAGGATAATGTAAATACTGTACATACTACCTCATCTCAGAAATATAGACAGCTATTCAGCTTTTGTTGAAATAACGTATGTCACAACAGATGAGATCTTGGCATAGGTATGAATGTATTTCTATCCTGACTAGAGTGTGGGTTATTAAATATGTCGACAAAAATGAGGACAATAGTCTGGATAATGTAAATACTGTACATACTAACTCATCTCAGAAATATAGACAGCTATTCAGCTTTGGTTGGAATAACGTATGTCACAACAGATGATCTCTTGGCATAGGTATGAATGTATTTCTATCCTTACTAGAGTGTGGTTTATTAAATATATCGACAAAGATGAGGAAAATAGTCTGGACAATGTAAATACTGTACATAATACCTCATCTCAGAAATATAGACAGCAATGCGGATTTTGTTAAAATAACGTATGTCACAACTGATGACATCTTGTCATTGGTATGAAAATATTTCTACCCTCACTAGAGACAGTGGTATTAAATAGGTCGAAAAATATGAGGACAATAGTCTGGATAATGTAAATACTGTACATAATACCTCATCCCAGAAATATAGACAGCAATGCGGGTTTTGTTAAAATAACGTATGTCACAACTGATGACATCTTGGCATAGGTATGAACGTATTTCTCTCATTACTACAGAGAGAATTATTAAATATATCGACAAAGATGAGAACAATAGTTTGGATAATGTAAATAATGTACATAATACCTCATCTCAGAAATATAGACAGCTATTCAGCTTTTGTTGAAATAACGTATGTCACAACAGATGAGATCTTGGCATAGGTATGAATGTATTTCTATCCTGACTAGAGTGTGGGTTATTAAATATGTCGACAAAAATGAGGACAATAGTCTGGATAATGTAAATACTGTACATACTAACTCATCTCAGAAATATAGACAGCTATTCAGCTTTTGTTGGAATAACGTATGTCACAACAGATGAAATCTTGGCATAGGTATGAATGTATTTCTATCCTTACTAGAGTGTGGTTTATTAAATATATCGACAAAGATGAGGAAAATAGTCTGGACAATGTAAATACTGTACATAATACCTCATCTCAGAAATATAGACAGCAATGCGGATTTTGTTAAAATAACGTATGTCACAACTGATGACATCTTGTCATTGGTATGAAAATATTTCTACCCTCACTAGAGACAGTGGTATTAAATAGGTCGACAAAGATGAGGACAATAGTCTGGATAATGTAAATACTGTACATAATACCTCATCCCAGAAATATAGACAGCAATGCGGGTTTTGTTAAAATAACGTATGTCACAACTGATGACATCTTGGCATAGTTATGAATGTATTTCTATCATCACTAGAGAGAGTGGTATTAAATATGGCGACGAAGATGAGGACAATAGTCTGGATAATGTAAATACTCTACATAATACCTCATCTTAGAAATATAGACAACTATTCACCTTTTGTTGAAATAACGTATGTCACAGCTGATGACATCGTGGCGTATGTATGAATGTATTTCTATCCATACTAGAGAGAGGTTTATTAAATATGGCGACGAAAATGAGGACACTAGTCTGGATAATGAAAATACTGTACATAATACCTCATCTCAGAAATATAGACAGCTATTCAGCTTTTTTAAAATAATGTATGTCACAACAGATGAGATCTTGGCATAGGTATGAATGTATTACTATCCTTACTAGAGAAAGTGGTATTAAATATGGCAACAAAATGAGGACACTAGTGTGGATAATGTAAATACTGTACATAATACCTCATCTCAGATATATAGACAGCTATTCGGCTTTTGTTGGAATAACGTATGTCACAACTGATGACATCTTGGCATAGGTATGAATGTATTTCTATCCTTACTAGAGTGTGGTTTATTAAATATATCGACAAAGATGAGGAAAATAGTCTGGACAATGTAAATACTGTACATAATACCTCATCTCAGAAATATAGACAGCAATGCGGATTTTGTTAAAATAACGTATGTCACAACTGATGACATCTTGTCATTGGTATGAAAATATTTCTACCCTCACTAGAGACAGTGGTATTAAATAGGTCGAAAAATATGAGGACAATAGTCTGGATAATGTAAATACTGTACATAATACCTCATCCCAGAAATATAGACAGCAATGCGGGTTTTGTTAAAATAACGTATGTCACAACTGATGACATCTTGGCATAGGTATGGACGTATTTCTCTCATTACTACAGAGAGAATTATTAAATATATCGACAAAGATGAGAACAATAGTTTGGATAATGTAAATAATGTACATAATACCTCATCTCAGAAATATAGACAGCTATTCAGCTTTTGTTGAAATAACGTATGTCACAACAGATGAGATCTTGGCATAGGTATGAATGTATTTCTATCCTGACTAGAGTGTGGGTTATTAAATATGTCGACAAAAATGAGGACAATAGTCTGGATAATGTAAATACTGTACATACTAACTCATCTCAGAAATATAGACAGCTATTCAGCTTTTGTTGGAATAACGTATGTCACAACAGATGAAATCTTGGCCTAGGTATGAATGTATTTCTATCCTTACTAGAGTGTGGTTTATTAAATATATCGACAAAGATGAGGAAAATTGTCTGGACAATGTAAATACTGTACATAATACCTCATCTCAGAAATATAGACAGCAATGCGGATTTTGTTAAAATAACGTATGTCACAACTGATGACATCTTGTCATTGGTATGAAAATATTTCTACCCTCACTAGAGACAGTGGTATTAAATAGGTCGACAAAGATGAGGACAATAGTCTGGATAATGTAAATACTGTACATAATACCTCATCCCAGAAATATAGACAGCAATGCGGGTTTTGTTAAAATAACGTATGTCACAACTGATGACATCTTGGCATAGTTATGAATGTATTTCTATCATCACTAGAGAGAGTGGTATTAAATATGGCGACAAAGATGAGGACAATAGTCTGGATAATGTAAATACTCTACATAATACCTCATCTTAGAAATATAGACAACTATTCACCTTTTGTTGAAATAACGTATGTCACAGCTGATGACATCGTGGCGTATGTATGAATGTATTTCTATCCATACTAGAGAGAGGTTTATTAAATATGGCGACGAAAATGAGGACACTAGTCTGGATAATGAAAATACTGTACATAATACCTCATCTCAGAAATATAGACAGCTATTCAGCTTTTTTTAAAATAATGTATGTCACAACAGATGAGATCTTGGCATAGGTATGAATGTATTACTATCCTTACTAGAGAAAGTGGTATTAAATATGGCAACAAAATGAGGACACTAGTGTGGATAATGTAAATACTGTACATAATACCTCATCTCAGATATATAGACAGCTATTCGGCTTTTGTTGGAATAACGTATGTCACAACTGATGACATCTTGGCATAGGTATGAATGTATTTCTATCGTTACCAGAGCGAGGGTTATTAAATATGGCGACATAGATGAGGACAATAGTCTGGAAAATGTGAATACTGTACATAATACCTTATCTCAGAAATATAGACAGCTATTCGGCTTTTGTTGAAATAACGTATGTCACAACTGATGACATCTTGCCATAGGTATGAATGTATTTCTATAATTACTAGAGAGAGTGTTATTAAATATAGCGACAAAAATGAGGAGAATAGTCTGGAAAATGTGAATACAGTACATAATACCTCATCTCAGCAATATAGACAGCAATTCGGCTTTTGTTGAAATAACGTATGTAAAAAATGATGTCATTTTGGTATAGGTATGAATGTATTTCTATCATTACTAGAGAGCGTGGTATTAAATATGGCGACAGAAATGAGGACCATGGTCAGGATAGTGTAAATACTGTACATAATACCTCATCTCAGAATATATAAAACTATTCGGCTTTTGTTGAAATAACGTATGTCACAACTGATGATATCTTGGCATCGGTATGAATGTATTTCTATCCTTACTAGAGAGAGGATTATTAAATATGTAGACAAATATGAGGACAATAGTCTGGATAATGTAAATACTGTACATAATACCTCATCTCAGAAATATAGACAGCTATTCGGCTTTTGTTGAAATAACGTATGTCACAACAGATGAGGTCTTGGCATAGGTATGAATGTATTTCTATCCTTACTAGAGAGAGTGGTATTTAATATGGTGACAAAATGATGGCAATAGTCTGGATAATGTAAATACTGTACATAATACCTCATCTCAGAAATATAGGCAGCTATTCGACTTTTTTTTAAATAACGTATGTCACAACTGATGTCATAGGTATGAATGTATTTCTGTCCTTACTAGAGAGAGTGGTATTAAATATGTCGTCAAAGATGAGGACAATAATCCGAATAATGTAAATAAAGCCGAAAAATTTGAATTTTTTTTTTTTTTGATATGACGAAAATCGTAGTTTTGGCTTGATGCTCTAGCTTTGCTGTTTGAATTTTGTGTGTGTGTGCGTGTGAGTGTGTGCGTGTGTGCGTGTGTGTGTGTGTGTGTGTTTGTTGTGCTTTCAAACTGATCACATCGGATGACGACCCTTGCGTCAGGTTATACGAAGAAGAAGCTCTTATATTTAATCAGTGCGAATGAAGTGTTTTCTTTTTCCATCACGCACGTTTTTGTCAGATTGAAATTCTATAAAAGTGAAAAGAAACTGCTTTTGGGGTTGATTAAAATTCATCACACTGAGAAAACATAAATGTTTGTCTTCTGATGATCAAAGAACGCTGACAAAGTAATCAAAACACTAAACAAACAAAATAGGTGATTAAGGTGGGATGTTTGAGGCGTGACTGCCCTTTCCCCCTACAGAAAAGAAATCAATTTTTACGCACAATTTCAAATGTTATTATGAAGATTACAAATTTTCACAAAATAATTAAAATTAACCAATTGATGTTAATAAAATGTTCATTATATACATATATATATGAGCAACATATTTTTGACTTTCAAGTTTACAAACGGTATTAGAAATTTTAAAATAACAGATTTTGGTCTCCAGGAAAGCAAGGTGCAGAACACTCATACATTGTTTACAGAACTTTCCAGATAAAGAATTATCATCACTATATATTTATTCTATTGTTCATCCTGTAAAAGGCCAAAGAGTAACTCAAGGTAGAAAAATACTGAATGAAATTGTTGTAAGACGCAATGATAAAAGGATGAGGTTTATATTACATATCGGTAGATAACTGTTGACCCCAAACTTGAAGAAGCCGAGATTATAGTGCTCTGTGAAGCATTCTCTCGGGAGTTTGTATCACAAGAGGACAGCAGAAGGAAAGAATCTGCCTAACTGGAACTTCTTCCTTAACAAAGGAATACAAAGTGAATGAAATTCTTTTGACACCCTATTCTGCTATTCGGAACAGTACGCATAATAATATAAACTAGTTTTAACACAAGAACATTTCACGGTTTTCCAATTCTAAATATCTGATGATTTTTAATTCTTCGGTTAATAACTGACGAAGCTCATGGCGAGATCTATGTCAATAAAAAATCCGTAGAAATTCCTCCATCGATTCGTTAAATATTTGAGCTTAACAGCTTCAACAAAATATTAAAATAACAATCATGGATAGGAATACTTGTCGTTATTTTAAGAAATACGTGGGTACAATTGAAAAGATTTGAAATTCACAAGTTTCCCATTTCACTGTAACATTTCTTTCATTTACTCACTGAAACCAGGTAGCGTCTTTGCTATGTACTTTCTCTTCACACTCAATCTAAACGGATTTTCCATTATTTATGAGGTATTAATCACTTTTATCTTCTTTCTTTCTTTCGTTTCTTTCTCTCGCTTTCTCTTTCTTTCAGCATTTCCATGGTGTTCATTCTTTTTTCTTTCTTTCATTCATTCTTTCTCTTTTTCTTTCTCTTTTTCTTTCTTTCTTTCTTTCAGGATTTTCATGGTGTTCATTCTTTTCTTTCTTTCTTTCTTTTCTTTCTTTCTTTCTTTCGCTCTCACTTTCTTTCTTTCTTTCAGGATTTCCATGGTGTTCATTCATTCTTTCCTTCTCTCGGGATTTCCATGTTGTTCATTTTTCTTTCTTTCTTTCTTTCAGGATTTTCATGGTGTTCATTCATTCTTTCCTTCTTTCGGGATTTCCATGTTGTTCATTTTTCTTTCTTTCTTTCTTTCAGGATTTTCATGGTTTTCATTCTTTTTTCTTTCTTTCTTTCTTTCTTTCTTTTTTCTTTCTTTCTCTCGTTCTTTCTTTCTTTCTTTCAGGATTTCCATGGTGTTCATTCTTTTTTCTTTCTTTCATTCATTCTTTTTCTTTTTCTTTCTCTTTTTCTTTCTTTCTTTCTTTCAGGATATTCATGGTGTTCATTCTTTTCTTTCTTTCTTTCTTTTCTTTCTTTCTTTCTTTCGCTCTCTCTTTCTTTCTTTCTTTCAGGATTTCCATGGTGTTCATTCATTCTATCCTTCTTTCGGGATTTCCATGTTCTTCATTTTTCTTTCTTTCTTTCTTTCTTTCGGGATTTTCATGGTTTTCATTCTTTTTTCTTTCTTTCTTTCTTTCTTTCTTTTTTCTTTCTTTCTCTCGTTCTTTCTTTCTTTCTTTCAGGATTTCCATGGTGTTCATTCTTTTTTTCTTTCTTTTCCCTCTTAAGTATTTCTATCTTTCTTCTATGCACACACGCGCACACACACACATACAGAATATACATACATACGCACAAATACATATATATATATATATATATATATATATATATATATGTGTGTGTGTGTGTGTGTGTTTGTGTGTGTGTGTGTGTGTGTATGTATGTATATATATGTGTGTGTGTGCGTGCGCGCGCGCATATGTATGTGCGTGTGCTTAACACTTTCTTATTTATTTCCTGTTCGGTTTTTTTTTCTCGTTTTTTTATTGGAAGTAGAAATCTTTTTTACCTGAGTATTGGAGTTAAACACCACGTGCGACAACAAGAGATTCTTCTGACTCATTAAACATTTAAATGTCATTTGGGATTATTCAATAATTATAGCCTCTGTTCTACTTTCCGGTTGATAAGTGAAATGTTTCAAAACATGAGCACATCATACACTACTGACTTGTCAGTCTCCTCATCTCTAAATGTCAGAAGATTTTCAGTATTTTATTGCGTAACAAAAACAAACAAACTTCCAGTTCGTATTGAAAGGATAAACAAAACCGAATGATTCTTCTCTCAAAGTTTATTTTCCTACTTACGATCCATTAACGATTTTCTAAAAATCGTTAAAAAAGAAATAAATCCTAGGAAAATTTTTTTCAGACTTGGAGAATATTTCGTCCAGCCAGCATTTAACTATTAACCTTATTTCAAGAATTCTGCAATGGTATCTTAAACATTTGTCAGAAATCTATTCTTGTTATAGGTCGATATTTTTTAAGCATCGGCATGTTTTATTTTTGCTGATTTGGTAAGTGGAGTAGTCCTAGAACAATTCCGGTGTTGGTAATTAATATACTTTCCTATTATTCTTTCTGTTTTTATATTCAAGCCAAAGATTTGATTTTGATTCGATTCTAGTGAGAATCATGTTTCTAACCTTTCTAGAAACCTTCTCCATATATGTAAAGTCCTCTACAGCTTTTCCATCCAGTGAAATTCTTCTAATATTCAGAATATAGTTCATTTTTCTCTTCTATCTTGTCAATTGTTTTTCATACACTTCATTAAAGGTAAATTTTCAAACACCGATTACCGAAGTTTAACCTGGTCAGTACCTAGATTAGTGACCAAGTGGGAATACCGAGTGCTTTAAGGTTGGGTGTGTGGGTACGTTAATGGATAAGCATTCGGAATCGCTAATCAGAGAGTCGAGTTCTAAAACCTTTTGGGTTCGTTATATTCAATTACGTTTGGGATAGTTATGCTCCGCCCAGCTATGGCAAGACATACAGGGGTTGGACAAAATAATTGAGACACTTGTTAAATTCAAAGAAAGATTATTTAATATGGAGTTGGTCCTCCTTTAGCCTCACATACAGGAATGGAAGCATATCCCTTCCTGACTTCATCCAGAGGAACTTTGAGCCATTCTTCCATTAACACCTGCTACAGCTCTTTAAGACACGATGGTGGAGGATAGCGGTTCCAAAGTTGTCGTTCCAAAATGCATCACAAATGTTCAATAATATTGATATCTGGAGATTGGGGAGGCCACTCCATGTGTTCTAGATCACTTTCATGCTTTCTAGCTGTATGTATTGGAGCATTATCGTCTTGGAAGATGCAGTCACCATCAGGGAATAAAGTCTGGGCCATTGGATGTTCAGGTAATCTTTGCTGTTGATTCTACCATGTAGGGCATCTATTGAACCAAGACATTTCCATGATATGACAGCCCAAACTATCACTGATCCACCTCCATGCTTCACTGTTGGAAGAAGGCAGTCAGGATTGTAAGCTTCTTTGGGCTGCCTCCACACACAAACTCGCTCTGAAGTTGGGAAAAGAGAAAAATTGGATTCGTCTGAGAATATGGCTTGCTTCCATTGGTCTGCAGACCAGACATTGCGAGTGGAGAGAAGAGGTTTCCTTACGGCGGCTCTTCCATGATATCCAGTCTTATGTAGCTCACGACGAACAGTTTTAGTAGAAACTGGACTATTCAGATGATTATTCAACTCAGTAGTCACTTTGGCCGCAGTAGTTCGATAATTTTTTGACACATTGTGTTTCAATGCACGTTGGTCCCTGTCAGTAATTTTGCAAGTTTGGCCCGAATTGTTACGGTTTCTAGAGGTTTTACTCTGTTTCTCGAATTGCGTCATAGTTCTTGATATGGTAGCTCTTGAAAAACCAAACAGTTCAGCAACCTTAGGCATTGAGGCTCCTGCCATACAAGCTCTAACAATGTGCCCTTTTTCGAACTCGCAGAGATCACGCATTTAGCTTAAATTTTACTAAATTCTAAAAATAAATAAGACAAAGACAGTAAATTAGATAAATAAACGTATTTACAATAGATATAACCTGCAATTACGAAGTTTTAGTTAAATTTCTTAATATAATAGGACTTTGAAATATATATATGCTCCAATTATTTTGTCCAACCCATGTAGATCAGAAAATCATTATTATTGTCAGAAATCTCATAGAATCCAAAAATACGTTTCGGCTTTAAATAATTTTAAAAAGTTTGTTAAAGTGAAAAAAAACATCAATCAGTTACCAAGGAATTCTTTTTCCTTTCTACTTCCTGTAACCCCCTTGCGTCTTAGTGGCATTATTGCCTTGGTTGGGGTGCAATGATTAAAAGAAATTCATCGCAAGACCTAAGTAGAAACTTCTGTTACATTCACTCAAACATGATTGGTGCTAACCTGTCATTTACCAATGAGGATTCTACAAAGTTTTAAGGTATTCTTATCAAAGTTATTAACGCTTAACAGAAATAAATGTATAAGGTTTTGTTATCATGTTCATGAAACTGCAAATCCTTTCATATTATATAAAAAATACATCACTAACAAGTTGTAATAACCACAGTGTATTTGTATAAGTTTATTTCAATTGAGATCCTTACCTAAAACACATAATACATAAATGTTGCATTGTGCACCTGCTTTACGAAATATCGAAGTTTATTTCAATTGAGATCCTTACCTAAAACACATAATACATAAATGTTGCATTGTGCACCCGCTTTACGAAATATCGAAGTTTATTTCAATTGAGATCCTTACCTAAAACACATAATACATAAATGTTGCATTGTGCACCTGCTTTACGAAATATCGAAGTTTATTTCAATTGAGATCCTTACCTAAAACACATAATACATAAATGTTGCATTGTGCACCCGTTTTACGAAATATCGAAGTTTATTTCAATTGAGATCCTTACCTAAAACACATAATACATAAATGTTGCATTGTGCACCCGCTTTACGAAATATCGAAGTTTATTTCAATTGAGATCCTTACCTAAAACACATAATACATAAATGTTGCATTGTGCACCCGCTTTCCGAAATATCGAAGTTTATTTCAATTGAGATCCTTACCTAAAACACATAATACATAAATGTTGCATTGTGCACCCGCTTTACGAAATATCGAAGTTTATTTCAATTGAGATCCTTACCTAAAACACATAATACATAAATGTTGCATTGTGCACCCGCTTTACGAAATATCGAAGTTTATTTCAATTGAGATCCTTACCTAAAACACATAATACATAAATGTTGCATTGTGCACCCGCTTTACGAAATATCGAAGTTTATTTCAATTGAGATCCTTACCTAAAACACATAATACATAAATGTTGCATTGTGCACCCGCTTTACGAAATATCGAAGTTTATTTCAATTGAGATCCTTACCTAAAACACATAATACATAAATGTTGCATTGTGCACCCGCTTTACGAAATATCGAAGTTTATTTTAATTAAGAGCCTTACATAAAACACATAATACGTAAATGTTGCATTGTGCACCCGCTTTACGAAATATCGAAGTTTATTTCAATTGAGATCCTTACCTAAAACACATAATACATAAATGTTGCACTGTGCACCCGCTTTACGAAATATTGAAGTTTATTTCAATTAAGATCCTTACCTAAAACACATAATACATAAATGTTGCATTGTGCACCCGCTTTACGAAATATCGAAGTTTATTTCAATTGAGATCCTTACCTAAAACACATAATACATAAAGGTTGCATTGTGCACCCGCTTTACGAAATATCGAAGTTTATTTCAATTGAGATCCTTACCTAAAACACATAATACATAAATGTTGCATTGTGCACCCGCTTTACGAAATATCGAAGTTTATTTCAATTAAGATCCTTACATAAAACACATAATACATAAAGGTTGCATTGTGCACCCGCTTTACGAAATATCAAAGTTTATTTCAATTGAGATCCTTACATAAAACACATAATACATAAAGGTTGCATTGTGCACCCGCTTTACGAAATATCAAAGTTTATTTCAATTAAGATCCTTACATAAAACACATAATACATAAAGGTTGCATTGTGCACCCGCTTTACGAAATATCAAAGTTTATTTCAATTGAGATCCTTACATAAAACACATAATACATAAAGGTTGCATTGTGCACCCGCTTTACGAAATATCAAAGTTTATTTCAATTAAGATCCTTACATAAAACACATAATACATAAATGTTGCATTGTGCACCCGCTTTACGAAATATCAAAGTTTATTTCAATTAAGATCCTTACATAAAACACATAATACATAAAGGTTGCATTGTGCACCCGCTTTACGAAATATCGAAGTTTATTTCAATTAAGATCCTTACATAAAACACATAATACATAAATGTTGCATTGTGCACCCGCTTTACGAAATATCGAAGTTTATTTCAATTAAGATCCTTACATAAAACACATAATACATAAAGGTTGCATTGTGCACCCGCTTTACGAAATATCGAAGTTTATTTCAATTAAGATCCTTACCTAAAACACATAATACATAAATGTTGCATTGTGCACCCGCTTTACGAAATATTGAAGTTTATTTCAATTAAGATCCTTACCTAAAACACATAATGCATAAAGGTTGCATTGTGCACCCGCTTTACGAAATATCGAAGTTTATTTCAATTAAGATCCTTACATAAAACACATAATACATAAATGTTGCATTGTGCACCCATTTTACGAAATATCGATGTTTATTTCAATTAAGATCCTTACCACAAACACATAATACATAAAGGTTGCATTGTGCACCCACTTTACGAAATATCGAAGTTTATTTCAATTAAGATCCTTACCTAAAACACATAATACATAAATGTTGCATTGTGCACCCATTTTACGAAATATCGATGTTTATGCAAGCTCACGAAAGAAACTAGAATAGGTTTGGTTCCTTAAACCACTGGAGAAAGTAACTGACACTTACATGCTCTATCTTTACAACAGTCTTTGATAGTTTGTGTTATCGCCAGACTTTACAACAAATGCCACGCTACTTCCTGCTTTCCAGCTAGTTGGATATCCTTTTCTTGAACTCTCTAACCACTCAAATTATTACACATTTAGTCTCTTACCTCTTTTCGGCAACGTGCTAGAATCTCTAATCACTACCGAATTGGTTAAGCATCTTACACGACATCTTCTCGGGCAAGCAACATAGCTTACGTTTAGCCAGCACTATAGCCGACTTGTTAGGCTTATATCCATCACTGTATTTGTTAATTACATCATTGTATTTGTCTATCAAGCTATAGATTAGAATGGATGTGGCTCTAGATATCTGAAGGGCGTTTGATAGGTTTTCTCATACTGGCGTTCTACGCAAGTCCAAGGGCCATGGTGTCACGGGATGAATATTTGGCTTAATCCAATCGTTTCTAACAGACCATGTAATGAAGCTTGGGTTGAACGAGAATCATTCCAGATAATTTTATACTAAGGCGTGGCTTCCCAGTTTTTTTTTTATCTTTAGCTGTTCCTGATCTTCATCAATAATCGCCAGTGCCCAACTAGATATTTATGCAGATGCCACAGATATGTATACCTGTCGCAGCGGCAAATCCGAACGAAGTAAACCTGAGAACTGCTCTCGAAAATGACCTAAAATCAGTCATTAACCGGAACTAGAAATGGCTTGTAAATTTTAACCCCTCCAAGACCAGACTTATTTTCTTCAATCACTACAGTGAACTTCCTCTGTCTGCTATCAGCATGACTGATTCTAAACTCCTGGGGAGCAATACTCTATGTCTTAATGTTCTAACGTTTTCCACTGACATGAAGTGGGGTAACTATATCGAATCAACTGATTCCTCTGCTGCTAGGAGATTTTAATCACTGCTTCATTATTCTCGTCAGAATCCATCCTGCACATTTATAAATCTGCCATTTGCCCTTACTTTCTCTCCCTGTTACCCAATACATACTACTGGCATTTCCGCTCTGACTGGAGCCAAATGATTAAAACAAAAACAAATCTTCATTGAAATTTGATGCACAATCTTTCTGTGCCGTGTTACCGCATTTCTCATGCACGAACCCATTTTAATTGTTTGACGGCATATCAACCTCAATGGGTTATTTAATGTCAACAAGATCTTTATTGCTTTTTTTCGTAAATGTATTACTGGTAATATTTAAAAAAAATATGTGTTGACAGTATTAAAACCTACTTTTACACGTTCATAATAATTTGACCTCAGTTTTGGAGAATTATTCTCGTCAGAATCCATCTTGCACATTTATAAATCTGCCATTGGCCCTTACAATGAATAATGGTGCAACATCTGATCTGGTGCTATGCTGTATATATCAGTATTCTTAACAACACTCAAAGACATGCCGAGTAATGTAAACAATACTGACCGAGCTTCACTCACTTTCTTACCAACTTCACGAGGCTTCCATCTGTCTTTTCTAATATTTCCATAGCAACCTTTTCGATGAGCTTTTTCCTTGTTCCCTCGACGACATGAATTTAATCGTCTTACTATATTGGCAACTAGGTCTCACCGCTTTACTTTTGAACTAGCGAGATTCACCTATATTCTAAAAGTTTCTTTTCTCGCACTTCCTGCCTGTGGAGCTCCCTACAGCGTACTTGCTTCCCTAATAATTACAATCTTCGAAAGTTTAAATTCCAAATCAATCGCCATCTTCAATCTTCTTGAACCCTCTTTATCTTTTATCCTTTTGTCAATTATCCCCATCCCCAGTCTTCTCTTTCACTTTCACTCCATGTAATCTGCCGCCTGCTAGTGGTATTTCCGCGTTATTTGGGGAGATTAAAAAAAAAACAAATCTTCATTGTAATTTAATGCCCGATCTTACTGAGCGATATTAACGCATTTCACATGCACGATTCCAATATAAATTTTAGGTTTGGCTTGGTTTATTTTGTTTTACGGTATATCAACCTCAATGGGTTATTTAATGCCGACAAGATTTTTTATTACTGGTAATATTTTGTTTTGTCAAAAATCTGTTTCTGGTCATATTTTTCCTTCAAAATTGTATTGCTGGTAATAATTTATTTCACAAAATTATTGCTGGTAATAGTTAACTATTTGCCCATAGCTGGGACCTTAACAGGTGCTACCACCCCGGGTCAGGCTGGACCTGGGAACACCAGCAATTAAGAGGTGGTTCATCGTTCCACAATACCTCCTGATCAGAGGCCTTGTTGCTGGACGTAGTTTATCGCCTCTCCCAGGACGCGGATGTAGTTTAACGTCTTACCCAGGAGGTTATAAATTTTAAGCTAAGGTAGAAATCTTAAGGGACTCACAGTCACATACTAGATTTATATAGACCAGTTTAAATCTATGTATTTTAAATCACGAGTTTTCTCAAGTTAATATTCTGATGTATCATAATACTTAGGTTAATGATTGTATGCGATTTGTTTCCATCAGTTTTGTTATTTAATAAAAAAGTGATGGAAACAAACAGTAAACGAAAAGGAATCTAAATTAAATCGGCGAGATTCCATATCCAAAACGCACACACAAAAAATCCTCTTTAAAGATAAACATCCCCGCATCTCATGTGTAGTCGCATCCAAGTAAACATAAACTTAGTTCAATGAAGTACTAAAGGATGAAACTCGACAAAGGAAAAGATTCACTTTGACACACACACACACACACACACACACACACACACACACACACACACACACACATATATATATATATATATTTATATATATATATATATATCATGTATGTGGTGCAGTTCAATTTACATTACATGAATCATTCATACAAAAAGCAGATAGTGAAGTTAATGATATAAATGGCAATGATTAATGTAATATATATATATGTATATATATATATATATATATATATATATATATATATATATTTAAAGATATTTTTGAAGGTACACAATTTTATCACAACAATAAACGTATGAAGCTTGATATTACTAGATATATTAAAAACGGGTGAAGCAACCGGTTTCGCTCCCGCTCTTCAGGTTTCCAACGGGAGATTTAATTTAAATTAAAAAACACAGAAACTGTACAATGAAAAGGAAATGTGGAAGAGGAGGGAAAAAAATTATGAGCAAAAGGTCCTAGAGGCAAATGACAGTGAGCCCCAACAAACACTCACGTTGTTTGCACAAGGAAGGCTTGCGGGACCCGATGTAAAGTGCCTCCAGCACCTTAAGGTGAAATAACAAGAAATAATAGCTCCTTTTGCTCATAAGATTTTTTCCCTCCTCCTCAACATTTCCTTTTCATTGTACATTTTCTGTGTTTTTTTTATTTAAATTAAATCTCCCGTTGTAAGCCTGATGAGCAGGAGCGAAACCTGTTGCTTCGCCCGTTTTTAATATGTCTCGTAATATCAAGCTTCATACGTTTATTGCTGTGATATATATATATATATATATATATATATATATATATATATATATATATATATATATATATATATATATATATATATATATATATATATATATATATATTAGAAAAGGCTAAAATGCGAACCAACATCGCAAGCTTGTTTGGCATTTTATCCTATTCTTAAATACATTAGCTCTATATATTCGAGGCACGTTAAAGTAATGGATAGCTGCTTGGATTGAGGAATCGGAGAGCCGAGTTCGAATCCATTACATTCACTTACATGCTAATACCCTTGGGAAAGGTGTGAATCCTCTTCCTCTTCCTCCTGCTATGGATAAATAGCAGGACAGACTGGGTTCTTTAACCTTGGATGGCAACTGGTGTAGAAGGAAACCCGGAATTCAAACCCGGAGAGGAGCCCCTAAGGCGAATGGACGGCACTTTGTGCTAACTTCCGGCAATTCCTGCCGCTGCGTTGGTACCAAACTGTATTGGTTTATCCTCTCCTTTGGACTCTGCTAGCAAGGCCGTGAGGGGGAACTGGACGTCTGGGCAACCCTAGTTCTCCATATATCCCGCCCAGCCTACTCCATCGTCTCTCGAGACGGACGGATGCCGAAGACGAAGACGATATATTCGATTTTGAATTTTGTGTTGGGCATAGCTTTTAGGCGGTTCTGTTTTCAGTCTTTCTTTTACATTTTATCTACCTATCTATCTAAATAAAGAGAAAGAACAGACAGAATCCACGCTTAGAATTTACTTTTTTTTTTTAAAAGTGCTCGATACAACTTAGATCAAAATATCATAATATTTATTATAAAATATTTTACATCGCTATGTTTCGGAATTTAAAAATTGTTCTTGAATAATATTTTTTTTTATTTTTATTTTTGAAACATAGACATTTTCTTATAACGATTTAAAATATTTTACAATAAAAATAATATATATATATATATATATATATATATATATATATATATATATATATATATATATATATATATATATCCAAGGCACAAAGGGTAATTATATTTTATATTATTAATTTCGTGCATTCGCGTTGTTTTTTTTTATTTTGTCGGCTGCACAGTATAGTAGGGACAGTTGGGTACCGTCGCGAGAAAAAGAGCAACATGACGCAATTCACTCTGCCAAGAATTTGGAAATGGCATGCTGTACTGCTTGGCACTCGCGCCGGAATTTCCACTGCGAACATTTCAGACTGTTTGGGTGTCAATGTGATGAGAGTTCAGAGGATTCGGAAACAGTTGGATGAGTCATACACTCGTCGAATGTATAGCAGCTCGAACAAATCACTGATCGTTCTGATCAGAAAATAACTCCCAAATTTTTTGGGTGAGGGCCTCAAATTAAATACGGAGGTCACATCAACTGCTTTGAGGAAGTAGTCTTTCCTGGATTAAGAGGGTGGCTGCTGGAAGAACTATGTCTTAATGGCTGTCAGACAATTTCTGCAAACACATGACCCCTTGTATCTGGCCAGCTAATTCCCTAAACTGCCACACCTTGATTATTATGTGTGAGTCGTATTTGAGAGAATAAACTCCTTGTAAAAACAAAGATGAATTGAAGGTAAGGATATTAGAAGTATTCATCAATGACACATGGAACAGACGTCAACTAGATCCAGTGACTAGACCCAAAGTGTTGTGAGTTCAATACCAGGCCACAGCAGTGGTGAACCAAAATTTGGAGAGTTGAGAGTAAGGGAAATAAATGAGACATCCGGAAAAGGCATGGCACGGGGAACTAGAACAATCTTATAGAAATTTCAATCACCCGAAGAAGGCCGGATCGTACAACAGCCGAAACGTTGTGAATATGTCAATGAAGATGAGGATAACAGACTGAATAATGTAAATAATGCAAGTAATTATAATGCCTCATTTCAGAGATATAGAGAGTATCCGTCAACAACAAGGCTGGCCAGAAGATTTGAAGGAGATTCCGAACTGGTCTAGAGGCCGCGTTTGAAGCCAATAACGATTGTATTGAATAACTTTACTCTTTAGCATTTCAATGTATGCTTGTGTAATTCTGTTAATTTTGTTAATATATATGTTAAAATGTCTGTGGTATTTTCATCTAGGCCAAAATTCAACCATCACACACACACACACACACACACACACACACACACACACACATACATATATATATATATATATATATATATATATATATATATATATATAATTTATTCGAAATTATAGCATATATATGTTATAAAATCACTACGAAAATAGTCATTTTGTTTCAACATTTCTGGTGTCTTATCAAGTGATGGTGTTGAATGTAGAATATATATATAAATATATATATATATATATATATATATATATATATATATATATATATATATATATATATAGTATAACACACAAAAAAATCCAAAGTTACCTCATAAGGGAGATAGATCTATTGCAATCGGGGTTGAATAAGACTGACGAAGTTACTATGAAAATATTTATAGAAAAGGCAGAGGGAATAAACAATACGGCGGTGAGAAAGTGACTGAAGCCGAGATGTCAGGTTAGAACCAGTAACTATAAAGATTCTTCTTTGAATTTTACCAAGGTTCTCTAAATAGGCGGGACAACCAGACCACAGATGGCAGTAATATAAAAGCAGGGACGAGTTGTTGACTTATGAATATACATGAGAGAATCTCACAATAAACATTGTCTAGCATGACTGAGTGAACCAACTTTCCTAGTAGGAGCTCTAGCAGTTGATTCAATATAATCTTTCCGCCTCATATCAGCGGAAAACATTAGCCCTAAAAGGCGCAAGGAGACACTACACTGAAGGTTAGAATCACGTTATGTTTAGATCAATTCGAAATTGACCTCATCGAACCGGTCAGTCTTACTATTTCGGTAGGAGTAAAAATAGTTGTTTCATCAAAATAGATACAGAGTTGAGAACGGATGACATCAGAAAAGTTGTTGATGTAATTGGTGAAAGTTAAGAAGAATATAGTTGGAGCCATGGGCTGGGTAACACTTGAAGTAATGAAAGACGATCTAGAAGAATGGCCATTCAAGATAACTTTCATTTCGGGATTTGATAAAAAAATATACTGAATCAGTTCAAAAATTGATCTGGAAATACCAGAAGCTTTTAACTTGTGAAGAAGACCAGTATGACAAACTCTGTCTTCGAGGCATCTATAGCAACAGCGCAAGCTTCACCATTAATGGTTAACCTTGACAGACGCTGTCAGCAATAATCTTCATTTGAGCTACAGAAGTAAAAATCATATTGTTATCTGAAAAGAAAAACCTGCAGGGTCTGTCATAGTTGGAAATCTTCTGGGGTTTTCGAAATGAATAATCGATTGAACCCACAGTGTTATATTACATATATTCCCTGATAGAGAATATTTTGTATCAGTTAAATCTTCTTGGAAAATGCTATCTTATGATGTTGTTATGACCTTCTATTGCACCAGATTCTAATTTTCTGTTTGCACCAATCGACCACCAGGAAACATAATCCACTTAACCAACATTTTCGGCACGAGGTCAAGTGTTCTGTGGATCGAATAATAATTGCACCGAAAATATATTTTTCATTGCAAATAACTTCCAGCTTCCAAAATACTAAATTATTAAAAGCTGAACATTTTCTGTACGTTCAGGTGAAATTTTTCTCACGACTTTAAACGACATCAGGCAGTTCACGCATTGCACAAAAACGAAATACTCTTAAAAAAAATAAAACTTTTGCATCAATTTCATATTGAGTGCATGTTGGCAACAATTTTTCATTTTTACAAGTCTGGTTAAAGGCCAACAAAATATTTTCCATATTTTGGAACATGTTTCTTCTTTTTGGTTTAGACTTACTTGAATATGCTTTTTTTTATCTAAGTACCATCGGCTTTTATAAGCCCTTATAAAACAGTTATCAATGATAATGTTATGACGATATGAATATATTTTGAATTTTGTTTTCTTTGGTTTATATCTTTATTATTTCGGTATGAAATATAATTTACATAGTTTTTCCAAAATGTGTCAAAAAAACAGATGTTGTGATGCTTGATTTTATGGTTAATGATTCTAGAATTAGTAGTTGTTTTTGATAGTTTATATAATTGTCATATAGGAAATAAATTAATGGAATCGTCCGTTTATGTTAATAAGCGGAGTCGAGGAGATTTAGCATCAGGTCAATTGCTAAGTATACCTTCGTGTATTAAATTTCATTACTTACCTACGAGATACAGTTGGCGACAAGTCACAACAGAAATTAAGGCACCTTGAAGTACCCGAGCAGCGGCTCACACCTCTACCAGACGGTATGAATTGACAGTTGGACACGTTTCAAGCTCAGGAGTGCATAGAAAATCAAGATTGACGTGTAAACACGTGAGAAGCTGGCTTTCGAACGTTATATTATCAACGTGTTTATTCGTCCGTGTCTGCAAAAAACAAAAACACTTTCTGTAAAAAACGTATATAAACTTATTATATCATGAGAAAAATAAGTATGTTTGCTGTTGTGGATTCCGGGATGAAATTCGATATCAAATAATAACAGACACAAAGAATGAATATAGGAAAATAAATGTATTAACGTAATAATACAAACTGGTAATACAGGTTAGTAGTTCCAGGAATGCGGGGTTAGTAGACAAATATATATATATATGTCTTTGGTATCGATGTATCGCTGTATGACTTCTTACTGAGTCTACGTGCTTGTTACTCTGACTATTGCCGCTACGTTCCACTACTACTACTGTTTAACTTGACTCTACGTACTGCCAGGTATTCACTGGTATTAGTATATTTATACCTTGGGTGAGTCCACTTGTGTAAAAAGGGGAAACCCCTGAATATTTTCAAAAACTACACATTCATACTTCCCGGCTCAAGGTTTGAACTAGCAATTATTATACCATGAAATAACTGAAATTGTGATTAGAACAATGATGAGGACATTATTCTGATTATAAATAATGTACATAATGATAATTCATCTTTGTTGTTATAATCGCAACGTTTCGGCCATTTTGTCCACCCGCCTTCTTCAGGTGTCTGTCAATCTGGATAACTGTCATATAAGATATAAATGAATAGAGTCGTTCGTTTAAGTAAATAAAGGGATTTGACAGAGTTAGCATTAGCTCTTAGCCGCTCGCTAAAATTTTAGTGTTCGTCGAACTTTCTGCCTTCGTGCAGAGAGGGACCCAGACGAGGCTATGCCGAAGGGCAGAATTTCGTCTGAGTAGGTAGAAAAATCCGACCTCGTTATTACGGGGTCTACGGGCAATTTTTGCCAGGGCCTATGTGCTCGAAAAACCCACGTTAAACCGGCCTTGTGGCAGATCCCGCCTTTTTGGGGGCATCGGGTAAATACTGAGTTAGCATTAGATCAATTGCTAAGTGTACCTTCGTGTTGTAAACCTTCTATTTCATTACTTATCTACGAGTTTGTCTTCATTATTTATTTCCCTGTTATCTCAAAAACACGAGATACAACAACTGGCGACGACAATTCGAATGCAACAATAATAAAATATTTTTGTGTAACAATATATTTTTTTCCAAATGACGTGTTGTTTTTTCTGTTAAGTCTGTTAGCCATATGCGATGTAAATGAATTATTATCGAGCAAAAATAAATTAACCAGCGGCATAGACATATAAACACCTCATTTTCAAAAACCGGTTCTCGTACGGTCAAGTTCAGCAAAGTTGGGCCTGTTATGCACTTACATAACCTCTTGGGAATAACATGTACCGTAAGCTGGATGTATGGGTGATGTAATTGATATTTATTCGGAATTGTTAATCGGAGAACAGAGTTCAAAATCAATTTGGGTTCATTATATTCACTTACACGCAAATATCCTTGTTGCTGCGTTGTAGGTATTGTCTCTTTACCTTCTGAGAGGAGGGACGGGGTAAGTTCAATATCTCCAGTCCAGAAGTAACCGGAAATCCATTGTACTATTCTACTTTGAATGTTACCATGAACCACAATTATGAGATGGAGGGGAGTGATAACCACAACGACGAAAAAATGTGCTAACTGAATAAATAAATAAATTAGAATTCTCCAAAACTTATATTAGGAGCAAATCACTTGCATCTATTTAAAGATACTTAATAAAATAAAGAGATGAAATTGCAATGTTATTGTTCTTGATATGGCATCTCGGTTTCACTCCTTTTCCCACTGACGTAAGGTAAGTTCACTATGATTTTTCTATAACTATTTTCATGGTAATTGTTCCCATAAATTTTCCGATATGGTACATAGACATTATGAATTTAAACGCAGTACTAGTTTGGCGTCTAGGTCCCCCCTTTTACGTATAATTTTAACACATTCAACATTATGGATAAAAAAGAGTGGACTTTATATAGTGTTTTTTAAGACTTAGCATGAGCAAAACCAGTTCGCGGATTTGGGAAAAAAAACACTCCCCCCCCCCAAAAAAAAAAACTAGAAATGACATCAAAGTCAACGAAATGTTTTCATCCTTTGATAGTTGTGCATAGTTTAATTTGTAATATATATATAAACGTAGGTAGAGAAAAAGGCAAATGTTGATAAGATAGCGAAGCTCACAACGCCCTGCCCGGGGACCTCAATCATACTTGATCATCTCCCTAGGAAATAGCAAAAGAAATAAATTAAATAAAAACAATCCCACCACTGAGAGGGAGGACGATGTAACCTCAACATTCCCGGTGCAAAAGGAACTGGCAAGTCATTTATCTATTCTGTCTTGAATTTCACCATGAAACACAATTTTAAGATAGATGGAATTGGTGACCATAACGACGACTCTAAATAAATAAAGGTAAATATGTGGATGCATTCATATCTGTGAATAACCTTCGAAAATAACTCAGTCCTTAATTTAATATCTGAACTCAACCGAACTAAAATTATCCCAGTTTTAATTGATTTGAATAATGAAAGAAATTCTCAGACACATGCCTAATCGACTACAACTGTGTAACTAGCTATAATGTAACAATTCAAGAGAGTACTTATAGTATCCAATAGTTATATTTTTTAACGGACTTAAAAATATAAAACTTAGATCACTTAGCAACTACTAACCGCATAATTTATATTAAATTGAGAAAGAATAATAGTGAAAATGAATAATAATACAAATAATACTGTTATTTATAATTTCACGTAAGGTAACTTTTATCTGTGGGCCTCATCTAACATCAGTAGAACAAATCCGTCAGCGTCGCTAAAACGCAATATTTTGCTATCATTTTTTTATTTATACAGCCAAAAATAGTTTATAACTTAAGCGGTGAGGTTTAATTTGCAGAACGATTTTTAAAATACATTAAATATTTGATTTGTTTTATTTATGCTGAATCATTTCTTTAATTTGACATACATAAACACAACTGATGTTTGGATTTTTCTTTAACATTTATCGCGTGTTTGTAGAAAAAGAATTGATATATTCTTTGAGAAAACCCAGTCGTAGGATACCAGAGAAATTATCATTGTGTTTTCATTTTAATAAAACGCAAAATAAATATAAACATCGCTTTTAAAAATAAAATTTTTCTAAGAAACGAACATAAAATTTTGAATTATTTTAAAATATTAAATATTTATAGAATTTTTCAATTTTATTGCCGGGAAAGTGAGTTACGAACTTATCTGTTGCATTCGTAGTAACCATTGTTTTGTCAGACATTTCACATTAATTATTTCAAGTTAATTTTTCGAGGAGAGACAACGAGTACGGAATTATCTAAATAAGCCAAAGTAACCTGTTTAATAAAATTTTCTTAAAAATCTATCGATTTATTTCAACAATGGTAATAGTACATTTGTTTATTAGTATTATTATTAATACAAACATTAGGAAATTATTCGATTGTTTCTATCATGGTCAGATCTCAGAGTAAGAAATTCAATTGGGTTTTACAAAATATCAAAAGTACTTAAGAAAATATATGCCTTGCTGAAAATATGGATGAAACGGAATCTTTACCGAACTACTAATAAAACGTAGTTTTCACTTTCATTAGGATGGGTATTCTGCTAGTAATGTAAAAAGCACCAATAAACTATTTCACAGAAACGAAGTACAAATCAACCACAGATTAAACTAAAAAATTATAAGGAACCTACTACATCTATCACCTGTCACTCATTGACAAAAACTAACATATTAAGTGACGAGTGAAACATATCGATTTGGCCGTCGACATCAGAAATCCAAGTAAAAATAAAAACAACTCAACAGGATAACTTAATTAGAGATATTATCTTTTGCTGAATACCAAGACGTATTTATATCATAAGGAATGATAGAGCAGCAAGGAAGGCATTTGCTATTAGGAACACATCAGACATCTTACGTGCAAAAATCCCATCTGCAGACCTGAAACCAGGAATTAATAATTATATTAGCGAGGAGTGGCAGAATCTATGGAAATCCTGTCCAACATTAAACCAACTATAGGAGGATGGCATCAGAAAGAAGAGAAAATGTGGTTATGTTCAGGATCCATGTTAGACATATTACCATAAGCCATTCGTATATTCTAAAAACGTGAAATCTTCCACCAGATGTCTCATGCGAAGTGCCATTGACCGTAAAACACTGACTGACAAAGAGCATCAATTTTAATTCAAACCGTTTAAAATTCTACCAAACAACAAACTTAAAAGAACTTTTTTTCAAGATACTGGTTCCATTTGCATATCTCCGCTTCTAAGAGAAATTAAAATAATTTCATAGGTATAATGAAATAAAAAACATAACTAACAGCAATCTTACTATTTAAAATAAAACCTTTTGACTTCTTAATACATGATTTTATTTAAACAACAATCAATTTCGACATTACATGACCCAATTGGTTGATATACCTTAAAACAAACCAAACTAAACGAAAGTATCAAACTTATTAATTTCATTACTTACTAAAACATATTTAAAAAAACAACATGGTAAGGGATGTAAGGAAACACGGAATGATTTACTTGATAATCTACCTCGATTGATTTGTTATTTACGGCTACCAACCCTTTTTCAGGTCATATATATTATAATAATATTTTAGAGGGTAAGGATTTTTCGGAGATAATAATAATTTCTACTGATACAATTTCTACTAATTAACGAATAGCTGAAGGAGAAGATGTGGATTCATAGATTTGCCAAGAATATTTGGGCGTAAGTGAATATATTGAATACAACTGGAATCGACCCTCGGATCTCCGATTACAATTCCGAGCCGTTATCTATTAGAAAAACGGCAGATCCAAGTTTACAACACCTGATATTTCAAGCAGACAAGTAAATAGGTACTAACCAGGTTCGACGTTGCTTAACTTCAGTGATCGTTCAATACCAGTGTTTCAACGCGATATGGCTATGAGCCCACTTTGTAAGTTTGCGTGAATATGAACAAAGAGCAACAGTAAATTGGCACAGTTATTATAGAAATCCTGGGTATGACGATAAACTGTATCTGGCAGCAAGACCTCTGATCACGAGATTGGAGGTGTTGAAGAGCCAGAAGCCACCCCTCAATTGCTATTGTTGTCACGTCCGTTCTGACCCGGGTAGGCAGCACCTGTTTGGGTCACAGCTATGGGCAAATAGTGAATCCCCAAACAAAAAGAAAACAGTACGAAAGTATAAAAAGACATTTTTTATATTAAAAATACCAGCATTACATTTTAATATAATAAAATTACCGACAATATATATTTAAAGCCAAAAATTGCCAGCAATACATATCATTATAATATTACCAACAATATATTTTTAGAGAAAATTGACAAAAATACATTTTATCTGTAATTGAAAGCATAAAATTACGTTCAAAATATATTTAGTCAAAGCCATTATATTGTGCTCAAAATATTTAGATTTTGGCATTAAAAAACCCAGATACGTTGATCTGTTGCAAAAGAAAATCAGCCACCAATCAAACAAACAGGAAAGAATTCTTTCATGACAAAATCCATAAAATATCCTGTAATGTCTTAGGAAAGAAACTACCTTGCAAAATATAACTTCAACAAAACTACAACATAAAACACACATATCACCGCGTGTAGTAATTATGTTCACATGAACATGTATACTATTTACATTATTCAGACTATTGTCCTCATCTTTGTCGCCATATTTATTACAACGTTTCGGCCGTTGTACGCTCCGGCCTTTTTCAGGTGGTTGGAACGTCGAACTGAACCCTTTATTTCGCTCACTGGGGTACATTGTTCTAGTTCCACGTGTCATGTTTAATGAATGTCAGTAAAGGGTTCAGTTCGACATTCCAACCACCTGAAGAAGGCTGGAGCGTACAACAGCCGAAACGTTGTAATAAATATGGCGACAAAGATGGGGAAAATAATCCGAATAATGTAAATAGTGTAAATAATGCCTCATCTCAGAAATATAGACAGATACTGACGAACATGCATATGCACAAAAGCTGAGTATTATCTACCATGTATTCAATTGTGAAAGCAGAATAACATATACCATATTTTTATTACTTCAAAGATCACAAGAAATTTAAATTTGTGCATTAAATGACACAAAGCCGAGTTGATATACCGTTAAACAACTAAATAAAAAAAAAATCAATTATTATAGAAGTTGTGGAGAGCCATGTTATAATTTAAAGGATTCACTTCTAAATGCATAAATTATAACGCACTTTTTTTCTTCTTCTTCTTCTTCTTCTTCTTCATATTATTATTATTATTATTATTATTATTATTATTATTATTATTATTATTATTATTAAGGGTTCCTCCCAGGACCGAAATAACTTTGTTATTTTTGTCTTTAAATGTCTTGTTCTGATAGGAGTCGAAATAACCGGTTGCAAATTACTGATACTTTCTGAGAAGCATTCTCCCTGTTTTTGCTTTGATGACATGCGACGATGCAGAAGATTTTGGAATCAAACTTTCGAATCCTGACGCTATGACGCTCCGTCTAACCACCTACCATTCAGCGAAAACATTTTTGTCGGAGGTGATTAGTCCTCTAGATGATGTGATGTTATTCAAAGCTGAAAAGTCAAATTCTGTGTTCAGTTTTCCTTTCCAAAACTTAACTGCTGACCAAACTCAAATATTCTTTTGCATGTGTATTGATCGATTAAATATGACCGAGTGTTTAGCATAATCCATTTAAAAGATAAGATGATAAATTTATTATGAGGCAATGTTGAAGATATTTTTTATCTACCTGAATACGTTATCATCATGAAGCGAAACGAAAGACACGTAATAGTGCAAGACGAAAGTATTACTATATTTGCTAAGAAAACCGCCACCCTTTTCTTCCTTTTTATCGAAGAGCGTAAATAATGGTGAACTCTGAAAGCCTAAGGAGTTCTTTTGTCACAGTGGGTTACGATAGACTTCCATTATGAGAAGAGTTTTAGCTGACGGCTGGCGCATAAGTCGATATCTGATAACTGTCCATTGGAGTCGTTGAAAAGTGGTATGATATTGTATGACCCGAAAGACTTAACGTTCCACAGCTAAAGTCATCACTGATGATTTGTGCCAGATCTCCTGAGTGATGCATTTCCCGAAATGAGGCCAACCTTTTAAGAATTGCCATGTTCTTCACAGCGTAGGGGGATCTTGTATATTCATAAACATAGCTTAGATGTAACACAAGAGAAAAAGTATCGGGCAACCAGTGAGGGTGGAGCTCACAAGTACTTGGTAAATTGTTCCCCAATACAAGCTTGCTAACCATTACATCACGTCAAAGTGCACCTTGGAAAAGACAATGGAGTACTTTTCACTGTGTTTAATACATTTTTCCATTATAGTGGCTGATAGCCAAGGCTAAATATCATAGGATAAGCTGTTAATTAACCCATAGTTGGAGTCAGGAAGAAGGCGAGTTTCATATATTTCCCAGAATCAGACTTATAGATATCGTCCTGGGTATGATGATAAACTACATCCGCGTCCTGGGTAAGACGATAAACTACATCCAGCAGCAAGGCCTCTGATCAGGAGGTTTTGAGAAGCGTGGGACCACCTCTTAATAGCTGGTGTTCCCAGGTCCACCCTGACTCAGGGTGGTAGTACCTGTTAGGGTCCCAGCTATGGGCAAATAGTTGACCCCACAACCTGACTCAAAACACTATGAAAGTGTAAAAATAGATTTTAATACCAGAAATACTTTTTAAAAAAATAGTATCAGCAACAATTATTTAAAAAAAGAAAATATTACCAGAAATAAAAATCTTGTCAGCATCAAATAACCCATTGAGGTTAATATGACAGAAAACATAACAAACCAAACCAAACTTATAGATCAAGGATAATCGCAACACTTCCAAGCGAAACAGTTAAACCAGTTAAACAATTCTTGAAAAAGATGGCGAATATTTAAGCAAATAAGTTTAAGGAATATGTTGACTCTTATAGAGTAAACAAAATGTTTTTATTGTTGTTGTGAAAAGAACAGAAATTATGGAATCACATCGTGGCACTACACAAATAAAAAAAAATAAATTTGTTGATAGGATGAAGATAAGGATCTACGTTAATACCGGTCATAATACGGTTGTGGCATATATTACCGTTAAATCGTTCAGTTGATTTGTATGTATATCTGAGAGTTAGTAATTTAAATATTTGTCTACAGAGAATGCCTCTCCGTTCATACAATATGAACAGGCAACAGTTCAAGTAGAATTTGAACTTTTCTAGTACTTCGTTCCAATTCGATATTCCATGCAAACCACAGAAAATTACAGCAAGAACCATTTAACACAAAAACGTGTGTAAATGCGTTGATATATTTATATTTTATAGTATGTGCATATTTAGTTGATAATAACTTGTTTGCTGCCATTTTAGCTTTCAAACTAAATAATTTTCCCTACAAAATAAATTAATTTTTCGTTTCTATTATGTCTTCCCAAAAAGTTCGTATTTAAAATTTTAAAAAATATGCAACATTTCTCTGTCTGTTTTTGTTTTTCTTGTCATTAACATGCTAACTTCATTTACAGTTATCTCGAAGACAAGGACTAACTCTGCCTAAGGCATCGACAGCCACGAGCCAAGTTTCCAGGGCTTACGCTGTATTCCACAAATTGTCTATCAAGTAGTTTATGTCTTTGCCTACATTCTGAAATGTTGCAGAAATATATCTTCGTTTTCTCCTCACTAAATTAAAACCATTTTATTTGCACTCAAAATAAATAATTTTCAAATTGACTGAAAATAATATTCAATTATATTAATTATTGACAAGAGAAGACACACTAAGAAATGGAATATATCAGTTTCTTCGGTCCGAGAAATAAATGTGGGCGTTAAATTTAAATATATATATATATATATATATATATATATATATATATATATATATATATATATATATATATATATATATATATATATATATATATATATAGTTTTAGGATATGGTATAGTTATAGGTAAAAGTTCTCTAAATATCGGAGGTAGAGCGTATGTAAATACAAATAAATAAATAATGGTTCTCCGCCCCAAGCACTTGCCATAAGATACTGTATTTAAAATAAAATCACAGTAAAAATCATCCATAGTTTCACTGGGAACATGCCACAAATAATAAAACGGTACAACAGGTAAAAAACTGGAACACAAAAACACTCGCACACCCATCAATCCACCCGAACAACCAGCAAGCCACCCGAAAATACCAAAAGCCAACGGAATACCCAACAAGATACCCGAACAAAACAAACGTTTAACTACAAAAGAAAAAAAGGAAATTGCAAAAGATAAGCGGCCATTGAAAATAATAAACGAACAGAAAATAAAAAAATAATTACACCAAAAAAAGAAATGGAAAAGAAGATAAGGAAAGTATTTAAAATGAAGACACATCATGGTATTGCTTTATAGACTATAACCTTAGAATATATATATATATATATATATATATATATATATATATATATATATATATATATATATATATATATATATATATATATATATATATATATATATATGTATATATATATCTTGCATTATATCGGAACGGTCCGAGCTCGATTTTCGGTTGAGGATGTGAACTGCTGATAAATGCCTAAAATAGGATAAACCGTCCTTCCAGTGCTTTTCTTGATCTTTCTTGCTCCACATATATATATATATATATATATATATATATATATATATATATATATATATATATATATATATATATGTGTGTGTGTGTGTGTGTTTGTTTGTGTATATATATATATATATATATATATATATATATATATATATATATATATATATATATATATATATATATACACACACACACACCGCATGAAATTTCCGGACAACCTAATATATATAAATATGTGTGTGTGTGTTTGTATATATATATATATATATATATATATATATATACACACACACACATATATATATATATATATATATATATATACACACATATTTATATATATTAGGTGTGTGTTTGTGTGTGTGTATATATATATATACATATATATATACATATATGTATACATATATATATATATATATATATATATATATATATATATATATATATATATATATATATACACACACACACACACACATATACATTAGGTTGTCCGGAAATTTCATGCTGATTTATAGTCGTTCATATTCCACACATCAATATTATCAACATATATAATAGGCTTACATTTCCGAGTAGAGCATATTTCAAACTATCACTTGAGAAAGACAATTTAAAATTACTTGATTCGTGTCAATGTTGCATCCCAATGGAAATGGAAGACAATATAAGGTGTATTTTAGGCACTTGATTTTGTTTTAACCGCAAAGGCAAAAATGTCTCACAAACAACTATGTATGGTGAATGTTCTTTAGCTGACAAAATTGTACGGAAGTGGTTCACTAAGGTTAGACTTGGTGATTGTAGCCTTACTGATAAAGAAAGTCATGGAAGACCCTCCCTCCAATATAAATGACGACGAATTCAAGATATTGATTGAGAATAACCCGCATTACACAACGCGGGAATTAACAGAAACACTGAATTGATCAAAATTCACCATCCATGAGCACACAGTGAAGGCTATTTTGTTTGTTCCGGTAAAATAGGCACCGAGTATGTATTTAATCTCTTCCTAGATTTTCTATGCATATGTACACGAACAGGTGTGAAGTCTAACGTACCGATGATATAGGTATTCATAGTTGAGGTAAGAATGATCTTAAACAAAACAAAATCACCAACATCCTCTACCAAGTGTTCCAGAAAGAACTCAAGATAAACCTTTCCAAAACAGAAACTATGATCTCGAATTTAAATGAAAGCAGTGATGGAACCTGCACTGAATACATCATAAAAACAGGATGCAGAATTAGTAAATACAAAACCTTTCAGAAACCTCGGCGTATGAATTTAGTTATAACAAATTACAGGAAAAAAGACATTGAATATAAAATAAGCTGTGCCAGAGTTATTTTCGCCCCACTCTGCAAATTGCTACGAAACCAAAACATGAACCTGAAAATTCGACTCATCATTTTAAATAGTATCCTTATATAGACCAACATATGTATGTCATCCATGTCAGCAAACCCATTCAAAAATATCTAAACTGTCAGCTGTATAAAACCTTTTCCTAAGATCAATGGTGAAACAAGATTTGAGCACGTAAAGCCTAAGAATTTTGGCAAAGACCAACAGCAGCAACAACTAAAATGGATAGCACATGGAACTCAAAGAGAAAATAATGATATGATTATATTCGACACGACTTCAAACAAAAGAAGATGAAGGAAACCACTGCATGCACTGGAAAGAGCGATCACGGCTACTGAACTTGAGAAGCCTGTTTCCCTGAAAAAAAATCCTTTTTAAGAGGAGAATTTTATAAATATCAGCGGAAAGCAGTACTGGCTGGTCGACTAATGAATGCAAAATCTTTCCGTGGATGGAAACGGCTAATATTTTCATTATCATTATCTATTATGGTCTGGAGTGAGCTTGAGTCAAAATGGAGGCTCCAGTGAAGCAATTCATTGAAAGGGCGACCATTTATCACTACTCGGGGAAATGTAGGGATCTTCTCGGTGATAATGAAGCATTATAGTCTAGAATTTAAGGTTTTAAAAGTTACAAAGTCATTCCTCCTGAAGCCAACTCATAGAAGCCTCTAGTCCCAGCAAGCTCTGCCATTCCACTTTAAACCCGGCCTTTTGTAACCCTTTTATGTCGCTCAACGATTAAATGCTTCTAATTTTGTGTTAAAGTAGACTAATCGTAATAAGTGACACCATGACCAAGCATATATATGAGTTGTCATTTCCTAAAATTAATTTTTCATTAAACCAAGGCGACCATAAGATTTCAAAATTTAACAACCCCTGGTCCAAAGTTCTTAAAATATGGACACACTGTGATGTAGAATGTCTAATCAACTCCGAATTGGTTAAACAATTCACTTCACACGGCTTGCTTTCAGATAAACAATATGGCCTTCGTTTCTCTAGTTCAACTGCTGAAGTATTAACAGTTATTAATGAAATTGTCTATCAGAATTTTAATAAAAACTGCGAGATTTGAGCTCTGACTAGATATCTCAAAGGTGTTCGATAGATTTTTAGAAGGCTGGCCTACCCCACAAGCTCAGGTGCTACGGTGCCTACAATCATTAATATTCACACGGGTAATGAAGACCGTCTTGAACGGCAACTCTTCTCGCTCATTTCACGGTGATTTCCCAGGGTTCTATGCTTAGTACAAGGTTGTTTCTTTTCTTCATCAACGACCCTCCCCGATGTCACCAGTTTCCAAAATAAGCATTTATGCTGATGAAACAACTACTTACACCCGTCTTCACAGTACGTCTGATCGGTCCGACAAAGTAAAACTGACGGCGGCTCTCAAAAATAACCTCCCATCATTTGTTACATGGGGCAAGAAACAGCTTGTGAATTGTAACGCTTCCAAATTGAAACTTCTATCCTTCAATCATCAGATAGACACAGCTTCGGCCGCTGTTAGTATGGTATATGCTAACCTCCAGATCAACTCTTTGAGACTTCTGTGTCTCATGTTTCCTACCGTCAGGAAGTGATGCGATTATAATGAATTAATTGTTAGGTCTGCTGATAAGAATGTTGGTTCACTCTATCGTGCCAGATAATTTTTCTCGTTAGAATCCATTTTGACCATTTAGAAATCAATCATTCGTCCTGGCATTGAATACTGTTGCCATATATGGTCTGTTGCTTCAGATACATATATCGAGACTCTTGAAAAAATCTAAAGAAGTTTCTGTAATATTATAGGTTGTGATCTGGTATCTCGACTTCATTCGCTTTCCCATCGCTGTCACGTGGCGTGAATTCCCTCGTTTTTTTATGAATATTTTCATAGCAGATCTTTTAATGAAAGTTTCGCCTTCGTATATCTAACTCATAAAATTAAATATAATACTAGACTGGCTGTCAGATCTCATAATTTTCCTGCTGAAATAAATTGGCTTCAAGAAAAACGGCCGATACTTGGAAATCGTGAACGTGTTGTTCTTCATTAAAACAACACAAGACAGTACATTGCAGAACAAAACGTGTAGAAGGTCCCAGAGTTGAAATTGGAACACTCCCTCAGCACTCACCATATTCCTTCAGCCTTGACTCCTTTGGATTTATATTTGTTCCGGTTTCTATCGAATAATTTAAATGACAAAAATTTGATTCTGTAAAATCATTGGAAAACAAAATCCGAAACTCCTTCACCCCCCCCCCATAAAAAAAGACACGAAGGTTCTACCTCAATGGCATCAAAAACTTGGAGAACGATGGGAGACAATTGTTAAAAACAAAGGAAAACGATGTACTTGATAAATAATTTTTGTGGGTAAAGTTTTGTTTTAATTTTCTAATCAGGCTTGAAATGTTTCAATGATCTAATAATTACAACAACGTTTTGTGTTAGCTGAATGGCTTGTTAACCATCACCTACATAGTGCCTATATTAGTTCCCATTAGGCATAAATTGTGCTTAGTATATCCAATGCTTTCTCTCGTACCAACTTTCTCTTTCAATGAAATTTTAGAATTATTGGTATGTTCTGGTATCTAGAAGACATAATTTGCACAAGATTCAAATTGGCTTCATCGGCTTGTCTTTATATAAGGCAGATCTTGATGCTGTCGACTATTCGAAATAAAGAAAGACGTGTACTCCAAGATCAATAATATTTAATAATAATTAAGACTCACCTAATCAGGTATCTTTGTTTTATCGATATTAGAATCAGTCTCAGATTTGTACTGTATATTCAAGACGCTTTGGGCACTGGATACAGATTACTTGTACAGGCTCATACGCAAAAAGAATCGATGTACTCTGTATTGTGACGTATTCCTTACTTGAATTTGAGTAGCCCTATCTGCAATGTATGCTATGGTAGCGCTTCTGTTGTATCTTCTCGCACTGGTAAAATTATTTCTCGATGTTGCCAGTTGGTGATATTTTTCCCTCTCGCAGGAATAATACCGATATGTACGCACTACAGGAGAATCTGCCCTCCCTTATGAACTGGCCTCTAAACTATAACGATATTGTGCTTGTCCATACTTTCGTGACATCGCACGACCGTTACGCCCCGCAAATGCCTCATAAGTAATGTTTTGTTTTGATTGTCAGGAAAGAGGCGAAAATAAACTACTTGGTTTCAGTAAGAAAATGAAAGAAAGAAGAAAAGAAGTAAAGATAGACGTGGGGAGAGAATCAGATTAAGCTGATAAAAACAGATACTTCACTTTGATCTATGCTAAAATGTCGAGAAAATATTATATTTTCGTGCCGTCTTGATGCAAAGTCAGTTTAATGTGGCCCGAAGACGTGCACACTGGCTAAGTCCAAAAATCTCCCAGCCCCCGCAACCGTTAGTAGAGCTGACATTGGTATGACTACCGAACCTCCTTCCCTTTAGCGTAGTTAGGGGAGGTACTGCTGGGGACACCTGTTTCCCGAGACCAGGCATCTCTCAATAATATTTTCTACTGCGTTCTATCAGCACACGTAGAAAATACTGAGTTGCCCTCTAAAAAGACACAACTGAGAGATGAAGTCTATCCACGCGAGGTCAGATACTACAATTTAATCCCAGCCAAAACTTCGAGAAATATGGCGACCGGAATAAAAGCGGTATTTTTCAGATGTACAGTAACGAACGAAGCGAACTGAGTAAAACAGGCGCCCAAAATCCTGTAACCATAAATAACATCATTTACTGCGTTATTATTAAATGATTATATAAGAGAAATGTTCATAAGCCTCGGATTTTTTTAGAAAGAAAGAAAGAAAGAAAGAAAGAAAGGAAGGAAGGAAGGAAGGAAGGAAGAGAGATAGAAATGTTTAACGTCTCCACAAATACCTCATAAAAATTGCCCATTGCGTTTTGATCGCGTGGAAAGTAGGGGAAAAACTCTACCTGACTTCATATAGAAAATGAAAGACAGAAACAAACAAAGTAAAGGTTTAACGGCTGTTTCTGTGAACTATAAAAGTGATAATTTCATTTGTAACCCCTTCCTAAAATAACGACGGCATTCATATTTATGATTGTTATTGCAATATTTTGTTAAAGTTGTAAAGCTCAAATATTTAACGATCCGATAAGGGAATTTCTCCAGATATTGTATTGCCGTGTCATGTCGTTTCATTTGTACCGACTTCTTAAAATAACGACCAGCATTCATATTTATGATTGTTATTGCAATATTTTGTTAAAGTTGTAAAGCTCAAATATTTAACGATGCGATAAGGGAATTTCTCCAGATATTGTATTGCCGTGTCATGTCGTTTCATTTGTACCCACTTCTTAAAATAACGACCAGCATTCATATTTATCATTGTTATTGCAATATTTTGTTAAAGTTGTAAAGCTCAAATATTTAACGATGCGATAAGGGAATTTCTCCAGATATTGTATTGCCGTGTCATGTCGTTTCATTTGTACCGACTTCTTAAAATAACGACCAGCATTCATATTTATGATTGTTATTGCAATATTTTATTAAAGTTGTAAAGCTCAAATATTTAACGATGCGATAGGGGAATTTATCCAGATATTGTATTGCCGTGTCATGTCGTTTCATTTGTACCCACTTCTTAAAATAACGACCGGCATTCATATTTATGATTGTTATTGCCATATTTTGTTAAAGTTGTAAAGCTGAAATATTTAACGATGCGATAAGGGAATTTCTCCAGATATTGTATTGCCGTGTCATGTCGTTTCATTTGTACCCACTTCTTAAAATGACGACCAGCATTCATATTTATGATTGTTATTGCCATATTTTGTTAAAGTTGTAAAGCTCAAATATTTAACGATGCGATAAGGGAATTTCTCCAGATATTGTATTGCCGTGTCATGTCGTTTCATTTGTACCCACTTCTTAAAATAACGACCAGCATTCATATTTATCATTGTTATTGCAATATTTTGTTAAAGTTGTAAAGCTGAAATATTTAACGATGCGATAAGGGAATTTCTCCAGATATTGTATTGCCGTGTCATGTCGTTTCATTTGTACCGACTTCTTAAAATAACGACCAGCATTCATATTTATGATTGTTATTGCAATATTTTGTTAAAGTTGTAAAGCTCAAATATTTAACGATGCGATAGGGGAATTTCTCCAGATATTGTATTGCCGTGTCATGTCGTTTCATTTGTACCCACTTCTTAAAATAACGACCAGCATTCATATTTATGATTGTTATTGCAATATTTTGTTAAAGTTGTAAAGCTCAAATATTTAACGATGCGATAGGGGAATTTCTCCAGATATTGTATTGCCGTGTCATGTCGTTTCATTTGTACCCACTTCTTAAAATAACGACCAGCATTCATATTTATGATTGTTATTGCAATATTTTGTTAAAGTTGTAAAGCTCAAATATTTAACGATGCGATAGGGGAATTTCTCAAGATATTGTCTTGCCGTGTCATGTCGTTTCATTTGTACCCACTTCTTAAAATAACGACCGGCATTCATATTTATGATTGTTATTGCCATATTTTGTTAAAGTTGTAAAGCTGAAATATTTAACGATGCGATAAGGGAATTTCTCCAGATATTGTATTGCCGTGTCATGTCGTTTCATTTGTACCCACTTCTTAAAATGACGACCAGCATTCATATTTATGATTGTTATTGCCATATTTTGTTAAAGTTGTAAAGCTCAAATATTTAACGATGCGATAAGGGAATTTCTCCAGATATTGTATTGCCGTGTCATGTCGTTTCATTTGTACCCACTTCTTAAAATAACGACCAGCATTCATATTTATCATTGTTATTGCAATATTTTGTTAAAGTTGTAAAGCTGAAATATTTAACGATGCGATAAGGGAATTTCTCCAGATATTGTATTGCCGTGTCATGTCGTTTCATTTGTACCGACTTCTTAAAATAACGACCAGCATTCATATTTATGATTGTTATTGCAATATTTTGTTAAAGTTGTAAAGCTCAAATATTTAACGATGCGATAGGGGAATTTCTCCAGATATTGTATTGCCGTGTCATGTCGTTTCATTTGTACCGACTTCTTAAAATAACGACCAGCATTCATATTTATGATTGTTATTGCAATATTTTGTTAAAGTTGTAAAGCTCAAATATTTAACGATGCGATAGGGGAATTTCTCCAGATATTGTATTGCCGTGTCATGTCGTTTCATTTGTACCCACTTCTTAAAATAACGACCAGCATTCATATTTATGATTGTTATTGCAATATTTTGTTAAAGTTGTAAAGCTCAAATATTTAACGATGCGATAGGGGAATTTCTCCAGATATTGTATTGCCGTGTCATGTCGTTTCATTTGTACCCACTTCTTAAAATAACGACCGGCATTCATATTTATGATTGTTATTGCCATATTTTGTTAAAGTTGTAAAGCTGAAATATTTAACGATGCGATAAGGGAATTTCTCCAGATATTGTATTGCCGTGTCATGTCGTTTCATTTGTACCCACTTCTTAAAATGACGACCAGCATTCATATTTATGATTGTTATTGCAATATTTTGTTAAAGTTGTAAAGCTCAAATATTTAACGATGCGATAAGGGAATTTCTCCAGATATTGTATTGCCGTGTCATGTCGTTTCATTTGTACCCACTTCTTAAAATAACGACCAGCATTCATATTTATCATTGTTATTGCAATATTTTGTTAAAGTTGTAAAGCTGAAATATTTAACGATGCGATAAGGGAATTTCTCCAGATATTGTATTGCCGTGTCATGTCGTTTCATTTGTACCGACTTCTTAAAATAACGACCAGCATTCATATTTATGATTGTTATTGCAATATTTTGTTAAAGTTGTAAAGCTCAAATATTTAACGATGCGATAGGGGAATTTCTCCAGATATTGTATTGCCGTGTCATGTCGTTTCATTTGTACCCACTTCTTAAAATAACGACCAGCATTCATATTTATGATTGTTATTGCAATATTTTGTTAAAGTTGTAAAGCTCAAATATTTAACGATGCGATAGGGGAATTTCTCCAGATATTGTATTGCCGTGTCATGTCGTTTCATTTGTACCCACTTCTTAAAATAACGACCAGCATTCATATTTATGATTGTTATTGCAATATTTTGTTAAAGTTGTAAAGCTCAAATATTTAACGATGCGATAGGGGAATTTCTCCAGATATTGTATTGCCGTGTCATGTCGTTTCATTTGTACCCACTTCTTAAAATAACGACCAGCATTCATATTTATGATTGTTATTGCAATATTTTGTTAAAGTTGTAAAGCTCAAATATTTAACGATGCGATAGGGGAATTTCTCCAGATATTGTATTGCCGTGTCATGTCGTTTCATTTGTACCCACTTCTTAAAATAACGACCAGCATTCATATTTATGATTGTTATTGCAATATTTTGTTAAAGTTGTAAAGCTCAAATATTTAACGATGCGATAGGGGAATTTCTCCAGATATTGTATTGCCGTGTCATGTCGTTTCATTTGTACCCACTTCTTAAAATGACGACCAGCATTCATATTTATAATTGTTATTGCAATATTTTGTTAAAGTTGTAAAGCTCAAATATTTAACGATGCGATAAGGGAATTTCTCCAGATATTGTATTGCCGTGTCATGTCGTTTCATTTGTACCCACTTCTTAAAATGACGACCAGCATTCATATTTATAATTGTTATTGCAATATTTTGTTAAAGTTGTAAAGCTCAAATATTTAACGATGCGATAAGGGAATTTCTCCAGATATTGTATTGCCGTGTCATGTCGTTTCATTTGTACCCACTTCTTAAAATAACGACCGGCATTCATATTTATAATTGTTATTGCAATATTTTGTTAAAGTTGTAAAGCTCAAATATTTAACGATGCGATAAGGGAATTTCTCCAGATATTGTATTGCCGTGTCATGTCGTTTCATTTGTACCCACTTCTTAAAATGACGACCAGCATTCATATTTATAATTGTTATTGCAATATTTTGTTAAAGTTGTAAAGCTCAAATATTTAACGATGCGATAAGGGAATTTCTCCAGATATTGTATTGCCGTGTCATGTCGTTTCATTTGTACCCACTTCTTAAAATAACGACCAGCATTCATATTTATCATTGTTATTGCAATATTTTGTTAAAGTTGTAAAGCTGAAATATTTAACGATGCGATAAGGGAATTTCTCCAGATATTGTATTGCCGTGTCATGTCGTTTCATTTGTACCGACTTCTTAAAATAACGACCAGCATTCATATTTATGATTGTTATTGCAATATTTTGTTAAAGTTGTAAAGCTCAAATATTTAACGATGCGATAAGGGAATTTCTCCAGATATTGTATTGCCGTGTCATGTCGTTTCATTTGTACCCACTTCTTAAAATAACGACCAGCATTCATATTTATGATTGTTATTGCAATATTTTGTTAAAGTTGTAAAGCTCAAATATTTAACGATGCGATAAGGGAATTTCTCCAGATATTGTATTGCCGTGTCATGTCGTTTCATTTGTACCCACTTCTTAAAATAACGACCAGCATTCATATTTATCATTGTTATTGCAATATTTTGTTAAAGTTGTAAAGCTGAAATATTTAACGATGCGATAAGGGAATTTCTCCAGATATTGTATTGCCGTGTCATGTCGTTTCATTTGTACCGACTTCTTAAAATAACGACCAGCATTCATATTTATGATTGTTATTGCAATATTTTGTTAAAGTTGTAAAGCTCAAATATTTAACGATGCGATAAGGGAATTTCTCCAGATATTGTATTGCCGTGTCATGTCGTTTCATTTGTACCCACTTCTTAAAATAACGACCAGCATTCATATTTATGATTGTTATTGCAATATTTTGTTAAAGTTGTAAAGCTCAAATATTTAACGATGCGATAAGGGAATTTCTCCAGATATTGTATTGCCGTGTCATGTCGTTTCATTTGTACCGACTTCTTAAAATAACGACCAGCATTCATATTTATGATTGTTATTGCAATATTTTGTTAAAGTTGTAAAGCTCAAATATTTAACGATGCGATAGGGGAATTTCTCCAGATATTGTATTGCCGTGTCATGTCGTTTCATTTGTACCCACTTCTTAAAATAACGACCAGCATTCATATTTATGATTGTTATTGCAATATTTTGTTAAAGTTGTAAAGCTCAAATATTTAACGATGCGATAGGGGAATTTCTCCAGATATTGTATTGCCGTGTCATGTCGTTTCATTTGTACCCACTTCTTAAAATAACGACCAGCATTCATATTTATGATTGTTATTGCAATATTTTGTTAAAGTTGTAAAGCTCAAATATTTAACGATGCGATAGGGGAATTTCTCCAGATATTGTATTGCCGTGTCATGTCGTTTCATTTGTACCCACTTCTTAAAATAACGACCGGCATTCATATTTATGATTGTTATTGCCATATTTTGTTAAAGTTGTAAAGCTGAAATATTTAACGATGCGATAGTGGAATTTCTCCAGATATTGTATTGCCGTGTCATGTCGTTTCATTTGTACCCACTTCTTAAAATGACGACCAGCATTCATATTTATAATTGTTATTGCAATATTTTGTTAAAGTTGTAAAGCTCAAATATTTAACGATGCGATAAGGGAATTTCTCCAGATATTGTATTGCCGTGTCATCTCGTTTCATTTGTACCCACTTCTTAAAATAACGACCGGCATTCATATTTATGATTGTTATTGCCATATTTTGTTAAAGTTGTAAAGCTCAAATATTTAACGATGCGATAAGGGAATTTCTCCAGATATTGTATTGCCGTGTCATGTCGTTTCATTTGTACCCACTTCTTAAAATGACGACCAGCATTCATATTTATAATTGTTATTGCAATATTTTGTTAAAGTTGTAAAGCTCAAATATTTAACGATGCGATAAGGGAATTTCTCCAGATATTGTATTGCCGTGTCATGTCGTTTCATTTGTACCCACTTCTTAAAATAACGACCGGCATTCATATTTATGATTGTTATTGCAATATTTTGTTAAAGTTGTAAAGCTCAAATATTTAACGATGCGATAAGGGAATTTCTCCAGATATTGTATTGCCGTGTCATGTCGGTTCATTTGTACCCACTTCTTAAAATAACGACCGGCATTCATATTTATGATTGTTATTGCAATATTTTGTTAAAGTTGTAAAGCTGAAATATTTAACGATGCGATAAGGGAATTTCTCCAGATATTGTATTGCCGTGTCATGTCGTTTCATTTGTACCCACTTCTTAAAATAACGACCGGCATTCATATTTATGATTGTTAATGCAATATTTTGTTAAAGTTGTAAAGCTCAAATATTTAACGATGCGATAAGGGAATTTCTCCAGATATTGTATTGCCGTGTCATGTCGTTTCATTTGTACCCACTTCTTAAAATAACGACCAGCATTCATATTTATGATTGTTATTGCAATATTTTGTTAAAGTTGTAAAGCTCAAATATTTAACGATGCGATAAGGGAATTTCTCCAGATATTGTATTGCCGTGTCATGTCGTTTCATTTGTACCGACTTCTTAAAATAACGACCAGCATTCATATTTATGATTGTTATTGCAATATTTTGTTAAAGTTGTAAAGCTCAAATATTTAACGATGCGATAAGGTAATTTCTCCAGATATTGTATTGCCGTGTCATATCGTTTCATTTGTACCCACTTCTTAAAATAACGACCAGTATTCATATTTATGATTGTTATTGCAATATTTTGTTAAAGTTGTAAAGCTCAAATATTTAACGTTGCGATAAGGGAATTTCTCCAGATATTGTATTGCCGTGTCATGTCGTTTCATTTGTACCCACTTCTTAAAATAACGACCAGCATTCATATTTATCATTGTTATTGCAATATTTTGTTAAAGTTGTAAAGCTCAAATATTTAATGATGCGATGAGGGAATTTCTCCAGATATTGTATTGCCGTGTCATGTGGTTTCATTTGTACCCACTTCTTAAAATAATGACCGGCATTCATATTTATGATTGTTATTGCCATAGTTTGTTAAAGTTGTAAAGCTCAAATATTTAATGATATGTGTGAATTTCTATGGATAATTTATTATCGTAGAACTCACCATGCGGTATTCAATCATTAACTGAAGAATTAAGATTCATCGGGAAATTAAAATACGAAAACAGCGATATTTTTACGGATCTTTCTAGTTGTTATAATTGTTTAAAGTCGACAATCTGCGATGTTACTCACTCGGACTAGTGAATATGTTTATTCAAAAGAAAATATTTTCCGAAATAACAATCAATTTATAATTAAATTTGCAATTCCGTGGCGAAACGATTAGTTTCTTAAACTTTGTATAGATTTAAAAATGATATTAAAAGGAAATACTCTTTGCAGGAATCAATCACCCACCATCGCATTTATCTCCGAATTCAGAATTCGTTCTTGTAAGTTTTATCTTCTGCTCACAGACCAATTTATCCTTATATGCAGCTTGAGATAATCAAAAGAATATCTCTGAATCAATTCCGATTCCTGTGCCTGTATTTAAAAATTACTAAATACTATTTAATAAAACAGGTTTGTTACAAATTTTCACGCAAAAGTTCAAATTTTCCCGTCCGAATTGACAGCTATAATTTCTGTAAGAAGAATGAAAAAAAATTAAGCTTTATTGGTAATAATTATTGTTGCCACCAATTCCCGCTCTCTAATTAGAACAAGATCATTAAGAACTATAAATCGTAATTCCAATGATAGTATGCCTGAGAGATTTCCAGCGAATGACGCACAAACGAAACCAGTTTTTCTTTGTGTTTTGTTGCATATGTTTGTCTAGGAACTTTCATTTCGTATTTAAATCAATTCCTACTAATTGTTCTGTATTTAGATCTAAATATCACTAACTGTTGCAAGTAATAAAAACTTGAATATTTGCGACACTTTCTTTTCTGCAGTGTTTTCACAACTGCTATGCAAATTCTACAGCATCCTGGAAAAATAAAACGTTCACCGTTTGCAGAATTGACATAGAGATATTTCCTAAAACGATACAGACAATTCGTCAAGTCACATGTCTCTTAAATTGGTAATTGGTGCAACACTTGTAGCCGCAGCAGTGTGCGTGGGTGTAGGCCATGTTCGCCTGACAGAACCCCGCGCCTTCTTTAGACTGGTTTTATATTCAGAGTTGTCATTTTCATCACTTGTGCGAAAGCGAACGCAAACCCCAGGTCTGAAATCTCAATTTCTGCGCCACCAACCACTACAATACGCCCACATCGTACAGTAGGCAAGAATAATAAGAGATACTTAAGGGATATAATAAAAGTAGAAAGAAACACAATGTACTTTCAATTGTTTACAATTATGTCCGTGACTTACTGACATAAAAGAAACAAAGACGCAAATCCTTGCTTATTTACTTCAACGTCGGGCGCTAAACCATATATAGTTTCAGAAAATTAGCTTTTCATGGATAAACAATTTCTATCGTAAATGATACACTTATTACGCGATAAAGTTAATTTTTCTCAAACCTTCCTACTTGTCACTTTCTATTTGATATGAGTCATTCACACTTTCTTACAATTATTGATTTTAAACAAGAAAGGCGATAAATCCGCTAAGACGCAAAGGGTTATTGAGAGTGAGAAAACGTGATTAAGGTGAGTGAAAAATAAAAGAACAGGATTCAATGAAGACTAAAAATCACCTTGCATTTAAATTTTGAAGATCGTCGTTTAAATGTAAGCAAGAAGCCTGTTTAATAAACGTTATATTTACTTGATGATCCTTTATAGATTGTACGGATGGTGTTATAGTTACAAGTACTGAGAGCGTAATCGCCGAGTCGAGTTCAAGATCCGGCTGTATCTGTTGCATTAACTTTACATGTTGCGGGAAAGTTATGAATCCAATAGTACCCGCCTATAGTTTAAATAGCAGGGTAGATTGAACTCTCTAGCCTTGGTGGAAGTCAGGTGAGGAAAGGTAATATTCTGAATTCAAAACCATGGAAACAATGGAAAACAATTCAAAAAATGGCAATTCACAGATAATAAAGAAAATAATCTGGAGAGCAATCATCGCTTGGTTTGGAAGAGAAACGACATTTAAAAATGACATGAAATAGATCGATGAAATAACCAGAGATTACGCCGAAAACATCGGTATGTGCCAGATGAAAATGTCTATTATCCTTCCCAAATGATTATGACAATTCTGAATGTGTGAAGAAATATCAACGACTTCATCTTGAATGGTCATAGTATTACAGACAATGTTCAGTCGGTCATGTCATCTGTCAATACTAAATTTGAATATTTTTACAAAGTCAACTTCTATTAGGTGTTGGCGTGTAGCGTAGCAATTCTCGCATATAATGGAATCGGCGTGCCGGGTTCAAATTTGAACCGGGTCTCTTTCATATACTTGAAAATGGACATGAAACTATCTTCCTCTACATATTGTTGAACAGAAGGGCAGCCTGGCTGTTCTTGTCTTCATTGCTGGTCGGCTTCGAAGGGAAACTGAATTCGAAAATAATAAGGCAGACTGGGATCTTTAGAACTGATGAGCCAAGCAGTATAGAAGAACAAGATTTTTAGACCAGCTTCAAGAGGAATAGGTTATGGCAGCAATGGATAGGTTGCTCCTAAGAAGAACGTTTTTGAGGGATGGATGATGTTCTTCTTGCTAGTGAAATGTGTCTGGGATACTTTTAATAATTTTATATTACACTTTATTTTTAAATAAATAGTAAGTATTCAGTTGTTTTGGAAAATATATTTTTGGATGCGACAGAGATTTTTTAATGCACGACAGAATTACAAACAAAGAAAAATGCACCAAATAACAGAAACTCCGATACTTGAGGATTTTCAACAGCTGCAAAAACTCAAATGGATATCACAATTAACATGTACATGTTGATCTTCCAAATGATATTAAATTAAAGGTTAGGAAGAAAACATCAGGAAGAGAAAAATCATTTGACTTGAGAAAGCCATTTTCTTGAAAAAGATTTTTAAAGAAACTTTTCATAAATTTCAACCGACTGTAGCACGAATTGCTCGCTGAAATAAAGCTGACTGTTTCCTTGTAAGGAGACAGCAACTATTACCATTGCGATTATTTGAGTCTTGATCTCAAATTTGGATTTTTATTCATAGAAGGTCTACTTTGGCTTGGTTTCCTTCTTTTCCGTCCTAAGTGTTTTCGTTCTGGCTAGACAACGGAAATAAAATACAAGTGAAAATACTGTTCTCCATCTCCCTAATGATTTAAATATAGCGATGATCATAGTTTTTACAGTAACACTCCTCTTCTGTCTTTTCTTGATCATGAATCACAGTTGTTTATCTCTGAGATTTTCCTTTGGTAAGCGTTCACTCAAGCGCATCAACTAATTTATAAACCCCGTCCTCATATTTCTGGGCTTACGGCCACATCTCTTTAAAACGCTATTTCTCATACAATCACCGAAGTTAAGCAACGTCTTGGTGAATGCCTATATCGGTAGCTACATGGGAATACGAGGTACTGTAAGCTTGAATGTACGGCTTGTGTGATGGATAATGGCTCGGAATGGTTAATCTAAGAGTCGTGTTGTCAAACTATTACTAAACTGGCAACTAAGACTAACTCTTTTATAGCAACAAAAGATTCTGTCTATATTTCTGAGATGAGGTATTATGTATTTACACTAATCAGACTATTGTTCTCATCTTTGTTGACACATTTATCACACCATTAAAATTATACGTCCCAGAAATTCATACACAGTTGATAAAGGCGTTAGTTAGATCCAGTGACAGGCCCCAAAGAGTTGTGCCTCATTAAGGCAGTGGAGATAATTGGAGACTTTTTCTCCCGCACTTCCCGTCTGTGGACATCCCTTCTCCTTACTTACTTCCCTGGGGACTATAATCTTCAAATATTCAACTATAATGTCAATCGACATCTGACACCCTCACCTTGTTCCCTGTCCTCTGTACCCTTTCCCCAGACATGCCTCTTTTCTCTTGTTATTAATCGTCTGCAGCCCCTCGTGCCGGTGGCATCAATTGGTGTGAATTGCTTTAAAAATGCTTTATAAAAAAACTTGTATAAGGTGAACTTTAATAAACAGAAATATTATCAATACTCGTCTCCCCAGTGGCTTTTTCAAACGCAACATATAATCACTTGCTTTTCAGAGAAGCGGTTCTCCCATTGGCGTAGTTCATAATGCAGTGCATATTTGATATCACTTTCTCTGCGTTTTATTTTCTACATTTTTACAATCGAAAGTATGTTTAGTGTTTTTTTTTTTTTTTTTTTTTTCTCAAAGCCCATATAGTGTGAGGCAAGGAGTGTCTGAATGGTTTCAAACTGAAAAAGATTAAACGTTCATGCAGGCAATGCTACACCGAAAAATGAGTTTACGGTGGCAATAAGGTTTGAGATGTTCATTAATCTATTAGACTGTGTGTTATCTGCATTAATATCTCGATTATGTTTTGGATACCACTTTCACTTTCGTTTTCGTTTTCTCTCCTATTAACGTACTCGGAAAGTAATTAAAACGTAATTACTTTTCTAATATATTCTGTAATAAATAAAGAATGTTATTTTTTCCTTGATTTATTTAGTTTCGATACAAAATATTTTTGATTTAGATATAATATGAAATCTCCTTTCTTAAACGCATTTGTCTGATATTACTCGCGCCATTGGCATCGTTTTATGAGTGGTAGGAATCGAGTGACAGCAAATCTAATCTTCCAGGCTCTTGACTGGTGTCGATCTGCGTTAAATATCCTAGGCCATATCCTTTTCTTCTTTGCAATATTCTCACCATTATAAACATAAGAAAAAATACCTCTCATGGGAAAACAAAATCATGATATTTCAAGAATCTGGAAGTGGAACTATATCGGTCCACAAAGTCGTATATATCTGGTGAAATCTCAAAAACCGAACCATTTCTAAACTTATCAGGAGTACGATAAGGCGTAAATGAGTATACTACTCAATTTACTCTCTTATTCGTCTATGCTCCGGGAATATGGCACCAAATCTCAGTCTGTTCATATCTATCTATCTGTCTATCTATATATCTTTCTATATCAGTATGTCCCACCATTTCTCTCTCTTTCTCAGAATGTTTTCTGTCTTTTGTCTCTCTTTCTCTCTCTCTATCTCAATATATCCTTTTCTTTCTTTCTCTCAATGTTTTCTCTCAATGTTTTCTCTTAATCTATCTATCTATCTATCTAATCTGCATCAGTACATTCCTCTCTTTCTCTCTCTCAGAATGTTTTCCCTCTTTTTGTCTCTCTCTTTATCTATCTGTCTGTCTATCTATCTATCTATCTATCTATATATCTATCTATCTATCTATTTCAGTATTTCCTCTTTCTCTTTCAGAATGTTTTCTCTCTTTCTATCTCTCTCTCCCTCCGTATATATATATTGACCCAATCACAGAAGGATCTTTTAAATTTAGGCCCTAATTGCCATATTATGAAATCTTACAACAAGATTTAAAAAAAAAACAGAAATTGAAATACTATATCAAGACATTTTAAAACTACAACTTAATAATGAGGTATCTACCACCTCTGAATTGCAATATTTGTTAAATGCTGAAGCTTTGAAGAAAAGATGGAACCTTCAACTTACTTCCTCATCTCTTATGACCTATAAACTAAAAAACGCTGCAAAACAATTAAAAAAACATCCTGACATAATTATACGAAAAGCTAATAAAACTAACATGTTTGTAGTAATTGACAAAATTGATTATTATAACGAATTACAAAATATCCTCAATGGCCATACTAAATTTAAAAAAAAAACTAAATAAGAACCCTATTAATGAACTAAAAACAAAAATTAACAAACTTATAACAGCTAATAATGCTCAATGTGATAGCCTAAAACTTCCTAAAATTATAGGAGACTATAAGCCTGGCTACCTATATGGTACGGTTAAAATTCATAAATCTAACTACCCTCGTCGTCCCATTATTTCTCAAGTAACCATTCCTATTTACCAATTGACAAAAATTATTAATAAATTAAAAACACCATATCTACCTAATAAATATTAACTCTACTCATGAGTTAATAAAAACCTTACGTTCTCATGAACTGAATAATGGAATACTAGCTTCCCTTGACGTGGAAAGTCTATTTACTAACGTCCCCATCATTGAAACTATTGATATAATTACTAATTACATCTATAACAACCCTCTTATGCAACCTCTTAAAATTAATCCGAATATACTCAAAAAAATCCTTTTAATCTGCACTACACAGGTTCCTTTCTATGACCACCTTAATAATATTTATTTACAGGTGGACGGCGTCTCTATGGGATCTGTCCTTAGTCCAACATTTAGCAATTTTTATATGTCACATCTTGCATATACCTCCGTTATGTTGATGATATCCTTATACTTGCTAAAAAATTTGATGAATTAACCTTTTTGCAACAAACCTTTAAAAATAATTCAGTACTTAATTTTACACATGAACTAACTAAAGATAATAATATCCCTTTTTTGGATGTTTTAATAGATACTAGTAATGACACTTTTACCACTTCTGTATACAAAAAACCTACAAGTGATAACAATTGCACCCTCAACTATCTTAGTGAATGCCCCATTAAATATAAACGGTCAATAATTTCTAACCTAGTTACTAGAGCAAAACTTATCTCTTCTACCAATAAAATATTTCATAAGCAATTGACTAACATAAAGCAGACCCTTATTAATAACGGTTTTCCTAACTATCTAGTTGATAATGAATTTGATAGATACTTCTCAGACCTAATAAGAGATACACCAAGAAAATTATCCGCAATTAACCTCTTTTACAGAGGACAAATGCATAGACAATACAGCATGGATGAAAAGGCCCTTAAGTCTATAATACACCATAATGTGTTTCCTGTTGATTCCAACAAGGTCTTAAAACTTAATATATATCATAGTAAATTTAAAACCTCTAACCTGATAATGAGTAATAATCATTCTCCAGTTGCTGCAGTTGTTGATAGAACCAATGTTGTGTATGAGTTTAAATGCCCCATGGAAGAATGTTCTTCTAATCCACATACATATATTGGATTTACAACCACCCGGCTCTCCAGAAGATTAACTCTGCATCTAAATAATTCTAGCTCCATTAAACAACATATTAAGTCACATACCGTTTCCCTTATGCAATCTGATATACGTAAAATACTTGTAGAAAATACTAAAATTATAGATAAACATACAGACATTAGACGCCTTAAAATCTTAGAGGCATTACATATTACAAGCAAAAGACCTCTTATTAATCGTATAGATTATAATATGTCTGGTAACATATTGCAATGTTTATAATATATTTAAATTTTATAACGTATTCTTCGATCTTTTGGCTAGTGTAGTGGAAATCTTTTTTACGCTGTCACATGATAAAAATCTTCGCCCTGCACGTGATATAACATCATCGCGTCTTTTGAATTTAAAAGGATTTTAACGTTTATTTAGTTTGTAAAAAAGTAGCAACATGATTACGCTACAAGATAATTGGCAAATGCTTGTTTAAAAAATTTTGACTAAAAATATTGACCCTGAAGATGAACAATGATGTTCGAAAGCGCCAGGTCATCGTATGGACAATACATATTTCGATATCATTTTCAAATAAAAAGTCTCATTAGAGAATATGAGAAAATTCAAAAGAAAATATGCAAGACTATGTTGTCTTTAACATTCAATACTACATGTTTAAAAGAAAAGTTGCTGCCAAATTACACACACACACACATATATATATATATATATATATATATATATATATATATATATATATATATATATATATATATACATATCAGTCATTTGCTGTTGCTCTCTCTCTCTCAGTTTTATCTAACTCACTATATTTCTCACTTTCTCTTTCTCAGAATGTTTTTTGTTTCTATCTATCTATCTATCTATCTATATATATATATCTATCTCAGTCTATTCCTGTTCCTCTCTCTCTTTTATCTATCTATCTATCTATCTATCTATCTATCTATCTATCTATCTCTTTGTCTTTCTCCTACTAACTATCTATGTCAGTCTGTTTCTCTCTCTCTCTCTATCTATCTCGCCACCTATCTATTTTCACTAATTTCTTACAGTATAGATGTCGAACACTTTCACTCTAATTCCTACACAAAGGCAAAATATATTCAAAGGTAAATGGAAAACAAAGGGCAAATATATGTCGCGACTCTCTTCATTCCTCCTTTGTTGCGTTTCCATTCTTATGAAGAATACGCATGACGCACATTTTAATCAAAAGTTTAGAGCCTATTGCATTGGAATTTCTTTCGCTTTTAAATTAAAAAAACATAAAAAATGTTAAATATAAAAATTACTTTTGGCGGCGTACAATCAAGTTCGAGTAAAGCTATAATTTGTATCTCTCAGGAGAAGTATTACATGATGTAGTTAGAAAAACTCTACACAAATTCTAGATAGATTATATAAATATTCGAATTTATGAAGGTGAGTTAACTTCATGGCAAATTAATAGGATTTAGTGTTTACCTAGAATCTAGTGACATATATTTCTTATTAGCAGGGGGTCTGTGACATGTCAACATAATTTCAAAGGACAAATTGTTGTTTACGCAACGTTTTCGATGCATGAAAGACCATTTTAATATGCATTTGTATTCAAGTTTTTGTTATCTGTAAACGCAGTTTCAAAACTCAAGAATAGTCGATCATGGTTCTTCACAACGTCCTTACCTTCGTAAGTCTAAGTAATATTATCTACATATTGACCATCCTACACCCTGTTCATAGGTCCATTAACACAAACACATTAGGTGGATTACTCTCTGTTTCCATGTGCCTCCCCCCACTTCTGATTTCAGTCTGGCTTCCGATTGTTAAGTTCTCCAAGACCTATTTCTCATTATGTTCTTAGAAATTCAAACTGTCTTTCTGTTCGCATCTCTCTTAAAACTTCGTTACTACCTATAAGCTATTCCATGTTATTCTCAGTTTCCTCCTGTACAACAACATCTATATTGTTCCAGGTCTCATCTCTTTATCTGGTAGGAAGTTCAAGCACTCGCCGTCATAGAGAAGATTTGAGATTAGTTAACACTCTTTTTTTTTTCATATTAAACGTTTCCGTTAAATGATCCCATTAGGGTTACAGGATATTTCTTGTAAAAGATACCCTACGAAAAATAAATGTAAATCTGCCTGTGCAGGCGTCTGCAGGAGGGATTAGGCAGTCACCCAAAGCGGCAGGCAAAATCGGATTCAAACTGCCAACCATATTATTTATTTGAAAATATTTTCCAATACTCTTGTATAATTCTCACTGGATCACATCTAGTTTTATTTTAAGTCTTTGTGTTAAATATGACTTTTCTGTATTTATTTTTATGGGTTTCATTTTGGGGGATTTTACCTTCCTATTTGTGAATGGTTTTTGCCTAGACATGCCAAGGGTCATCATCCTTAATATTTTCCAAACGGGGGAAATGAGAACGAGGTCCTTTTGATAACAGCGTTGCTATTAGAGAATTTAAAATTATTCATAAGTTTGTTTTTATCATTGATCAAAACAGTGACATGATAGAGCAGAACAGGCGGATGTTTCATTTTCTTTAGACAATCAACATTGCACCCAATGAAGAATCTGGGATTTGACGTGATAATTACAAATATCAAACATTAGATTCAAAGCTTTTTAGCAATTTTTGATGATTTATGTTTGAAGATTATCCGACAAATGTACAGAAATAAGTAATTTCCGTAGGTTTTGTTTACAAACTGACTTCAAAATGTCATTATTTCAAGAATAAATTCAAATAAAGTTGCGATCTTTGTATTAGATGCATTGAATGGAAAATATATTTAAACCAGAATTCTAATAATGAATCACCACAAGCAATATTTCCTGTATGCCCTCTGAGTGTCAAATTCTTCAAGCCCTATTTTCTCATTATATTCTTAGAAATTTAAACACTTTCTGTTCGCATCTCCCTTAAAACTTCCTTACTAACCATATGTTCCTTCTATGTTATTCTCAGTATCCTTCTGTAAAACAACATCTATATTGTCTCAAGTCTTATCTCTTTATCTGTTAGGAGGTTCTAGTAGTCGCTGACGTATGGAAGATTTGAGATTAGTTTGTTTTTTCTTTCCTCATTAACCATTTCTGGTTAGCGTCCTTATTAGGGTTATAGGATATTTCTTTTAAAAGATACCTACGAAAAAATATTTCAAAAAGATGTTTGAGGTAAGATTAATTTATCGGCATAAAACAAAGACAGACGACACGCGCCGAGTTTTAAAAAAAAAAACGAAATATTTATTTTTTACAAGCCAAAAATAAATTACACAAATTTAGTGCTTTGTGCGCGGAACGATGTCTAATAACTTGTATGTAAATTATCAATGAAAATGAAATATGTTTTTTTTTTAATTAAAGTTATATTGGTGCATGAGAAGGTCCTCGGCAAGTAAAACTACATAAAGTGAAGAAAAAGAGAAAATGCTTTGAGAATTTTTCAAAGAAACAATTTGGTACAATTTTTGAAACAAACTTCGAGGTAACAGCGACGAATAGATCAAATACACAAGTCGAAGACATGTGAGATTGATCGTGTTGAACATTTCAGTTCTCATCTGGTTCTGTCTAAATTCTTTTGTGTTGTTTTTTTTTCTGGACCGAGACGACCTGGATTCTCGTAGCAGTTGTTTGCGACTCCGAGAATCAAATCCAAGCCCCACTTTAAATAACGTAAAGATAGCCTCCAAATACGCAGATGAGAAATTGGAGGCAAACACTTTTATTGGTTTGCATCGAAAAACAAACGCCGCTGTTTACCACTTATCAAAATGTACCATAACGTTTACTTTAGTATCTGTCTATATTTCTGAGATGAGATATTATGTACACTATTTGCATTATTCGGACTATTATCCTCACCTTTGTCGCTATATTTATTACAACGTTTCAGCCATGGCACGCTCCGGCCTTTTTCAGGTGGTTGGAATGTCGGACTGAATCTTTTATTTCGCTCACGGTTGGAGAACTTGGAGAGGGGAATTAACAGGCGATAACTGATAACTGACATCCATTAAAACATGGCACGTGGAACTAGAACAGTCTACCTCATTGAGCGAAATAAAGGGTTCAGTTCGATATTCCAATCACCTGAAGAAGGTCGAAGCGTACAAAAGGCCGAAATGTTGTAATAAATATGGCGACAAAGATGAGGACAATAGTCCAAATAATGTAAATAATGTACATAATACCTCATCTCAGAAATATAGACAGATACAGATTAAACTCACTATGAAACTAAAATCCCTTAAGATGATCCCTAACAGTAATAAAACAGATTTTTCCCCGCCAGAATCTATATTAAAAATTTATAAGTTTACCATTCGTCCTTGCTTTGAATATGAATGCCACCTCTGGTCTGATGCTCCTGCTATATATTTAGATCCTTGTTAAAATCCAAAGAAATATCTGCAATTTTATTGGTCCTGACATAGCATCTCGGCTTCAGTCCCTTTCCCACAGTGGTAACGTAACTTCTCTGTGTCAATTTTGCCTAAATACTTGCATTCAAATTGTTCTTACGAACTTTCTCCTATGGTACCTATAATTTATGAATTTTACCGCAGTACTCGATTGTCGGCAAGGTCTCACCATTTTACAGTTGAAATTTCTAGATGCAAATGTAAGTTCTATGCTAACGGTTTCCTCTCTCGCACTTCTCAATTGTGGAACTCTCTGTCAGCTTCTTGCTTCACAGTTAACGTTGATTTTCAAAGTGCAATGTCAATCGTTATCTTCTGTCTTAATTTTTATTCTTCTATTGTCTTCTCTCCTTAAGATTAATTGTTCTCATATTCTCTAACCTCCAGTAACTTCCTGTATCGTAGTGGGTTTATTGCCCTGCTTGGGTTGAAACGATAAAAAGAAAACTTCAACCAATCAATGTTGTCTCTGAAACCGCTTATCCACATAGAGAATATCTCTTTAATAATAGTGTCATTTAGTGACAACTAGGTCCATCTGAATCGTATTATTATAGCAATATATATTATATATAACCTTTTCTTACAAGTACAGTGTAATCTTAACATTTCGATTATGTCATTATTTTCTTTTAGGTGTGATATTCATTTTCGGTGTTACTTCTGTTGAAATTCTTAAGTGATTTATTTGTTTTCTGTTATTTGGTACAGTTCTTTAAGATCAAGTGGAATAAGTCATCTTCAGTAAGATTATACAATCGGAAACTTATGAGCATACTAGATTATTAGTGTAAATTGCCGTCTTATTTCTAGAATTACCTTGTTAGAATGAAACGTTTTGTTTTGTTAGACATTACTGCCAAATGCGTGAAAAGCAGAAAATCCTTAAACTCGCTAATCAGGAGATACGAGTATTTAATGGTTTATTTTATTTGCATAACGTTTAGTAATTGAAAAAGGCGGGTTTCTGTACATGTCCTTATCAAAGTTCACAGCGAATGTTTACTTTATTGCTGAAAGCTTGATGTCTGCTCAAAAAGTGTATATGCTTGGAAATATATCTCGTATCATTTCACTGTTTCATTTTACTTTAATGGGTATCACGCCCAAGTAATTAAAAGTAAAGCTACTAACACGATGGGATTACAGAGCGTGGAGGTAAGAGTAACATTAGTAATGAGTAGAAAAAGAAAAGAGTAATCAGGAGGAGAGTTGATAACGATTAATATTGCACATAAATTTTTGCAGATTAAAGATTGTTGGAAAGCAAGAGCCGGAAGGGAGATCCACACCCGAGAAAAGAAACTGTTAGTATAGAATTTATTTAAATTGAAGAGGTCTCGCCACATAAAATTCGTCGTCTTGTTGCTGCTTGTAATTTCTACGGAAGCAAATTTATAGCGTTTCTTCTACTACTAGATGCGGCAAATTAAATGGCGACTTTTAACTACGATGGAAACATTCGTGTGGACAAGTCAGTTGATAATAATGACAATCGTCTCCAAAATTCGGACAATATTTTTTAAAATTATTCTTCGACTTTCACTTTTCTTCATCATTTACTTTCTTATTTGCCCCACATTAGTTGTATTTTCTTCTTCATTATCAGGTTTATTGTCTTCCTTTTCTTACTCTCCCTAGTATGCCGTTTCTTCTACACGCATAGTTTCATAGGGTTGTGAATTTCTTTAATGTCACCACTTTTAATAGCTATATTTTTTCTAACTCCTTCAGATTATCATATCTTTTCAGATAAACTATGACAAACATGAAGCTAACACATCAGATGAAAAAGCGCGCTGTACTAATTACCTTCATAGCAGAACATACTGATTTAGAGATTGCTCGCTTGCTGACAACACGAGTTTTCAAACGTAAAACGGCTGCTAAGGGTACTCATACTGCCAGGACGGTGGTTCTTCAGATTCCCTGTCTATTTTAGCTCTTAATAAATTTTATTTTTTAGCCATCCAATCACTCAATCCCGGCAGGTTGGTTTTGCCTTACTTTCCTCTTACTCTCTTAATTCAAATTCTCCTCTGAGTATTACATTTTCCAAGCCCTCCTTCCTCATTATGTGGCCTAGAAATTTGAGCTGTCTCTCCTGATGTTAAGTATATGTGTCCTTTATGTTGCCATTGTCTTTAGAACGTCATCGTTGCTCACATATTCAGTCTATGGTATTCTCATCATCCTTCTGTAGAAACACATACACCTGATTTATTCGAGAAACTCTTGGACAAATTGCAATATTTATATGGTCCTTATGCTCTATCAAGTGCGTGCTGTCATCGCAACAGAATGGATTAATTCGAAAATAAAATGACAACATAGAAGTAATTATATTTTGTTCTTTAAAATTACGTTTTCTAAAGCAAAACTGAATAGATAAATAAATACTTATAGAAATAAGAATCGGCAAAATATGCAATTAGATTTTGGTCTGAAACAAAGGCATGTAAAGGAGGCTGGTCAGGTGATAAGCTACGCAGCGAACCAATGACCATACCGAATCATGGGAATAATGATAATGATGATGGATCGATGTTAAGGTTGATAATGAGATCATCAATCTGATAAGTGTTTCACACAATAGTTATGACGTGATAATGATGATGGATCGATGTTAAGGTTCATAATGAGATCATCAATCTGATAAGTGTTTCACACAATAGTTATGACGTGATAATGATGATGGACCGATGTTAAGGTTGATAATGAGATCATCAATCTGATAAGTGTTTCACACAATAGTTATGACGTGATAATGATGATGGATCGATGTTAAGGTTGATAATGAGATCATCAATCTGATAAGTGTTTCACACAATAGTTATGACGTGATAATGATGATGGATCGATGTTAAGGTTGATAATGAGATCATCAATCTGATAAGTGTTTCATACAATAGTTATGACGTGATAATGATGATGGATCGATGTTAAGGTTGATAATGAGATCATCAATCTGATAAGTGTTTCATACAATAGTTATGACGTGATAATGATGATGGATCGATGTTAAGGTTCATAATGAGATCATCAATCTGATAAGTGTTTCACACAATAGTTATGACGTGATAATGATGATGGATCGATGTTAAGGTTGATAATGAGATCATCAATCTGATAAGTGTTTCACACAATAGTTATGACGTGATAATGATGATGGATCGATGTTAAGGTTGATAATGAGATCATCAATCTGATAAGTGTTTCGTACAATAGTTATGACGTGATAATGATGATGGATCGATGTTAAGGTTGATAATGAGATCATCAATCTGATAAGTGTTTAGCACAATAGTTATGACGTGATAATGATGATGGATCGATGTTAAGGTTGATAATGAGATCATCAATCTGATAAGTGTTTCATACAATAGTTATGACGTGATAATGATGATGGATCGATGTTAAGGTTGATAATGAGATCATCAATCTGATAAGTGTTTCATACAATAGTTATGACGTGATAATGATGATGGATCGATGTTAAGGTTGATAATGAGATCATCAATCTGATAAGTGTTTCGCACAATAGTTATGACGTGATAATGATGATGGATCGATGTTAAGGTTGATAATGAGATCATCAATCTGATAAGTGTTTCATACAATAGTTATGACGTTTTCGCCCATCACGACTTTGAATCATTTCTTGTAATCTTTACATGGAAGCCATCTTGTCTAAATGTGACAACATATTTTTCTCTCTTAATGTGCATAATTTAAATTACGAATCGTAAACGCAACACTTTAATTAAAACAAACCGATTATTAGATATTTATCCTCAATGTTAATTTTGCCTCTGTCATTTTAGGCAATTGCTTAATGATGCCTATTTACTAATTCTGTCTGGATTCATTCCATTATGAGCAATGAAAATGGACTATTAATAAATTGCAGTTGAGAAAACAAATGTAAAATTTTATTAGCGTCAGTGTTTAACGATATTTATTTGCAACTGAATATCTCAACAATGTCTTCGGTTTGAAATCGTTTACTAACTCTATTGTGGCGCAATGACCCCAAATCAAACACACACACTCAGATACTCAATTCATGGACACTTCCTGGGGATAATACAGACATAGCTCTCAAAATCCTGGAGACTCTCTGAGGAGTATGGTGACGCAGCTCTAACATTCCTGCAGTCCCCCTCAGAAGTATGCAGCCACAAGTCTCAATCCCATAAACTCCCTGGGGAGCATACTGTCATAGCTATCAATTCCTCTAGGCTCCTTGAGTAGTATGTGATCACAGATCTCAATTCCTATATGCTCTCCGATCAGCATGGGGCCACAGCTCTCAATTCCCGTAAGCTCCACAAGAAGCATGAGGCCACAGCTCTCTATCCTCGTAGACCCCCCGGGAAGCATGGATCACTACTCAGTCATAATTGCTAATCCTCATACCACATCGAAGTACCCAAACAACTCCTCATGAACTAATCTTTTATGAAATCGTAACCATTTAAGTCTCGCATTAACCGTTTTCTTTCCCACATATCCTCACAAACGGTGCCCTTATTTCTCACTCTCTAACTCTCTACCTGGAACGGCTCTCTTGGACCATGTAAAATGTTATTGCAAAAAGTAAGAAAATTAATTTCGATAAGCATTGCCTTTATTAAAAAACCCGTTTGTTCTCCGTGGCAAATGTTTCGGTTTTAGAAGAAAAAAAATATTCATGAATATCTCGGATATACGCAGAGGTCCCTAATCTTCGAGAATTGAATAAATGGGTCTTTTGCGTACGGGTTCCGCATATTTTTTCAAAAGGTGATAAAAAACAACACACACACACACACACACACACACACACACACACACACACACAAATAGTGAAAAGCAATTTTAGATTGAATTTGGACAGTTCCCGGCTGTTTGACTTGATCCAAACTCGATCTGTAAGTAGAGGGATTTAATCAACCGACGTCTGACAGAAAGAGGATTTCTTCGAGGAGTCCGGTCGCTCTGTTTCAAATATTTCGCTGTCTGGCATAAAAGGATTTTCGAAACTGATCATTTATTCTCGTAAATATATTACAACATTTTACATTAAAATCGCACAATTTATTAACATATTCTACACCAAATTTAACCAGAAAATAAATCTATTCACTGCACATGCGACATTATGTAGATATACTTCAAACGAGTAGTAATCAATTTGATGGTGATTAAAAAAACTCATTTTTCTTAAGTCTATTTCAGATGGATGTTTCTGTTTTCTCTCTCTCTCTCTCTCTCTCTCTCTCTCTCTCCCAGAGTTTAGTGCTTCCCTTTACATAAGCGGTATTAATTGAAAAGTAATAGTTTTTTTTACAAACATACTAGGCATAAACTACAAGAAGACGGAATGCATGTTCGTCAGCAAGAAGATAAGCCCGAAATGCGATTTGAAGGTCGAGAACACTACAGTCAAGCAGACGCGGAAGTTAAAATATCTGAGAAGCGTCTTGACAAAGAACGGTAATTGTGACACTTAGATCCGTAGGCGTATTGGGATGGCCAAGGACACATTCCAAAAGCTGGGCAGAACACAGCGAGACAGGAGGATTTCTTTGGTAACAAAGAAAAGAATACTGAGCTGTACGTGACACCTGTTCTTCTTTACGTTAGACGATTTTTTTTAAAGATGAAGAAGAGATTCGAGGCGACTGAGATGTGGTTCTACAGAAGAATGATAAGGATATCACGGACCGAGCATGTGAGCAACAATGAGATCTTAGGGATATTGCAAACAAGGAGGAGGCTTATACCTAACATCAGGAAGAGGCAGCTGAAGTTTCTGGGACACATAAAGAGGAAGGTCTGGAGAATCCGATACTCACGGGTCGAATAGAAGGAAAGAGAGACAAGGGAAAACAGCGCATGATATACCTGACGGACTTAAGCAAGTAGATGATAGAACGTGGTCTGGGTGGGAGGTACAGAGGGAAAGAACTTATTGGGAGATGTAAGGGATAGCGGGTACTGGAGAGCCATGATCGCCTACGTTCTGATAGGACATGGCACATAAAAATAATTAAAATTTGAAAGACCCCTCAATCATTACAAAATGGCTGACCAGTGTGACAATAAATTCATTTAAAGGCAGCAAGTGACGAAGGAATACTATCATGAACAAGAATTATAATAATCAAGTAAGAGGTAGATATGAATAAATTACAATTCAATAAGGACAATATATCTATTCGAAAAGAGAAAATATGTGTAGATAAATTTGACAAGGAATCAACTAGCTTACATTTTCACAGGTGAATTCATGCTAACTCAACTTGGTTAGAATTTTCAGACGGCCTCTGGTGGATGGGGTCTTTGAAAGTGATAAAATATCTTATAGAAAACCGGCACCATTACCATCTCCCAGAGTTACAATATTGAATAAGAACATATAAGCTACTAAATTTGTTGACTAGACATATTAGGAAACATTCCAGTAAAAGAAATCATTTTCAGTACTAACAGAAGACGGCAATAAAAGTTGGCCTGGCTGAGGTAGATATTAGATAAGGCTATTTTATATAGTTAGTTATTAGGTTGGTTAGTTCAAAACTCACGTCAGAGTATATCCTGGACTAGGTTAAACAATCTCAGAGTATATTTTGTGCTCGGTTGAGATGCTAATCTAGTTCGTTTTTTGATTTGCTTTTATTTAGGACAAAATATTTCATTGATTTTTCTGGAAAACAGGTTTATTAAATAATTTTACTCTCTTCCGCGCTATGTTTTGAAAGTTAGCAAGACAAAAAAATGGGGAAATACTGCAAGTGTTGTCAAATAATAGTTTAGCAGAATATTATTTTTTTAGTGGAACCATATCTTGGCTCTGACTTCCGTAGATTGACCTTCGAGGTCAGATGGCAGCGATAATAAGGGAGTCGATTTTGATTGGTTGAAAATAGCGAAATAGAGAAAGGTTTTTCAGGAAGGTACTTCTTAAATGTTAAACAATGTAATTGTGTTCACTTTTGTGTCTGGAACGGCTCCTCAGTTAGAAAATGTACACCTCGAAGTAAATAATAAAATTCGCCTTGTTTACTGTTTTTTCATCTTTGGGCCCGAAACATTCCGTGATCTCCACCCGAGAGAAAACGAGGTGAATCGACCCCCACCAGGAGGCTATGCAACAAACAATGTTTCCATTATTCCTGCATTCTTTGGTTTTCATTAACGCTGTCAGCTATGTTATTTCTTTCAAATTTTTAGAACGATTGCTATGGAATATTTCAAATTCTTCAATGAAAACTTCAACCGCTGCCACTATCAAATTTAACAACGTGCAAATGGTTGACAAACCCATATATTTTTACATGTTTATTTAGATTTTAACTCTGAGATTTGATTTCAGAGACGGGGTCCTACAGAAAGATACAAAGGATATCATGGACCGAGCGCGTGCGCAACGATGAGGTCTTAGAGAGGATCCAAACAAGGAGAAGGCTTATACTAAATATCAGAAAGGTGCAGCTGAAGTTTATGGGAGACATAATAAGGAAAAGGGGCCTGGAGAATCTGATACTCACGGGTTGAATAGAGGGGAAGAGAGACAAGGGTGAACAACGTATGGCACACATAGCGGATTTAAGCAAGTGGGTGACATAACGTGGTCTGGGGGAGGTACCAGAGGGAAGGGAATTGGGAACTTGTGGAAAGCTGCAATGGATAGAGGGAGGGGGAGAGACATGATTGCCTACGTCCTGAAAAGTCACGGCACATAGAAAGAATAAGAATATACTCGTGCCTTACTGTAAGAAGCCCTACCTCACAACCAGTATTTGTACTGGTATTGTTCACAATAAATGCCTTAATGGAACATGCACTGTTGAATTATTCTAAAACAGCAGCAACATGTTCTGCCAGAAGAACATCATTTGCACCAATGTTAGGGATAACTCTGTAGGTGAGATATTTACTTTCCCTGTCTGTCTCTGGGGAAGGCCAAGTGGCACTCTAGTCTACTAGGTTTTTAAATTTTTTTGCCGTTTTTCGTTGTAATATTTGTTGGAGTTTTGGTGTACCCTGGTGTACTAGTGAGACAGCCAAAATGAGCTGACTCAATTTATAGTTCACCAATAGAAGATTTACCCAATCAGAAGGCTCAAAATATTCAATTCGACGTGTATAAAGGCGGCCATGTTTTTTTTTTCAGGAATATTCACTGCAAGCCTTTGATATCGAAGACTGGTATTGGCGATATAGTCAGATTCAGTAGAATGTCTGACTTGGGAGTGTTAATCTTTAACGTTGTTTCATTGAACAGATTACGTACTGCGCTGTATTCTATATACATAGACTATGGTGAATATGGTCAACAATATTTTGTATTTCAATGTGTTATTTTCAATTCTGCACTTAACACCAACACAGATTTTCATGATTCTGAATATGCCTCTGATAGGTGGTTACTTTTACTCTAGGCTTTCCCTTGTCTATTTCTGACCTATCAATGATGTTCATTAGGGTAAGGCTTGTAGGTTTAATATGAAATGTATTAGTATGCCATACCCTGACGTTAGACGATACATCACTTTTAATAATTTCCATGACATATCTAGAGACTTACCTTACCTTGGGCTGTTTCCTTCGATGAAAACTGTTATCAGTCGTTTCTTGACGGGAAGATTTTGATGTAAAATATCCGAGGCCTATTTACTAATAGAGGCAACAGGTATAGAATCATGATGTTTCTACGATTTAATCTGCCTGTCTAATGTCTCTGCTTCAGTTGCATGTTTTTGAAATCTTTTTGGACGGTAATCTTAATGCATTTGTTCCTGTTTTCTCTCACGGAGCTTTTACATTTTCCATTTCTTCAACGTGAAACTGAAATCTTAAAATATGTATAAGTTTAAAAACAGATCTATCACACGTGATAAATGTGAAGGAAAATATCACAATATTATTAAACAGAGAATAGAAGATTACCAGAAGTAAATATATTGAAATTTATTGAGATTTTGAAAATCAGGACATAAACTCGTTAAAATTAAGCAATGGAAGGGAAAAGAAGCATTTTTACCCAGAATGACAAACGAAATCTCTATAACGGTGATAATATCATTGAACGAAAGTTCCAGTTCAAGATATATGAGCAAAATATATTATTTTACTACTGTTGATCTTAAAAGAAAAAAATGTCTTTTTTTAGGAAGTTTTTATGGAGTGCTTATTTTTTAAAAAAATTGTCTAAGTTTTGCAATGAAAAATAACAAAACCTAAATTCTATGTGAAAAAAAAATAGGAATCGATTTTCATCACTGGCATAACCTAAATACATATTGTAAAATTTTACCTTTATAAAGTCAATATTATTTTTAGCTTTTCCATATGGGTTCAGGAGATTTTGACAGTTTCAAATCTTTCACTGATCATTAATTACTAAAAACAGAAAATCATAAAATTATTCAAAACATAATATCCTAATAAGTGAGGTAATTTATATTTGTAAATTTCTTTAAAGAATGAGAATTGAAGTATTTTAAAATATTGCTGTTAATTCCAGTTAAAAATGACAATTTAGGTATTTTAAGACGTTGGTGTTATAGACGATTTAAAACGTTGTTGTTATATTCATACTTATAACAGTAATGTTTTTAAAAATTACAAATATAAATTTCCTTTTTTGATAACGTTAACTTTGAATGAACAGAGCACATTTCATGCGACTTTACAGAAGAAAATTCACAACTCTTACATTAATTTTTGATTTAGCTATTCATCCCTGAAGATGATTTTGGATGAGATTGAAATTACTTGGGAAAATAAAAGGAATGAGAAAAACTACGTTTTAAATTCTCTATGTGACCAAGGTCTTAAAAAATACCTAAATTGTATTTTTTTAGATAAAATTTCAATTTTCACAGCAACATTCTAAAATACTTCAATTATCATACTTTAAAAAATTTAGAAAGATAATTTATTTGCTTCGACAGAAATTCATCACCGGTATCGAGAAAAATGTGACTGCCATGGAATGCAGAAGAAAGAATAAAGACGAATGCATTTAAAGAAAAATAAAGTTTCTTTTTTCATATGACGCACGCTTTGTTTCTAAAGAAAGTTAATAAAACGTCTTTGGCTGAAATTATCTGATATTTGCCTTGACAGTTTTTCTTTTATTTATGCAACATAAACAGATAAGATTCCACGGAATCTGTGGTGGCAATTTTCTTATCGTCGTGTGTTGTTAATCCTTACAGATTGTTTAAGAAGAAGTAACGCGCCGTTCGTTCGTTTGTTTTAAAGCTTCGTGAAAATATTAAACAAATCTTTCAAAGACATGGCCCAAGAAAATAAAACAAATACAAAGATAACCTGATTCGTAGATTGGCAAGCAGGGGAAACATCTAGTAATCTACTTAACGATTTTCTGATTAGGGATAACAGTAGAGCAACAAAGAAGAATGGAAGTGGTTGCAACGGAAAAGAGGATATATAGGATATTGAGGAAGCTGTAGAGAGACATGCTCGCTTGTCGTCTAAAAATAATTGGCTCATAAATGTGGAAGTATGAGATTATGGCCCTCCTAAACTTCCTATCGTTAGTAGTTAAGTAATGTTAATCTCATGATGACCAGCTCCAGACTCTGTTCTGCCATGTGTTTACACCACTGTTTTCGGTAGTCTGTTCGCTGTTTCCCTTCGACCTTCTTATTTTCATGATGTCATGATTTCTCTAATCCCACTTTTCTCATTCCCTGGATATTTACAAATATGTGAAAAAAGATTACGACCCAATATCTGAACAAGCGACTACACTCAGTGAGGCTACTTGTCAAAAACTTCTATCGGTACTCATGTTCAGCCAAGTTGAATTTTTGATAGAAATAGGATCAACCGTTATCTATCCTACATATCCTCAAAATCTTCAATAATTCTTCGATACGTGCCGTTTCCCTTAAGCACGTTGGCAGTCATAGCTCTTAATAAATTTTGTGTTTCACACCCTGTTTCTCTATCATTTACTCAAGCTCACTAAATATCTCATCCGCTGTTTTCCTCTGTGTCTCTTTCTTTCAAACTTCTATGTGTCAGATTTTACAATCTCTTCTTCTTCGTTAGATGCCCTAGAAGCCTCAACTGCTTCTTCCTGGCGTTAAGTATAAGTTGCCTTTTAGTTTCCATTTTCTCTAAGACTTCGCAGATGCTCACATGTTCAGTCCATTGTATCCTCAGCATCATCTGTAGAACCACATTTCTGCTAAGTGACAGACATGCCTGTTCACATTTCATATTTCTAGTGTACTTGTCGTGTCTGAATATATATATATATATATATATATATATATATATATATATATATATATATATATATATATATATATATATATATATGGTGACTGTGTTAAGAACGGTAAGTTAGAACATGTTATTTGCTGTGAGGAAAGTTGTAGATATGTTTGGGCGTGTGATAGTGGCTAGCCAAATTGTATGTAGAACAGAAGACGAACAGCCATCGTCAGCCCCATTTTGTATTTTTCCCGAAATCGTACCTATTGTACCGTAATAGACGAAGAAAGCCTAGTGTGGGAAAAGCGGATTTGCGAATATTTGAACGTGAAGCTGCGAGTTTAGGACAGTTCGCTTAAATTTTATTACAGCAACCGTCCACACTGAGTGGCTCTTGAGCCTCGTAATGGGTGGATATTTATTAAACAAATAATCTGTCTATATCTCTGCGATGTGGTATTATGTTTACTTGCATTATTTACATTTATCAAACTGTTATCCTCATCTTCATTGCCAAATTCACAACGATTCGACAGTTGTACGCTCCGACTTCAGGTGATTGGAATTTCGAATCGAACCCTTTATGTCGTCCAACAGGGTAGATTCTTCTACTTGTACGTGCCATGCCTCTTCCGGATGTCTCAGTTATTTCCCTTTAACTCAAATCTCTAAGTTTTGGTTCACCACTGCTGTGTCCTGGTATTGAACTCACAACTTTTTAGGTCTAGTCACTGGACATTTTTTATCAGTACTTATATTGCAATTTTTTCTGTTATTATTATTGCATTTTTCACCATTGCTTATATTACAGTTTTTGTGATTATTCATGTGGTTCATAATTCCAGTCACCTGAAGAAGGCCGGAGCGTACAACGGCCGAAACGTTGTGAATATGGCAATGAAGATGAGGAATAATGTAAATAATGCAAGTAAAAAAATAACGTTATTCCATTTTGAGTTTATATCAATTCATTCTACAAGTTAATAAAAAAACAGTCTTTGAATTAATTTAATACGAACTACGTTGTTCTTTTTCCTTCTGAAGTCTCACGGCGTAAATTATTTATTAGCTTTGAAAAATATATTAATATGAATGAATTAAATCATCTCATTTCACATTTTATTCATTTTTTTCTTTTGCGTATCGATTTTAAGTTTTCATCCAGAATAATTTGACTTACTCTTGAATATATCATTTATCCGTTTAAAGATCACTGCTATTGATGCTTGGGTAAAACAAATATACATAGATCGGATCGCGACTTCTATATGGAATGTCATACGTGGTGTCAAACCCTTCCAGAAATATCTGAACTGCCTGCTGTCTGCAAGCACTTTCTAAAATCAATTTGAGCGAGGGAACAATGTGAATCTTAATGAAAACTTCACTCTTTTTAAGCTTCTTGATAGGCGCTACAGAATCAAACAGAAAGCAAATAAATCATTTAAGAACTTTCAACAGCAGTAACAGCGAAAATAGATATCATACCTAAGAGAAAATAAGGACATAATCAAAATGTTAAGATTACACTCTACTTCAAACAAAAGGTTAGGAAGTAAACCGCATATCAATACTAAAAAGAGCGATAACAGCTACTGGACAAGAGAAAATTTTGCTGAAAAATTGTTTCAAGAGAAAGATTTTACAAATTACAATTTGACTGTATTAAAGCTACCAGCCAATGACTGTCGAATATTTCCTTATAAGGTAAGAGCTAATATTATTATTACTATCAACACTATCATCCTCTACTCCCCAAAACAAAATGGGAGATAATGTACACTTAAGATGTATCAAAATATTTCTGAACGTAATCATGTTATCCTTATTGATTTCAATAAAAAGAATCGCATGGAACTGCTTATCAGTAAACATGATTTCCACCGTCACAAACTGACGCTAATTAAATAATTACATTCCTTATCTGTCGCCGATCATATTTTCAGTTTGTTTTATAACAATTCGCTCCAACGAATACCAAATCTGATTGAATTTATTCATCAAATTTGTTGAATAACATATGGTTCACTCAGGGCTTAGGGTAGAATGTGGTACGTCTGACGTCGCATAGAAAATCATATGGATCGCAAGTTTTGATCATAGGAATTTTAAATTTGATTTATTTATGAAATTAATTTTATGGTAGATGAATGGTGATATCTTTCAGGAAATTTGGGTGGGGTTGACGGAAATGTTTTTTGATTGCTTCCAGTTGAGGTTTAAATTTGTGTCTTGTAATCTAATTCTTTTTGCAAATTATGGGATGTACTATTTTTACCCAATCTTCATAAACATTCGCTGTGAACTTTGATAAGGACATGTACAGAAACCCGCCTTTTTCAATTACTAAACGTTATGCAAATAAAATAAACCATTAAATACTCGTCTCTCCTGATTAGCGAGTTTAAGGATTTTCTGCTTTTCACGCATTTGGCAGTAATGTCTAACAAAACAAAACGTTTCATTCTAACAAGGTAATTCTAGAAATAAGACGGCAATTTACACTAATAATCTAGTATGCTCATAAGTTTCCGATTGGATAATCTTACTGAAGATGACTTATTCCACTTGATCTTAAAGAGCTGTACCAAATAACAGAAAACAAATAAATCACTTAAGAATTTCAACAGAAGTAACAGCGAAAATGAATATCACACCTAAGAGAAAATAATGACATAATCGAAATGTTAAGATTACACTGTAATTCTAACAAAAGGTTATATAAAATATATAATATATATTGCTATAATAATATGATTCAGATGGACCTAGTTGTCCTAAATGACATTATTATTAAAGAGATATTTTCTATGTGGATAAGCGGATTCAGAGACAACATTGATTGGTTGAAGTTTTCTTTTTAATCGTTTCAACCCAAGCAGGGCAATAAAGCCACTACGATACAGGAAGTTACTGGAGGTTAGAGAATATGAGAACAATTAATCTTAAGGAGAGAAGACAATAGAGGAATAGAATTAAGACAGAAGATAACGATTGACATAGCATTTTGGAAATCAACGTTAACTGTGTAGAAAGAACCTGAGAGAGAGTTCCACAAGCGAGAAGTGCGAAAGAAGAAACCGTTAGCATAGAACTTACAGTTTCATCTAGAAATTTCAACTGTAAAATGGTGAGACCTTGCCGACAATCGAGTACTGCGGTAAAATTCATGAATTCTAGGTACCATAGGAGAAATTTCGTAAGAACAATTTGAATGCAAGTATTTAGACAAAATTGGCACAGAGAAGTTACGTTACCACTGTTGTAAAGGCACTGAATCCGAGATGCCATGTCAAGACAAATAACATTGCAGATATTTCTTTGGATTTTAACAAGGATCTCTAAATATATAGCAGGAGCATCAGACCAGAGGTGGCATTTATATTTAAAGCAAGAACGAATGGTAAACTTATAAATATTTAATATAGATTCTGTTTTATTATTGTTAGGGATCATCTTAAAGGTTTTTAGTTTCATAGTGAGTTTAATCTGTATCTGTCTATATTTCTGAGATATACATTATTTACATTATTTGGACTATTGTCCTCATCTTTGTCGCCATATTTATTACAACATTTCGGCCTTTTGTACGCTTCGACCTTCTTCAGGTGATTGGAATATCGAACTGAACCCTTTATTTCGCTCAATGAGGTAGACTGTTCTAGTTCCACGTGCCATGTTTAATGGATGTCAGTTATCAGTTACCTCCTGTTAATTTCCCTCTAAAATTTCTCCACTGTCTTAGCCGGGTATTGAACTCACACACTTTGGCTACTGTCAATGGATCTAACTAACGCCTTTATCCACTGTTCCATGTGCCCGTGAGGCAGTGGAGAACTTTCAGAGGGAAATTAACAGGAGATAACTGATAACTGACATCCATAAAAGACATGGCACGTGGAAATAGAACTGTCTACTCCAGTGTGCGAAATAAAGGGTTCAGTTCGTCATTCCAATCACCTGAAGAAGGCCGGAGCGTACAGCGGCCGAAATGTTGTAATAAATATGGTGACAAATATGAGGACAATAGCCCGAATAATGTAAATAATGAGTTTAATCTGTTTGTGTTTATACTGAGGTTATATATATATATATGTATATATATATATATATATATATATATATATATAATCTGTTTAATCTAATTAGTTTAATCTGTTTGTGTTTATACTGAGGTTATATATATATATATATATATATATATATATATATATATATATATATATATATATATATATATAACCTCAGTATAAACACAAACAGATTAAACTCATTCATGAGTTTAATCTGTTTGTTTCGGGTTATTGTCCTCATATATATATATATATATATATATATATATATATATATATATATATATATATATATATATATATATATATACAATATCAATACATTAAGTTTCTAATAATCTTTCCGTTTGCCTTGTTGCTAGTTCGTATTTGGTCCCTGTATAATGGTGTTCGTTGGGATATCATTTTTGTATTAGTTTTTGTTTATGTGTTTCTAAGGGCTGTTTATTTCTTTATCTATAATGCTGCAAGGGAAATATTGTTAATTACTACTTATTTTATAGATTTGTGATTACTAAGAAATTCTGTATGTGTAAAATATATTAAATGGTCTTTATATATTAGATTATATTTGGTTGTTATTCTTGGATCTGCGTAGACACATTCGCTGTATTCACGCAAAGACACGCGAACACGCAAAAAAAACAAATATATATATGTATATACAGGGTGTGTCGAAAATACTTTTACATACTTTGGGAAGGTTTCCAAACAAGACAACAGTCCATATAAACATATATCCACAAATCCTTCGTTTTTGAGTTATTAATATTAAAGTTGGCGTTAGACGTTGTTAAATGTAGAAACGGTCTTGTTCGATCTTTAGTCTGTGATGCTATGGATCCTGTCTCAGCAACACGACGATAAATAGCAGCGAGGTTTGGATGATTCGATTGTTTCGATCTGGAAACGCAATCTGATATTACCGTGTAGCCTCTCGTCCGTTATCATTCACGCGGCCGTATGTAAAAATCATATCTGCCTGCTCACGATATTTATACCAGGCCATTGTTAAACGGAACACTTCTCATTTAACTCACTGCTACACACATTAAATGTTGAAGACAAACTGGCCACAAATGTACACGAATTACAAATATAACCTAGTCTACATGGCAACACAGCGCTATAAAAACGTAATCACTCAAAAATAAATAATTTATTGACATATGTTTATATGGGCATTTATCCAGTTTTCGTTTGAAGAAACCAATCCCCAATTTTGAAATATAACTTGTTTATGGTATACGACTTTGTATTTTTAAATATAACTATATCTATATATTTTAAAGGTTTTAAAACACCTTCTTATTCTTTTAGTTTTACATTAACATTACATTGTTCATATAACCCCAATTTAATGTCATAAAGTTAATATCCGGGTTTAATCTTACAAAACTTCAAACCTTTAAATAACTTCCACCTTCCCTTTCCCCCCCCCCCTCGTGCCTTTCGTCTGACTGAAACATTGAAATGGATAAATTCAGTTTTAGTTTTCCAACGTTTTTTTTTTTTGTAGCTTTTATAGTTAAACTTCTATTTCCGACACGAACTTAGTCAATACCGGTATTGACTGGTACGGCACAGGGAACTAACCTTTTTAGCAGAAAAGCGAGCAAATGATGCAATACAATCATTTCACTTCATACTAATAAAAAAAAACTCAGACCAAAAATATGCAAGGGATCGCTCTCCTAGTGGTTAGCATCAACCATATGCTGATGGATGGCAAAGCATTATCACGATGATGAGTAAAGGATACAGAATTCATTATGGAGGCGATAAAATTTACACGTTATTTCTTGCCCCATCTAACAACTGATTGGAGGTCATTTTCGAGGGTAGCTGCCAGTTTTACTTTGTTGGACCTATCGGGCTTACTATGAAATCAAGATTAAATAGTTGTATCATCAACATATATACTTAGGAACTGATGACGTTGGGAAGATCCCAAACAGCTTAGACCCTAGGATAGAGTTCTATAATTTTTTTTTTTTAATTGATCTAGAAGTCTGTCCCTTCAACAGGACAGCCATTAGCGGATTTCTTAAGAACAACTAGATTCTAGTCTTTATAGAAATGATAGAAATTTAATCTTCGCTATGGAATTTGATACTAAAACATATTCCGATTTATAGTTTTGTCCATCCTGGGTATGACGATAAACTACGTCCGCCTCCTAGGTAAGACGATAAACTACGTCCAACAGCAAGGCCTCTGATAAGGAGGTTTTGAGGAGCGTGAAACCACCTCTTAATTGCTGGTGTTCCTAGGTTAGGGTCCCAGCAACGGGCAAATAGTTAACCCCCGAACTCGGGTCAAAACACTATGAATGTGTAAAAATTGGTTTCAATACCAGAAATACTTCGTAAAAAATATTACCAGAGATACATTTTTGAAGGAAAAATAACTATTACCAGCAATATATTTTTGAAAATAATATTACCAGCAATACGTTTTTGAAAAAAGTATTACCAGCAATACTTTTTTTAAAATAATATTACCAGCTCTACATTTTTGAGGGAAAAAATATTACCAGAAATAGATTTTTACAAAAAAAAATATTACCGACAATAAAAATTTTATCTTCATTAAATGGCCCACTGAGGTTGATATGCCGTAAATCAAAATAACCAACCAATTACAGTTTTGTACTTATAAAATATACAGTCGACTTCTTTATCTGCCGTGTCTCCACAATTACTTAGCGCTTGTTTTTTCGTCATTTCTCCGAAACACCGTTCCGCCATCCATTTAAGGTAATCAAATATGTTTTACGCCGTTCATCAATCTATCTTGTGAGTACCGAGTTTTCCAAGCCTTCCTTCCTTCTTATGTTACCTCGAAATTCCAACTGCCCCTTCCTGATGTTAAGTATCAGGGTACTTATTGTTTCCGTTTACTCTAAAATCTAGTCGTTACTCACATGTTCGATCCTTGATATCCTCAGTATCCTTCTGTACAACCACATTGCTGTTGCGTAAAGTTTCTTCTTCATCTTTGAAGAATTTCTCTAGCATTCACTGCCATGAAGGAGGCCAGATATCACGTAACAGATCATTACTCTTCTTTCTTTGTTTCTAACGAAGTTTTTTTTTCTGTTTCTAAATACACTGCTTAGTTTTCTTAGACATCGTTTTGGAATTATCGTATGTTTTCTTAGTTCCAATTTTTAAGTCTTTTTCTTTTCTTATTTTTGGCAACGTTTCGGTCGTGTACTCTACGATATTTTTCTCAGGTGTGTTTTGTGTTCCCTCTTCCTGTGACACTGTTTCCTCGGCAACACATCATAATTTCTCTCCGTTTCTTTTCTGTGCTTTACTTTACCGCACCCGTGAGTTCATTGTCTGCTTGGAGAAGGTTATTTTCAATAGATTCCGCTTTTCGTGTTTAATATCTACTTTGTTCATGTTACGAAATCTCGGTAAAATAATAATCGATATAAGATTCGGTTTCCAAACCCTTTCGCTCAAAAATTAATATTTATTCCATTTAAATTATATTTGGTCTTGTTTTTGCTTACGTTTTTTAATCAAGCGATATAGAATTGATTAGTGAATATATGCATTTTTTATTACATTAACGTTTTATATTTTTACGATAATGGATAAGTTCTCCTTTTGAGTTCATGTTCCCTTTGGGTAGATAGTTTATTCAGTTACAAAAAAATAAATCTATCAATACGAGTTTAGTCAACTCGTAAACAAATAATGAATCACAAACGATTGCATAAAACACGCTTTTATTTCTGCTTGTCATGGGAGGGCTTCTCACAGGGATAAAAGTAGTTTCTACCAATCGAAATGTATAAATATTTGCTTTAAACAAAAGTATATGTCTCTTCAATTTTTTTAGTGAAGTTGTGGAAATTGCACAAAGAGTGACATTCTATCAACCAAATGCAGACAATATTATTATTTTTTAATTATTTCACCCAAGGCAAGGCAAGGAAGCCACTAAGATGCAATGGTATAATTGAGTGAGAAAGAATATGATAAAATACTATTAAGGAGAGAGAACAATAAAAGAATAATAATTAAGAAGACAAAATACAACGAATATAATTGAATTCATTTTTTTAATCACTGTTAACTGTAAAATAAGAATCCAGAAGAAAGTTCCACAAGCGAGTAGTGCGATGAAGGAACTGTTAGCATAGAACGTACTGTTACGTCTAGCAATTTCATTTATAAATGATGAAATCAACCTGACAATCAAGTACTGCGCTTAAAGTCGTAAATTCGAGCTACCAAATACGAAAACTCATCAGAACAGTGACCATGAAAATATTTATAGCGATGCTATGTTGCACCATTGGACAATTAACTGAAGCCAAGATGTTAAATCAGGCCAATAAAATTGCAGATTCTTATTTGGAATTTATCAAAATTCCTTAAATTCATAGCAGAAACCAAAAACCAAATGTGGCAAACATATTCAATGCATTGAAGAAAGGTAGACATGTACATCTATAAAATCGACGAGAGTAATGCACTCAACCACATCTGCAGTAAACCTAACAATTGATTCAATATAATCTTTGCACTTCATGTCATAGGAAAAAGTTAGTCGAAAAAGCCGAAACTAATCATACAACTGGAGGCTCGCATCAGCCATTTTAATAGAATGGCTGAAAATGTTATCGAAGATGATAAAAGGTGAGTCGATTTGTCAGGAAGGAGACATCCTGATGTCATCGGGCATGAGGGGTCGATCCTAGAGTGCAGCACCTTTGGATAGTGCCTGAAAACGAAGGGTTGATCCAAGCCTTGTGAGTGAAATTGGGTAGACGGAACCCTTGGGTGGTGCCGATAGCTGTGCTAGCACGAAGTCACAAGTCATCGTGGACGAGGGCTTGAGCGTGCTGGCCTTGTTCAAATTGTTGATCACTCTAGATGACACACTCTCTCCCAGAAACTGTAACTAAGGTCTGCTCAGCATAGTTGCAGTATAAACTACAGGTGGGCTCTGCGGGTGTCGAATAAACACAAATGCGCCTGAGCAAGCGCCTGCAACAGGAATTGGCTAGCCTTCCTAATAGACGGGTATCCTCGAATACGAGTGGCCAGCAATATTACTACGTATGAAGCTAATAGTTTTGAAAAAGAGCTATATTTATAAAGAAAATCGTAAAGCATGAACTTAAAAATATAATATGGCGGAAATCACCTCTCGTCTTATAAGGTCTCTTCAATATATTAAGAGGCGGAATTGATTGCCATTTCAGAGAAAAGAGTTGAAAGTTTACGATTGCAACAAGAGAAAAGTTGGAAAGGAAAAATCAGACGAGCAAATGAATAAAAGCATCTTCCCAACCGGAACTTTTAAACAAGAAGAGGCCGACGTTTTTACTGACCGGTTAGTAAGCATCAGAGAGTCTCTCGGTGGCCTTTAATGAATTTGATATGACTTTTCTCTTTTATAAGTCTCGTTATTTTTCGAATCTTCCTTGTTGCGCGAATAAATAGCAAGTTCTTTATCGAACAAAGGAAAAAGAACGTAGCTGTAAGACATGAAAATCTCTTTCTCGATCTCTCGAAAAAACAGAGACAAAAAAAAAGGATATAGACGCCGTGTAAAAAGAAAACATGTTTTTCAGCTTGAGGTTCAGACAGCA
>OZ038491.1:13872521-13912521 GCA_964036315.1 Acanthosepion esculentum
CAATCCATTGTCGAAAGGTCATGGACGACAAAATCATTTGATGGCATTTTATTTTAATCATCTCACTCCTAACTAAGGGATAATGCCTTAAGCTGTGGGGGTTACTGGCAGTAGAAGAGAATGAGAAGACTTTAGTGGGGAGAAATAACAATAAAAGAACTGGTTTCAGGAAGACAGAAGATGGCAATAATGTCATGAGGAAGCAAGGGGTTACCGGGTGTGAAAGAGAATGAGGACACTTTAATGAGGAGAAAGGACAATAAAAGAACAGGTTTCAAGGAGAGAGATGGCGATAATTCCTCTAGGACGTAAGGTTTTACTGGGAGTGAAAGAGAATAAGAAGACTTTAGTGAGGAGAAAGGACAATAAAAAACTGGTTTCAGGAAGACAGAAGATGGCGATAATGCCTTTAAGACGCAAGGAGTTATTTGGAGTGAAAGGGAATGAGAAGCACTAGTGAGGAGAAACGACAATAAAAGAACAGTTTTCAGGAAGACATATGATGATTGGCGTTGCATTTGAATATTAGAAGACCGAGAAGCAAGAATCCGGAAAAGTGTTCGATAGGCGAGAATGCGAAAAAAGAAACTATTAGCATAGAATTCGTTATTTCAACATTAAAACGATGAGATCTTCTTATGTTAATGTTCTCTGAATACAAGGCCCAAGGTCCACTCAAGGTAAAGCTTTGTTGTGCAATATTGTAGGAACTTAAGAAAGGGAAAGAAGTGGAATCCATGTTGCCTTGCTGGAGTTATATCGGTTGAGTTAATGAGATTAAGATTGTTGTGGCGGGAAACATCCGACATTGAGTCTATTTCACAAAGCAGCTGTTCTTGGGAAGAAGCTATCTGAATGAAACTTACTTCTTACTGTCGGAATACAAAGCGAAAAGATAACAGTTGAGCCTGGATGTGAGGAGGTCAAGATTGTATTGAGCGGGAAAACATCCTGCCGGGAGTCTGTTCCACAAAGTAGCAGTACTTGGGAAGAAGTTGTCTGAATGGAACTTAATTCTTCCTATAGTAATACAAATTGAAAGGCATGATTCTTCCTTGTATAGGTAGCATGGCGAGTCCCAGTTGTAAAGTTTAGAGATTGTGGTATGAGTAATACTGCCTATTATGGAAAATAATTCATCACCCACACGGCTGCGTAGACGCTTTTGAACTCCGCTTAGTTGCTAATCTATTAGTACATTTACATGTCTGCGGGCGTGGTTCCAAGAAGAAGAGGTCATTAGAACAACTGCTATGAGAATCTAGAAAAAGCAGGGGAAGTCTTTTTTTATTAATATTCTTCAAGATCGGCACTGGATAGCTACTATCAGACTTTGAAGAATAGTAAAAGTTAAGGGCGTAATATAGTGTTGAATCTTTTTGGTGCTAATCCGGCTTGTTCCCCTCAAAATCTCTCTCTTTTGGAGCTTGACCTTCAGCCAGAATTACTATGTCATGAATCACTACTCCCAGACCACATTCATCTCAGATTTAAATATTTGGTTCTCGATTGATTGGTTGTTATTTGGTTCTAGATTGATAGTGTCACTTCTAATTTTTCAGATTAAATACCCAATCGTATTTCGCTACAATTAATTTAAAAGCCGCTAAAGTGTAACTAATATGATAATAGTTATTCTTCATTCAAAAATACGCTCTTAAGTAGGTACCCGAGTGGGTTGTCAGTGATGTTATTTGAGTTGGTTCATCAGTCTTTCAACATCATACTCCCCATCACCAAGTCGACCCAATCAGGGGAGATCAATCCCTGATCCCCCCTCTCAATCAAACGCTAACAGCTACTCTGGCCTTTTAATGAATTAGACGAAGAAAGACCACGTTTTCCGCACACCCCATTGGATGTTTGTAACAACCAATCCGCTGCGCGAACTATCTTTTAAATGTCCCACGGTGGGGACTGGCTTCTTTTCTTTTTTTTCGATGGATAGCAGTTTCAAGAGATAACCGAGGAGGTAATCTTATTGTTCTTAAATTTAACCCTTTTTCCTAAGTATTGTGTAGTGTCTTACTCTAAATATTTGCCGTTTTTATTTTATTTGTGGTTTCTTTGGACGGAGTGAAACTTAAACTCAAACCTACTATCACATTTCTATCGTTAAAGGATGCTTCATAAAGAATGATATCTTGGGAATCTTTAGGGCAGTAATTTGAAATGTCATTCAATATTTATTAATGAACATATTGCTATCTTATTCCAGGGAATATGCTATGTCCAGACAAGACGAAACTTGGTGTATAATGACATGAAATATATTTGAAAATTTAAAAATATAAAATTAATTACAGCTATTTCCATTCAGTCTAATAAAAAAATAAACTTACTATCAACAAATGAATTTATTCAGGGAAATGTTATCAAAGGAATATCTTTCTAATCTATAAATCTATCATTCGTCCTTGCATTGAATTCTGTTGTCATATATGGTCCCATGCCCTCGCTGTTCATTTCCAGGTTCTCAACAAAATCCAAAAACGGATATGCAATGTGTTATATTTTCGACTCCAGTCAATTTCTCACAGGCATGATTGTTCTTCCCTCTGTCTTTTCTACAGATAAGTTTATGGTAATTGCTCTGACGAGCTATTATTAATAATCCCCCAAAATCATGAATTTAAGTTTGATATTAGGTTGGCATCTCATTCCTACCCTTTCACTGTCGAAACAGTTAAATATAACCGCTTCTTCAACTCCAATAGCTTCTTCTCTCACACTTCACGCCAGTGGAAGTCCCTTCCTCTTACCTGCTTCCCTGATAAATATAATCTTTAAATATTCAAATTTAATGTCAACCGACATCTTTTGATGCCTTGATCTTGATCCACGCCCTTCTCTTTATCCTTTACTCAAACACCCCTATTTATTCTTACTTTCACTCTCTGTAACACATTGTGTGCTTGAGGTGAAATGCTTAAAAATACATAAGAAAAATGTCGTTTTAAGATACACATTTCTTGGGGTCATCATAAACATTTTAACAATTCTCTAATATTCTCGAAGAGGTTTGAATCGAGGTAAAGCTATTACCTTATCTGTTTAAACAGCGAATTTAATGAAGTATTCATTAATTTCACAAGCAGTTGGCCCGTTGTCGTGCATGAAAATAACTTTTCTTTTGGAAGCTACTACGTTTTAAACAATGTTTGAAATTTAGCGTTGAGGAATTCTTTGCAGATCAAAACAAATCATTTTAAGTGCTATTATCAAATTGCCGGGATCCAATCAACTCCTTACCGAAGATTCCTGTTCAAAGGATAATTTTCTGCTTTGTTGACATTGCAATCGAAAACCATCCCTCCAAGCATAAAGTTTTTCACCAAATGTCGATGCCATTCAAAGTCTATCAGTTCCAGAAATTCCACTTTAATATCCTCTTTGGTCCTTTTGGAACTCTTAATGGGATGACTTCAACGGTGTACAAGAAATACGCTTTTTGCACGTTTCTGAAGGATTCAGTATGCAATATCGTGACTTTTCAGGCAGGTTGGAGTCCCGGGGGCTCAAAATATCTATTTACTCTTCTGATATGAGTGAATGTGCATGTCAGTTTTTAATTAGGATTCCATTCGTTCAGACAAAATCTGTGTTTTCGCTATGCCCGGTCACACATTCTATTCAGATGGATTTCAAACAAATGTATTGATCCTCCGCTTGCAGGGAATTTAATGGCTTCGAATGTTAATCGATCACATGGACAATGTTTACCTTATAATCCTTTCTCAAACAATCTTTACAGACCATTTAGTATAAAAAGCAAACCGGTGTCAAGGAATAGATATAACGAAAATGGTTGCCATTTTAATGTCCTTGCGTATAGCACCGTGTTTTTGTCACGATTGCGCATGTTGGTGTTGCCATATAATTAAACGAATTGAATTTTGATAAATCAAGTTAAAAAATGTTATATACCAAACATATTCTAATGCAAACCGCAAATATATATATATATATATACCTAAATACGTAAAAATTCAACTTCCTCTCAGCCGGGAGATGATAGCTGAGGCGAAAAATCTCCGACTGATGCCAAATCGCTTGGGTTTCGATACCGCCTTGAATCAATCGGATGTTTAATCACACTGATGAGCTGTGATACAGCGAAAGAGTCTGTCTGTAGCACACAGACACACACAGGCGCGCACGCTCGCGCATATATATATATATATATATATATATATATATATATATATATATATATATATATATATATATATATGCAGAGGCGAGAGTCCGTTTCATGCGAAACGCAATCGTCAGGCAATGTGAATTTTTTTGATCGATTTTTATATATACAGGTCAGTGATGCATTTTCGGTATTTTATTGCATTGTGGGTAGATTATATATATATATATATATATATATATATATATATATATATATATATATATATATATATATATATATATATATATATATAATGAAATGGACATAGTCCGACAACTATTTTAAGACATTTTTATATTTATATTAAACTATATTAGCAACATTTACCGGACATTCAGTCCGGTAAATGTTGTTAATACTGTTAATTATGAAGAGAGCATTTACTTAAATATTTATATCTATAAAAAATAATGTATAAACATAAACATGTCTTAAAATAACTGTCGGACTTCGTTCATTTCATAATGTATGACGTCATTTGTTTACATTTGGATACGCATCGAACAGATATGAATGTACGAGAGAAGATCATGGAGAATTGTAGTTTAAAAACAGTAAAATCGACCTTGCTAACCGACACGCTCCTCTATAGCGAAATCGGTAAAAGCACGTCAGGCTATATGACAGTTCCGTATAGGATACAGGTTCGATTGCTGTCGGAGGACGCATATTTTCTTTGACAATTTCTCGGACATTCAGGCCGGTAAATGTTGTTAATACTGTTTATTATAAACAGAGAATTTACTTAAATATTTGTATCTATTAAAAAGAATGTATAAATATAAAAATATCTTTATAAATATTGTTATTTCACATCGTGACACCGACATTTCTATTTTTCGTAAGTTTAAATTTGTTACATTAACAACTTTTGCTGAAAAAGATTTACTTCTGAAAACAGAATGGTATTTTATTGATATAAAATAAAATTATATCAAAATATAATGATATTAAAATATAGGTAATAGAGATTTTTTTCCTAAAATTATATATATTACAATTATATATCAATTATTTTAATATATATAATGGTACATATAATATCTATTCAATTCGTCGATTAATTGTAATATTACAATATCTTAGAATATAATAAGTACTGCAATATAGAATCTATATAATGTAATATATAGAAATGATCTAATCATACTAAAGGCCCCGTTAAGATAGTTCTAAAGTATATAAAAATATATTAGGTCATCCCATAAGTTCTGTCCGAATTTTAACCTTTTGTTAAAATGAACGAAATTTAAAGAGTATTTTATAATGTCTGATGGAGTTGAACATTATTTTTATGTTTAGATGCATTTAAACTGATCAAATTTTATTTCAGAGTACAATAGAATTAAATTTTGTTTGATTAAAACCCTGCTAACATGGAAGTACCCAAGAATCATTTGAGGCACATAATGCTTTATGAGTTCAAGAATGAAAACTTAGTAGCCGAAGCGGCTAGAAACATTCACTCAGTTTATGGAGAGGAATGTGTGAATTAAAGAACTTGCAGAAGATGGATTGCAAAATTCAGAGGTGGAGATTACACCCTTGAAGATGAAGATCGAACCGGACGTCCAGTTGTGTTTGGTGAAAAGCTTCTTGAAGCAGCCCTTGAAGAAAATCCTGCTTTATCAGTTGAGGAATTGGCAGTGGTTCTCAGTTCAAACGATACAACTGTTCATCGTCATCTTCAACAACTTGGAAAACTTCCTAAACCTGGAAAATGGGTGCCTCATGAATTATCTGAAAACAACCTCAAATCCCGAGTTGACATCTGCTCTTCTCTCCATTCTTGCCTACTTGTTTCACCTTTTTTGGATAGACTTGTGACTGGCGACGAAAAATGGATCTTTTATCGAAATGTTAAGTGGTTTGGTAAAGGGGAAGGACCCCAGCCACAGCCGAGAAGAGAACTTCATGGGCAAAAGGTTCTTTCAAACTGGTGGGGTTGCCAAGGAATAATCCACTTTGAATTCTTACCACCTAATGCAAGAATTAATGCTCAAAATATATTGTCAGCAATTAGAGCGTTTGAACCAAGATTTGAGGAAAAAAAGACCTGCTCTAGTGAATCGAAAACGGTTGATGTTTCATCAGGACAATGCGCGACCACACACAGCAAGAATCACGTCACAATTGATCGAAGAACTTGGTTGAGAGAAAATTCCTCATCCACCTTATTCTTCTGACCTTTCTCCTTCAGACTACCATTTGTTTCGTAGCTTAGAGAATCATTTGGAAAAAAACAACTTTTGTAACACAGAAAGAGGTTAAAACCGACATTTGTGAGTTCTTCGAATCTAAGCCAAAAGGATTTTACAGTAATGGAATCAGTAAGCTTGTTAATAGATGGAAGGAATCATAGATAATCAGGGAAAATACATTGTTGATTGGATCTGTAAGTAAATGTAACATTTGTTCACTTGTTTTCTTTATTCAAAATTCGGACAGAACTTATGGAATGACCTGATAATTAAATAAAAAACCGTAAAATTAACCTAATCTCGTATATATATATATATATATATATATATATATATCAGATCATTTCATTATATCTTAAAATTATATTCATAACCGGAAGTAATGGTAACACGTCTAAATATAACAGCTCATATAAACAAGTATGAATATATCCCGCCTGAACCTCTAAACTACATATCTTTTACTTTTCTGCTTTAGCTTTGTCCTGTCTTTTGATTGGACACACACACAAAGAAACACACATACAACTTAGTGCAAATTAATTGTAACAACTGCTTTAGCTTCCTTTCTTTCATCATACGGTCAGTTTTAGACCATCTGGACTGAGAGGGTGTAATCGATTTCTATTTTTACCTCAGATTAGGTCATTTGCAGTGATGTGCAGTAAAATAAATCTATTTTCAGGGTGTATGATGAAATTTGTTTGACCTTGAAGAATATTGCGTCATTCGTGATTGCATCTGATTTTCATTCACACCCAGGCACTATTGTCTCGACTGTCAATTAGTTGACCTATGGCCATTGTCTGCGATAGACATTACTCCAAGGAAGCGAATGCAAATTGTAACGCTGCACGAACATAATGGAAAGCTTTACCAGTGAGCAAAATCAAAATACTATAGACTGGCCTTAAAACTCTCCTGATTTAAATTCGATCGAGAATCCGTGGTCAATCTGCAAGGAAACAACTTCATGGAATGGACATATGATGTAACAATATGGGTCATGTTTTACTGGGAAAAATGCGAAAAAAAGTAAATAATAACGGAATTATTCTTTTTGCTCAATTAATTTGCATAAGTGTGTGTGCGTATATATATATATATATATATATATATATATATATATAGATAGATAGATAGATAGATAGATAGATAGATAGATAGATATATAGATAGATAGATAATATTAGTCGTCAATATATATATATATATATATATATATATATATATATATATATATATATATATATATATATATGTATATATATATATATATAAATTCCCAAGAAGATAGAATCCAGGTAGAACTCAGTGTCCAGGACAGAGTAATACTATAATATAAAAGGCTGAAACACTAATATTCCATGGTTATAATTTATTACACTGGAATCGTAATCATCAAATTCATCAGTCCTACAAATTCAAATAGAAATCGGAAAATGTAACTCCGAGTATAAAAAATCAAATTTTAGTGAGAGTGTATGTGTCGGAGTGGGAAACAAGTGTGAGAGGGAAATGCATGCAAGCTCTAGAGAGAGGGTGTAACAGAAGAAAGAAGAACAGGAAAGGCCTAAAGGTGAATTTAACAGAGAGAAGACTTAAATGTGTGTGTGTGTGTGTGCGTGTATGTGTGTGTGGAATGTTTTCTCTGTGTGTAGTTACGTATTTATCCCTTATTCCGAATGATTATCTACCAGTTCATTTATAAATAACTAGACATCGGGAAACTACTACTTGTTGAAGACGTGAACAATTTATTCCCTCACAAAGTCGAGAAACTGATGTTTTGTGTTTACTTTATATATATTAAAATCATTTATTTGATTCGTTTTAAATCACTTAATTGTGCCAGTATTTCTACAAACAAATCAATGTTTTTTTTTGTTTTTTTGTTGTTTTTTTTTGTGGGGGTTTAGACTCTGTTCTCTGTAAGTGACTGAACATATTCTGTCATTGTCTGTCAGAAGCATTTTTATACCTGGCAACACATTATTAAATATTTAGCCAGCCAAAAAACCATAAAGTTTCTGCTGTCAAATGGAATTACTCAACATTTAGCTGCGTGAATCATGGCATTGCACCCCCACCCATCCCCTGTTTGGATCTTATCACATCAACGAAAGACAGACAGTCTATAATCATCACTGATTTCACACATCCCCAGACTGCTGTTTTTTACGATGAATTTTCTCCTAATAGATGTCAAAGCACGTCTGCTATATGACGCTATGCGTCGACATATTTGAATTATTATAACAATATCTAATTCTCGAAAAACGTTTTACTGAAAATTCCGACGAAAAAAAAAACAGTAAACAATATGACCGTCTTATACGTCGGGGCATTTTCATTTACTATTCTGCGTGGAATAATTGGATTTGAAAGGTAATGAAATGAGAATTTGACTTTCAATTATCTTAAAACATTTCTCACTTTCAACATTGCGACCGATTTATTCTCCTGCTTTCAACTGCTGTTTATATTCAGTAGAATGTTTTGTTTTTGCATTCATTTGATCTATTTTGATATCATTGGCTGTGTCAGGTTGTCAGAGTCATTTAGTCGGAATTAATCTTTTTTTTTCATTTTACTCCTGACGATATTAATATTTGCTTGGCATTATCATCATTTGAGAGTAAGTTCATTTAGATACAATTACACGGCCTTGTATAGATATAAAGCCAAGTCACATCAACTTTAATTAAGAAGATAAACACAGTTCGGTAACAACGTATATTAGTGAGTGTAATTTACAAAAACATGGAGAAGAAATCTGTCTGGAACTCAGTTATATACGTCTTCATAAAATATTAATTAATCTCTTGAATAAACACATATAATATTTGTTCTTTGAAATATCAACAGCTTATTGACATCAGAATTGGTAAAAAGACCCGAGGAAAAATGTGCTCCTGAAATAGACCATGTCCCGCAAAGGAAATCACAGCTATAAGAAAAAAAGCTTTTCCCAAAATAAGGTTTGAACCAAAAGAAAACAGGATAATGGATTGTCTAAAATACGAAGATATAAAAATATGTCAATGAATATTGTATATTTTATATTTTCGACAATATGACATGCAGGTTTTCAAAGAAACATATCCCTCCAAAAAGTATGCCTTAAAACTTGACGGTTGAAACAACATCTATCTCTTCCACAAGATTAATAAAAGATTAACGCGAAGTTTTAATTTTTAGTACTTGATATGACGATAAACTGATTGGGAGATGTGAGGTGTCGAAGAGCTTGGAATCACCTCTTAATTGCTGTTGTTTCCAGGTCCTCCTTAGCTCGGTGTAGTAGAGTCGGTTAGCGTCCCAGCGTTTGGCAAATACCGAACCCACAAACAAAAACAGAACCCTATTAAATATAAAATTACGTATTTATAGCAAAATTGCCATCAATATATTTTTAAACAAAATGTCTAGCCATATACATTTTGTAGTAGAATCGGTATCAATATATTTTATATCAAAATGACCAACGATTGATTTGATCTCTTGCTGATGCCATACAATTGCGTTTAATATACATGTACTTGAAGCCATAAAATTGTATTAAAATATTCTGATAGATGTTGTTATGTCGATAAAATATTAGCATAACCAAGGTAAGATTTTTTTAAAAAATATGCCATGTGACTTAAAGAGCTAGACAAACATGGTAACATAAAGAAGTAAAATCTTCAAGGTCTGAAATCTTTATGGCGATCTCATTACTATAGAAGAAAACTTTTAAAAATTCATTAGTTGATAATATAAGCCTGTATGAAAATTCCTGGACATCTTGAAGTTTTAAAAAAAGGGGACTTTGAGAAAGAAAAAGAAGCACGATCTGAATGGAATTGTTATTTCTAATCAGGATCTAATATTGTCTGATCAACGATTCACGGATAAAGGAGTTTGCTAAGGCATTAAAAATATCGCAGGGCTGTTTTCAGCTTGCACGCTTTTAATTATGTGCAGGTCTTTTAACAGTTACTCGTTCGGAACGAGAAACTGATGAGGCGAGTTAGATTGGCGATCGAGATTTGATCGCTTCATTTTTACACGAATTACACTTAGTAAAGATTCATCTATTCTCTTTCCAGTTAAGATTTTCTATAATCATATCACTCCATGCAAGGCACTAAAGCCATTAGGACACAAGGGGGTTTAATGAATGTGAAAGAATAAGAAAAAAAGAGAAACAATATTAAGGAGCGAGTCCAATAGAAGAGTAAAGGAAAAAGACCGGAAATAACGATTGATGTGTCAATTACATTTTTGAAAGTTGGTTGGAAAGCATGGATCCAGTAACGAGTTCAACAAGTGAGAAGTGCGAGAAAAGAAACTGACTGTAAACAAAGAACTTACGATTTTATTTAGACAGTTCAGCAATGAATTGATAAGTCCTTGTCGTCAAATTAGTATTACGCTTAAATTCATAAAGTCTATGCCCCATAGCGAAGAGTTCCTCTAAGCAATTACTATGAACGTATTTATAGAAAAGGCATATTACATTGCGGAGGTGGGAAAACCGACTGAAGACGAGACGCCCGTTCAAGATCTATAATATTGCTGATTCATAAGTAAATTGAGCTCTCTAATATTGGATAGCAGCTGATCTATGAGACATAAACCAGCTACCTGAAAGTGTACAAAGATTGTTTGATAAAGGTGGAGATACGCTCCTGATCAAAAATTTAAGACCACTTGAAAAATTTTTTATTATAGACTGTTTGTCATGGGTACATTATAAACTTTTTCTTACTTAAGGTTACTAATTCTATAATCTAAAAGGTTATGTAGACAAAAAGTTATAATCCGATCAATTTATTCAGAAATGGATATTTTTTATAAAATGCGGCGTTTTACACTTGATCAAAATTATAAGACCAGGGGGTATAAATTGTTAGATTTGGGATAATTCTTATGCTTGTAGTTCAGTTAGAGATTAGCAATCATTGCATAAATTTGTCACCATGCGTAAAGCAAGCAAACTTACTGAAGTTGAGCGTGCTCGAATTCTAGATTCCATAATCAAGGTTTGTCACAGTGGGCGATCGCAGCTAAGGTAAATGGCAGTAAAACTGTTTTGCAACTTTCTAAAAGACAGTACGAATTATGGAAACGCAAAGTCTACTGGTAGGTCAAAAAAAAATTCTCCGGCATTGAGTAGAGGAATAACACGGCTTGTTGTGAAAGCCAGTGGACTTTCTTCTAGTCAAATTGAGGCAGCCACAGATGCTGATTGCAGTCCAGTAACCATCAGATGACACTTACGACAAAAAGGCATGGTATATAAAAAGCGCAAACAAATTCCTCGGCTGATTCCAGGTCACAAAGTGAACCGTTTAAGGTTTGGTCGTGAATACCAAATATGGGACATTGAGAAGAAAGTCCTGTTTTCTGATGAGAAAAAATTCAATCTAGATGTTCCTGATGGTTTCTAACGATATTGGCAAAACAAATACATGCATCCTGAAGTTTTCTCCACACGTCATAGTGGTGGAGGGTCCCTAATGGTATTTTGTGCCTTTTCTTACAGAGGGAGATGGAGCTCCAGGTGGTGCATCAGACAGTGGCTGGTTATGTTAGCATGATAGAAAAAGATATCGTTGGTGACGGAGGGCCACCGTTTGTGTGGAGAGGGATGGTTATTCCAACAGGATAATGCTGCAATTCACGCTGCATGCCGGACATTGACCTTTCTACAAGAAAATGGGGCATCCTGCATGCTCACCAGACTTGAACCCAACTGAAAATGTTTGGGGATGGATGGCAGGAGATGTTTATCGAAATAGCAAAAAATATTTTTTTAAAATGAACTTCGTGAAGCTATCTTCAGAAGCTGGAGCAATATCCTCGTATCTTAATGGAAACACTAATTTCTAGAATGCCCCAAAGAATGCTTGAAGCCATCGAAACCAGTGGAGGTAGAACTCATTATTAAATTTGGTTGTTTAATGTTTTCGTACACTTTTAGTACTATTTCGTAGAATTTTTGTCTCTGGTCTTATAATTTTGATCAAGTGTAAAACGCCTCATTTTATAAAAATGCCAATTTCTCGATAGAATGTTCAGATTATAACTTTCTGTCTACATAACCTTTTAGATTATAAAATTAGTAATCTTAAGTAAGAAATGTTTAAAAATTTTCCATGAAAAACAGCCTTTTTTTAAAAAAATTCAAGTGGTCTTAAATTATTGATCAGGAGTGTACGATATTCAAACACAATATATTGCAATCACTGATCTAATTATCCAGGAAGATTTAGATACCAACTACTTTTGTTGTAATTCATGTACAATTCCCGAGTCCCCAAGTAGAATCAAACATTTTCGAGTGATAGTCATCTTTAAATGCTCCATGTTTCCAAATCTAAAATTACCCATGAATTAACAAAAAAATGCGGTTGTTTGATCATGAGTCGAAGTTTATCTCTGTTTAGGATTGGCTTTGCGATTGTTTCTAAAGTCTTCTCCTCATTCTCTTTCAGTGCAAGTAGATCCTTGCGTCTTAGTGGCGTTAAGGTCTTGCTAGCGTGAATTGCTTCAAGAAAAGACATTAGAAGAATTCCCCATTGCCTTCAACGCATTTCAGAATTTGCCCTAGAATAGATGTCAAACAAACACGGGAGGATAACCTAAATTGTACCCGCTGCAATGAGAAAAAAGAAAATGTATTTACGCTTTGCTCAAGAGCAATTGTGTGAAAATGCGTGCAACAGATTAGGCGAGAATTTAAAGTCGCTTTAAACATGGCAGTGTGTTTTATTTTATCCTGCACGGTTGCTCAAATTGTAATTACAAATGTAAATTGTATTATCTGAACAATAATTCCGAATTCTAAGACATGAACATTATTCGGGTTCCAGAAATAAAATTTTAAAAATATTGCCAAAGAATGCCGAAGAAGAAAGTCAACGTAACGAAGAAATCAATTAAAAAAAACAGATGACTCGAGTTTCTGATCCAATATTATTCTCTCATTCATTCACTCACCCAATATTAGTCTCTCATTTATTCACTCATCCAATATTATTCTCTCATTTATTCACTCATCCAATATTATTCTCTCATTCATTCACTCACCCAATATTAGTCTCTCATTTATTCACTCATCCAATATTAGTCTCTCATTTATTCACTCACCCAATATTAGTCTCTCATTCATTCATTCATCCAATATTATTCTCTCATTCATTCACTCACCCAATATTAGTCTCTCATTCATTCATTCATCCAATATTAGTCTCTCATTTATTCACTCATCCAATATTAGTCTCTCATTCATTCACTCATCCAATATTATTCTCACATTCATTCATTTATCCAATATTCGTCTTTCTTTCATTCACTTGTCCAATATTATTCAGGGAGCAAAGAGATCTACGAGACAGAAAACCGAAGAAAGTAGCAGATAGATTTCCTTGAACAGTTGTTGAGTTATTGTCTAATCCCTAGAATTATTGAGAGAAAACAAAAGATATAGAAATTAAAATAAATTAAACGATATATAATCGACTGATATGAACCCACGAGCTGAAATCATTCAAAGTGACGTAGCAAAAACACAACAGTGTCGAATGTCTTCAAGCAAAATCCATAACAACAGCACGCAAACCACAGGAATTAAATCGTGGAAGAAATACCGAACGGAAGACATCAATAGATAATATGTGTGTGTTTGTGTATTTTTGTGTTTGTGTGCGTGTGTTTCTTTGAAAAAGACAGACAAAGAAAATTTAATTAAATTGTTATTTAGTTTTTCCAGCATTCCAACATACTTTTCGTAAGAGAATGCAAAGATTATCCGCATTGTCCTTCGTCCAAAGCGCTTTCGGCCCGTGCTTTGTTTTTTTATGTTGTCATTTTATTTTTATGTTTGACGATTTAAGATGTATTTCTTGTGTTGTTTGACTACTAGTAGTAGCGTTTATTCTGAGCTTTGCCAGTTGAGCATGATCGGAATTCAAGTTGGCGTATTTCTATTAAAAAACTTCAACTCACTATTTCCGCTGCTGATTAAGGTGATATTTATGGGCACAAGATATTTTATGTAAGGGGTCTTATTTTCGAATAAATTATATTTGCTCTACTCTGTATTGAGCATTATATTGGCTGGAGATATTGAGAGTATGGACACAGAAATCAACACTTGATAGTTATTGTTAATTTTTCGAATTAGGCAATCATTAGATACGGGGGGATATTATTCACTTTGTGGCTAGAGGGATAGTCCAATGGAGGCTTTAAAGTAAGTGCGCGATGTTGGCTTTTCCCAGTTCCTTGCTATGAGTTAATGATTTCAATTATAGTTTTTATCTTAAATTTGAATTATTTTTATCTTATTTTATCATATGTTCTTTTTTTCATATTTTACTGTTATGGTGAAACACACCTATTCTATAGTTATTAAACTCTCCCACCTAATATAAGTTGGATTAGTAAGAGGATGTCGATGTCGGACGAGTCGGCTAGACGGCGAACTCTCTACAGCAGAGAGGAACCCGGACGAGGCTCCGCCGAAAGGCAGAGTCTCGTTCGGGTTCTATGGGCATTTTTTTTTTGGCCGAGCCTACGGGCTCGGGAATACCCCACCTTAAACTCGGCGTTGTGCCACATCTATCCCTCGTGGGGGGGGCGACAGTAAATACAGTCGATGTCGGACGACATTAATCGACAGTTAGTCGAATACGAAAGTAGTCAGCGACCCCAACAAGATTATTCTGCGTAATAACAATTATATCAAGTTCCTAACGTTTGGTACGTCGAACTTGTTTAGGACCAATTTTAGTACAAATACAAGGCTCAACTGCGAAATAACTCCACAACATTTACTTTATTAATTAATATTACTATTATTAATTAGACTTCAAATGTTTATAAAATTTTGTATTTTAAATAATGTGCATTAATTATAAATAAATTTCGTTAATTTGCTTATAAACCACTGAAAATGGTCGGAAATAATTGTCAAATGCAGACGCAAGAATGTTTTCTTATCAAACTACTTAGGCAAATCAAGAATCAGTAAAACTTGCAGCTAATAATCTGTTAGGATAAAAAAACATAATACAGTTTATTTCAGAAGTAAAAGTAAATTTGGTTTCAAATAAGAATATCCAGAAAGCGATGCTCATATAAAAATGTAATAATAGTAATAACAAAAATAATAATGAAGAAACATATCAAAATAAATAGAAAATAAATAATGAAAATAAAGCAATTTGTTGTCTGGAACATAAAAATTTAAAGCTTTATCCGAAAACTAAAATAGCACAGAAATCCGATTTATCTTTTCTTACTGACAATATTTACCACTATGCTACCATCTAGAGAACACAGGATGGCTAGTTGCATATGATGTAATGAAGCAGACAGTCGCTAAGAAGAGCAATGATAAAAAAAAATCAATGAAAATGATTTGTTATTCTATATATGCAACCTGCAGCCCAGTAAATGTCCGAAACCTGCTACAATACTTTTGAGATTTAATCACTGAAAAACGAGGGTCATTCAATAAATAAGGTGAATTTTTCGGTATAAGTACTTCTAATACGGATAGAAGCATACTCTTTTTTTTTCTTTTTTTTTCTTTTACTTCTTTTTCACATGGATTTAATTTCTTTTGCAGATTAAAAAAAACTTTGAGAGTTTTGTGAATTAATAAAGATAGCCAACCAAGAAGCATGCTCCAGGATTGAACAGCGGTCAGTTATCAAGTTTTTGGTTGCTGAAGGGCGCAAGCCATTTGCAATGCATATGAGAATGTCAACTGTGTATGGTGCCACATGTTTCAGCCAAAACAATGTATACAAGTGGGCTAAAGTGTTTAAAGAAGGACGGAGTAGTGTTGAGGATGAAGACAGGCCTGGGAGGCCTACAGAAGTGAGGTCTCCTGAGGTGATTGAATCAGTCAATGACCTCATTCAGTCTGACAGAAGGGTGACAGTGGATGACATTGCAAGGACTTTGAAAGACATAAAGAACAAACGCAGGGGTCATCAGTCAGAAGGAGTCATCTTGCATCATGACAACGCAAGGCCTCACACAGCAGCCCAAACGGTGCAGACCATCAACGAGCTGGGTTGGGAATTGCTCCCTCATCCCCCTTACATCCCAGACCTTGCCCCTTCAGACGTTCACCTGTTTGATCCCTTGAAAGCGTTCACGAGAGCCAGGAAGTTTAAAAGTGACGATGAAGTCAAAATTGATGTGAGCGACTGGCTGAGACATCAGTCCAATGATTTTTACGCTGAGGTAATACGAAAGCTTGTGCACAGATGGGAAAAGTGTGTGACAGTGCTGGGAGACTACGTTGAAAAATTTAAAAAAAGTAAGCTTCTATCTGTATTAGAAGTTCTTATACCGAAAAATTAACCTTATTTATTGAATGAATCTCGTACATGTCTGCTTCTATAACTTACAAATAATTCTAATCGTTTTCCCCTCTACACGATACCGGATTATCGAATCAAAGAGCCGAGTTCAAATGGCAGTTGAGTTCATTACATTACGTGCTAATAAATTTGGGAAAAGCATGAATCCATCTCATCCTTCAAATTGGGACTTTTTAACCTGTGTTCGCAAACTCTCTAGAAGAATGAAAACTCTGAATTGAAACCAGCATGGAACTACTAACATCACACAATCCTAAAGTGTGTATACATTCGGCTAGGGCCGCTTGTGAATTCAAATTCCCATTGAAACTCCTGTTGTGGATATGCACACCCTTCGAGATGTGGAAGATTCGTTTGACAGAGGTGGCTCAATCGATCCAGTGTGAATGACGCAAAAGGTACATATAAGTAATCTCCCATGTGAAGCTACTAGGTGTGGAAAGACATTATGAGATGTCAGGGAAAGATCTGCTGATTAGGTTGTAAAAACAAGATGATCTGAGCCGAGAGGCTGCTCTCCTTTCGGATCACGCTCTAACAGATCAAGATAAGGAAAACTGTCTTGTGACATTCAACACCACCCAAAACAAAGCTAGTAACGTTTCATTATCAGAGATCAGAGCCTGAATTTCCTCTACTAATAAAGAAGGTTGCACTTTCTGTAAGGCTATTTGATTTGAACGTCTATTTGAACCCAATCCATCTTTGACAGCAAGTAAAACTCATGTATGTGATTAATGATCGTGTCTCCATGTATTCCCTTCGCAAAGTACCTGGCACCAGCTATGCTTTATTTTCTACAGGAGTTTAGATCAGACTAAAAGCAGAGTTAAGCTATGAAAGCCTTTTCTCGAGAATCACAACTTGTGGAAGACTATCGTATGAATTATTCCAATGACACAATTTCAAGCCAGTATTAATCCTTAGCTATCTGCTATATCTTCACGATCTTCACTTCATATATCCTACTATTAGATTCATATAACTGAATTAATCGACATCCTTGGGTAGCTTTTCGGCTTTGGATTAGGTGAACATAATTTTAATTGTGTTACGATTTTTAACATATTTTAAAATATATAATATCTAGCTCTACTATATATATATATATATATATATATATATATATATATATATATACATGGTTTCACGACCACAACATTATCGGGACGTTTTTACACTTCATTGGTCGGATAAAATTCCTATTGCACAATATCTGAAAACCCTTTCCTGTCCATCTTCACAATACAGGAAAATACGCGTTGCTAACACCAATATTAGATACCACGAAAATAATAAACAAAATCTTAAATTTCTCGAACCCCTCTATATGTCAATAAACCAATCAATCAAGAGAATTGATTAAACGCATCAAAAACAAAACTGCTCTTTATTAATCACCACAGAGATCCTTCCCTGCATCCCATTAGAATGTCTGAAGCTCAACTTCTCGAGGGATCCCCTTTCCGGCTGCTCGGTCTCACGCTGACTGCTGACCTGAGATGGAACAAATACATTGAGTCAATTGCTTCATCAACCGCAAGGAAAGTTGGCTCCCTGTGTCGGGCCAGGAGATTTTTCTCCCCGGAATCGATCCTTCAAATTTATAAATCAACCATTCGCCCTTGCATGGAGTATTGCTGCCATATATGCTCTGGAACCTCTTCTGTTTGCCCCGGGGTTCTTGATAAGATCCAGAGACGGATATGCACTGTAATTGGCCCTGATCTGTCATCTCGTCAGCAGTCGCTCTCTCACAGACGCACCGTCGCCTCTCTCTGTCTTTTTTACAAATACATTCACGGTAATTGCTCCGATGAGCTGCTTTCGCTGGTTCGCAGACTTAATGAATTCAAGCGTCCTACGAGGCTGGCATCCCGCTCCCAACCCTTTCACTGTTGAAACTGTTAAATGTAGCCGTCTCTTCTACTCTAATAGCTTGATATCTCGCACCTCTCGCCTGTGGATCTCCCTTCATTATTCCTGTTTCCCTGGCAACTATAATCTCAAACTATTTAAATGTAATGTCAATCGACATCTGCAGTTGCCTTGATCTATCCACTATCCTTCTCCAGAGCCTTTCCTCTATCACTCCTATCTGCTCTCGCTCCAAATCTTCTGTAACCCCTTGCCTTGATCTATCCACTATCCTTCTCCACATCCTTTCCCCAAACAATTCTATCTTCTCTCGGCCCAATTCTTCTGTAACCCCTTGCCTTTACCTATCCACTATCCTTCTCCACATTTTTTCCTCTATCACTCCTATCTGCTCTCGCTCCAAATCATTTGTAACCCCTTGCGTGCTAGTGGATTCCCGCCTTGTTTGGGGTGAAATGCTTGAAAAAGAAAAAGAAGAGTAGCAGCACTATACTAAAGTGCATATAAGAAACATGTAATCCCGTTTTGCATTTTCTATAAAATTTCGGTCAGCTCCCATATATTTTTCCAATAAATTTCTTAACTAGAACGATAGATTATTTTTTAAATAACTATAATAGAGCGTTTATCGCAGTTACATGAAGATTGTCTTTGTATTTTCCCCTGAAGATGATCTTGGAAAAGCTCGAAAGTACTTGGATTAGAACAAATTAAGGCACCTTCCTTGATAAATTGTATCTTAACACCAAGAAACTGATGAGAGAACTGGAAATAAATAATGCATTATTATTCAATGAAACATGCTTGAATGAAGATACGCTGCATAAATACACGCACACACACACACACACAAACACATACAAACACACACACCACACCTATTAATGCAAGTAAAAGGTTTGTGATTTAACTGATTGAAGTAACTTTCAGCATGCCGACTCCAGAGTTTCGTAGACGGACTTCATGAAAATAACATTCGTCAGTGGGTATCAGCAATTGACTGCTTATGCTTCTTCATTTTTCTTTTTTATATGCTTTTCTGATTTCTGTAATATCTTCATAGGGTATGTATGCGTACGGTCGTGTGTGTGCCTTCGCGCACCTGCACCCATAGGCCTACTGCGCGTACGTGTAGAATGTTGTGGCTGAAAGCCTTAACGAAAATGACAAATCATTTTCGTTATGGCTTTCAATGTAGACTCGCCCCTTCTCTCTTTTTCCTTTTCTATCAAATGTAGCCATTTTGATTTTCGGCTTTCTAGACATAAAACTGAGATTATACACACACACACACACACACACACACACACACACACACACACACACACACAGACATATATATATATATATATATACATATATATATATACATATATACATATATATATATATTTGGGCAGCATATTTCATTCAAACAGGTTTTGTTAAATAATTTCGGCATATCATGTAGATTATTTGAATTATTTGAAAGAAAATTTTTATAATTTTCTAAGGCTACCAAGAAATTAATCCCCAAACTTCAAAGGATCACAACGAAAACTAATCGAAGAATACATACATATATATATATATATATATATATATATATATATATATATATATATATGTGTGTGTGTGTGTGTGTGTGTGTGTATATATATATATATGTATATATATATATATATATATATATATATATATATATATATATTGTGGATGGCTGAACAGGGTTTCAGACAAAAAGACAAACTTTGTTAAGAGCTCCAAAGGACGTGAAATTGTGGAGAGCCATGATCGCCTACGTCCTGAGGAGATACGACACATAAAGAAGAAGAAACCGTGTTGACGTAGACAATCACTCAAATTTATGTTACTGTTACGAAATATTAATTTGAAGAAACGAAATTGTTTCAAATTCTGCGCGATCAGAAAGATATTGTATTTGAACTATACCCACTCTCAGGTCCTTTGATTTGATGATAAAACGGACAACTAACATAGGAAACGGAAAACTTAATGTGTCGGAAGTGAAAGAAACATAGCAAGACAATAAAAGTTGGTTCAGCCATAGTAAATATGGATTCATGATGGCTGCCAGATCATAATAGCACCGACATTTTGTCCCTATCACTTATTGATACTTACTTTAGTTTGCAGGGATTATTTTCTAAACATTTTGCAGTTTCTTAGTAAATAATAACCGTAAACTATTAATTCTTATGTGACACGAATGTAGTGTTACTTAACGAAAGTGCTCTTCAAGTTATATGCTTAACATAGTTTCTATATGACTAAATTATTTTCCTTTCATAGTTATAATGATGATTTCCCGTCTTGGGCCACGACAGAGTAAAATTCGATTCTTTGAAACCACTGAGAAAACCCTTCACTTTGACAAAGATCTCTGCGTGTGACCCTTGATTTGTAACTGACATAATTCAATAGAAGTTTTTAAAAATACAAAAAAAAAATAATGATAAATTGATGGAAAAATTTACACAATATGTTTTTCACTTTTCCCCTCTTCTCCGGTGAAGTATCGATCAAAGTTTCAGCAAATTCAAATGATTTTGTTTTTTGACATGAAAATCCGACAATTTTGAATGTAGACACGTCCTTATTCGCTATGCAAAAATCGGTGTGAAATTTCTCATTGAAATGAGATGTGTTTTCATACGATACGCTTATCAGGGGTCTTGCTTCTCAGGGAGAGTAAAAGAGATCCGTTTATTTTCACGGCGTCAATTTTCATCATTTCGAAAACTGATAAGAAACAAATATATCAGGGAATAAGAGGAAAAACAATTACATTTTATCAATTCTTATCAAAGCATTGGTGAAGCATTCAAGTATTTATTTGTTGAAAGCATTAGTGAGAAGTTCTACCTGAATGCTACTTCAAGTAAGCGCACGTGTAAATGACCTGGTGAGGGGTCATAGAAACAAAGTGATAACAGAACAGTCCCAACAAACAGAAATGACAAAGTTTGCGATAAACAAATACACAAAGAATAATAGCAGAACAGAGAAAATTAATATAAATTAAGCAAACAACATCGATCGCAGTAGAAATGGTGTTTCTTGCGAAAGATAACCTGACGGAGTCGAGCACTCTCCAGGCCAGTTTTGAATTCAGATTTTCTTCTCCTAGACCGGTTGCCACCAAGGCTACTGAACCCAGTCTGTCCTGCTATTTAGCCGTAGCTGATGGAAGAAGAAGAAGAAGGTTCATACCTTCCCTACGGGTATTAGCACATTAAAATGTAGTAACGAATCCGACTGGAATTCGAGTCTCCAATTTGTCGATCCGAGCTGCTATGTATTGTCCCATCGTATAAGGCAAACAGAATACGAAAGAGAAATAAACAGTAATAAGCAAATCAGCTGATTTTAATGTCGCTTTTGCACCTTTTGTAGCAGTTTCAATTCATTCCTAAATGTTTACAGAATTCGGTAGTGTAATGAAGTGTATACGTAATAAACACATTTGAAAATCAGTTCTATATTCTGTACCCCTCTAAAAACAGGGTGGGGAAACAACTGGCTCATCACATTCAATATCTCGGAAAGCAAACTAGTGACATTCCACCATCGTCCCCAAGACCCAGAACTTCTCGCTAAAGATGCTGGTAAAATGGTCGATTGCCTGTACCACTCCAGCAAATAAATGACTTCCCCTGCTATCGCCTACCAGATCAAGCCGAAAATAAAGTACTGCTGTTATATATGGGCAGGTGATAGAAAATCGTCTCTGCGCCCTTGTGGATGACGGATTATTTTCCACCCTACAACCCATTTCCTCAGAAACAAAACGTTACAAGCCTCGCGTTGCTGTACCGCTATTTCCACGGAAAGTGCTCAGGCAAACTACATCCCTTAGTCCCACCAGTTCTAACCTTTACGGCTAAGACCCTCCATGGTACACACATTGTTGTCATCTAACCTCATTCCCTTTGTATTTCCTTTGATGTCATTAAGTTCAACACAAGCAGCCTCTTCCCACTCCTCCGGTCACTAAAATATCAACCTGCTCAAGTCTAGGGTTAACCTTTATCTTTAGAACTTATCCGCAAAAGTTGTAGCTCTTACTCACTAAGCCTGTACCTCGAGTGGCTCTCCAGCCTTGTACAGTGAGAACATCATTGTTAAAAACAAAAATACTTCAGTTTTCATACATTAAATACAGTACATTTAAAAGTAATTTGTTTCTTTCTTTATTAATTTGATGTATTTGGATTCGATTTTTACATAGAGAAAACTATCATAACCTACCGTCTGGTTGGGATGAGTTATTTTTCATTACATCTTTCATTTTACAGCGTAAGTCGTAAGTCTGAGGTCATTGAAAAAGCTGAGACGTTAAGTGAGGAGTAGCAGAATTAGTCCAGCTAATAAAAATATATAAATGTAATCTAATTCTAACTTTTATCAAGTCAGTCTGCATTTTTAGTCTTTTTACTGACATGTGTCTGTTTATCAAAGAACTGTTGATTCGCATTTTCTTTCCGGTGTGGAGCTACTCTCTCATGTTCCAGCCTTGGCAGAGTTCAAAATCTCTTAGGATGCACTATTCTTCAGACAAAATGTTGCAAGTCTATTGCTACCATGTCGTTATATCTATGTCAAATATTCAGAAGAGCTATGCTACGTATCTAGGGCCGCATCATTAATATTCACTTCGTGTTCTGTTTGTAAGCAGGAAGTTCCACTAAGAAATATTCTATTCAAGAAGCACTGCTTTGTGAACCAGACTCTCAAGAGCTTGTTTCCCCGATCATTACAATATTACCAACTTCAAATATAGGGTTTAACTTTGTGTATCTTTCATATTCTCATAATCTGAACATACTTCCATTTCAAGAACTTCATTCCTCAAAACTTTCACTCAAAAACATTGTATTGGGTCAAGATTGATTTTTAACATTTCACTCCAAACATGGAAATAAAGCTACTAAGATGCAGTCTGAAATAATATCAGAAAGAATTTGTTAAGTTGAGAGAACAGTAAGGATTCTGGAAACAAGATGACGATTGACGATTTAAATTTTTGGAGATCAAGCAAGAAATCCTAAGAGAGTTATACCAGCAAGAAAATAAACTGTTAGCAGAGAACTTATGGTTACGGTTATGTCTAGCCAATGGAGGCACGGTGGAGTGAATAGCAGCTCGGAGTGAGGAATCGGAGAGCCGAGTACGAATTCAATTCGAATCCATTACATACACTTACGTGCTAATACCCTTGAGAAACCTCCTCTTCTCCCCCCACCGCTATGGAAAGATTCGCTTTTATAACCTTGGATGGCAAGTGCTGCCGCAGAAAGAAATGACAATATACTGCGTGAAAAATTTGCCTCGTCAGTCATGTATCTAAAGATACATGATCGCCTAAGCCTGTATCACGCATGGCGCAGAACTGTCTAGCCATTTCAACTCTAAATTGATGAGAACTTGTTGATAATCATAATGTTTAGGTACCATAGAGGAAAGCTCATCGCAACAATTGCCATTAATATATTGAGAAGAGAAAAAAACTGCTTTGAATCTGTAAAACAGGGTTTCAAATGATTTAATTTTCAAAGTAAAACTCTTAGTTTAGAAATAAATATATTTAAAACTTTTGATAAACGAAAACTAAATGGAAGAGTTTAGCCATCATGGTCTACTTAAAAACAGAAAGAGTCGCATAAGGAAAGGTGGTACGGAGAATATGAAACTCACAAGACATACTAAAGGCAAGAAGAACAGACGGAAACATCGAGTAACTTATCTAATTTGTATAAATAGACGGCAGAGAATGGATTTGCAAAAATATTAAGGAGACAACCGTTACTTAAACAGGACAAGTGAGGAAGTTATGGAGAGCCTTATCCGCAACTTTCTTAATTGATACGGCATATAAAAGACTATAGATGTCAGAAAATTTCACCTAAACCCATTCTAGATGCATATTTAAAATTTGTTTTTAATAATGTCACCCGATGTAAGGCAATAAAGTCACTAAGACACAAGGAGTTACTGAGTGTGGAAGAACAAGTAAAAACAGGGAACGAGAAGAAAAGAAGAGTAATCAGGTGGGCAAATGATATTGCATTTAAATTTTTGAAGATCAATGTTGGTTGGAAAGTATGAAGGCCGAAGAGATTTCCACAAAACAGAAGTGCGAGAAAAGAAACTATTAGCATAGAACTTACGATTAAATCTTGGCAATTCTGAATTGATGAGGCCTTAGCGCCAATCTAGTACTGCGCTTGAATTCATAAGGTCTAAGTAGAATAGCGATGAATTCAACCAAACAGTTACTATAAAAGAAAAGATCACAGGGAAGTTACATTACGGAAAATAGATTTTTCAAAGCTAAAATATTACAAGGGTCATTCAAAAAGCATTGTATGAGAATAATCTGCAACAATTTTTATATTTGTTGGCAGCAAATTAATTTAGGCGTGTTATAATTTGTAAAACCGGAAGTAATTTGAGATTTTTGTTTACAGCATCAGGAAAACAAATTTCTTTAGAACAGCAGGAGTTATAATAAAAATGAAAAATGCCTGATAATTTACGGAGATGATTCCCTTCAAAAATAACGGCAATTTAAAAATGGAAACCACGTTTCAAAGAAGAACGAAATGGAGTTGAAAAAATGGTGCTGTTCGAGACATAATTGTGTCCAAAGATAAAGAGCAGAAATAATTACTAGAGGTCTGAACTGGTTCAGCCCTCTAAACTGTAAATTAAATTTCAGCAAGATGGAATAGGAAATTTCAGAAACAGGCTATAGGGAGGTATTTCAGTGGAAACGTTGAAGGGGTGGATCAAAATCTGTAAATCATCCAATTAGAATTGTAACTAATGATTAAATTTGCTCTTAAAAACAAAAGCGATACCATTTCTTTATTGCGAATGTATTTGGGAACATTAGCTAAAGTGTAGCTAAAAAATAATAAAAATAAACGCCATGAAGTGGTTCCTCAAATAATATCTATCAACAGGACAATGCTCTGCACATTCCTGTCAGGAAACAAGAGAAGCATCAAGAAATCATTATACATCTAATACCTCTTTAATTAACACCTTCTGTTTTTCGTATTTTCTAACCTTAATATGTTTATGAAAAGTACAAATTTTGAGATCATGAATGACCTAATCATGTTGCTTTGATATATTCTCAGGTCTTCCAGGATCGTATAAATGTTTGTCATTATCGCTTACAAAAGTGGCTTGATGTCCTTAGATATTTTGTGAATAAATAAAAGTTATATTTAAAAGGTTTCTTTTAGCTTTTAATTCGTTTTCCCACAACATCTTTATTTAAAGCAATTTTAGTTATATATTATTTCTCTTAGTTTTAAACGAATCTCTTCCGTTAAGGATAATTGTTCGGGAGTAACCTATCTTAACTAAAATGTGAGTATAAATTCGCTTAACCCGAAACTCATCCAAATGGCGCTCTCTCTCTTTCTCTCTGTATTTGCCAACTTATCCACGCTGTATTTTTTTTTATCCTATGTCTGTTTGACTAATCTAACATATTTATTTCTGTTCTAATTATTCTAACCTAACTTGTAACCCTGTATGTTCGTTTAGTTAGAAATCTCTCTTCGAACAAAAAAAAAAAAAATAAGGAAAAAAGTGTTTGAGAGCAAGTTAAAGTGTGTCGTCGGTATTCTTATGTGCAAGTTGGCCGAATATCATCTTGCTAGATAAAATGTCCCGACGTGGAATTGTTTGGCCGTTTCTTTCTCCTCGTTGATTTTAATTTTATTGAAAGCAAGTACCCCAATCCCACTGTGGATGAGGGGAGGAATGCCCGTTGCCCCTCCCCAACTCTGCGTTCATTGAAACTTGAAGCTTGCCGATAAAGGTAAGCTGAACGATTACTAGCGACCATGAGAATGAAAGCGGACGAACATGAACACTTGCTGCCATGAGTGGGTTGGCGTTTATGCCATATCCACAAAGCTGGTTAACCATATTTTTTTTAATTTATTTTTTAGAATAGGACAATGGGACTTAAAACTTTGTATTTTGCCCTTTCACAACACTATCGAAATTCCATTCCTATCCCCCAGTACATACATCTAGTGTCAGCCCAGACACTTTGCTAACTACCCCTCCACTCTAATCTTGTATGTGTTATATTTAATAGGAGTAGTAGGCTTTCCTACCGCCCGGTCAACACTCCTCCCCCTGAGTAGAGGCTCACACCTTGTTTCTTGTGTAGGAAGGGGTTCCCGGAACTCTCTCTCTCTCTCTCTCTCTCTCTGGCCTCTGTACTAGTGCTGCTGAGTTTCTCCCGTGATGTGTGCAGTCTGTGGCATTACATCTTCATTCTGAGGGTACACGGTTGACAGTTCCCTAGTTGCTGTTTCCGACTGGAGTTAGGAGTCCTAACTCTTGCGTAGCCTCTTGAGCGGACGCTATGATCAACAGTTGTATAATATCGGGTTGTCTGTGGTGTCATGTCGCGCATGGAAAGGTGTCCCTGCAGTCACCTCTACGATGCAGGCTGTGCCACATTCTCTCTGTCCACGTCACGGTCGATAACTGTCGGCTTCTTTTACCTCAGGCCTTCTCATCTTCCAACCATAATTCCACATGATGACTTACAAAGATAGAAAAAGTAAACCTAAACCAGCCCTCCAAAAATTACCTAAACCCCTCAACATTTCGTTCTCCAACTTCCGTTTCATTAGAACCAATTTCTGCAGTGTGGAATCTTTCCTCGCTGCAAACTGCCCGGATATACTCGCTCTGTGTGAGACCAATCTTGACTCATCTATCCCCTCCTCTGATCTCTCGATCCCCGGCTACCTTCCTCTCCTCAGAAAAGATTCTCTAACCCACGTGCATGGCCTTGCTGCCTACGTCAAGGACCATCTCCGCTGGTTAGAGAGTTGTCTCTCGAATCTCCGGACCATTCGTAAATGTGTCTCCGGCTATCTCTTAATGCTGTAAGCTATCTCTTCTTCCTTTATCGCTCTCCATCCTCTCAAGACTGTGGAATACTTGATAGCATTTCTGAAAGCATAGACAACGCTCTCTCTCTCTCTCTCTCTCTCTCTCTCTCTCTTTCTCCCCATCCATCCATTCGCTCACATATTTGTGTTTGGCTATTTTAACGCCCATCGCAACAAGTGGCTTAAGAATGCTACTACTGACCTCACAGGCATTCATACTCTTAACTTTTCAGTTTCTCAATCCCTCACGCAGATAGTTGACTTCCCCACGCGTTTTGCCTACTACCAGGACGGTAAAGCCTCTCTTCTCGATCTGTGTTTTACCTCCATCCCCGAGTCTTTGATAACTCCGATCATGCTGTAATGTCCGTTAACATCTCCTTCAACTGTACCCCTGCAAAGAACCTCCTACCACTAGAACCTCGTTCTGCTATCAACGAGCTGACTGGGACTCGTTCCGTGATTTCCTCCGCGATGTTGTCTTTAAGCTCCCCGTTCAAGAATATGCTTCTGAGGTCTCATACTGGGTGAAGCTCAAATCGCGCTCTTCCCCTGGGTTCTCCGCTGCTTGCTCAGCCGCCATTGCCCATAGGAACCAATTCTTCAACCTATTTCGTAGCGACATTTTGTCTAAGTTTCGAAGCAACTCTTATTTTCTTCAGTGATTTTAATATGTTTATGATAATTTCTACATAGCATATGTTATTCCTGAGCAAGAAAACTAAAGCCAAGTGTGAACAATGGAAGATACATTTGAAGTCATCTCTCCAAAACTTTTCCAAATTATAAAAACGATATCCTGCACCATGTCTGTTGACCTCTCTTATCTGTTTTAAATTAAATCGAAAAAGAGATGCATGAAAGATCCATAACTTGTATAAAAAGATACCAAATACAAAAATGAATACAAAATAGGCATTTCAGCTATTTATTTCGATAAAGTAAGGAAATGATGCACATGTTTTCAAAATAAAACTATTTTCCATCAGTTATTTGTCCAAATTTCTACTGTGAACAAACAGTTCACCCTTCTGTTGTGAATTGATTTCAAACAATGAATGAAATAAAAACGACACAACTTGGCCATCAAAACGTCTAAAATAAAAAAAGGAAAACTAGGATGCCATTGTCTGGAATATATTGAAAATGACGTGGGCAGCTGTATTTGCTTTTTAAATATCGAGCCCAGAAACGAAATTCTTCGTAAGAACACCAATATTTACAAGACAAGAATTACAAGTCGAACGTCAATCAAAACTTAATCGATTTTAATCATCGGAAAAAATAATAAACTTCGCACCGCTTGTATGAGAATAAATGTAATTAAAAATTATCTAGATTAAATATTATGGGAGGAATTAAGTGTTACCTGGAAAATTAAATGACTGAAATTAAATTAATTTAAAATTAAATAATTACGTTATTCGGAAAATAATGCTTGCTTTTGGAATAAATATTTTAATTGCGTTCGGTTGGTATATATTATTATAATAGTTGCACAAAAATATATTACTCATTCCTAATGATTAAAGTCTCTCTTTGTTAATTTTATATCAATCTATTTCAGGCTTTAACCCAAAATGTATATACCCGTCAACCTGAGAAGGAAAAAAAAGCAATAGATACATTAAGATTTTAGCGTCAACCTTGGCCATAATACTTCTGAAACTGCTACCAACGTTAACTGAGAATGAATTATAAAGGATCCACTTTTGAAAGAAAAGAATGCCGCTATTCTCTGAACTTCTGCTGTTGGACTCAGTCAGTTATGTGCCAGGCGTGATACACACTTAGGAGATCATGTATCTTTCGATACATGGCATGTATCTTTCGATAAGTGACTGACTAGTCATATTTTTCCCGCAGTAGGTTGTCGTTTACTTTCAGCGGTTCACCAGTTGCTACCCAAGACTGTAGAACCCGGTTGGTCCTGCTATTTACCCATAGCTTGAGTGAGAAGGAGAAAATGATTCATACCTTTCTCAAGGGTATTAGCAAGTAAGTGAAAGTAATGGATTCGACTGGAATTCGAACTCGGCTCCTCGATTCCTCAATCCGAGCCGCTATCCATTAAGCTGCGGGCAATAGGGATACGAGAAGGTGGAAGAGGATGTTCATCTGTCAAATAAATGCCTCGGATAATGTGAATGTCCGTTTCATTAAAATCTGATCTTATGAAAAAATCTGATATGGTGAAATATGTGACCTACATGAAAAATGTCGGCGTTTGGAAGTAAGTTCGATGCTGCATTTGCGAAAATCGACTGATCCATTTGATTAGAGACAGGTCGTTTGTAACAACTGTAAACGAGCATCTCATTGGCTTGATCACGGAGAACTATGAAACAATTCCCCAAACCGAAATTGCACCAACAGAGTATTATTATTATTATGCCTCAATATCTGCCTATATTTCTTGGATGAGGTATTGAATTATTCACATTATTTACATTGTTCAGACTGTTGTCCTCATCTTTGTTGCCATATCCACAAAGTTTCTGCTGTTGTATGTCCCGGCCTTATTTTGGGGATTGAACCCAGGTATTGACCTAACAACTCTTCGGATCAAGTCATTGGATTCAACCAACTATTTTATCCATTGGGTCATGAATCCAGTAACTTGACACAATTTGGCTACAGCAAAGCTGAAAAAAAAACCTTGCTAATTGAGTTAAAGGGAGATAACCGATACTGAGACACCCAGAAGAGGCATGGCACATAGAACTAGAACAATCTACCATGGTTGATGAAATAAAGGGTTTGGTTCGAAATTCTAATAAACTGAAAAAGACTGGAACGTAAAACGACTGAAACGTCGTGAATATGGCAACGTAGATGAGAGCAACTGTAAATTATGTAAATTATTATGATTCCTGTCTTCTGGTGACGATGTGGACGAAATATATTACAACTATCTAGGAACGAAGCAGATCGTCACTGTCGAAGTTTACTGTCAACATCTTTATTACGACATTAGTTTCTCTTCGAGTTAACAATTTTTATCCGTTTAAGCTGCAGCTGTGTTAGGCGTTATCAAGTGACTTGATTCCATTTTATCTGATCAAGGAATTTGTGATTTCATAGCGCTAGTCTATGGCATTCGACTTCGCTTAGACCTGGAGGCTCAAGACATTTCAAAACATAATTCCGGCAAAAGTTTCTCTTGAGGTCTTTAATCAACTCCTAATTTTTGTAGCTCATTTTAAACGTCATTTCCCCTGTGACGAGACATTTATATTTCGCAGCATGGAACCGCTTTGCCATTTAGATTGGAACGCATCATCATCATTCCCATCGGATTCAGTTAGTAAGAAGAAAGTTTAACTTGAACAGCATCATCCCAAAAACTAGTGATACGTGGTACAGAATCCCGTGAAGTTGATCACCATAATCAAAATTTGTTTAAGTCGTCAGTTAAGTGTTATATTTCCTCCATAGCCACTTAAAATGCTCTTCTCCACCCCCCGCTTATGCTCAACAACCTTATTAATTTAGTCTTTTGTTTTGTTCATATCTATCTATCTATCTATCTATCTATCTATCTATCTATCTATCTATCTATCTATCTATCTATCTATATCAGTATGTTCATATCTATCTATCTATCTATCTATCTATCTATCTATCTATCTATCTATATCAGTATGTTCATATCTATCTATCTATCTATCTATCTATCTATCTATCTATATCAGTATGTTCATATCTATCTATCTATCTATATCAGTATGTTCATATCTATCTATCTATCAATCTATATCAGTATGTTCATATCTACCTATCTATCTATCTATATTAGTATGTCCATATCTATCCATCTATCTATCTATATATATATATATATATATATATATATATCAGTATCTTCATATCTATCTATCTATCTATCTATCTATCTATCTATCTATATCAGTATGTTCATATCTATCTATCTATCTATCTATATCAGTATGTTCATATCTATCTATCTATCTATATCAGTATGTTCATATCTATCTATCTATCTATCTATCTATCTATATCAGTATGTTCATATCTATCTAGATACATACATTCAGTCGATCTATATCTATCTTACGTTGTCAAGTTTTAATATTAACTTCACTGGTTCTGTCTACACACGTGTGTGTATTTACATTTATATCTACAAATATCTGTACGCGTCTATGAGTAACTCAACCATTTTTACCTTTCATCAGCATGGCCGATGCTAACCTCCCGAAACGAAACGCATTTTTTCTTGGTTTCACGTTTTCCATTGACAGGAAGTGAAATTATTATATTGAATCAAGTGCTAGCTCTGCTGCTAGGTAAGTTGCTTAGCTGTGTCGTGCTAGACATTTTCTCTCACCACATTTCATCTTGTACGTTTAATAAATCTACCGTTCACCATCGCATAGAATATTGCTGTAACATCTGGTTTGGTATAGAAGGATTTTGTATATTCTTGATAAAATCAAAAGAATGGTCTAATATTATCGGTTCTCACTTGGCATCCTGTGGTGAAATAAAAAGAAAACAGCAACCAGCGAGTAAATTCAAGCTCTCCCAACTTGTATTCCAACCCCGAGTCGTTCCTTCTTGAGTTCTGTCTCAAAATCGCACTAATAGACTTTTCCAGCCGCCAACCGTGAACGTCACTCCAAGAACCCCGCACTGGGAAAAATTAGTTGCTTTTATATTTGTCCATATACCCATAATCCCTTGCGTCTTCATGCAATTCCATAATTCATTGCGCCCCTGTCCCATAATGCATTGTATCTTCATTGTATAAAAGTGCGATGCAAGTCCCCTCTTATTCTTTTACGTTATCTGGCCGAGGGCGGATTTCAACTGCAGTAGCTTTACATGCTAAGCAAATACGGGCTCTTTTTTGGCGGGGACAAGGCAAGTCACAACCAGTTGTGCTCGTCCCAGGTTCTGCCTCATCACGTCTGCCACACATCCCGACTTAAGTGACTTTCTCATCACCGTGGCGTGGTTTCACTGTGTTGTATCTATAACTGTTTTGAATGGTTATTGTTTCATTGGCTTTTTTATTTGATAACTCCGACAGTATGAATTTAGTTGTAGTAATAGACTGGCAACTACGTCTTACCGTTTTACTGTTGGCATAGATAGATACAACTATAAGTCCTATTTTAATATTTTCTTTTCTCACTCTTCTCGCCTATTGGATTCTTTTTTTTACTGTCACCTACGATCTTCAAAAGTTTAAATCTAACATAAATCCTCATCTATTGTGTTCCGGTATCGTGTTTTTTTATAGTTCTTTCTCCTGATTAACGTTTTCTAATCTCCTTTCACTCTCAGTAATATCTTGCATCTCAGTGACTTTATCCCTTTGCTTTAGGTTATTAGATTAATCAAATCCATCGTCCTATCATTTGGTCGATTTTTATAATTGGTGAATTAAATGTCTTTGATCAATAAATCCTAATATGCGTTTTAGATTTACGTAATTCAAGGCTAATCTCTTTTCCCTGCAACTGCCTTGTAAATTGAAAATGATGCATTTACTGAAAATGTATTTAGAGGTTTACTACAACCCAACAAATCCGGTTTATTTTACAACTTATGCAAACGTCACAGAACAGTAACCGATCTAGTCATGATGAAATGCTGTATTCTCAATTAATCTCCTTCTAATTGGGTCTGTTAGGGCTAAATATAATTCCCGATTTGAAATCTAACTAGTATATAACCTTACTAAAGATGCTGGATAAATTGTCAACCCCATTTGACATACAACCTGACGACCAGAGCATAAATGGAGGATAGCTGCTGTATCTGGTCTGGAGCTAACAATCGTCCTTTTCCAGCCTTGGTGGAGTTTAATACCGTTTATACTGCATTATGGGGAGAATTAATTATTTTCCAGGATTTTCCACCATTTTTCTACAGACCAAATATTGTTCACCCTTCGGTAATCTATCACTGTTTTCATAATATGCACCTATTTCTCCCAGGTTTACGACCAAATCACATTGAAGCACCGGTTCTCAGAAGATCACTGACGTTAAGCAACGTCAGGACGACTTGTGAATACCAAGTGTTGTAAGATTGGATATGCGTTTAATGTAATGGATAAGGGCTCGGAATTGGAAATTAGAGGCCCTAATTGTAATTCCAGTAGGCTTATTTATATTCACTTACACGCGAATACCCTTGGAAAAGGTATGATCCCACCTCCTGTCTTGACTTGGGCATGACAATAAACTACATCCGGCAGCAAGGCTCTGATCAAGAGGTTTTGAGGCTCGTGGAACCACCTCTTAATTGCTGTTGTTCCCAAGTGTACTAAGACCAAGGATTGAACCACCTGTTAGGGTCCCAGCTATGGGTAAAGAGTGAACTCCTAAACTTGAGTCAAAACATAAAAATACATTAGAAAACATTATAAGTAATACATTATTATTGTAAAACAAAAACAAAAAAAAATACCAGCAATTTTTTGGAAAAAAATTCTTGAAGAATATTACCAAACCTCAGAAGAAAAGAAAATTTCGGCATTAAATGATCCATAAGGCGTTCCTATGCCCTTAAACAAACAAACCAAACTATACAAAACCACTTCTTCTCCCCACGGCTATTGATTAATTAATAGGGTGTGTATTAGTGAAAGACACAAATTGTCAGTAATTTTTTTTTAGAATTTAAAAAAACATTCCGGCTTTAAATAACCTGTAAAAGGTTGATAAGCCGTAAAATAAAAACGAATTAATCTCATTCTCCCTCTTTATATTCACTTACAAGCATTAGGCTTAATAAGGACCTATCTTTAGTAGCTTTGTATTGGGTGAAAAAATAGTTTTAAAACAAATTCTGTAGAGAAATCGACTGCCATATTTAACTCAGGAAAAAGCGATTCATTTTAATAAATTATTCTTTATTTATAAATCTGAACGAAGCTCCTAAATTTTTGAGAGAAATAAAAACTCAATTCGTATGTATGCAGAAATATTTCCTTTTGTCGATTTATAAGAGAATAGAAATAAGAAAATCGCTTTTCGAAGAAGTTAATCGAATTAAAAATTTCTAATTTTTATTTTAAGACCTCAGAAATTTAAATTTATTTAATTTTTTTATTTCCGTCTAGAAAATCGAAAAAATAAAATGACATCTTTTTTTCTCCTGTTCATTTTATCTTGTTGCGTTGCGCTTATTTTATTTTTAAAATCTCAAATGAATCAATTCCTAATCCGTTTGAGTTATATCGTCTCAACGAAATGCAGCTGAACGCGAGCAAATCGCACCAAAGGTGAGTTTTGTGTCGCCAATCGCTTGCCTCGTATTGGAAGTTATCAGTTTGGTGTGATACGGGAGACATAAATTGTAAAAGATAGTAGTTTGAGAACGACAAAACCATTTTGAGATTATTCTCTTGTGATATTTTAAACATTCATTAAAGTTTTAGAAATGATTATTGATTTAGTTAAAGAGGCGTTTTGTTCGTCAGTTCCTTCACAGGACACAATTCTTGGATTTGTGTAGGCGATTTGTGACATTATTGAACTCTACGTTCAACATAATTCCAATTATTTCCTATCTTTTCGTCAGGTTTTTCTCTAAAAGCTTTCTTAATATCTCTTCTCCTCAATCTCTATTTCTTTCAATTCAATTGTTCGATTTTCCTGCTATTTCCCTAAAATAAAATAAAAACAGATAAATACTCACTTGAATCCAAATTACTTTTATTTCGATACAAAGTACATTTGTTGTTTGTTCTTTGTCGCATTCTTTCTTTTACACATTGCCTTTCTTCACATGTTGTCTGGCTTTTGTTTCAGCAAAGGTTTCATAGACTACTTTTCAAAAATCATCTAGAAGATTCCCAGTCTGTGGTAGACGAACGTTTTGCGATCAATTGTCTATTTGAGAGTCAATATATTCCAGTGAAATTAATCAGAGCAATGATAATAGCAAATTTTTATAATGAAGCATTAGTTGTCTCCTTATAAGGAAACATACATTCATTGACTGAGAAGACATTGTTGCAGTCGGTTGAAATTTAAAACATCTTTACCTTAGAATACTTTCCCCCGGAAAATAGATCTCTCAATATTTTTTCTAATTGTTATAGCTCATTCTAGTATTGTTTGTTTGTTTGTTTAACGGCACATCAGCTTCTTATGGGTCACATAATGCCAAAATTGTCTTTCCTTTCGTGCTTGAGTGTTATCTACTTTTGCTGGTAATGTTTTTTATTTGTTTTTGTTTTTTAGTATTTTTTCTTTTGCCGGTGGTGATTTTTTTCACAAAATCTGTTGGTCGGAATTTATTTATTTTTTATTTTTATTTTATTTTTTTAAACCTATACACTCATTTTTTACTCTAGTATGGGGTTTCACTATTTGCCCATAGATGGAAACCAAAGAGGCGATACCATTCAACGTCGGGATGGATCTGGAAACAACAGCAATTAAGAAGAGTGTGCACGCTATTCAAAACCCTTCCGATCAGAGGGCTTGCTGTCGGATGTAGTTTGTCATCATACCCAGGATGCTTTCCAGTCAAATGTAATCTTTCAAAAATTAAAATGCAGTGTCAATAGCTATCTACACTCCTCCTGATTGCTCTTCTTCTTTGTCTCGCTCCCTAATGTTTCTGTTCTAATTCTTCGACCCCGCGAAACTACTTGTGTCTTAGTGGCTTTACTGCCTTGCTAGGAATGATCTCGATTAAAAAAGAAAGAAAAAAAGAATCCATTTCTCTTTTCTTTGTTTCCAACAAAAAGAAAAATATTCAAATTCACAATGTCATCTTCTATATGTTTTATAAGGTGCATGATAATTTACTTTCATGATTTGATAATTAATCTTAAATATTGTTAGGTGCTTCCGTAATTCCCAAAGAATGAAAAAAGAAACTATTGTTAGTTACAACCAAACCATATCTTTGTCTGTGTAAACTCCGAAGCTTAGCTAAAGTTATATTTATCTACTTGGCATTTTCTATTCTCGTTTATTTCTACCAATTGATAGTTTAGGTGTTAATACTTTCATAAAAGCAGTATAAGTGATTTTATTGTATGTCAAATAATGACTTCATAATCTCCGAGTATTTTAGGCTTTCATCCCCATATATATCATAATATTTGGTTTCCGCTCTCATAAACTTTTCAATGTTTGTGTTTGTTTATTTATGAAATTTGTCTTGCTTTCTAGTATTTTTGTTTGCCTGATTTTATATTACTTAAAACATTGTTAAGAGCACATAATGAGGAAGAAGGGCTAGGAAAATCTGATACTCACAGGACAAAATGAGGGGAAGATAGACAGAGAAATACAACGCATGACATACTTAAACTTAAGTAAATGGATGTCGGAACAGGGTTTAAGAGAAATAACAAAAAAAGAAAATTTATTAAGAGCTACAAAAAATAGGAAATTGTGGAGAGCCATGATCGCGTACCTCCTGAGGGCACACGGCACATAAAAAAATAAAAATATTCAAATTCACAATCTCTTGTTCTATATGTTTTATAAGGTGCATGATTGGTTACTTTCATGATTTGATAATTAATCTTAAATATTGTTAGGTGCTTCCATAATTCCCAAAGAATGAAAAAAAAACTATTGTTACATCCAAACCATATTTTTGTCTGTGTAAACTCCAAAGCTTATCTAAAGTTATATTTATCAACTTGGCATTTTCTATTCTCGTTTATTTCTACCAATTGATACTTTAGGTGTTAGTACTTTCATAAAAGCAGAATAAATGATTTTATTGTATGTTAAATAAAGCTTCATAATCTCCGAGTATTTTAGGCTTACATCCCCATATATATCATAATATTTGGTTTCCGCTCTCTTTTCCTAAAATTACCAAACTTTTCAATGTTTGTATTTGTTTATTTATCTAATTTGTCTTGCTTTCTAATGTTTTTGTTTACCTAATTTTATATATATTTAAAAAATCTATATATATTAATATATTTAAATGTTTATATACGTAAAATATATATGGTCGTGATAGCCGGAGACAAGCTTCTATTGTCTATAAAATGTTTCCGTGGCACGCATTTCAAATAGCCTCTGACAAATGAGTTCAGCTCCAAGCCAGATAATGGGCGATGACGGATATCTGGTGGCTCATAACCAGCTGTTTCGGGTAGATGCAACGACAACCAAAGAAGGCAGTTCAATTAGGGGGACAAAAATCCTTATTTTAAACTTTCGCTGCCTTGCGGTCATATCCAAAATAGGGATGGGAAAATAGGATACAAAATGGCTAGGGAAGTAATTCCAGAGAAAAAAAAATCGGAGTGGATTCCCGACGCTGTTGACTCTCAACACTAACAACTGGCAGGCAAGTCCTGCAAGCAAACCATTCCGTAATATATCTTCTTTTGGATATCCTCGATACGGTCGAGTGGGTGGTGAATGTAGTCTAGTCAGAGCAAGGTCGCCATATAACATCGCCAGTCTTGAAGATAAACTCTGAATTCAAAATCAACTGCTGCCTTGGAGGTCTTGTCTCTTTCACATTTGAGAGGAGCGTATGTGTAATCTCAACATGTCCGATGTAAAAGGGACCGGCAAGTCATTGCCCTATTCTGTCTTGAATATCACCATCAGCCATAGTTGTGAAATGCAGGTGAGTGGTGACCACTGTGGCACAGACATGTGCCAACGGAATAAATTAATGAATGAAACTCCAAGTTTAGGATTAATGGATATGTTATTTGTAAATTTCCAACCAAAGAATCTTGGAGATTAATACTTGAAGCGGGATATTTGATCATCATTTTAATTTTCTGTGTCGAAAGGTGCGCAGTCCGCTGATCGTTACGCGTTTGGAGAGAGATATATAGTCAAATATTAAAAGTGTGAAACAATTATCATTCCTGCTACCAAGACTTTCAACTAAGTCATTACAGTTTATGTCCCCCAGGTGAGTGGGTCTGCCTTTAATGGAATGAGTCCAGCATCTAAATGAAGAAAAAGCTTTCGGTAACCATAGAAAGCGTATCATTCTATTCGGAAATGTCAACGACATCCATTTTGATATTACGAATTGATAAATACAATAATCTTACTATAATAAAGCGAACACTCCTAAATATATATATATATATATATATATATATATATATATATATATATATATATATTTGAAATAATATTTTTTCCTCAATCTAGCCGAAATCATCTGCATACTTTTTCTTTTTCTCTCCATCACATTTTTACCTGACTATCTCACACTGTTACAACATAAAATCTACTAATTTGAAAATGTTTAGAATGTGCATTGATTGCTAGTTAAGTCGCGATAAATTTGCGTCTAGGATCTTGCAATATATCACAATTCTTGGTAGATTTTTAATTGTTACAGTGTGAGATAATCAAGGACAACGGGGATGGGGGGAAAATACAATACAGATGATTTCGGCTAGATTGAAGAAAAATATTCTTTCAAATATATATATATATATATACATATATATATATATATATATATATATATATATATATATATATATATATATATATATATATATATATATATATTACATTGCAAAGAGTTAATCATACCTTGAATAAATTAGCAATATGAATGCAATTATTGGCGAAATCCCTTCGCTAGTAGACATAATTATAAGCGTTATACTACTAATAATCCACTGAATGATGAGATCCTTATGTATAAAATGGATATGGTGTATTTTTTAATTCAACTAGTACTTTCAAAGGCACCATGCCTCCATCCCCAGGCTGTATGGTTTTCCTTTAGAATCAAAACTGGAAGACGAAATAAATGTGTTGTTCCGACCGAAAGATGTTTTTAAGAATGAGCTATTTATTAACGGTTATGTAGTGTTGGAGCGTGCCAGTCGCAACGCTAAAGTTCAGATATTACAAGTGAGAATTTTTTTTTCAATTTTGTAACTTGGTAATTCCACGAATTTTTTTATTATTATAAGTGTTTTTCAGTTAACATGACATCAACTAAGTAGATAGTTCAATTAACAGAGTGAAATGTCTTAGTCGTTTTTTCTCAGGAATTCTTTACTGCGGATCAATTGTTTTTCATGAACATAATAAAATAGGCAGCATATATTTTACATTACAAAGAGTTAATCATATCTTAAATTAATTAGCAATATTAATGCAATTATTGGCGAAATCTCTTCGCTAATAGACATAATTATAAGCATTATACTACTAATAATCCACTGAATGATATATATATATATATGTATATTATTTAAAATGCATGAGCATATCTAAAAAGAGTCTGCTCAAAAACTGCTTACTGGCAGAAAAGTGTTCGATGCTACAAAAATATCAAAATAAATCAAAATCTGGGTAAGCAATGACTGACAGTTTCATGCGTTATCACGCAATAGTCAGGCGGCCAGTGCTATTTACCAACTTCCCCACTTGGCAGGATACGATACAAGGCCAA
>OZ038491.1:13915021-13957521 GCA_964036315.1 Acanthosepion esculentum
GAGACGCACGAAGTTTAAAAGTGACGATGAAGTCAAAAGTGTTGTGAGCGACTGGCTGAGACATCAGTCCAAAGATATTTAGGGAAAAGTGTGTGACAGTGCTTGGAGACTACGTTAAAAAATAAAAAATAAAGTAAGCTTCTATCTAGTCCTTATACCGACAAATTCACCTTATTTATTGAATGACACTCGTATATATATATATATATATATATATATATATATATATATATATATATATATATATATATATATATATATATATTGATATATATATATATATATTAATATATATATATATATATGTATATAACCAAACCAAGGCATTCTTGCGTCACTTGACGCAGAAAATTTATTTACAAATGTTCCCGTCTCTGAAACTATCGATATTATCATTAATTCTGTGTATAAAAATAATTCAATTCCACCTCCATCAATCCAGTCCAATATTTTAAGGAAACTACTGCTTGCATGCACTACTAAAGTACCTTTTCATAGCCATAATGGTACTATCTACACACAAACTGACGGAGTAAGTATGGGAAGCCCTCTCGGGCCGTGCTTCTCTAATTATTATATGGCCTATATCGAAAACAAGATTTTTACTAAAGTTGTTAAACCTAAAATATACGTTCGTTATGTTGACGATATTTTTATTTTGGCTGATAATAAGAAAGAAATAGAAAATCTGAAAACTACATTTCAACAAAACTCTGTCCTAAATTTTACTTATGAAATTAGTGAAAAAAATAAACTTCCTTTCTTAGATGTTCTCGTCGATTTTAGTAATAATACTTTTAAAACTTCTGTTTATAAAAAAACAACTAGCAAAGACTCTTGTCATCTTAATTTCTCTAGCGAATGCCCTCTTAGCTATAAAATAGGTGTTATTAAGAATTTCCTCACGCGAGCGCACGAGAACTCATCTTCACGCACCCTTTTCTTTAATGAATTAAAAAATATAAAGCAAACGCTGATCAATAACGGATTTCCTAATCAATTGTTGGATTTCCACATTAGGCGTTTCTTGTCCAAAGTAACTAATAGCAACGGCGAGAATCGAAACATAAACAATAATATTAATATTTTCCATAAAAATCAGATGAACGATAACTACAAACAGGATGAATGCCGAATGAATAACATTATAAAAAAATACATAGCACCAGTTGATAATAGCAAAAAAATTAGATTAATTATTTATTATAAAAAATTTAAAACTTGTAACCTTATAGTTAAAAATAATAATTCACCTCCTACAACAAAATTAAATAGAGCAAATATTATTTACGAATTCAAATGTCCATTAAGGAATTGTATTCCTCAAGAATCAACTTTCGTAAATAATTATATAGGCCATACTACAAATCGTTTAACACGCAGATTAACCCTACACCTTTCTGACAATAGCTCAATTAGATCTCATTTAAATATTCATGGAGACCTACCGGACACTATTCGGAACTTGTCGACAACACTAATATAATAGCATCATCCACTTGCAAAAAAAGTCTAAAAATAATGGAAGCCTTACTTATAAAATTAAACAAACCAACCCTTAATAATATTAACTTTGAACATGGACATAATATGTTGACCGTGTTTTGAAACAAAAAAATGAATCACTTTATAAAACACACACAAACTATTTCTAATTCTAACAGTTGAAATACAATCCTTGATAATGGCTAAAAGTATAGCCGAAAGCGCTCGGAAAAGAACATTCGGACAATTTTTATATAATTTATCCTCTGAAAAGAAAAACTTTATTAGATCGCACGAGAAATTATATAAAAAACTAAATAAAAGCACCTTGTCAGTCGTTTTTAATGAAATATGCTTGAAAGAAGGATTGCTGCCTAAATACACAAATATGTATATATATATATATATATATATATATATATATATATATATATATGTATGTATGTATGTATGTATGTATGTATGTATGTAAATCAATTGAGATATATATATATATATATATATTATTATTAATATATATATATATATATATATATATATATATATGTATATATATATATATGTATGTATGCATGTATGTATGTATGTATGTATGTATGTATGTAAATCAATTGAGATAGTGAAAAAGTGGGAAGCCTTTAGAAGGAACCGGAAAACCAATCCTAATCAGAAAACTTGTCTTAAACGTCTACTGACACAAAAGAGGCGAACAGGCGAGTAATTCAAGCGAACGATATGCGAAACGTTAACAGATTCCAATTTTTTAGTTCTTATCTTTACGGCATACATTTTCGTTAAAAAATTTTTATCTTGCACGACGCAAATAATTATTTACAATCACGACTGTACCTTTTTATATTGAAGGAATCGGAAACCCAATACTAAACAAGAACAAGAAATAAACCTCTACTCCTATTCAAAAGCCGAAAGAAGTAGACTTTAGAAGAACCGGCAACCCAATCCTAAACAGGAAACTCTAACTCTACCACTGCTCAAAAAAAGGGCGTAACCAAGATCCTTTAAACTAGGTACCTTCATGAGCGCGTGTTTTTTTTTTTTTTTGAATTTTCTTTTTTAATGGGAGCCGTTAATTTTGAAAATCTTGTAAAAATAAAAATAACTGTCGGATTTTCATGAAACTTTCAGTAACTATTCACAAATGATGGAAATTATTATAAATGTGTTTATTTTTTTTTTTAAATCATGGTAATTTTTTTATTTTATTTATTACACCCCCCCATAAGTAATTTCATGAAAACTCATGAAATTCTAAGGTGTTCCGATTTAGCGACTAATTAGTTAAAAGAACAAGGCTTTGACCAAAGCAAATCCATTTTACTTTTTTTTTTATTTCGGACCCGTCTACCTTAAAATCAGCTCTGAATTGTAACATACAAAACTCAATAAAACAAAGATATTATTTAATTTCAAAAACTTTTAGTTGCTTTTACTTATTTGTATGACTATGGATAACATTTCCTGAAAGCAAAAAACATTTTCGATGAAAAATAAGTTTTTACAACAATTATTTGTTATTTCTTATTGTTAAATTTATGTTTATTGCTTAAAGTTGTTAAATATTTTAAAATTGATCAAAATGGTGTTGCAGTTAGTCAATGTATTATTAAGTAGATAATATCATTTACAGATTATAAAATAAACCTGGTTACAATCAGAAAGTTGCTTTTAGGTAAAAATCTAATATAACATGTTTTTTTTGTGTCAAAAATAGCTTAAATTCAAATATACGGAAGACCGGAAGCGTCATGAAAACAAAAGAAAGTCACGTGGCTTGCCTGGCTATAAATGTTGTCCTCCGCTGTCGGTCAGCCTTTACTGTGTTTGTGCTAGACACGTGTGGAGAAATTTTTGATATTTTTCTTTTCCTTTAAAGTTTAAACAATCCTTTTGGATGTTGCCATGCAGTATAGCACAGAACCACACAGGATCAGAATATCTAAGAAGGAAGTATTAGAGAATTGAGATCCTGAAAAGGAGTGAAGAAAAGCAGAGACAGCATCAAAAAAAGGAAAGGCGTCAGCTACAGAAAAGATTGAAGGACCTTGAACACACCAATTCTGCCATCAAAGCAGAATTCCCGGACTTTTCCCAAGATTTTGTAGATAACATTTACAAAATCTTACGTGGTGATATAGTTGGCCATACTATAAAACACATCTGGACAGTTGATTCTGTTGATAAGATATTTGTCGGATGGGTCATGGAATTCTCTGACCCAGATTACAACATTTTCTATGAAGAAGATAATGAAGACTATCAACTGGACAAATGTGAAATAGCTACCGACTATATCATGCACGACCTGCTCTTTAATGGCTAACCCCCATCCTGTGACATCTGGCAGCAAGGACTCTGATCATTAGGTTGGAGTTTGTGAGGAAATATTTCACGAATCTCTGGTACGAATTGCATTGCATCTCTAGACCTCTCTTCTTACTTGGTTATGAATAAATAAAATAAAGTGTATATGATTATGTAATTATGTGAAATAAAGTCTTTTCAATATTCGTATTACTTTGAAGAAAAATTAACAAAAAAAAATTGTGTAATATTTCAAATGATAAGGGTACCTAAAAGTATTATGTACCTAACCTATCTTATGAAATTTCTTATTTTTTTACTTTCTCAGTTATTTTTTTTCTATATGAAATATCAAAATTAATAAAATGAAGGGAAATAGAAATAATACCATAAAATAAAATAAATGTATATGTTTATATTTTACACCTTAGCCTTTCATAAGAAAGGTATCTAATTAAAGTAATTAAAATAATTAAATTAATTTGTATGCACCTTATGAATTTTTTTTTCTATCAACAGTCTTAGTTTTAAAATTTTCATAAAGCATCGTACACGTAAAGATGGAAAGCTAAGAAATAATTAAAAATTAAAACGCTGAAATTTTCCCTTAATAACTGGTTACGCAAGTTGGTTCAATAAGAAGCTAAATTATTTCACTTTCGTCCATCCGTACGATGAAATTAGGTCGCGTAAGCTGTCAATACTTATTGACAGCATCAATCGACACCTCGAATGTGTCACTATTGTTCCGACCCGCTGTGTTTTTTTTTTTTAAGTACACTTTTCAGCGCGTAAAGTAAGTAATGTTTTCTTTCCAAATATGTTAAATAAACATTTAAATTTTAAATTTTGTAAAAATAAATTTTAAAAAATGTTTAACTATTTCTTGGCAGAATTTAAAACGGAAAAATTAAATTTTTGTTTATAAAATTAAAAAAAAATGGCTGACGATCGTTTTTTTTTTTTTTAAAAATAAACATGATTTTAAACGACACTTTTGGATGTGCTCGAAATGATAAAAAAAAGTAAAAAAATAATCAAAAAATACTTTGATCTTTCCTCTTTATTATAGCATAAACAGTTAGACAAATAAAAATTATTTTCGTCAAGTTTAAGGCAATTTTTATCATGCTATGCTCATTTTCTGTCGATCTCATGAAGGTACCTACTTTAAACTGGGTAAATGGTTGTTCCGTTGTTTATTTTACAAGATCTGGGACGCGTCGTTAATTTAGCTAAATGTAATACTTTAAAAAAGACTTTAAATGACTTCGTTTTAATTCTTTCCCATAAAAAAATATTAAAGCAACCCATGCAATAAATATCAATTATCTATCCACCATTTCGTTTTAATTAATTTTTAGCAATTTTAAAAATAGTACCCACTCATACAGACAATGTACATAGACGAAATAAAAAAATACATGAATCCAACTGACAAGTGATAAGGATAGTAAAGTAAAAAAAAATGGCTTCTTTTCACCGACAGGTAACACATACATTCGAAGTTAACATACACATCAGGGAATCAGTAACATATCCTTTGGTTTTATTTTAACATACAGCAAAAAATGTCAGAATTAATTGAACCCTTCCCATGATTCAGTGAATTTCTTCAGTGTGTTATCCTCAATTCGTTTCATATATATATTCTTCTTTCTTAATGTGTCTATTGTGTCTTTGTGGATAAATCAGCGACATTTTCCTTGTCTACAGTAGAAGAAAACCATTACTCAACTCATAAACTCAGACTGAAAAAAGGATAAAAAGTAAAACAGAATTTTTTAACATTAAGGTGTCTTTTCAACTGTGATTTAGTTTTGAAAGTTCGTAAGTTAATATCTCATATTAGCGACAATGTTTCTTCTGTTGACAGCACTCCTACGCCCCCCCCCTAAAATAAAACAGAAAATAAAAATGAAATAATACATAGAAGACACTGAAGAAATATTACATTTCTTTACTTACATACCGTTTCATGCCGCCGTGTTTTTTATGGCTTTCTTGACAACAGTTGATCTGGTTATTGTTTGTTTTATATTTTACTGCTAGCAAGTTAGGCTGGATTCGCAGACAGACATTTATCATTGACGCTCCGACTTTAGCTTTGAACTAGAAATACGTAGAATATTTCCAAAACATTACTCATTTAATATTTAAAGAAAGAAACAACATCATCATAATTATCATTATACTTTATCCTCAGCCCCAAGCCGGGGTTTCGTCGAAGAACCGCTACCCACCTGAGCACCTGACCAGCTTCCTCAACATGTTCCAATTTCGTGCTGATATGTGAGTCTCTGCGAATGATATTCCAGCGCAATTCTTGGTGCTATCAGGCCATCTTTTCTTGTGTCTGTCGCTTTGGCCTAGGGTGATATCTTTTAGGGGGGCAGTTTAACCATTGTTGGCTCTTATCATGTGTCCATACGATTTCAACTTACTCTTCCTGACGAGGGTTATGACAGCTTCCAACGAGCCTCTTCCACTAATTGTTGCTCGCACTTGCTTATTTGTGATGCAGTCGATAGAAGAGATGCCTTCGATGTAGCAACTCACTTCTAACTCTCATATTCTCCCTTGTAATTTAGTTGTTAAAGGGTACAAATAGATTGAGAATGGGGAAGCAAGGCATTTACTACCTCACGATACATACATACATACATACATATATATATATATATATATATATATATATATATATATATATATATATATATAGGTAACTATACTCGTGTCGAAAAATCTTCGAATTCTTGATTTAACAATAGCCAAATCAATCACGAAGGGAAAAAAGGTTTTAAAAAAGAACGCTGAAAATTTAATTCTGCTTGCACACACGGTTCTCGAAATTCACTCTCGGCTCGACCATACAGAAGCTATTTTTTATTCATTGAGATTATATTGAAAATATAAACAATAAAATATATTATAATTAAGGCTTTAGTGATAGAGTATATAATATTATTTATTATATATATTGTTGCAATATTGTATAAACTAAATAATTTATTCGACTGATATTTACCCAGTAAAAACTCCCCAAACCATCCAAAGTCTCTCTTAAGGCAATCCCTTGTAAGAAAAAGATAGCAAGAAGTAGGAAGTGAAGATTATAAGGATGTGACACTCAATTTGAAGAGATTATGATTATAGTGTTTGGGAGAGTCTCTTCCACAAAGCAGCAGTGTATTGTATAAAAAAAGAGGCTCTGTGAAATAAATTTCATTCTTACAAACGCAATACGTCAAGTATGAGGGTGATGCGATCTTCTGTACTGGTCATGGCTGTGAAGGTCTGACATTAATGAACACACCTTGTCTGAACAATTGGGAGTATCGATATGATTACGATGTTGCATTTGTGGGAAAGGATCTGTCTGGGAAAATAAGCTACCCCAGGAAGATCTCGTAATCCATGTGCAATTTTGTCAAGAATGGGCAATACTTTTAATGTGAACAAAAAGGGGAAACGTATCCCTGGGAAATTGTAAACGTAAGTTATATTGGTATATTATATAAAAAGAAATAATGTATTTATTAATACAGCTGAACTATAGTCGACAAATGTCTCCACTGAAAATACTCACTCTTGTCCGATAACTAGAAGTTAATGTCGCTGAGCCGGTTCAATAATTCCATAAGTAAACCTTTAAGAACAGAAAAGGACACTGGGACTTGTATGCTAGACAAAGTAAACATAAGGAATTGTGAAAATTATTGTTAAATTAGTAGGAGATATACTATAAAGATTTAGAAAAGGATGTCTACCAGTTATTTATTTCACAGAAAGGTGATAGCACATGACATATCATGTTACTGTAGATACGACTAAAATGCTTCAGTCTGGTTTGATGGTTGTTTCTTCGAGATAATGATAATCTATCTTTAAGAGAAAAGAAAGGAAAGAAAATAAAGAAAGGAGGAACGAAGAAAGGAATGAAGAACGTAGGAAAATACAAAGAAAGATATAGTAATGTACAGCGATGAAAGAAAGAAAGAAAGAAAGAAAGAAAGAAAGAAAGAAAGAAAGAAAGAAAGAAAGAAAGATGAGGAGAAAAAACGGAAAAAGAAATGAAAAGGAGAAAGAATGAAAGAATAAAAATACAATCAGACAAGGATGGAAAAAGAAACAAAAAGAAAAGAAAAGAAAGGAAAGAAAGACAGAAAAAAAAGAAAGAAAGAAATTTAGATCAGTAAACAAAGAGGGAAAGATAAACTAACGGGAGAAAAAGAACGAAAGACAGACAGAAAGAAAGAATAAATGGGGATCAAGAGAAAAAGATGGAAAAAGAAATTAAAATAAGAAAGAGAGAAAGAAAGAAATAACGAAAGAAAAAAGAAAGAAAGAAGAAATCAAGATTAGCATAATAAGATGGAAATATAAACTAAATCAAAAAAGAAAGAAAAAGAAAAAGAAAAAGAAATAAGAAATTTAGAACAGAATACAAAAAAGGGAATGATAAACTAACAGAAGAAAAAGATGGAAAAAATAAACCCGAAGAAAAGAAAGAAGTGAAAGAAAGAAAGAAACAAACAAAGGAAGAAAGGAAGAAGAAATTAAGATCAAGAGTATACAAACAGGGAAATTAAACGAACAGAAGAAAGAGAACGAAAGTAAAAAAAAAAAAAGAAAGAAGAAATTAAGATCAGGAGGAAAAGGTGTAAAAGGAAATTAAACGAAGAAAGAAAGAAAGATCGAAAGAAAAAAGAAAGAAGAAATTTAGATCAGGAGGAAAAGGTGTAAAAAGAAATTAAACGAAGAAAGAAAGAAAGATCGAAAGAGAAAAGAAAGAAGAAATTAAGATCAGGAGGAAAAGGTGTAAAAACAAATTAAAAGAAGAAAGAAAGAAAGATCGAAAGAAAAAAGAAAGAAGAAATTAAGATCAGGAGGAAAAGGTGTAAAAAGAAATTAAACGACGAAAGAAAGAAAGATCGAAAGAAAAAAGAAAGATGAAATTAAGATCAGGAGGAAAATGTGTAAAAAGAAAATAAAAGAAGAAAGAAAGAAAGATCGAAAGGAAAAAGAAGAAGAAATTAAGATCAGGAGGAAAAGGTGTAAAAAGAAATTAAACGAAGAAAGAAAGAAAGATCGAAAGAAAAAAGAAAGAAGAAATTAAGATCAGGAGGAAAAGGTGTAAAAAGAAATTAAACGAAGAAAGAAAGAAAGATCGAAAGAAAAAAGAAAGAAGAAATTAAGATCAGGAGGAAAAGGTGTAAAAAGAAATTAAAAGAAGAAAGAAAGAAAGATCGAAAGAAAAAAGAAAGAAGAAATTAAGATCAGGAGGAAAAGGTGTAAAAAGAAATTAAACGAAGAAAGAAAGAAAGATCGAAAGAAAAAAGAAAGAAGAAATTAAGATCAGGAGGAAAAGGTGTAAAAAGAAATTAAACGAAGAAAGAAAGAACGAAAGAAAAAAGAAAGATGAAATTTAGATCAGGAGGAAAAGGGGTAAAAAGAAAATAAAAGAAGAAAGAAAGAAAGATCGAAAGAAAAAAGAAGAAGAAATTAAGATCAGGAGGAAAAGGTGTAAAAAGAAATTAAACGAAGAAAGAAAGAAAGATCGAAAGAAAAAAGAAAGAAGATATTAAGATCAGGAGGAAAAGGTGTATAAAGAAATTAAAAGAAGAAAGAAAGAAAGATCGAAAGAAAAAAGAATGAAGAAATTAAGATCAGGAGGAAAAGGTGTAAAAAGAAATTAAAAGAAGAAAGAAAGAAAGATCGAAAGACAAAAGAAAGAAGAAATTAAGATCAGGAGGAAAAGGTGTAAAAAGAAATTAAAAGAAGAAAGAAAGAAAGATCGAAAGAAAAAAGAAAGAAGAAATTAAGATCAGGAGGAAAAGGTGTAAAAAGAAATTAAACGAAGAAAGAAAGAAAGATCGAAAGAAAAAAGAAAGAAGAAATTAAGATCAGGAGGAAAAGGTGTAAAAAGAAATTAAACGAAGAAAGAAAGAAAGATCGAAAGAAAAAAGAAAGTAGAAATTAAGATGAGAAGGAAAAGGTGTAAAAAGAAATTAAAAGAAGAAAGAAAGAAAGATCGAAAGAAAAAAGAAAGAAGAAATTAAGATCAGGAGGAAAAGGTGTAAAAAGAAATTAAACGAAGAAAGAAAGAAAGAACGAAAGAAAAAAGAAAGAAGAAATTAAGATCAGGAGGAAAAGGTGTAAAAAGAAATTAAAAGAAGAAAGAAAGAAAGATCGAAAGAAAAAAGAAAGAAGAAATTAAGATCAGGAGGAAAAGGTGTAAAAAGAAATTAAAAGAAGAAAGAAAGAAAGATCGAAAGAAAAAAGAAAGAAGAAATTAAGATCAGGAGGAAAAGGTGTAAAAAGAAATTAAACGAAGAAAGAAAGAAAGATCGAAAGAAAAAAGAAGGAGAAATTAAGATCAGGAGGAAAAGGTGTAAAAAGAAATTAAAAGAAGAAAGAAAGAAAGATCGAAAGAAAAAAGAAAGAAGAAATTAAGATCAGGAGGAAAAGGTGTAAAAAGAAATTAAAAGAAGAAAGAAAGAAAGATCGAAAGAAAAAAGAAAGAAGAAATTAAGATCAGGAGGAAAAGGTGTAAAAAGAAATTAAAAGAAGAAAGAAAGAAAGATCGAAAGAAAAAAGAAAGAAGAAATTAAGATCAGGAGGAAAAGGTGTAAAAAGAAATTAAAAGAAGAAAGAAAGAAAGATCGAAAGAAAAAAGAAAGAAGAAATTAAGATCAGGAGGAAAAGGTGTAAAAAGAAATTAAACGAAGAAAGAAAGAAAGATCGAAAGAAAAAAGAAGGAGAAATTAAGATCAGGAGGAAAAGGTGTAAAAAGAAATTAAAAGAATTAGAAAGAAAGATCGAAAGAAAAAAGAAAGAAGAAATTAAGATCAGGAGGAAAAGGTGTAAAAAGAAATTAAACGAAGAAAGAAAGAAAGATCGAAAGAAAAAAGAAAGAAGATATTAAGATCAGGAGGAAAAGGTGTATAAAGAAATTAAAAGAAGAAAGAAAAAAGATCGAAAGAAAAAAGAAAGAAGAAATTAAGATCAGGAGGAAAAGGTGTAAAAAGAAATTAAAAGAAGAAAGAAAGAAAGATCGAAAGAAAAAAGAAAGAAGAAATTAAGATCAGGAGGAAAAGGTGTAAAAACAAATTAAAAGAAGAAAGAAAGAAAGATCGAAAGAAAAAAGAAAGAAGAAATTAAGATCAGGAGGAAAAGGTGTAAAAAGAAATTAAAAGAAGAAAGAAAGAAAGATCGAAAGAAAAAAGAAGAAGAAATTAAGATCAGGAGGAAAAGGTGTAAAAAGAAATTAAACGAAGAAAGAATGAAAGATCGAAAGAAAAAAGAAGGAAGAAATTAAGATCTGGAGGAAAAGGTGTAAAAAGCAATTAAACGAAGAAAGAAAGAAAGATCGAAAGAAAAAAGAAAGAAGAAATTAAGATCAGGAGGAAAAGGTGTAAAAAGAAATTAAAAGAAGAAAGAAAGAAAGATCGAAAGAAAAAAGAAGAAGAAATTAAGATCAGGAGTAAAAGGTGTAAAAAGAAATTAAACGAAGAAAGAAAGAAAGATCGAAAGAAAAAAGAAGGAAGAAATTAAGATCTGGAGGAAAAGGTGTAAAAAGCAATTAAACGAAGAAAGAAAGAAAGATCGAAAGAAAAAAGAAAGAAGAAATTAAGATCAGGAGGAAATGGTGTAAAAAGAAATTAAAAGAAGAAAGAAAGAAAGATCGAAAGAAAAAAGAAGAAAAAATTAAGATCAGGAGGAAAAGGTGTAAAAAGAAATTAAACGAAGAAAGAAAGAAAGATCGAAAGAAAAAAGAAAGAAGAAATTAAGATCAGGAGGAAAAGGTGTAAAAAGAAATTAAAAGAAGAAAGAAAGAAAGATCGAAAGAAAAAAGAAAGAAGAAATTAAGATCAGGAGGAAAAGGTGTAAAAAGAAATTAAAAGAAGAAAGAAAGAAAGATCGAAAGAAAAAAGAAAGAAGAAATTAAGATCAGGAGGAAAAGGTGTAAAAAGAAATTAAACGAAGAAAGAAAGAAAGATCGAAAGAAAAAAGAAAGAAGAAATTAAGATCAGGAGGAAAAGGTGTAAAAAGAAATTAAACGAAGAAAGAAAGAAAGATCGAAAGAAAAAAGAAAGTAGAAATTAAGATCAGAAGGAAAAGGTGTAAAAAGAAATTAAAAGAAGAAAGAAAGAAAGATCGAAAGAAAAAAGAAAGAAGAAATTAAGATCAGGAGGAAAAGGTGTAAAAAGAAATTAAACGAAGAAAGAAAGAAAGAACGAAAGAAAAAAGAAAGAAGAAACTAAGATCAGGAGGAAAAGGTGTAAAAAGAAATTAAAAGAAGAAAGAAAGAAAGATCGAAAGAAAAAAGAAAGAAGAAATTAAGATCAGGAGGAAAAGGTGTAAAAAGAAATTAAAAGAAGAAAGAAAGAAAGATCGAAAGAAAAAAGAAAGAAGAAATTAAGATCAGGAGGAAAAGGTGTAAAAAGAAATTAAACGAAGAAAGAAAGAAAGATCGAAAGAAAAAAGAAAGAAGAAATTAAGATCAGGAGGAAAAGGTGTAAAAAGAAATTAAAAGAAGAAAGAAAGATCGAAAGAAAAAAGAAGAAGAAATTAAGATCAGGAGGAAAAGGTGTAAAAAGAAATTAAAAGAATTAGAAAGAAAGATCGAAAGAAAAAAGAAAGAAGAAATTAAGATCAGGAGGAAAAGGTGTAAAAAGAAATTAAACGAAGAAAGAAAGAAAGAACGAAAGAAAAAAGAAAGAAGAAACTAAGATCAGGAGGAAAAGGTGTAAAAAGAAATTAAAAGAAGAAAGAAAGAAAGATCGAAAGAAAAAAGAAAGAAGAAATTAAGATCAGGAGGAAAAGGTGTAAAAAGAAATTAAAAGAAGAAAGAAAGAAAGATCGAAAGAAAAAAGAAAGAAGAAATTAAGATCAGGAGGAAAAGGTGTAAAAAGAAATTAAACGAAGAAAGAAAGAAAGATCGAAAGAAAAAAGAAAGGAGAAATTAAGATCAGGAGGAAAAGGTGTAAAAAGAAATTAAAAGAAGAAAGAAAGAAAGATCGAAAGAAAAAAGAAGAAGAAATTAAGATCAGGAGGAAAAGGTGTAAAAAGAAATTAAAAGAATTAGAAAGAAAGATCGAAAGAAAAAAGAAAGAAGAAATTAAGATCAGGAGGAAAAGGTGTAAAAAGAAATTAAACGAAGAAAGAAAGAAAGATCGAAAGAAAAAAGAAAGAAGATATTAAGATCAGGAGGAAAAGGTGTATAAAGAAATTAAAAGAAGAAAGAAAGAAAGATCGAAAGAAAAAAGAAAGAAGAAATTAGGATCAGGAGGAAAAGGTGTAAAAAGAAATTAAAAGAAGAAAGAAAGAAAGATCGAAAGAAAAAAGAAAGAAGAAATTAAGATCAGGAGGAAAAGGTGTAAAAAGAAATTAAAAGAAGAAAGAAAGAAAGATCGAAAGAAAAAAGAAAGAAGAAATTAAGATCAGGAGGAAAAGGTGTAAAAAGAAATTAAAAGAAGAAAGAAAGAAAGATCGAAAGAAAAAAGAAGGAAGAAATTAAGATCTGGAGGAAAAGGTGTAAAAAGCAATTAAACGAAGAAAGAAAGAAAGATCGAAAGAAAAAAGAAAGAAGAAATTAAGATCAGGAGGAAAAGGTGTAAAAAGTAATTAAAACAAGAAAGAAAGAAAGATCGAAAGAAAAAAGAAAGATGAAATTAAGATCAGGAGGAAAAGGTGTAAAAAGAAAATAAAAGAAGAAAGAAAGAAAGATCGAAAGGAAAAAGAAGAAGAAATTAAGATCAGGAGGAAAAGGTGTAAAAAGAAATTAAAAGAAGAAAGAAAGAAAGATCGAAAGAAAAAAGAAGAAGAAATTAAGATCAGGAGGAAAAGGTGTAAAAAGAAATTAAACGAAGAAAGAAAGAAAGATCGAAAGAAAAAAGAAAGAAGAAATTAAGATCAGGAGGAAAAGGTGTAAAAAGAAATTAAACGAAGAAAGAAAGAAAGATCGAAAGAAAAAAGAAGAAGAAATTAAGATCAGGAGGAAAAGGTGTAAAAAGAAATTAAACGAAGAAGGAAAGAAAGATCGAAAGAAAAAAGAAAGAAGAAATTAAGATCAGGAGGAAAAGGTGTAAAAAGAAATTAAAAGAAGAAAGAAAGATCGAAAGAAAAAAGAAGTAGAAATTAAGATCAGGAGGAAAAGGTGTAAAAAGAAATTAAACGAAGAAGGAAAGAAAGATCGAAAGAAAAAAGAAAGAAGAAATTAAGATCAGGAGGAAAAGGTGTAAAAAGAAATTAAAAGAAGAAAGAAAGAAAGATCGAAAGAAAAAAGAAGAAGAAATTAAGATCAGGAGGAAAAGGTGTAAAAAGAAATTAAACGAAGAAAGAAAGAAAGATCGAAAGAAAAAAGAAAGAAGAAATTAAGATCAGGAGGAAAAGGTGTAAAAAGAAATTAAACGAAGAAAGAAAGAAAGATCGAAAGAAAAAAGAAAGAAGAAATTAAGATCAGGAGGAAAAGGTGTAAAAAGAAATTAAAAGAAGAAAGAAAGAAAGATCGAAAGAAAAAAGAAATAAGAAATTAAGATCAGGAGGAAAAGGTGTAAAAAGAAATTAAACGAAGAAAGAAAGAAAGATCGAAAGAAAAAAGAAAGAAGAAACTTAGATCAGGAGGAAAAGGTGTAAAAAGAAATTAAACGAAGAAAGAAAGAAAGATCGAAAGAAAAAAGAAAGAAGAAATTAAGATCAGAAGGAAAAGGTGTAAAAAGAAATTAAAAGAAGAAAGAAAGAAAGATCGAAAGAAAAAAGAAAGAAGAAATTAAGATCAGGAGGAAAAGGTGTAAAAAGAAATTAAACGAAGAAAGAAAGAAAGAACGAAAGAAAAAAGAAAGATGAAATTAAGATCAGGAGGAAAAGGTGTAAAAAGAAAATAAAAGAAGAAAGAAAGATCGAAAGAAAAAAGAAGAAGAAATTAAGATCAGGAGGAAAAGGTGTAAAAAGAAATTAAACGAAGAAAGAAAGAAAGATCGAAAGAAAAAAGAAAGAGGATATTAAGATCAGGAGGAAAAGGTGTATAAAGAAATTAAAAGAAGAAAGAAAGAAAGATCGAAAGAAAAAAGAAAGAAGAAATTAAGATCAGGAGGAAAAGGTGTAAAAAGAAATTAAAAGAAGAAAGAAAGAAAGATCGAAAGACAAAAGAAAGAAGAAATTAAGATCAGGAGGAAAAGGTGTAAAAAGAAATTAAAAGAAGAAAGAAAGAAAGATCGAAAGAAAAAAGGAAGAAGAAATTAAGATCAGGAGGAAAAGGTGTAAAAAGAAATTAAACGAAGAAAGAAAGAAAGATCGAAAGATAAAAGAAAGAAGAAATTAAGATCAGGAGGAAAAGGTGTAAAAAGAAATTAAACGAAGAAAGAAAGAAAGATCGAAAGAAAAAAGAAAGTAGAAATTAAGATCAGAAGGAAAAGGTGTAAAAAGAAATTAAAAGAAGAAAGAAAGAAAGATCGAAAGAAAAAAGAAAGAAGAAATTAAGATCAGGAGGAAAAGGTGTAAAAAGAAATTAAACGAAGAAAGAAAGAAAGAACGAAAGAAAAAAGAAAGAAGAAATTAAGATCAAGAGGAAAAGGTGTAAAAAGGAATTAAAAGAAGAAAGAAAGAAAGATCGAAAGAAAAAAGAAAGAAGAAATTAAGATCAGGAGGAAAAGGTGTAAAAAGAAATTAAAAGAAGAAAGAAAGAAAGATCGAAAGAAAAAAGAAAGAAGAAATTAAGATCAGGAGGAAAAGGTGTAAAAAGAAATTAAACGAAGAAAGAAAGAAAGATCGAAAGAAAAAAGAAAGAAGAAATTAAGATCAGGAGGAAAAGGTGTAAAAAGAAATTAAAAGAAGAAAGAAAGAAAGATCGAAAGAAAAAAGAAGGAGAAATTAAGATCAGGAGGAAAAGGTGTAAAAAGAAATTAAAAGAATTAGAAAGAAAGATCGAAAGAAAAAAGAAAGAAGAAATTAAGATCAGGAGGAAAAGGTGTAAAAAGAAATTAAACGAAGAAAGAAAGAAAGATCGAAAGAAAAAAGAAAGAAGATATTAAGATCAGGAGGAAAAGGTGTATAAAGAAATTAAAAGAAGAAAGAAAGAAAGATCGAAAGAAAAAAGAAAGAGGAAATTAAGATCAGGAGGAAAAGGTGTAAAAAGAAATTAAAAGAAGAAAGAAAGAAAGATCGAAAGAAAAAAGAAAGAAGAAATTAAGATCAGGAGGAAAAGGTGTAAAAAGAAATTAAAAGAAGAAAGAAAGAAAGATTGAAAGAAAAAAGAAAGAAGAAATTAAGATCAGGAGGAAAAGGTGTTAAAAGAAATTAAAAGAAGAAAGAAAGAAAGATCGAAAGAAAAAAGAAGAAGAAATTAAGATCAGGAGGAAAAGGTGTAAAAAGAAATTAAACGAAGAAAGAATGAAAGATCGAAAGAAAAAAGAAGGAAGAAATTAAGATCTGGAGGAAAAGGTGTAAAAAGCAATTAAACGAAGAAAGAAAGAAAGATCGAAAGAAAAAAGAAAGAAGAAATTAAGATCAGGAGGAAAAGGTGTAAAAAGAAATTAAAAGAAGAAAGAAAGAAAGATCGAAAGAAAAAAGAAGAAGAAATTAAGATCAGGAGTAAAAGGTGTAAAAAGAAATTAAACGAAGAAAGAAAGAAAGATCGAAAGAAAAAAGAAGGAAGAAATTAAGATCTGGAGGAAAAGGTGTAAAAAGCAATTAAACGAAGAAAGAAAGAAAGATCGAAAGAAAAAAGAAAGAAGAAATTAAGATCAGGAGGAAAAGGTGTAAAAAGAAATTAAAAGAAGAAAGAAAGAAAGATCGAAAGAAAAAAGAAGAAGAAATTAAGATCAGGAGGAAAAGGTGTAAAAAGAAATTAAAAGAAGAAAGAAAGAAAGATCGAAAGAAAAAAGAAGAAAAAATTAAGATCAGGAGGAAAAGGTGTAAAAAGAAATTAAACGAAGAAAGAAAGAAAGATCGAAAGAAAAAAGAAAGAAGAAATTAAGATCAGGAGGAAAAGGTGTAAAAAGAAATTAAAAGAAGAAAGAAAGAAAGATCGAAAGAAAAAAGAAAGAAGAAATTAAGATCAGGAGGAAAAGGTGTAAAAAGAAATTAAAAGAAGAAAGAAAGAAAGATCGAAAGAAAAAAGAAAGAAGAAATTAAGATCAGGAGGAAAAGGTGTATAAAGAAATTAAAAGAAGAAAGAAAGAAAGATCGAAAGAAAAAAGAAAGAAGAAATTAAGATCAGGAGGAAAAGGTGTAAAAAGAAATTAAAAGAAGAAAGAAAGAAAGATCGAAAGAAAAAAGAAAGAAGAAATTAAGATCAGGAGGAAAAGGTGTAAAAAGAAATTAAAAGAAGAAAGAAAGAAAGATCGAAAGAAAAAAGAAAGAAGAAATTAAGATCAGGAGGAAAAGGTGTAAAAAGAAATTAAAAGAAGAAAGAAAGAAAGATCGAAAGAAAAAAGAAGAAGAAATTAAGATCATGAGGAAAAGGTGTAAAAAGAAATTAAAAGAAGAAAGAATGAAAGATCGAAAGAAAAAAGAAGGAAGAAATTAAGATCTGGAGGAAAAGGTGTAAAAAGCAATTAAACGAAGAAAGAAAGAAAGATCGAAAGAAAAAAGAAAGAAGAAATTAAGATCAGGAGGAAAAGGTGTAAAAAGAAATTAAAAGAAGAAAGAAAGAAAGATCGAAAGAAAAAAGAAGAAGAAATTAAGATCAGGAGGAAAAGGTGTAAAAAGAAATTAAAAGAATTAGAAAGAAAGCTCGAAAGAAAAAAGAAAGAAGAAATTAAGATCAGGAGGAAAAGGTGTAAAAAGAAATTAAACGAAGAAAGAAAGAAAGATCGAAAGAAAAAAGAAAGAAGATATTAAGATCAGGAGGAGAAGGTGTATAAAGAAATTAAAAGAAGAAAGAAAGAAAGATCGAAAGAAAAAAGAAAGAAGAAATTAAGATCAGGAGGAAAAGGTGTAAAAAGAAATTAAAAGAAGAAAGAAAGAAAGATCGAAAGAAAAAAGAAAGAAGAAATTAAGATCAGGAGGAAAAGGTGTAAAAAGAAATTAAAAGAAGAAAGAAAGAAAGATCGAAAGAAAAAAGAAAGAAGAAATTAAGATCAGGAGGAAAAGGTGTAAAAAGAAATTAAAAGAAGAAAGAAAGAAAGATCGAAAGAAAAAAGAAGAAGAAATTAAGATCATGAGGAAAAGGTGTAAAAAGAAATTAAAAGAAGAAAGAAAGAAAGATCGAAAGAAAAAAGAAAGAAGAAATTAAGATCAGGAGGAAAAGGTGTAAAAAGAAATTAAAAGAAGAAAGAAAGAAAGATCGAAAGAAAAAAGAAAGAAGAAATTAAGATCAGGAGGAAAAGGTGTAAAAAGAAATTAAAAGAAGAAAGAAAGAAAGATCGAAAGAAAAAAGAAAGAAGAAATTAAGATCAGGAGGAAAAGGTGTAAAAAGAAATTAAAAGAAGAAAGAAAGAAAGATCGAAAGAAAAAAGAAGAAGAAATTAAGATCATGAGGAAAAGGTGTAAAAAGAAATTAAACGAAGAAAGAATGAAAGATCGAAAGAAAAAAGAAGGAAGAAATTAAGATCTGGAGGAAAAGGTGTAAAAAGCAATTAAACGAAGAAAGAAAGAAAGATCGAAAGAAAAAAGAAAGAAGAAATTAAGATCAGGAGGAAAAGGTGTAAAAAGAAATTAAAAGAAGAAAGAAAGAAAGATCGAAAGAAAAAAGAAGAAGAAATTAAGATCAGGAGGAAAAGGTGTAAAAAGAAATTAAAAGAAGAAAGAAAGAAAGATCGAAAGAAAAAAGAAGGAAGAAATTAAGATCTGGAGGAAAAGGTGTAAAATGCAATTAAACGAAGAAAGAAAGAAAGATCGAAAGAAAAAAGAAAGAAGAAATTAAGATCAGGAGGAAAAGGTGTAAAAAGAAATTAAAAGAAGAAAGAAAGAAAGATCGAAAGAAAAAAGAAGAAGAAATTAAGATCAGGAGGAAAAGGTGTAAAAAGAAATTAAACGAAGAAAGAAAGAAAGATCGAAAGAAAAAAGAAGGAAGAAATTAAGATCTGGAGGAAAAGGTGTAAAAAGCAATTAAACGAAGAAAGAAAGAAAGATCGAAAGAAAAAAGAAAGAAGAAATTAAGATCAGGAGGAAAAGGTGTAAAAAGAAATTAAATGAAGAAAGAAAGAAAGATCGAAAGAAAAAAGAAGAAGAAATTAAGATCAGGAGGAAAAGGTGTAAAAAGAAATTAAACGAAGAAAGAATGAAAGATCGAAAGAAAAAAGAAGGAAGAAATTAAGATCTGGAGGAAAAGGTGTAAAAAGAAATTAAAAGAAGAAAGAAAGAAAGATCGAAAGAAAAAAGAAAGAAGAAATTAAGATCAGGAGGAAAAGGTGTATAAAGAAATTAAAAGAAGAAAGAAAGAAAGATCGAAAGAAAAAAGAAAGAAGAAATTAAGATCAGGAGGAAAAGGTGTAAAAAGAAATTAAAAGAAGAAAGAAAGAAAGATCGAAAGAAAAAAGAAAGAAGAAATTAAGATCAGGAGGAAAAGGTGTAAAAAGAAATTAAAAGAAGAAAGAAAGAAAGATCGAAAGAAAAAAGAAAGAAGAAATTAAGATCAGGAGGAAAAGGTGTAAAAAGAAATTAAAAGAAGAAAGAAAGAAAGATCGAAAGAAAAAAGAAGAAGAAATTAAGATCATGAGGAAAAGGTGTAAAAAGAAATTAAAAGAAGAAAGAATGAAAGATCGAAAGAAAAAAGAAGGAAGAAATTAAGATCTGGAGGAAAAGGTGTAAAAAGCAATTAAACGAAGAAAGAAAGAAAGATCGAAAGAAAAAAGAAAGAAGAAATTAAGATCAGGAGGAAAAGGTGTAAAAAGAAATTAAAAGAAGAAAGAAAGAAAGATCGAAAGAAAAAAGAAGAAGAAATTAAGATCAGGAGGAAAAGGTGTAAAAAGAAATTAAAAGAATTAGAAAGAAAGATCGAAAGAAAAAAGAAAGAAGAAATTAAGATCAGGAGGAAAAGGTGTAAAAAGAAATTAAACGAAGAAAGAAAGAAAGATCGAAAGAAAAAAGAAAGAAGATATTAAGATCAGGAGGAGAAGGTGTATAAAGAAATTAAAAGAAGAAAGAAAGAAAGATCGAAAGAAAAAAGAAAGAAGAAATTAAGATCAGGAGGAAAAGGTGTAAAAAGAAATTAAAAGAAGAAAGAAAGAAAGATCGAAAGAAAAAAGAAAGAAGAAATTAAGATCAGGAGGAAAAGGTGTAAAAAGAAATTAAAAGAAGAAAGAAAGAAAGATCGAAAGAAAAAAGAAAGAAGAAATTAAGATCAGGAGGAAAAGGTGTAAAAAGAAATTAAAAGAAGAAAGAAAGAAAGATCGAAAGAAAAAAGAAGAAGAAATTAAGATCATGAGGAAAAGGTGTAAAAAGAAATTAAAAGAAGAAAGAAAGAAAGATCGAAAGAAAAAAGAAAGAAGAAATTAAGATCAGGAGGAAAAGGTGTAAAAAGAAATTAAAAGAAGAAAGAAAGAAAGATCGAAAGAAAAAAGAAAGAAGAAATTAAGATCAGGAGGAAAAGGTGTAAAAAGAAATTAAAAGAAGAAAGAAAGAAAGATCGAAAGAAAAAAGAAAGAAGAAATTAAGATCAGGAGGAAAAGGTGTAAAAAGAAATTAAAAGAAGAAAGAAAGAAAGATCGAAAGAAAAAAGAAGAAGAAATTAAGATCATGAGGAAAAGGTGTAAAAAGAAATTAAACGAAGAAAGAATGAAAGATCGAAAGAAAAAAGAAGGAAGAAATTAAGATCTGGAGGAAAAGGTGTAAAAAGCAATTAAACGAAGAAAGAAAGAAAGATCGAAAGAAAAAAGAAAGAAGAAATTAAGATCAGGAGGAAAAGGTGTAAAAAGAAATTAAAAGAAGAAAGAAAGAAAGATCGAAAGAAAAAAGAAGAAGAAATTAAGATCAGGAGGAAAAGGTGTAAAAAGAAATTAAAAGAAGAAAGAAAGAAAGATCGAAAGAAAAAAGAAGGAAGAAATTAAGATCTGGAGGAAAAGGTGTAAAATGCAATTAAACGAAGAAAGAAAGAAAGATCGAAAGAAAAAAGAAAGAAGAAATTAAGATCAGGAGGAAAAGGTGTAAAAAGAAATTAAAAGAAGAAAGAAAGAAAGATCGAAAGAAAAAAGAAGAAGAAATTAAGATCAGGAGGAAAAGGTGTAAAAAGAAATTAAACGAAGAAAGAAAGAAAGATCGAAAGAAAAAAGAAGGAAGAAATTAAGATCTGGAGGAAAAGGTGTAAAAAGCAATTAAACGAAGAAAGAAAGAAAGATCGAAAGAAAAAAGAAAGAAGAAATTAAGATCAGGAGGAAAAGGTGTAAAAAGAAATTAAATGAAGAAAGAAAGAAAGATCGAAAGAAAAAAGAAGAAGAAATTAAGATCAGGAGGAAAAGGTGTAAAAAGAAATTAAACGAAGAAAGAATGAAAGATCGAAAGAAAAAAGAAGGAAGAAATTAAGATCTGGAGGAAAAGGTGTAAAAAGCAATTAAACGAAGAAAGAAAGAAAGATCGAAAGAAAAAAGAAAGAAGAAATTAAGATCTGGAGGAAAAGGTGTAAAAAGAAATTAAAAGAAGAAAGAAAGAAATATCGAAAGAAAAAAGAAGAAGAAATTAAGATCAGGAGGAAAAGGTGTAAAAAGAAATTAAAAGAAGAAAGAAAGAAAGATCGAAAGAAAAAGAAGGAAGAAATTAAGATCTGGAGGAAAAGGTGTAAAAAGCAATTAAACGAAGAAAGAAAGAAAGATCGAAAGAAAAAAGAAAGAAGAAATTAAGATCAGGAGGAAAAGGTGTAAAAAGAAATTAAAAGAAGAAAGAAAGAAAGATCGAAAGAAAAAAGAAGAAGAAATTAAGATCAGGAGGAAAAGGTGTAAAAAGAAATTAAACGAAGAAAGAATGAAAGATCGAAAGAAAAAAGAAGGAAGAAATTAAGATCTGGAGGAAAAGGTGTAAAAAGCAATTAAACGAAGAAAGAAAGAAAGATCGAAAGAAAAAAGAAAGAAGAAATTAAGATCAGGAGGAAAAGGTGTAAAAAGAAATTAAAAGAAGAAAGAAAGAAAGATCGAAAGACAAAAGAAGAAGAAATTAAGATCAGGAGGAAAAGGTGTAAAAAGAAATTAAACGAAGAAAGAAAGAAAGATCGAAAGAAAAAAGAAGGAAGAAATTAAGATCTGGAGGAAAAGGTGTAAAAAGCAATTAAACGAAGAAAGAAAGAAAGATCGAAAGAAAAAAGAAAGAAGAAATTAAGATCAGGAGGAAAAGGTGTAAAAAGAAATTAAAAGAAGAAAGAAAGAAAGATCGAAAGAAAAAAGAAGAAGAAATTAAGATCAGGAGGAAAAGGTGTAAAAAGAAATTAAACGAAGAAAGAATGAAAGATCGAAAGAAAAAAGAAGGAAGAAATTAAGATCTGGAGGAAAAGGTGTAAAAAGCAATTAAACGAAGAAAGAAAGAAAGATCGAAAGAAAAAAGAAAGAAGAAATTAAGATCTGGAGGAAAAGGTGTAAAAAGAAATTAAAAGAAGAAAGAAAGAAATATCGAAAGAAAAAAGAAGAAGAAATTAAGATCAGGAGGAAAAGGTGTAAAAAGAAATTAAAAGAAGAAAGAAAGAAAGATCGAAAGAAAAAGAAGGAAGAAATTAAGATCTGGAGGAAAAGGTGTAAAAAGCAATTAAACGAAGAAAGAAAGAAAGATCGAAAGAAAAAAGAAAGAAGAAATTAAGATCAGGAGGAAAAGGTGTAAAAAGAAATTAAAAGAAGAAAGAAAGAAAGATCGAAAGAAAAAAGAAGAAGAAATTAAGATCAGGAGGAAAAGGTGTAAAAAGAAATTAAACGAAGAAAGAATGAAAGATCGAAAGAAAAAAGAAGGAAGAAATTAAGATCTGGAGGAAAAGGTGTAAAAAGCAATTAAACGAAGAAAGAAAGAAAGATCGAAAGAAAAAAGAAAGAAGAAATTAAGATCAGGAGGAAAAGGTGTAAAAAGAAATTAAAAGAAGAAAGAAAGAAAGATCGAAAGACAAAAGAAGAAGAAATTAAGATCAGGAGGAAAAGGTGTAAAAAGAAATTAAACGAAGAAAGAAAGAAAGATCGAAAGAAAAAAGAAGGAAGAAATTAAGATCTGGAGGAAAAGGTGTAAAAAGCAATTAAACGAAGAAAGAAAGAAAGATCGAAAGAAAAAAGAAAGAAGAAATTAAGATCAGGAGGAAAAGGTGTAAAAAGAAATTAAAAGAAGAAAGAAAGAAAGATCGAAAGAAAAAAGAAGAAGAAATTAAGATCAGGAGGAAAAGGTGTAAAAAGAAATTAAACGAAGAAAGAATGAAAGATCGAAAGAAAAAAGAAGGAAGAAATTAAGATCTGGAGGAAAAGGTGTAAAAAGCAATTAAACGAAGAAAGAAAGAAAGATCGAAAGAAAAAAGAAAGAAGAAATTAAGATCAGGAGGAAAAGGTGTAAAAAGAAATTAAAAGAAGAAAGAAAGAAAGATCGAAAGACAAAAGAAGAAGAAATTAAGATCAGGAGGAAAAGGTGTAAAAAGAAATTAAACGAAGAAAGAAAGAAAGATCGAAAGAAAAAAGAAGGAAGAAATTAAGATCTGGAGGAAAAGGTGTAAAAAGCAATTAAACGAAGAAAGAAAGAAAGATCGAAAGAAAAAAGAAAGAAGAAATTAAGATCAGGAGGAAAAGGTGTAAAAAGAAATTAAAAGAAGAAAGAAAGAAAGATCGAAAGAAAAAAGAAAGAAGAAATTAAGATCAGGAGGAAAAGGTGTAAAAAGAAATTAAAAGAAGAAAGAAAGAAAGATCGAAAGAAAAAAGAAAGAAGAAATTAAGATCAGGAGGAAAAGGTGTAAAAAGAAATTAAAAGAAGAAAGAAAGAAAGATCGAAAGAAAAAAGAAAGAAGAAATTAAGATCAGGAGGAAAAGGTGTAAAAAGAAATTAAAAGAAGAAAGAAAGAAAGATCGAAAGAAAAAAGAAGAAGAAATTAAGATCAGGAGGAAAAGGTGTAAAAAGAAATTAAACGAAGAAAGAATGAAAGATCGAAAGAAAAAAGAAGGAAGAAATTAAGATCTGGAGGAAAAGGTGTAAAAAGCAATTAAACGAAGAAAGAAAGAAAGATCGAAAGAAAAAAGAAAGAAGAAATTAAGATCAGGAGGAAAAGGTGTAAAAAGAAATTAAAAGAAGAAAGAAAGAAAGATCGAAAGAAAAAAGAAGAAAAAATTAAGATCAGGAGGAAAAGGTGTAAAAAGAAATTAAACGAAGAAAGAAAGAAAGATCAAAAGAAAAATGAAGGAAGAAATTAAGATCTGGAGGAAAAGGTGTAAAAAGTAATTAAACGAAGAAAGAAAGAAAGATCGAAAGAAAAAAGAAAGAAGAAATTAAGATCAGGAGGAAAAGGTGTAAAAAGAAATTAAAAGAAGAAAGAAAGAAAGATCGAAAGAAAAAAGAAGAAAAAATTAAGATCAGGAGGAAAAGGTGTAAAAAGAAATTAAACGAAGAAAGAAAGAAAGATCGAAAGAAAAAAGAAAGAAGAAATTAAGATCAGGAGGAAAAGGTGTAAAAAGAAATTAAAAGAAGAAAGAAAGAAAGATCGAAAGAAAACAGAAAGAAGAAATTAAGATCAGGAGGAAAAGGTGTAAAAAGAAATTAAACGAGAGAGAAAGAAAGATCGAAAGAAAAAAGAAAGAAGAAATTAAGATCAGGAGGAAAAGGTGTAAAAAGAAATTAAACGAAGAAAGAAAGAAAGAACGAAAGAAAAATGAAAGAAGAAATTAAGATCAGGAGGAAAAGGTGCAAAAAGAAATTAAAAGAAGAAAGAAAGAAAGATCGAAAGAAAAAAGAAAGAAGAAATTAAGATCAGGAGGAAAAGGTGTAAAAAGAAATTAAAAGAAGAAAGAAAGAAAGATCGAAAGAAAAAAGAAAGAAGAAATTAAGATCAGGAGGAAAAGGTGTAAAAAGAAATTAAAGAAGAAAGAAAGAAAGATCGAAAGAAAAAAGAAAGAAGAAATTAAGATCAGGAGGAAAAGGTGTAAAAAGAAATTAAAAGAAGAAAGAAAGAAAGATCGAAAGAAAAAAGAAAGAAGAAATTAAGATCAGGAGGAAAAGGTGTAAAAAGAAATTAAAGAAGAAAGAAAGAAAGATCGAAAGAAAAAAGAAAGAAGAAATTTATGATCAGGAGGAAAAGGTGTAAAAAGAAATTAAAAGAAGAAAGAAAGAAAGATCGAAAGAAAAAAGAAAGAAGAAATTAAGATCAGGAGGAAAAGGTGTAAAAAGAAATTAAAGAAGAAAGAAAGAAAGATCGAAAGAAAAAAGAAAGAAGAAATTAAGATCAGGAGGAAAAGGTGTAAAAAGAAATTAAAGAAGAAAGAAAGAAAGATCGAAAGAAAAAAGAAAGAAGAAATTTATGATCAGGAGGAAAAGGTGTAAAAAGAAATTAAACGAAGAAAGAAAGAAAGATCAAAAGAAAAATGAAGGAAGAAATTAAGATCTGGAGGAAAAGGTGTAAAAAGTAATTAAACGAAGAAAGAAAGAAAGATCGAAAGAAAAAAGAAAGAAGAAATTAAGATCAGGAGGAAAAGGTGTAAAAAGAAATTAAAAGAAGAAAGAAAGAAAGATCGAAAGAAAAAAGAAGAAAAAATTAAGATCAGGAGGAAAAGGTGTAAAAAGAAATTAAACGAAGAAAGAAAGAAAGATCGAAAGAAAAAAGAAAGAAGAAATTAAGATCAGGAGGAAAAGGTGTAAAAAGAAATTAAAAGAAGAAAGAAAGAAAGATCGAAAGAAAAAAGAAAGAAGAAATTAAGATCAGGAGGAAAAGGTGTAAAAAGAAATTAAACGAGAGAGAAAGAAAGATCGAAAGAAAAAAGAAAGAAGAAATTAAGATCAGGAGGAAAAGGTGTAAAAAGAAATTAAACGAAGAAAGAAAGAAAGAACGAAAGAAAAATGAAAGAAGAAATTAAGATCAGGAGGAAAAGGTGCAAAAAGAAATTAAAAGAAGAAAGAAAGAAAGATCGAAAGAAAAAAGAAAGAAGAAATTAAGATCAGGAGGAAAAGGTGTAAAAAGAAATTAAAGAAGAAAGAAAGAAAGATCGAAAGAAAAAAGAAAGAAGAAATTAAGATCAGGAGGAAAAGGTGTAAAAAGAAATTAAAGAAGAAAGAAAGAAAGATCGAAAGAAAAAAGAAAGAAGAAATTTATGATCAGGAGGAAAAGGTGTAAAAAGAAATTAAAAGAAGAAAGAAAGAAAGATCGAAAGAAAAAAGAAAGAAGAAATTAAGATCAGGAGGAAAAGGTGTAAAAAGAAATTAAAGAAGAAAGAAAGAAAGATCGAAAGAAAAAAGAAAGAAGAAATTAAGATCAGGAGGAAAAGGTGTAAAAAGAAATTAAAAGAAGAAAGAAAGAAAGATCGAAAGAAAAAAGAAAGAAGAAATTAAGATCAGGAGGAAAAGGTGTAAAAAGAAATTAAAGAAGAAAGAAAGAAAGATCGAAAGAAAAAAGAAAGAAGAAATTAAGATCAGGAGGAAAAGGTGTAAAAAGAAATTAAAAGAAGAAAGAAAGAAAGATCGAAAGAAAAAAGAAAGAAGAAATTTAGATCAGGAGGAAAAGGTGTAAAAAGAAAGTAAAAGAAGAAAGAAAGAAAGATCGAAAGAAAAAAGAAGAAGAAATTAAGATCAGGAGGAAAAGGTGTAAAAAGAAATTAAAAGAAGAAAGAAAGATCGAAAGAAAAAAGAAGAGAAATTAAGATCAGGAGGAAAAGGTGTAAAAAGAAATTAAAAGAAAAAAGAAAGAAAGAACGAAAGAAAAAAGAAGAAGAAATTAAGATCAGGAGGAAAAGGTGTAAAAAGAAAATAAAAGAAGAAAGAAAGAAAGATCGAAAGAAAAAAGAAGAAGAAATTAAGATCAGGAGGAAAAGGTGTAAAAAGAAATTAAAAGAAGTAAGAAAGAAAGATCGAAAGAAAAAAGAAGAAGAAATTAAGATCAGGAGGAAAAGGTGTAAAAAGAAATTAAAAGAAGAAAGAAAGAAGAAATTAAGATTAGCATAAAAGATGGAAAAATACAACAAGAAAAAGAAAGAAAGAAAAAAGAAAGAAAAAAGAAAGTAAAAGATGAAATTGGGATGCTGAGACAAAGAAGGAAAAAGAAAGTAAAAGTGAGTAAGAAAAAGAAAAGAATAAAATCACGAGTTCAACACGAAAGAAGAGTGTCTAAAATAAAGAAAAAGAATGAAGAGAATTAACAGAAGAAAAGATCAGCATAGAAAGAAAGAAAGAAAAACGAACGAGAACAGAAAGAAACAGTTTAAAAAGAAGATAGTCCGAGCAATGTAAATAACGTACATAATGCCTCATCTCAGAAATATAGACAGATAAAGAGGCTGCTTACCCGAAAGAAAACGTTAGATATTCTACTGGGGAGAAAATAGTTATAAGTAAGGACAAAACAGTTTTTTTCGACAATAACGGAGGAAGTACACTTCCTCAGTTATTGTCGAAAAAAACTGCTTTAGGACTAAATAAGTCATGGCAAATAAATGAAATAATATAAATCCTTATGACCTGTTCATATAGATGACTTCATCAATATGTCTTTTTAGGGACACACGTTTATCTACATCTTCATAGAGGAAGGTTATCTTTTCAGTAACTTTTTCCAACATGGATTCCTGAGCAGGACTACGACAGGTTTGATTTATCTGACATTTATTTTCCCCTCATCGTCTTATACGCCTGTTGAGCCAGTCACGTGTTACGCCATCTTATATAAACAAGACACTAGTGGTTCTCTGTCTCTTTTTCACTTTCTTTCTTGCGTCTCATTCCTTGCTGCCAAAATGTGACCTTCGAGAACTCCCGTCTTGACCCATGCGGTCAGACATTAAAGAACATTGCAACATTCACGCATGTACAACTCTTAACTTTCTGAACATCTTACCAACTTGTCCAATAAACAATTCTTAACATTCAACAAGAACTCATTCTTCTAAACTACTGTCTAATAATTAATTCAGCCCTTATGAGCTCCGGTACAAATATTTCCAAATCTAAGAGATATAACTCTATCAAACCTTCAACTTATATGCATGTACACCAAAACACTTAATAAATTCAACTGTTATGTTTTGAGTTATTATTTTCTGTCTTGTATTAATTGTTGTGGATGGAAGATTATTGAACACACTCCATTTTAAGCCTTCTCGCCATTCAAACTTTCTGACATCTTCACACATCTGCAACAGGATCATGTATAGAGACACAAGTAAGAATCAAAGAAAAGAAAACTGGACTGTTACGTAATGTCAGTCCTTCTAAATCTCCTCGCAGATAAAGAAGTAACTTGAAACAACAGAAATCTGGTTCCACAGAACGATGCTGAGAGTACCATGGACCGAGCTTATGATCAACTATGAAGTTTTAGAGAAAATACAATGTAAAAGGATACTAATGCTTAACATCAAAAAGAGGCAGTTGCAATTTTTGAATTTAAGGTTATAACTTCCTAGTGAGTCCAGAGTCCTTAAAATCATCTTGTAATAGTTAGATACCCCGTCAATGATTTTGCATATTCACATGACTCGTTCACTACCCTGAAATAAATGTCTTTGCTTCGAGTATGGATTATTTGACATTGTCTTCTCTCTGGAGAAGCATCGATAATATTTAACAAGTTCTTTGATTCGCATTTCATAGAATACTTTCTGTAAATTTTTTATGGTCGTGGTGTAATGAATATGGGCTCGGAGTTCGAATTCTAGTCGAGTTCATTAGATTTACTTACTCACAATTACCTTTGGGAAAGTTCTGAGGTTGAAAAAATTGAAACGATACCTCAATAAAATTAATTACGAATACTCCACACACCTTTTAAAATGTGTACAATAGATAGTCTTTAAATGTTAGCGCTTGTCAGTAATAATTTTTCCTTTATCTAACAACTACTCAAGCCCGGAACTTTTCTACAGCATACCTAGTAAACTCCCCATAAAATGGTGTCTGTCAACCTGCCATGACACAGCGTTCGTCACTACACATAAAACTCGTAATCTTCGGATGACCACAACAATTTTTGTACTTCACAAACATGAACATTAAATACTTACTCTATATTTAACACTAACCTGATGATGACATTATGCTATGTCGAAAGTACTCGGAATAAATACAATATGAGTCAACACGTTGTTTTCCTCTCGTCTTTTAACATCCGCACAAAAAACTTATTCAAGATTATGAAAGCCACGATACCAGGTCAGCACCAATAACAGATTCTTCTTTTTCTTTTCTCAAGAATCTCTAAATACATAGCAGATGCACCAGATGTGGCAGAGATATTAAATATCTGAACAACAGATGTAACCAAATTTTATAGCAGCATATCTAGCAAGTTTTCAATAAATTATTTCCACATCATGTCAGTCAATAGATTTAAAAAACTTCTTTGTGAGAACAGTCATTCACAGTGATTGTTGAGAATTCTGATTCCAAATTCGATTAGAGGTGAATCCTGTACACGGAATTTATGAGTTGGTTTACGTCATTTTAATCGAAACTGCCACGATTCTGTAGTTAATTCATAAATTCTAGCAATCAACCTGGAAAGTACATAAGAACAATTACCATGAATGTATTTTTAAAAAAAGGCGCAGTGAAGCTACATTACGTTATTTTTATTTTGCTATATTTTTATATTTTCCTTATTGTGCCTACAGTAAACGTTTGTTACGGGGAAATTGTCTTACGATATTAACTGAAATTGGATAGGAAATATGGCTATTTACTACCACGCCCACACGAACAGAATACGGCAAAAAAACTTTATTTAAACTTAGTATCCCATGCAGACTTGGGGTTATTTACAAACATAATTAATCTCTCTTGACTCTTCCTTCGCGGCCAGGGGAATCAGTGATTGGCCCTGAACGTCACTCTTCAATTGCAATGTGAAAGACAAATTAAGTGCTCCCTTGGGATTCAGTATAGTATACTCATTTTTACTCAAAAACAAATCCTTGGAAAGAACGTATGATTTCTAATTACATACTTATTCATTTTTTTTGTGTGAAAATTCACTGTTTCATCGGGGATACACTCAAATACAATAGAAATTTACATATAACATTCTGTAACTTCTGTCACACCTTCTAAAATAGCCATACATTGACCGATCAAAATCAAATTTTGTGGAGAAGGGCAAACGAGTACAATTGGTTTTACTATGGTGTGTAGCTTATTACAATAGATCTTCATTCATTTTTGGGAAAGTTAAAAGTTATATTATTTAACATACAACTTAATCCCACTTTTTTTTAAAAAAATAATGATTCAAATAAATGCTTATTTAATAAAAATAAAATATTATTTTTGCATATCTTTTCTTTAAGTTTTTACATACAAGAATCCAGTTATCAGTTCGCTGTTCTTTAGCGAGAACTATAAAGAAGACACAAGTCCAAATTCTTCAAAAAATTGGAACTTGGCTCCAGAAAGAAATATTTACGCATTTCCAGTTGCTTGTTGCATGCTCAAGTGTAAGAAATCCTAAGAATTTATTCTTCGCTGTTAAAAAAGAAAATAAAAGAAAGTTGTTTACCATGAAGTCCTACAAAATTTAAAAATGAAGTCCTATATAATTTAAAGAACTTATTAAACCGCGAAGTAGGGTTTTTGTCAATGTATTTTTCCAAATAAATTATCATATTCAAATTTCATTGATTGGTTTGTGAAATTGAACGAAACGTAGAATTTGTAAATCTTGACAAAAATGTTAGCGATATCATCAACAATACTAAATACTGCGAGGATTCTAATTTAATAAAATTCATAATCTATTGAAACTAAGTTTACTATTTTGCATATATAGTTAGAATTTTGAAATATGTCCACTTATTTCTTTCTTGAAATTATTATCTGATAGCTAATAAAACGCTTGATGCTTTAAAAATCGTTTCAATTTTATAAAACATGAACAACATTTGCGATTTAAGCAAAATAATCAAAATCACAATAAAAAAACGTTGTCTATGAATTCGCATGATATTTGGAGAATCTTTCTAAATAATACAAATTCAAACAAGGCATACACAGGCTACAAACCACTGCAATATCGCACCGCTTATCTTGCCATTTATTCAATAATTGCTCAGTTGCATCGTATATAATCACCCAGTTCAAATAAAACGAAATAAATTCTTACTAATAATTCTATATCACATAAATTGTAAAAATGATTACAAATAATCGAAACCTTAACCAGAAAACTATATAACCTAACATTAATAAAATACCATTCAGCTTACTTAAAATATAAATATAATTCGTACCTGATAATAAAATATACGAAACAACACAGAGACGTGAAAATTCAATACTTGAAAAAAAAATACACGTGACTTCCACCAATACATGAAGATACAACTGACGAAAACAATAAAAAAGTAGCAAAAAAAAAACAAACAAAAACAACAAGGACACATGGCGCAGTGGATAAAGGCGTTGGTTAGATCCAGTAACAGACCCAAAGAATGTGAGTTCAATACCCGGTTAAGGCAGTGGAGAACTTTCACAGGGAAAATTAGCAGGAGATAACTGATAACTGACATCCATCAAACATGGCACGTGGAACTAGAACAGTCTACCCCAGTGATCGAAATAAAGGGTTCAGTTCGAAATTCCAACCACCTGAAGAAGAGCGTACAACGGCCGAAACATTGTGACAAATATGGCGACAAAGATGAGGATAATAGTCCGTCTAATGTAAATACTAAACAAAAACAACAATCTAACAAAGAAACCAACAAACAATAACCACATTACAGGCATACAAACAGAGCACTTTAACATATTTGATGATGGGATATGAAAGATAAAAAATGTAAACATAATATTTTATATTCAAATTATGACGGCGATTCAGAAAATGTGCCTTAACTGTAGCAAAATTAAATAAAAAAAAACGTAGAAAATCACTTCAGTCAATTTCGAAAATAAAAACATGATGAACACATGCACCCGATTTTTGTGTGTCTGTCTGTCTCTGACTTTGTCTCTCTTTCTCTCTCTCTCTTTCGACATATTCAAAAAGTTAAATGTAATGTCAATCGACATATTCTGATGCCTTGATCGTGATCCTGTCCTTCTCTTTATCCTTTACTGAAACACACCCCTTTATTCTGACCTTTCCTCTCAGTAACCACTTACGTGCTAGTGACATTCCCGCCTTGCTTGGGTTGAAATGCTTAAAAAATAAATAAATAAACTTTGCACCAATGAAAATTGCATATATAAGAAAACGATAAACAAAGATTTAGTTGCCGATAGTCTGTGACAAGTGGATGAAGTGATTGCTGAAGGGTGCACCTACGAAACTGGACTCGGGAGGCTGAAGGTAACACCACTAAATTAAGTAACAAACTTTATATTTGTATTAATTCTCTCTCTCTATCTATCTATATATATATATATATCTATATATCTATATCTATATATCTATATATATATATATATATATATATATATATATATATATATATATATATATATATATTATAGGCCAAAGTTTTGGCGCCCCCACCCTCTGGATTTAATTATTTCATATCTTTTTGTTTTCAATAATTTCGTACCTTTTTCGGTTTAATTGATTTTAATTAATTAACCTACTAAGTTTGCATGGTAGGTGTTAAGTAAACCCCTAAAGGTACGAAATTATTCTAACCCAAAAAGATATGAAATTATTAAATCCAGTGGGTGGATGGATAGCGGGTCGGACTGAGGAATCGGAGAGACGAGTTCGAATTCCAGTTGAATACATTACACTCACTTACGCGCTAATACCCTTGTGAAAATTATGAATCCACTTCTCCCCCCCCAGCTATGGGTAAATAGCATAGCAGTTCTATATCCTTGGTCTTGTCTACCGCAGAAGGTAATGGCAACCTACTGCGGGAAAAAAATCTGCCTCGTCAGTAATGTATCGAAATACACCTGATCGCCTAAGCGTGTATCACGCATGGCACAAAACTGACTGACTCTTACGAAAGGTGTGAATCCTCTTCTTCTCCCGCCAGCTATGGATAAATAGCAGAACAGACCGGGTTCTATAGCCTTGGATGGCAACTGGTCTACCGTAGAAGGTAATGGCATCCTACTGCGCGAAAAAATCAGCCTCGTCAGTAATGTATCGAAATATATCTGACCGACTAAGCGTGTATCACGCATGCCACATAACTGAAGTTTGGATGCTGTAATTATTTGACCTATTCATCTCGTGTCCTCTAGTGTTTTACAGAGGGTGTAACTTAAAATATAAAACTCAACAACCCTAAGATTAATCAGAAAGAGTTAATATCTTAAGTAAATTTAATGGTAGTAATGGGTTATTATCGGTGTTACTATGGAATATTCTTTTGGAAGAATAGGCGCCTCTGGACCGAACTGAAATTTTGAAAAGTCACGTAAGCCTTACGTGATTCTTCGAAACCATAGAGTGCCCTAAACATCTTCCTATATATATATATATATATATATATATATATATATATATATATATATATATATATATATATATATATATATATATATATACTATCAATTGACATTTATTAGGGATAATTCTAAGGACATTAATCCAAACAGAGCTGAATGTAAGTAACAGAACAATATCACACTAAGAACAGGTCACCCTGTCCGCTCATGTTTAATTCTTCCTTCTTTTCCCTCAATCTATCACTTTCTCCCCTTCCTCGCTCCCTACCATTTTTTTTAAAAACCTTATATTGAAATATTCCTTTTTTTTTCTTCCTCTTTAATATTAAGATTTTTTCCTCTTCTTTTTGTTTTCTTCTCCCTTTTTCTTCCGTCTGGATAAATTGACACAATTTATTAAAAAAATTTAATCTGAATATATGGATATTTACATATTCATGAAATAAATTATAACCGAATGCATTGTTAAGCATTGTCTGTACTCACTATATATCTATCTATCTATCTATCTATCTATCTATCTATCTATATATATATATATATATATATATATATATATATATATATATATATATAGTGAGTACAAACAATGCTTAACAATGCATTCGGTTATAATTAGGTTGGTGCAAAAATAATGTCGTTTTCTCACATGAAGTTGAACGTCAAAAAACGACATTATTTTTGCACCAACCTAATATATATATATATATATATATATCAGCCCGTTGTGCCATGCATGATACACTCTTAGGCGATCATGAATCATTCGATACATGAGTGACGAGGCAGATATTTTCCCCGCAGTGGTTACCATTTCTTTCTGTGATAGACCAGTTGCCATCCATCCAGAATATAGAACTCGGTCTGGGGGAGAAGGATATTAGCACGTAAGTGAATGCAATGGTGTCGCCTGGAATTCGAACTCTGCTCTGCTTCTTTAATCCGTGCCGCTATCTATTACTCCACCGTACCGATCTGTAATAATAGTTAAGCTGTTGATAATACTTTGTTCTAAAAAATGTTAATTAAATAAAAATAAATGAAAAAAAATTAAAAATAAGTGAAAATAAATGTATAAATATTTTTTTCACTTTTATATTTATATTTATTTAATTTTTAAATAATATATACTTCTTCACTATTATTATAACCTTGTATATATATAAACATCTATATTATGTAATGGTCATTTTTCAGTCGGCACCTGAAGATTGGTTCGTCCAGTGTGTACAGACGTCCTCCCTCCTCATCAAATTAACTCTATAATTTACGAATATAATTGTAGTTGCGGGGCTAACTACATAGGAAGGACAACACAACGCTTGGACATGAGAATTAAGCAGCACGTGCCTACCAAAATCAGGAGCCACACTTTGCCGCTGAATGGACTCGTCCCAAACACCTACGGGTCCGCCATTTGTGAGCACTTATCAAATAGCAGATCGTGTGCAGTGAATTTTAGTGCTGACCGGTTCACCGTATTGTCCCGGTCACACTCTTTATTTCACCTGAAGGTGCTGGAGGCACTTTACATCTGGTCCCGCAAGCCTTCCTTGTGTAAACAACGTGAGTGTTTGTTGGGGCTCGCTGTCATTTGCCTCTAGCTCCTTTTGCTCATTTTTTTTTCCCCTACACAATTCTTTTTAGTCTACATTTTCTGTTTTTTAAATTAAAATCTCCCGTTGCAAGCCTGATGAGCGGGAGCGAAACCGGTTGCTTCGCGCGTTTTAATATGTCTAGTAATATTAAGCTGAATGCCTTTATCGCCATAATAAAATTTTGTACCTATAAAATATCTTCAAATATATATGCAAGACGGTACAAGTGTGGTTAGTGCATATATATATATACTTTATACTGTTGATTAAATTGAATATTGCTACAAACGTAAATGTTCTTAGATATCTGTACAATAAACATATACTAGTCAGTCAGTGATGACCAATCCTGTGTGTCGTTTGATGGTCACAGCATTAAGTTTTTTATACCAAGCTTAAATAATTTCGCATCAAACAGTGGCTGGTGTATTTGTACATTTACGACGATCTTTTTCAGTAATGGTCCAGCCCTTAGGCACTTAATTTGGCATCCATTAGTTTGAAATCAGGTATACAGAGAAATTATTTTAGATGGAAATTATATAGGAAATGATGAAACTTTGATGGGTTAGTTCTTTTCTATTCTACTGTATCTCAATCGATTGAGAGTTTTTTCTATGCATAGATTCACACACGCCCACACACAGTTAGGCATAAATGTTTCTCACGCCCACGTAATAGATTTTTCGGTCTGCCCACATTTACAGAATGTGACCACCCACGTATATAGCTGAAATAAAGATATATGAGTATAAGTCCTTGTAATGACTTAGTAGAAATTGGATAATTTAAGTAATGAATATATGTGATATTTGTGAATAGATTTCGAATTCATGACAGGTTTTCTCTCAAAATTTTATCTTCGACATTTTTTAGCGATCTTTCATAGTGTGGAGTCAAACTATTCTGAAGAATGAAACAAAAGCTAATATTTGCTCAGTAAATGTATGTATCAAAGACGAAGCCATCTTGGCTTGAAAGCAATCCTTTGCTAATTGTCTTTTTAAGTCTGATGTGTAGCTAAGTCAAACCAGGTGCAAACGGCTCAAATTTAGCATCAGGTTTTTAGCCCAACATTAGTCTTCTTATATAAATGTTTGCCTTTCTATAAATATAAAAGATTTAAGTAAAAAGTACTCGACAAATAGAACTCGTATATGAAAAGCATTGCCAAACAAAGAAAGATTCGGTTCATTCTGTTGAGCCAGTATGATAACTCTTGCTACACTTTATTTTTACAAGAGACAAATTAGACCAAAGACGGCAGGCTGTAGTGATATCTTGACGAGAGCTACTTTAACCTAATTTTCCATCTTGAGGTGATTTAATACAGGAAACATGGTCTTTTGGTGGATGACATATTTTTATATCTGCACACACTTATGTTGCATGTCTTTAGCTAAACATTTGTTACTTCCCTGACAAATGCTCAAATGAAGGCTATTTTCTGTTACTAGCAAAAAGTGATCTTGCTACTTCCATGCATTTGAACCACATTCATTGACTCAAAGTTCCAAATGTAAGAGAGCATTTTCCCGCAGCTATTTCCAAACAGCTGTTACTTGAAAAATTTGATGTTTAGTTTTTTAGATTAAAATTCAGTCGTCTATTTCATTTACTACAGTGTCTTCCATTCATATTACACATTGCCATTTTGTTGATTGGAATCATAAAACTTGTATTGAGTGGAAATTACAAATAATAAAGAAAACCAAGCATGCTACTCATGGATTCAGATCTTAATTGCGATCAGTTATGCTGATGGCACAGCCATTTAATCTCGTCCCAATAGTAAGTCCAGTCAGTTCGATAAGAGCGAATTGGTGACTAGTGTCAAAAACCACTTTCAATTTTTGTTAACTGGGGCACGTGTTAATTTTAATGCTTCCAAAAATAAACTAGTCCTTGAGAGATCCCTTTCTGCCTTCCATCGGCATGGATGATGCTGACCTTCAGAGTGACACGTTTTGCATTGTCGGGCTAAAGTTCTTGCTAGACATGAAGTGAAATACTACAGGGTGCGATGGATAAATTGTCAAAAATGCTGCAAAAATGTAAAAAGCAATGGCATCTCATTTTCACAGAAATATTTACCAAAATTATGCAAAAATATCAGAAAGTAAATCTGTTCAATAAATTCACAATTGGCATCCAGGCGACTTCGGAATCTCATACAACCCTTCTGGACGGTCTCCTTGTTTAAGGTGATGAATGCTGCCATAATCTTTGCTTTCAGTTCATCTTTCGTATTACAATACATTGCATGATTATATTGTCGTATAAATTATGCGAAAATGAAAACAAAACTGATATCGCATTTAAACAGACGTGTTTAAAATATTACATAAGAAATATCTTCAAATACTAAATAGTAAATTCGTTCAATAAAATCGACTTTGGCTTCAATCAGTTCCTCCATATGACTTCGGAATCTCCTACAACTCTTCTGGGCGGTCTTCCTCTTTAAGGTGATGAATGCTGCCGTAATCCTTGCCATCATTTTTGGTGTTATAAAGAGTTTTATGGTCTCTCGGTTAATTGCGCCACATACATAATAATCAAAGGGGTTGCAGTCTTGTGAGTTAGGTAACCACAGATGTAAGGGGTGATGTGGTTGCAGAAACTGTCTAAAAGGCATGACTGGATTCACCTCCTTGTGTCGCATGGTAGAGAGTCCAATGTTAGGCTCTTCCACTCACCACTCTCTTGACCCATGGCAGCACTACATCCTCAAGGCACTTGATGTAGTCCTTGTTGAGTCTGAGGACCTGTGGGAAGATGAATGGAGGAGAATGTTGCCATCACTAGTGATCACTTCAAACAACTTCGTAATCACCTTTAAACTCAACCAACTCCTTCCGCATCTCTTGCACTGTCTTCAAATTGACAACTAAACACACGGAAATGTTTGTATTGGTGCTTTCAGAGGGATTACCAAGCAGTACTGCATGCCGTTTCCAAATTTCTGGGGGTGCGAATTGGGTTCTTTTTCTCATTGACGGGGACCAACTAATCCAATTATCCTGTGCAAACGACAAAATTAAAATAAAAATTAAACAACGTGCGTGCGCGAAATTTAAAATATAAAATAGTGAAAATTTACCATGTATATTGAGTCCATTCCTAGGTCAACTGCTAAGAAAGTACCTTCACTGTGTAGTGCGACATAAGTTTCTCTCTAGAATCTACCGTACATATCAATTGTCCATGTTTAGAGTAGTGACTGGTGCTACTACTATCTATCTATCTATCTATCTATCTATCTATCTATCTATCTATCTATCTATCTATTTGAAATCTTAGAAATATTATTGGTCTTGATATTGCGTCAGGGCTTATTCCCTTTCGCACCGCCGTAAATTTGCTTCCGTCTGCATTTTCTATAAATAATTTCATGGTAATTGTTCTGATGAGCTTTCAATAATGTTTTCGTATTTGTTGTTGTGTCTGAATGAGTGCGTGTCAGTGTGCGTTCTTGGCATGAATGAATGAATAATATTATAGTCCCGCGTTGATTTCGGCCAGTGAACTGGTATTTCTGCCACATTTAGTGATTGTGGGGGGGGGGGGGTTATTACTAATATTATTTTTCTTTAGTTTCTTGTAAATATTTTGTATTCATATTGTAAATACTCATTGGGGTTAGTTTTTTAGAATTGTTATTTTATTCACCTCCCCCCACTGACACTGAATTGTAAATATGGGGACTCGTTAGTATTTACATAGAGACAGTGAGGTATTGTGGTGGTTGTAGTAAGAAAGGTACGTATGAATGTGGTGTTTTGGTGTATGGAATATTGTTCGTACGATTGGGTCAGTGTTTGCGGCTAGCTAAGTTATATTTAAGACAGAAGAAGACCGTCCTTTCCCCAATCCCCACTTTCGGCCTTGTGCCACATTTCTGTGTATTTTAACAGAATAAATATCACTTTCAATAATGTTACCTAGACTTAATCAATTCAAGCTCAGCACTAAATGTAACAGTAAATTTTATGCTAGCATTTTCTTTTCTCTCATCTCTCGCTTAGGGAAATTTCCTCTCCGGATCTATGTTTTCCGCTAAAATTGAATGTTCAAAAACGTAAATCCAATGCCAAAAGCTATTTACTGTCGTCCTGATTACTTTACTTTTGTACTTTCTTCTAATAATGTTGTTTTTGTAATTCTTCCACGCCCACAACCGCTTGTGTCTTAGTGGCTTTAATACCTTTCTAGAGGTGAACTCGATTAAAAATAGAAAAGAAAAAAAAGAGAAAAGTGCTAGTAAATAAGAGTTTTCTCTTAACGAATTAAAATGGGCTACAGTAAATATTCCGGTCTGGAAAACAAATTTGCTTATCGAGTTACGTCGATAGAGAGTAGTGAGAGAATAGTATAGCCGAATAAAGAGAAGAATTTTTTCAGTTTAAATATAAGGCTACCAAAGCGACTTGGGAGGCACATCCGGATACTTGTGAAAATTCTGAATCGGAGAGAGAAGTAGTGTAATATGTTAATCAATCTGAAGGTATTTCTAACAGAGACCGTCATGCAACTTGACGTGTTGCTTTTATTAAAACCTGTGTTTTTATCACAAACATTAGGTTGTGATGTATGTTCCTAGTCTGGATATGATGATGTATGTTCGTAGGCTTGATATGATGAAATATTTTCCTAGGCTGGATATGATGATGTAGGTTCCTAGACTGGAGATGATGACGTATGTTCCTGGACTGGATATGATGATGTAGGTTCCTAGGCTGGATATGATGACGTACGTTCCTAGGCTGGATGTGATGATGGGGGTCCCTAGGCTGGATGTGATGATGGGGGTCCCTAGGCTGGATGTGATGATGTAAGTTCCGAGGCTTGATATGATGATGAAGGTTTCTTGGCTGGATATCATGATGAAGTTTCCTTAGATGGATATGATGATGTATGTTCCGAGTCGGGATATGATGATGTATGTTCCGAGTCGGGATATGATGATGTATATTCCGAGTCGGGATATGATGATGTATGTTCCGAGTCGGGATATGATGATGTATGTTCCGAGTCGGGATATGATGATGTATGTTCCGAGTCGGGATATGATGATGTATGTTCGGAGTCGGCATATGATGATGTATATTCCGAGTCGGGATATGATGATGTATGTTCCGAGTCGGGATATGATGATGTATATTCCGAGTCGGGATATGATGATGTATATTCCGAGTCGGGATATGATGATGTATGTTCGGAGTCGGGATATGATGATGTATATTCCGAGTCGGGATATGATGATGTATGTTCCGAGTCGGGATATGATGATGTATGTTCCGAGTCGGGATATGATGATGTATGTTCCGAGTCGGGATATGATGATGTATATTCCGAGTCGGGATATGATGATGTATGTTCCGAGTCGGGATATGATGATGTATGTTCCGAGTCGGGATATGATGATGTATATTCCGAGTCGGGATATGATGATGTATGTTCCGAGTCGGGATATGATGATGTATGTTCCGAGTCGGGATATGATGATGTATGTTCCTAGGCTGGATATGATAATGTATGTTCCTAGATTGGAAATGATGACGTATGTTCATAGGCTGTATATGATGATGTATTTTCGTAGGCTGCATATGATGTATGTTCATAGACTGGATTTGATGATGTAAGTTCCTAGGGTGGATATGATGATGTAGGATCCTAGTTTGAATATAATGATGTATGTTCCTAGACTGGATATGATGACGCATGTTCCTAGGCAAGATATGATGATATAGGTTCCTAGTTTGGAAATGATGATGTATGTTCCTAGGCCGGATATGATGATGTGTTTTCCTAGGCTGCTTATAATGATGCATGTTCATAGTCTTGATGTCGGATCCTAGGCGGGATATGATGATGTATGTTCCTAGGCTGGATATTATGATGTACGTTTTTTATTTGGATATGATGATGTATGTTCCTAGGCTTGATACGATGTTGTAGGTCCTTAGGTTGGATATGATGATAGATTTTCCTAGGCTGGATATGATTATGTAGGTTCCTAGGCAGGATTAGATGATATAGGTTCCGAGCCTGGATATGATGATATCGGTTCCGAGTCTGGATATGTTGATATAGGTTCCGAGGCTGGATATGATGATGTATGTTCATAGGCTGGATATATTGATGTATGTACCTAGGCTGGATAGAATGATGTATGTTCCTTAGCTGGATATGACGATATATGTTCGTAGGCTGGATATGACTATGTATATTCCTAGGCTTGATATGATGTTGCATGTTCCTTTGCTTGATATGATATTGTATGTTTCTAGGCTAGATATGATGATGTAGGTTCCTAGTCTGGATATGTTGATGTCGATTCCTAGGCTTCCGGGATATGATGATGTATGTTCCGAGGCTGGGTATGATGTATGTTCCTAGGATGGATATGATGATGTAGGTTCCTCGGCTGGATAGGATTTTGCGTAAATTGGGATTCGATTTTTTCTACCCACAACACCCCAACGACAGAAATAAAAAGTTTCGTTGTATTCATTTTCTGATGAATCATTATTCGTATGTTATTGGATGAATTAGCTTGCGTGTCCGTCATCTAAAAAATAATCACAGAATTGTCCGTAATTCATCGGCAAATATTTGAGCTTTAACAACTTTAACAAAATATTGCAGTAACAATAACAATTACCAATGCAAGTCGTTTTTTTAAGAAGCCGATGCAAATGAAAAGATTTTAAATCAACAAGTTTTTTTCATTTCTCTGAAGACGTTTATATTCACAGTTTTTTAGCGGTTACCTTTCAATTATACATCTCTAAGAAATCGTTGAGATCTGTAATATTTCTCTTTCAACTATAACCTAATTTGCAAATAAAGGCTTCTGCCTGGTTTGTTTTAGCAATGAAATTACATTCTGTAATTCCTAAGTAAACATTGTACCATTCGATATATCTTTCTTACGTGGCTTGGAAATAATATGTGTGTTGAAGGTGAATATGACAATAAAGATGAGGACAACAGTCCAAACAATGTAAATAGTGTAAATAGTTACAATACCTCATCTCAGATATATAGACTGATGTTGAAGGTGAATATGGCAGTAAAGATGAGGACAAAAGCCCGACCAATGTAAATAGTGTAAATAGTTACAATTCCTCATCTCAGAAATAGAGAGAGATGTTGAATGTGAATATGGCAATAAAAATGAGGACAACAGTCTAAACAATGTAAGTAGTGTAAATAGTTACAATACCTCATCTCAGAAATATAGACAGATGTTGAAGGTGAATATGGCAATAAATATGAGGACAACAGTCCGACCAATGTAAATACAGTAAATAGTTACAATTCCTCATCTCAGAAATATTGACAGATGTTGAACGTGAATATGGCAATAAAGATGATGACAACAGTCTAGACAATGTAAGTAGTGTAAATAGTTACAATACCTCATCTCATAAATATAGACAGATGTTGAAGGTGAATATGGCAATAAATATGAGGACAACAGTCCGACCAATGTAAATAGTGTAAATTATTACAATTCCTCATCTCAGAAATATTGACAGATGTTGAAGGTGAATATGGCAAAAAAGATGAGGACAACAGTCCGAACAATGTAAATAGTTACAATACCTCATCTCAGAAATA
>OZ038491.1:13962521-13995021 GCA_964036315.1 Acanthosepion esculentum
AGATTTTGGAGGGTCAGACATCTACCATCGTATTATAGTTGTTGTTTTTTTTAATGATCTGACCATGTGCCAGCTGAAAAGACTTATTATACTGCTATGGTTGTCGAGACATTTTTAAATACACTTGTCAATGTTCGGGTTTTGAGTTTTACACTGTGCCTCATGATGTAGGACTTGTGTTATATGGCGCTATAAAGAAGTTCTGTGGCACGATGGTAATGCCATTGACGGACGTTTTTATACTGCAATATTGTTTTCCGTGTGTCAATATTTTGTTTTTACATTATCCATTATCTTATTTGTGTCGTCATTTCTACGTAACTAGGATTCAAGCTTCTTTTCATATGCTGCTCTTCGGTGTTCTAGTGATAAATTTCAGCAGTACCCTCTTTTTTACTTAACCGCCGAGCATTAATAGTAATTATACTGTTGCATTTACATTTTAAAAACGTCCAGAAATAGCAAATATTTAGGTTTTTAGCATGATAGATAAATACGAAGTCTTTCTGTGGGTAGGACCTTCCGTAACAATAATATCGTCCTTTCATGATGATGACCAATATATACCTGTTAAAATCATATTTCTTTAATTGACATTGGGAACATACATTTACGATGTTTTATGAAACAAATGAACATTTCATATTTGCTTACATTTACGAAGCGCGTCTTGGTCACCAACGTAACGATAGGAGATCTAAGGAAGAAAGCTTCTCTTGTTATGGGCATTACTATATCCATGATACAATAACACCCTAGCTCACAGACAGGACGGAACCGAATGTCTGAAAGGAAAAAGAATGACACACATGCTTTGTTCTCAGAGAGACTTTTATAATACTAAGACATGCACAAAACCATATATCAGAATATATATTAGACATACCTACATAGCAAAGCAAACTATAAGAAGGAACACAAAATAAAGTTCTGACATAATATAGAGATACTCCTGACCTGGAGAATCCATTTTTAGGAAACCATTTTCATCTATCTCCCAAAGGCAAACGGAACCATGTACTTGTAAGCTGCTGGGGGCGGAGAGATATAACCTCAGCATGGGGTCCTTTGACTCAGGCTAGAAAAAAACAAACTTCTTGTTTGGTTGCTGTTGATCAACTGAAAAATAACAGCCGATTTCGTCACTGTATGGAGTGACGTATCGAACCGGCCGTCATGTGATCCACGTGACTTATCTCCACAAAAGGTAGATAAGCGCTTTCGGTATCCCTACAATACCTTTCTCAAGAGTATTTGCGTGTAAGTGAATATAACGAACCCAACTGTAGTACTGTGGTCTCTCTAATTAAAAATACCAACCGCACCCCATGCATATCCAAGCAAACAACACCTGGTATTCCCAAGCGGTCACCCAAGAAGATACTGTCCGGATGTTGCATGTACGGGGACCGGTGTTTCAACGTTGTGACCGTAAGCATTTAAGCTTTATGCATAGTACCAGAATGACAGTAAAGTGTCATCATTTTACAGTTATATTTTTAGATGAAACCGTAAGTTCTATGCTAACAGTTTCTTCTTTTGCACTACTACCTTGTTAAAATTCTCCTTCTGTCTCTTGCTTTCCTGTAAACATTGATCTTCAAAAATATGACGGCATTTTCCATCATTTTCTTTTGTTTTCTTAAGACATGTTTTCTTATTGTCTTCTCTGCTTAGTGATTTTTTCTCAGTCTCTTACACTTTTAGTAACCTCTTGCATCTTAGTGACTTTATCGCTTTAATTCGGTTGAAATGATTCGAAATTTTACATTGATGAGTATTTGCCAAGAGGAAGGCCAATTTTAATGTTTGTAAAGTAATACTATGTTTATTTCAATATCGAAAAGTTAAAGGAAAATATTTCTTGTATGTGGTTAAGTACAGGAATATTTCCGTTACTTCTTCCTTCTAACGTGGTTAACCAGCGTACGAACGAACAAACAACATTTGCCAATACTCAATGGAATTTATACTCTTCTGCAGAGGTCAATCAGTGCGTTTTCATTTTCTTGCTTTTACAGAATCACCACGAATTTATGGGTTTCTAAACAAAAAAACATTGTCAATCAACTATTGATTCCATGTTTGTTACACGAATTTTACATCCTGTCGAAAGCTACTTTACAATCATTGACTTCCAATACGCACTTCGTTCTGGTGAATGTTTCCAGTTATCTGATTATATTTGACTGATCAAATAATTTCTTTACAACTTATTGACCAGTATTACTCGGAAAGACACCAGAGAATTCTGAAAATGCCATTCATAATTCCATCTCTGACGGTAATGTCATAAAATGATGAACTAAAAGATCTTTTATTTAGCCATGTCGTCTCGACCTTACGAAAGGTCGGTTTTGAAGAATGTAGAGATTCAGGAATTTCTCTTACAGTGAAACAAGAAATATGGAATTTCTGTAAATTGCATAATTGTCGGAGGGGTGGGAAATGATTAGTAAATCGTTGTCAATAAAGTTTTCATTGAGATAGGGATTTCAGCCTTAACCCTCACTGACATACCTATACGCATACTAGTGTATATTTGAGCACCTACACACACACACACACACACATATATATATATATATATATATATATATATATATATATATATATATATATATATATATATATATTATGAAATGGAAAAAGTCCGACAATTATTTAAGACATTTTTATAGATACAAATATTTAAGTAAATGCTCTGTTTATAATAAACAGTATTAACAACATTTACCGGCCTGAATATCCGAGAAATTTTTCATAGTAATCGTAATCTGTTTCATGCTAGTGCAATCGTCAGGCAACTGACTATTGCACTAGCATGAAACAGACTGCCGCCTCTAAGTGTTGACTTCTATGTTCACTTTTATATTTTATATTTACACACGCTCTATCTCTGATATTGAGCACTTTATCCCATAAATATAGCACACTTTATTTCTTCATATATATATATATATATATATATATATATATATATATATATATATATATATATATATATATATATATATATCAGGTGGCCACTCGTTTTCGAGGATACCCATCTATTAGGGCGGCTAGCTAATTCATATTGCGGACACTAACTCAAGCACATCTGTATTTCTTCAATACCGACATATACTGCAACGATGCTGAGTAGACATTAGTTGCAGTTTATGGGAGAGAATGTGTTATCTAGCGTGATCAAAAATCTGAACAAGGCCAGCACAAAAAAAACCTCGTTCACGATGACTTGTGACTTCGTGCAAACACAGCTATCGATGGCCCCCAAGGGTTCCGTGTAGCCAATTTCACTCACAAGGCTTGGGTCAGGCAAATTCCAAACGTGCCGCATGCTGTGACCATCCACTTCCAGACCGATAACATCAGGAAGTCTACTTCCTGACAAATCAACCGTGGTGAGATTCGAATCCGGGTCACATGGTCATAAATTGAACGTTCTAACCAATCATTCGGCTATATATATTGATTTCGACGTATGAGGTTCCGACGACTACGAACTAATTATCTGCATGCCTATGACGGGCATGACATTTGAGGCCGGCTCGAGAATTGCACAAAAGACCACGAAAAGTACAGGAGAAAACTATTGCATAGAAGTGCAGCAGGAACACTGTCAGCTGTTTTATTTCGCTTACTTTTTTCACGCAGTCGAATGATGCTATATGCTTGAAGGTACTTTATATATAAAAAATAAAGGAGTTTCTAATATATGTATATGCGTGTATACGTGTGTATAAAAGTATATATATATATATATATATATATATATATATATATATATATATATATATATATATATATTTATATATATATGATACAAACATAGTTTCAAGGTATACTATATATATGAATTAAATTACTCGCTATCAGGGATACAGCGTACGCAAATATAAAAAGAGGATATTCAGAACAATACCTGGTGGCACCAGTCTGTTTCATGCTTAGACATAACCTTTTTTATTTCACACACACACACACACACACACACACACACACACACACACACACACACACACACAATAATATATATGAATCTATCTATCTATCTATATATATATATATATATATATATATATATATACAGTGTAACCCGGATATAAGAGAGTTGTCGGAACCGAATACGAAGTCTCTTATATCCGGGTTTCTCTTATATCCGGGTTTGGTCTATTATATATACATTAACACAGGCTCTAATTTGGGACCAGATACCATCTCTCTTATATCAGGGTTTCTCTTATATCCGGGTATCTTATATCCGGGTTACACTGTATATATATATAGATAGATAGATAGATAGATAGATAGATAGATAGATATATCAAACAGGTATAGAAACGCTTTCTGATGTCTGGTCATAGGAGATGATTAGGTAATTTGATTTATAATCCGCTCTCATCCTCTGAGAATCCGAAGCATTACAAGTTATATGATAATTCAAATAACGCAACGACAGACCTTAGATGCAATTTCAATTTTAAAGGAAATCTGGATGAACAAATAATCACCAATATTTTGTAAATAAAAAATAAGTTACGAATATTAAACTCTAAATGTAACCATGCATTATGCCCAGAAACTAACTTTGCGTGCTCATATATTGAATCACATTTATGTGTTTGTCTATTATGACGTGTTGTCTGTATGTCTAGCCACAAATAAACCTTACATCCTTGTCCATTAAATCTATCATCACGACCCTGTCAATGTAACTGACACTGTAGTCATATATTGCACATCTTACTCGCGCTCAGAAAAATTTAACCTATTTCTAAAATCAATATGTGTCGGTTTAGACATATTTTCTCCGTTTTTTCTTTGAATAATGTTGTTAGTTTCTAGATATGGTGGATGGCTACATGTAGAGTTTAATATGCGTAACTTTATTTTTTTAATTACATAATAAAATGGAGATTAATTGTTTATCCTGAGTTCCTAAAAATCTAATACTTATTTGAAAGGATTAATAAATTGTCTCTAGGGTCCGTCTTTGCGATATTTAAATTATCATATACTTCTAGTTTGATTGACCATTACATCTTACGTACAGATATCCCCCCCCCACTGTGGGTAGTGGTTTTACTTACAAGACCATCACTTGACAAGCCACTAGAAGTGTTGAAACTAAATGTCTATTTTCGTAGTAATAAAATACATGTTATAATTATTAAATAAATATTATTCGCCCTACTCTGTATTGAGCAATTCTTTAAAAAATAGTGTTTTTGGTTACTGGAAGTTTATCCCGTCTATAACAACATTATATTATATATATATATATATATATATATATATATATATATATATATATATATATATATATATATATATATATATATGAGCTTTAGACAATGTATGTATATATTATAAATTAACTGATTTAAAATATGTTTTGTCGCTACACAGTCATAACCAAGTTTCAAAAATGGAAGCTAAAAAGTTGTTACGTTTAGGGATGGGTAGGGATGTATTTTTCAACGAATTCTGACATCCGTTAAATACATGTCGTCTGGGTTTTTGAAATTTTATTGTTAACGCCAAAAATTATTTCGGAATTTTACTATTTGTATACTTAAAGCTTGTTGGGGATGTTTAGGTTAGAATACGTTTTATTTAACTACAATTTTAAAATATTTTCACTTTTAATTTTAATAGACTATATTTCTTTTTAAAACAAGTAAATATAATCGAATTACTTACAGTATCTAAAATTATTTTCCAATAACAAATATAAGCATGTATAGGCCACATTTTTTAAACAATTTATTTTTAAATATTATTTAAGGAAAATTTTTGAAAATGACGGCAAAAAATAGCTATTCATTTCTCTGATTCAGTAATTTTTTATTTTTTATATTTTATATATAAACCTAGTAATATATAGTTTTTCATGTATGTATAAAGGACGTGGGCCATATATTGGCCTACATATTTTAGCTTTTCGTATTAATTTCTATTTTACTGTAGGTGTTTTATTGGATTATTTTTAGTGCCAGAAGTACTTTGAGAGAGATGTTTAGGTTAGAATACGTTTTATTTTATTTAACTACAATTTAAAAATATTTACACTCTTTTATTTTATAGAATTATGTATGTATATATATGTATGTATGTATATATATATGTGTATATATATATGTATATGTATATATGTATATATATGTATGTATATGTATATGTATGTATATATATGTATGTATAGATATATATGTATATATATATATATGTATATATGTAGATATATACATATATACATATACACATATATATATATATACAAACATACATATATATATACATACATAACTATATAAAATAAATATATACTCTACTAAAATTGTATATATATGTATATGTATATATATGTATGTATATATGTATATATATACATATATATGTATATATATAAATACATATGTATATATATAAATATATATGTATATATATATGTATATATAAATATATATATATGTATATTATATATGTATAAATATATATGTATATATATGTATATATATAAATATATATGTATACATATATGCATATATATATAAATATATGTATATATATAAATATATACGCATATATGTATATATATAAATATATACGTATATATGTATATATATAAATATATACGTATATATAAATATATATGTATATATATAAATATATATGTATATATATATATATATATATATATATATATATATATATATAAATATATATATTTGTATATTGTGAGCTTTAGACCATGCTTTTCTTTCAATATATGATTCTAAATACATTTTTTTACTGTCCAAATACTTGTTTCACCTTACTGTATACACACAAGCACACACAAGCACACACACACACACACACACACACACACACACACACACACACACACACACATATATATATATATATATATATATATATATATATATATATATATATATAACAAATATATACAATATATAAAAAACAAGTCTGATATATGCTTTTTTTTGTCAGATTTTGGTAATTTATTCGGTCTGAGAACATTTGGACATCTGGTCTTATGTAATGAGACAAATAAAAATATATTTTAACATACTGTTCACCTTATATCAACGACAAAATATCAGGCTTCGAGAATTTATATCCGTCTTTTCATTTCCTTATTCTTCAAGGAAATTCACTTAATCCGTTTTTGTTCTATTTTGAGTGGTTCAAATCAAAATCGTCCAAGAGAAAAATTGAAAGTGACTCTTTAAAAATAGTCAAATATATATTTGCTTCATTTAATGAAATATTACCACAGTTGTTCTTTTAAAAAATATTTTCGGAACCAATTCAAGATGGCCGGCCAATTTATAACTTAAAGGACACATTTATTCAAATCAAAATAGAATATAAAGTTTTCATTAAAATTTAGCTGAAGTAGAAAAAGTATTTTCAATTGTCATTTTTTTTTTTTGAAGTGACAAAAATATTACTGTTGTACGGAGGGAAAATATACATTTCAAATTTCAGTCTTTAAGAGAATATTACGGTCACGATATGTTATATTTGAATTTGCCATCCAATTTAATATCTCGGTGTATTTCCTTCATTTATTCAAAATGAACATCGAAAATTACTGATCTAAGTTTGAAGAAAAATAAATAAAAAGTACGTTTCGATAGCTGTCAAATACCAGAAAAATTGAATAAATAGTTTTATTTTAAATATCTATCACATATTTCTTCAATTTGACCTTTCGAAAATAATTAGTTACATTTCATTTTGATGCCACAGTGATCATATCAGCACAGAAACAAATCTGCAAAATCTCCTACAGAAGATAGTGAATGAAATCGAAAAGAAAGAATTAAACATCAACTGTAAAAAGACAAAATACATGGTTGTTAGGAAAAGAATGAACCCAAAGTACGAATTGAAAATTGTACATTTTCTTTTTAGCATTCAACCCCAAGCAAGGCGGGAAGCCACTAGCACGCCAGCGGTTACAGATAGTTGGAGCGACAACAAAGAAGAGTGATAGAGGAAAGGATGAAGAGACGGTTAGGGGATAGAGCAGGGCATCTGAAAACGTCGATTGACGTTACATTTGAATAGTTGGAGATTATAGTTATCAGAAAAACAAGAAATGGGGAGGGAATTCCACAGGCGAGAAGTGCGAGACATGAAGCTATTGGAGTAGAAGAGACGGCTACATTTAACAGTTTCGACAGTGAAAGGGTGAGAGCGAGATGACAGCATAGTTGAGCGCTTAAATTTCTGAAGTCTGGGAATCAGTGAAAGCAGCTCATCGGAGCATTTGCCATGAAAATATTTGTAAAATAGACAGAGAAGCAACTGTGAGAGAGCGACTGCAGACGAGATGCCAGATCAGGGCCAATTGGATTTCATCAAGGACCTTGAGACAATTAGAAGTGGTTCCAGACCATATATGGCAGCAAAACTACATGCAAGGGCGAATGGTTGATTTGTAGATTTGAAGCCAAAATAAAACAAGTGCAGACATTTAAATATCTGGGAAGTGAATAGGACGGAAAGTGTGAGACTGGAATCAGAAGACGTATTAGGATAGCCAAGTAAGCATTCCAAAAGCCATGCAGAATTCTATGCAATAGAAAAAGTGGTTAAAAACAAAGAAAAATATTAAACTGTTACGTGATATCTGTTCTCCTGTATGGCGGTAAATGCTGGACAATCTCCTCAAGCATGAAGAAAAAAGTTACTTGCATTATTTACACTATTCAGAATGTTATCACCATTTACATTGCCACATTCTCAACGATTCGGCCGTTGTAATCTATGGCCTTCTACAGGTGATTGGAATCACGAACCAAAACCTTTATTTCGTCCACCGGGTTGGATTGTTCTAGTTCTAGTTCCACGTGCCATGTCTCTCCCGGATGTCTCAGTTATTTTCCTTTAGCTCAACTCTCCAAATTTTTTGGTTCATCACTGCTGTGGCCTGCTATTGAGCTCACAACCCTTTGGGTCTAGTCACTGGAACTAACCAACGTCTTTATCCACTGGGACATGAGATATATAAAGATAATAAACTTGAAGCAAACGAAATGTGGTTCTATAGAAGGATGCTGAGTATACCATGTACCGAACATGTGAGCAGCAATGAAGTTGAGAGAAAATCTAAAAGAAAAAGGAAACTTATACTTAATATCAGGAAGAGAGAGTTGAGGTTTGTTGGGCACATAATGAGGAAGAAAGACTTGGAAAAAATCTGATACTCACGGGACAAATAGAGGGCGAAATGGACAGAGGAAAAGAACACATAACTTACCTGGTGAGATTGATTAAACGTATGGCGCAACAGGATTTAGGACAAATATGAGAAATATAAGATTTATTAAGGGCTACAAGGGACAGGAAGTAGTGGAGAGCCATAATCGCCTACGTACTGAGAGGACACGACACATAAAAAAGAATTATTATTTTTCTTCTTCTTCTTATTATTATTATTAACTGCTTTATCAAGATTTTATTAGGTCTTGTTGCTTTGATCAAATATAAATGAAAATTGTTCCTAAGAAATTAATGAAATACATTTACACATTATATGAATATTTCTCTTTTGTAGCTTAAATCGAGATGAATGTCCTGAGATTTGTTTCATATGTGTATCAATTTTTTAAACCTATTTATTGTGTCGTAAAAACTAATGGAAAATGGTTGTGTCACAGTTGTAATTTTTTTTTATCATGTATTATATTTAGAGCAAGGAGGCGCGGTGATAAATAGTGGATCGGATTAAGGAACCGGAGAGCTGAGTTCGAATTCAAGTCGAATCCATTATATTCACTTACGTGCGAATACCCTTGTTAATGGTATGAATCATCTTCTTCTCATCCAGATATGGGAAAATAGCAGAACAGATCGGGTTCTATAGCCTTGGATGGCAACTGGTCTACAGCAGAAAGAAATGACAACCTACTACCGGAAAACATCTGCTTCGTTAGTCATTTATCGAAAGATAAGTCGCCTAAACGTGTCTCACGCATGACTCATGACTGACTGACTGATATTTAGAGCGTTTTATCTAATTCTATCATGGAAATAGTTCTAGCTGAAGTCATTATTATTATTATTATTATTATTATTAAACAAATGGTTGACGTAACTCTTCCAATACTTTTGAATATTTAGAAAAAATAGCGCGATTTCAGAAAAAAACACAGTGTTTAACAATGCTTAACAATATTTCAACAGCATGTCTGTCTTCTTCAAGTTATATTTAAAAATTGCATACAAGTATAAAATATATAAAAAGAAATCTATAAATAATTATAATTCTTTGTACAAATGTCGCTTGTCTTCACAAAGCGGCTGTACTGGTAATGAATGCGTCAAAATGAATGAAAGGCCGTTAGCGTGAAGTCATTCAACTGAAATGTGCTTAATGTGATGGTGATCTCGTTCATCTTGAAATTTTCCTTTAGTTTATTTTTTATTAAGAGGAATTAATCAAACAGGTTTTGTATAAACCCTATGCAACTCTCCTGTCATTGTGTTCATTCCCCCGGGGCCGGGAAGTTAGTACTTTGCATACGCAACTATACTCCTGTGTTTTACGGTCGGTAAATTCTGAATATTTTTTCAGAATATTCACTTTAATCAGCTCCGTTGATGTCACGTTGTTATGTCTGACATCATGCATCTGGTAAAAGAGTATGTATTAATTCCATTAATTAAACCCACAAGTCGTATTTGGTATACTGGGCCGCGTATAATAAATTGGAAACAGTATAATTTTCCACCTTCTGAAGAATTGATTTGAATTTATGATAGAATTGAATTTTCCCTTCTATGAATGTTTTCTGGAGTACAACAACCCTAAACTCTTCATAGATTTGAGTGTGAATGCTTGCATTTGTTGAAATTTGTTTGATGTTTTGATTTCGTTTGAAAGAAACGCTAGGCAGGTTGGGAAAATATGTTTAAAACGCGCATACTTTTGTGAAATTGCATTCATTGCTGTCGCGTAGAATTTTCAAAATTGCAGCAAAATTTCAGTGCCAGTTGGTGACCAATGGAATTATGTAAGAATTTTGATTACGGTTTTCGGTGTGGTTTTTTTTTTGTTTTTATTTGAGGAAAAACAAATCAATGTTCCTTTCTACCTATTTCATTGACGATTTTGTAGCTGCGCTTAACATAATACCGAATGAAATCATTAACATTCTTCAAATAATCTTTTATGTCCGTGAAAATTCGCATTATGCGCAAGAATTGGCACCATCGGTTTGCTTTTATAGTGTGATAAAGAAATTCAGAACGCGGTGAAGGTAAATGTAATGATGTTGACTTGCAAAATAGTTCCCTCATTAGACGTCTCCTTGTCAACTTAACTCTAGGTTCTAAACATGTAACAATAGTTATGGAGAAACTGGATGTAAATTTTATATGTGATGGAAAATTGTTCTTTTGTGCAAAGTAGTACAGAACTGTAGAAATTTTAGCACAATTTCTCGTGTAACTTCCGATATGAAGAAAATATTAGCAATAAATCACAGTCAAATTGTGGTTCACGGTTGTGCTGTTATTTAAAAGCTTCAACTAGTTTTTCTTCGAAGTTTGTCAAAAAAAAACATTTGCAATATGAACTTCATTCGGGAGCACCATTGCGCATTTCTTTGGTTGTAAGACTTTTGCTAAAATTTCATCGTGTTGCTTTCGAAGACGAACCGTCCGGAATGGTTTATTTTTCTTTCGAAAGCTTTGCTGCCTGCCTCAGTCACACCATCGGGATTCATATTAGGATGAAGAGATGAAACATTTATGGTGTCCATAAAGCAATCTTGAATATCATTTTTTAGTTTTGAGATTTTATATATTTTAGATATAAATCAAATGTGTTCCGGATATAAGACTGAGACCTTTTTGCTATAGTAAATTTAAAAAAAACAAAGCAACTAACCACTCAGAGATTTTTGCCGTATAACCCTCATATTCAATACAAATGGAACGTAGAGGATGAAAATAATCAATTTCTTGTGTATATTTGGAAGGCCATACAACACTGGTGTTCTTTCTCTGAATGTAATATTTTAGATTCTGTATCATTGAAAAATCTGTTTACTTTCCTTTCAGAAATGAACTTGTCTAGCTTTTTCCTTTAATATGGGTTTGTGTCTATTAATATTCCTTCATAACAAATTATGCCCATTAAACCTTTTCAACAAGATTTTCATTATCCATAATGAAAATGACATCTTATCTCTTCACAAACCTAAATATATTATCTCACACATACACACACACACACACACACATATATATATATGTGCGTGTGTGTATAAAAGTGTGTGTATATAAATATAAATAAATATATATATATATATATATATATATATATATATATATATATATATATAATGTGTGTGTGTGTATAATATATTATATATATTATTATTTATATATTATATGCGCGGTACTTATTAGAAAGCGCTCATTATCAGAGATAGAGCTAACATATTTGGTTGGATTGATGTGATTTTGTGACCCTGGGTTTCACGCTTTTGCGATCGTCAGACAAACTGATTATTTTTTTTTTAATTTTGGATTTATGTAGATTGCGTGTATTGGTATTATTGTGGAAGTGGGGGGATCGTCGTCGTGATGTCACTCATGCCAACGCAAACATAGATGCATGTGCGTACACCCACTGAGGTACGCAGACACATAAAGACACGCTCACCTGCCAGGGCTCATACAAACATAAACATATGTGGACAGTATTGAGCTCACATATGTATGTATATGTGTGAAACAAGGGTCACAAACTCACATCAATCTAATGAAATGTATATATATATATATATATATATATATATATATATATATATATATATATATATAAGTGAACATAGAAGTCAACACTTAGAGGCGACAGTCTGTTTCATGCTAGATGCAATCATCGGGCCACAATATTTATTACCGTGATATACAGTAAATATGGCACAAGGCCAAAAAGGGGGATTGGGGAAGAGGAAGGTCATCACTTGTCTTAATCTTAAACTTAGCTAGTCCCGAGCACTGACCCAAACATACAAAACAATATTCCTTCCACCAAAACGCCACATTCATACTTACCTTTCATGCTACATCCACCAAAATACCTCTTGGTCTCTATGAAAGTCCTAAATAACCCCATATGTACAATAAAGTCTGTGGGGGGCGGGAGTAAAAATTTTAAACAATAAATTATCCCCAATGAATATATACAATATGACTAAATATATGTACAAGAAAATCGTTAGGCCACGAGTGCTGTTATTTTTCTCGGCTATTTATACATACGGGTCAGTGGTGCATTGTGGGTAGTCTATTTTAGCGGTTATCTTACCGGAAGTCATTTATTTGTTTATTTATTTATTTGGGTCAAATTATTTTGCTTGTTTTTATTTATTTTTATTTTTATTTGTAATCTTATGTATTTATTTATTTATTATTTTTATTTGATCGGTATTTTTATAACCGTAGTAAAAATTTGTTTATATTGCTTATTTAATAGTCTTGTTTTTGTTTGGGAAGATAATTAAAGCTATTTGTTCAATTTTGTGGTTGATTGTTGTGGTTTGTTCTAACTATTATTTTGGTGGGAACAGTTTTTAATTTATTTATTTGGATTGATTATCTTTATTTGTTTTTTTTTTCTAAACGGCTAGTTTATCGGTATCGGTTGTTAGTTTATTTATATATTTGGATGTATTTAGATCAATTTATTTTACTTTTTCCTCCTCATGCTGCTTTCAGTGGGCTTTCAGTTAGCTTGGTGGCGTAGATCTATCTAAGTTCCTCACCGACAGCCGAGGACCACGGAATATGGTGTGGGTTGCCCTCAGTGGGAGCTAACTATACCATCTAAAGGGTGAAAAAAATAGAAGACTGTTGTGTCATAGTCACTGTTTTTTTTTTCAGTTACATTGTAGATACAATAAAAAATAACTACTAGAAAATGTTTTGGTTTGAATTGTTTTACGGCGTATCAATCACAATGGGTTATTTAATGCCGATAAAATTTCATTTTTTTCCCAAAATGTACAGCTGGTAATTTTTTCAGAAATGTATAGCTGGTAATATTTTTTAAAAAATGTATAGTTTGGTTTGTTTTGTGGCATATTAACCTCAATGGGTTATTTAATTCTGACAAGATTATTATTTCTGGTAATATTTTGTTTTTTCAAATATTTATTGCAGATACTAATTTTTTTAAAAAAGTATTTCTGGTATTAAAATCTTTTTTTAATACTTTCATAGTGTTTTGAGTTAGGTTGTGGAGTCAACTATTTGCCCATAGCTGGGACCCTAACAGGTGCTACCACGCCGGGTCAGGGTGGACCTGGAAACTCCAGAAATTAAGAGGTGGTTCCACGTTCTTCAAAACCTCCTGAACAGAAGTCTTACTGCTGGAGGTACTTTATCGTCATACCCAGGACGACTATTGGAATATGACACTCATATATAAAATAGAAACCTCATTTTACCTTTTGATTCTGATACAAAATTATAAATGTATAAATACATAATATCTAATTCTTTTGCATTTCAATAATGAATCAGACATTTATAACAATGAAGCAGGTTTTTGTTACTCTCTAGGGAGACATAGACTTTAGAACTTATGATTTGTTTCGGGTTTTATATACTGAACAACAAATAAACGAATATCTTTATATTAAAAATGATCCATGACAGCCAATTTATCATTCTATGGATATTTATTCTTAAGTAATGGTAATGTCATTGAAGTTAAACAAATGAATCAAATACAGTAGACATAGAGAATGAATAACTTAGCGACGGTCACACCAGTATTAAAAAAGAAAGGAGTAGAACATGAAGTTGTATGTTAAGTAACTGACAATGAAATTACATTTCGGTAATAAATGAGCCAGAAGAAGTTGAAATGCCATTAAACAAACAAACGCAAACCCAAACAGGTAACAATGCAGAAGAATAATTTACGAAAATGACAGCCCCTTCTCAGTGCTACTCATTAGTGAAAAAAGCGGAAATGTGTGGCAGATGCTAAATTTACAGAATTTTTAATTGAAAAAAACAAAAATAAGTTTATTCCTGTGCATTAAACTCAAGTTTTCACAAAACAGGATTCTGTGAATTTTTTATTACACCTAATACATTCTCCTTGCTTTTAAAATAAACTGGACACTCAACTTATACATTTCTTCCCCTGATGTGTGGGGAGAGAGATAGAGAGAGAGCGAGAGGGGAGAGATAGAGAGAGGGAGAGAGATATGGGAGGGACGTTTCCAAAATGGGTCCCAGTTTTCTCGTTTTCTCTAGTTCCTTTTGTAGATATTTTGATCTATAAGCTTGCCTCCAACCAGAGAAAATATTGTAATCTTTATTCTAAGCAGCTGTACATGAAAGAGAAAATCTGAAATAGCGTTGAATTATTTTTAAAACAATATACCACTTTATTTCTTAGCATCTTTAAGCGACACTCTCGGATAGGATATATATATATATATATATATATATATATATATATATATATATATATATATATATATATATATATATATATATGCAGTAGCGAGCGTAAAGATCAGAACGATGTTAAGAAAAGGTCTAAATGTGAAATAACTTTTTATTTTAAAGCTTCATAGAAATTTTTTCAAGGAGAAATAAGGATATAAAGGTAGGTTCGTGAGGTTGCTTTCTTTTTCTGCTTCTTTGATAGCATACAAGTCCATGGTGCCGTTTCCCGTGTGCTTTGTCAGGAAATCCTCCTCAAACTCTAGGCTTGACTTATTTGGAGTATCCCTGTTTAACTTCCCACTTAGAACTGATTCTCTATTGAGGGATTTGCATGTAACCTCTTCCATTGTTTCTTCTATCATCTCTAACCTTGATTGCCACAAATTATGTGGACCCAATGGCATCCCTATAATAGTCGTTAAGAATTGTGCCCCAGAACTGGCCCCTGTTCTCTCTAAACTTTATAATAAATGCCTCGCTACCTTCTGCTTTACTGTTTGATGGCAGGCATCGTGAAAGAAAGAAATAAAGAGAGAGATAGAGGGAGATAAGGAGAGAGAGAATGAGTCAGAGAATGAGTGAGAGAAAGAGGTAGAGAAAGCTAGGGAAAAAGAGAGTGATAGAATGTGAGAGAAAGATATAGAGAGAAAGAGGTAGAAAAAAAGAGAGAATGAGAGAGAAAGAGAAAAAGATGGAGAGATTGAGAGAGAAAGAGAAAAAAGAGGGAGAGAAAGAGATAAACAGGGTGAGAATGAGATATAGAAAGAAAGAGAGAAAAATAGGGAGAGAATGAGAGAGTATGAGAGAGATAGAGATAGAGGGGAAGATAAGGAGAGAGAATTACGGAATGAGAGAGAAAGGGGGAGTGAAAGAGAAAGCGATAGAAGGAGAGAGAAATTGAGAGAAAGAGAGAGAAAGTGAAAAAGAGGGAGAGAAAGAGAGAGAAATATAGATTGGGAGAAGGAGAGATTGATTATCCTTATGAATTTTTTGTTCCATATTTGCTGGTAATATTTTTTTTCAAAAATGTTTTGTTTGTAATATTTTTCCCAAAAATGATTTGCTGGTAATAATGTATTACTAGTAATCATTTTTTCTTCAAAAATGTATTTCTGGTAATATTTAAAAAAATGTATTGCTAATGTTAAAACTTATTTTTACACTTTCATAATGTTTTGACCCCAGATTGGGAGTTAGATATTCGTCCATATCTGGAATCCAAACAGGTGCTACCACTCCGCGTCAGAGTGGACCTGGAAACACCAGCAATTAGAAGGTGATTCCATGATCCTCAAAACCTCCTGACCAGAGGAATTGCTGTCGGATGTCTTACCCAGGACGTAGTGATGCTACAGGGGTGGCATCTCTTACTAATGACCTGAGAAAATTCTAATGGGAAAATGTGGTTGGGTACAGAAGGTGCCAGAATTAATCTCTTGTAAATCGGTGAACTGGCTATATACAATAACATTGGTGAACCAACCCGATATGAAACTCGCGAAAAGTATCCCAGAAAAGTTTTAGCAAGGGAGTAAGTGCAGTAACCAAGTATATCCCACCCCAAAAGTTTATCAGATACCAAAGACGATTGTTCTCTTGATGGACGTACCAAACATTTCAATTATTCTATGCTTTCATGACAGGTAAGACGTCATCAGTAGACGTAGGAGAGAGACTGTGCTTTAATTGTTGGCCGGTGGCAAAAACCCTGAATAAACTGAGGTAATCTATAAAGGTTAGGGCAAATGTATACACCTTTGTCCGCATTCAATATTTGCATGATATACCTTAAATTGTTCAAACCCTAGAGTCAAGCAATAGAGATATTTTCCTTGCTTTTTCTCTGGGGAGAAATCTTTGAGAGAAGGTAAGAAAACAATGAAGAGAGAATTTAGCGGTCAAAGTTCAAATATGCAGACGAATAGAATAATGGAGAAAAATCATAAGATCAGGAAATGAAAATAATATATATATATATATATATATATAAGGTTATAATGTTTTGAACATTTCTATTTATTTCCAAAATATGCAATCACACCTCGACTTCCGCTGGCTTAAATTTGGCGCATTTCAGCACTCGCAAATTTATTATCAGTAATTAAATTGGAGAATTTTTTAGTTTTGCAGCTTAATGTTATTCAATCATAGAGAGATTGAGCCAATCAGTGATCGTATCAGTTAATTGGCATTAAAATTAACATAGATTATTAGTAAAACGAACCTGACGTGGGATCAGCAAAGACACCACATAAAAACACAACTTGCTACAGAAGGCACAATAGTAATTCTTAGGGCGTAGTCATGGTCCTATATTCCACAGAGGGGTTCAGTTGTACATAGGAGTACAGAGAGTAGCAGTAAAATGAACCCACCGTCCTATTTTCCACTGGGAAAAATAAAATAGCCGAAAACAATATCTTTATATATCAGCTAAAAGAAGAGAAAGAATAAAATACATTTTTCTCGTTTTGTCCCAAGAGGACATTAAAATTGAGGAATGATGTTGTAAACAAACTCAACGCCTGAAAAACCAAAATGGAATTCAATATACATTATACGATTTTTATACTTAGGAACAAATTTAGCATAAGTCGATCATAGAAAGTTTTCCTTTGTCGAGGTTCAAAGGTTAAGTTCTATGAAATATCGAAACCATGATGAGACTGAAGTGAGAAATGACCAAGAAAGTTTGTTTGATTCTCAGTAAAAATCAGATTCCAAATGAGAAACGAAATCCAAACATTGATGCTGTTCTAGGATCAGCGCATTCGGTCCACGTTCAGTCTGGAAGAAGATGATGAGATACAATTAGATTGTGCAACTTTACTAGTGTTTAGTAGAAGGCTGTAGAAAAATTAAAGAATATAAATTAATAACCGGGCGTGAACCATGAACAACATGAATGTTGCTTAATTTGGGGGTCAGTCAAACGTGTAAACGCCAGAAAAGTATCGGTTTCAATTAATGTGATTTATATAAAATCCTTAAACGTTTAAATAAAATGTATTTATTTATTTGAAATTAATAGATATTCTTCATTCTTGGTTGACATGAATTGGAAAGACTATATTGAATCCATTACTAGGTAAGCTAGTAAGAAAGTTGATTCTTGTTAGACATTTTTTCTCCAGAATCTATTTTACATATCTATAAGTCTACCCATGCTTAGAGAATTTCTGCCATATATGGTCCTGTGCTCCTGATGTATATTTAGAGATCCTTGATAAAATCCATCGAAGTACTTTGAAATATTATTGGCCATGATCTGTCGTCTTGGCTTCATTCGCTTTGCCACTGCTGAAAAGTTGCTTCCCTGTGCATTTTCTATAGATATTTTCATAGTAATTGTACGGATGATCTTTTCGCTATCGGACCTAGACTTTATGAATTTAATCGCTGTAATAGATTAGCAATAAGGTCTCATCAATTTAAAATTGAATTGGCTCGATGCAACCGAAAGTTCTATGATAACAGTTTGTTTATTCTCGCTTGTAGAAATCATTTCCGGCTTCATACTTTCCAGCCAACTTTAATCTTCAAAATTTCTCGCTCCTCAATACTGTTTCTGTTTTCTAATTATTGTCCTTCTCTCTTAGTGGCTTTGCTACCTTGCTTGGGGTGAATTTGATTTCTATCAATGTTTTTTTAATTAAACCAGTTCAGATTACATTTTTAATGTTCCCTTTATTGGAAGAAAATGAAACAGATATTTTGTATGTATAGATTTTTTGTTCTGTAAAATGCAACCAAGTATCATTTGGTCGCCTCAGAAAAGTGTAATGTACTTTTGTATCAGGCATTTGTCTAATTGCTATAAACGCAGTGGGTACTGGTTGATTGATTGATTGATTGATTGATTGATTATTTAACCAGCATATCGACCTTCGTTGGGCCATTCAATGCTGAAAAAGTTTTTTTCCAAAAAGTATAGTTGGTAATATTATTTTTCAAAAACGTATATCTGGTAATAATATTTTTCCAAAAACGTAGAGCTGGTAATAATATTTTTTCAAAAACGTAGAGCTGGTAATAATATTTTTTCAAAAACGTAGAGCTGGTAGTAATATTTTTTCAAAAACGTAGAGCTGGTAATAATATTTTTCCAAAAACGTAGAGCTGGTAATAATGTTTTTTACAAAAACGTAGAGCTGGCAATGTTTTTTTCAAAAACGCATAGCTGGTAATAATATTTTTCAAAAACGTAGAGCTGGTAATAATACTTTTCAAAAACATAGAGCTGGTAATAATATTTTTTCATTTTCATTCTGGTTTTTCAAAAACGTATAGCTGGTAATAACACTTTTCCAAAATCGTAGAGCTGGTAATAATATTTTTCAAAAACGTAGAGCTAGTAATAATATTTTTCAAAAACGTAGAACTGGTAATAATATTTTTCCAAAAACGTAGAGCTGGTAATAATATTTTTCAAAAACGTAGAGCTGGTAATAATATTTTTCAAAAACGTAGAGCTGGTAATAATATTTTTCAAAAACGTAGAGCTGGCAATAATATTTTTCAAAAACGTAGAGCTGGCAATAATATTTTTCAAAAACGTAGGGCTGGCAATAATATTTTTCAAAAACGTAGAGCTGGTAATAATATTTTTCAAAAATGTAGAGCTGGTAATAATATTTTTTCATTTTCATTCTGGTTTTTCAAAAACGTATAGCTGGTAATAACACTTTTCCAAAAACGTAGAGCTGGTAATAATATTTTTTCAAAAACGTAGAGCTGGTAATAATATTTTTCCACAAACGTAGAGCTGGTAATAATATTTTTCAAAACCGTAGAGCTGGTAATAATATTTTTCAAAAACGTAGAGCTGGTAATAATATTTTTCCAAAAACGTAGAGCTGGTAATAATGTTTTTTCAAAAATGTAGAGCTGGTAAAAATGTTTTTTTCAAAAACGTATAGCTGGTAATAATATTTTTCAAAAACGTAGAGCTGGTAATAATATTTTTTCATTTTCATTCTGGTCTTTTGTGATCTTTATAAAAAAGCAATTATTTTGTTGATAAAATTTAATTTAATTGCTTAGCTACTCAAATAAAGTTCAAATATGCGGATGTAGTTTGTCGTCATACCCAGGACACGGATGTAGTTTGTCGTCATACCCCGGACGCGGATGTAGTTTGTCGTCATACCCCGGACGCGGATGTAGTTTGTCATCATACCCAGGACGCGGATGTAGTTTGTCATCATACCCAGGACGCGGATGTAGTTTGTCGTCATACCCAGGACGCGGATGTAGTTTGTTGTCATATCCAGGACGCGGATGTAGTTTGTCGTCATACCCAGGACGCGGATGTAGTTTGTCATCATACCCAGGACGCGGATGTAGTTTGTCGTCATACCCAGGACATGGTACAAACATGGAAGTTCACTATTTGCCCATAGCTGGGACCCCAACAGGTGCTACCACCGCGGGTCTGGGTGGACCTGGGAACACCAGCAATTAAGAGGTGGTTCCACGCTTCCTCAAAACCTCTTGATCAGAGGCCTTGCTGTTGGATGCAGTTTAACGTCGTACCCAGGACTGGTGGGTACTGGTAGATGACAGGATATATTCTTCAGACGCTCGAAGCCCAGGAGAATTCGTTTTCGGTGGCTCTCTTAAAAATTTATTATATATTCCAAGAGACTTTATCAGAGAGCAACCGATGAACGAAACTCGGTCTGTTTCAACCTACGTTATACAATCTTCACAAATCTCATACAAACTTTCAAAAGGCGTATGAAACGTCAAAATACATAAGGCATCATAGCGAACAATGCAATAGTTAATGAATGTGGCATTTTCCTCTCTGTAGCATAAATGAATTTGTAATGTAAAATCAGTTACCCCTTTGATGAATATGAGACAAAAATGAAAATAATATCTGAATAAATACGGTTGAATATTGGTAATTCGGTGATATATCGTCGGGCCTTTTTTATAGAATGTATTTTGATCTTTCAGACTTTTACTGGTGGAGACATGTAATATTGCTTTAAAAAAAGAGAGAAGACGAAATGGCTATATGTAATAGAAAATAGTTTTATCGGAAACAAGAAATAAAATCAGAGAAAAATGAAAAATAGACAAAGATAGATCTGTGATGATGTTTCTGTTGAAGTGCGTTCAATCTTATTTTGCATACAGTATTTTTTTTACTATTAAATAAGTTATTGCTTCTACATTTCTTTTCATCGTTAAGGACAGTCGCTAGGGCGAAAGGTTAACCCGATGGAATCAACGGGGTTACATGTCCATGAGCAAGGCGAGCTTTTAAGCTGGTGGTCATCAGATGTAGTTTTGCATAGAGAACTATGCTCTTCACCAGGTCCACTTGCTACAGACACGCTATGCATGATAGAAAACATCTCTGGCTTTCAATCCGTTGTTACAGTATATGCTGGCTTACCCAGAATGGCAAACTACTGGTCAGAAGCTCTCACTTGGTGGGTGTGGAATACTGTAAGGGATGCTTTGTCTAAGTCTTGGATAAAAGTGGAAAATGAAGCAAAGACGAGGAAACGGAAGGAAAGAATTTTAAATCTCAACATACCTACCACGCCAAAATTCCTTATTAAGGTATCGCAGTGGAGTAATGGATAGCGACTCGAATTGAGGAATCGGAGAGCCGAGTTCGAATTTCAATTGAATCCATTACATTCACTTACGTGCTAATATCCTTGGGAAAGGTATGAATCGTCTTCTCTCTCAAGCTATGGGTAATAGCAGGACAGACTGGGTTCTATAGCCTTTGATGGCAACTGGTCTACCGCAGAAAGAAATGGCAACCTACTGCGCGGAAAAATCTGCTTCGTCCGTCATGTATTGAAAGATACGTGATTGCCTAAGCGTGTATAACGTATTGCACATAGCTGACTGAGAAATTAGCGATGAAATTTTAGCCTTTCGCCTCCTCATAGAAATGATGCTGTAGCTGTTGTCCATCATATAATAAAGTGAGAAAGATTTTCAGTTTTTGATTCCGTCTGTGATGTAAGGCTGTCATCTGAAGAATTGAAGACAGATTCGGCAGGAAACGCAGCCACCCTAAGAACGCAACCTGTCAAGAAAATGCTGATGACAATGCATGACTCTATTCACTCGGTGATATCACTTTCAGGGAGACGAGGGCGAAATTCACGTGAACTATTCGTAGGTGGTGTGAGGACAATGAAGAAAGATTTACCTAGTTTCAATAAATTGTTTTCTAATTTCAATTAAACACTTGAAAGACATATTTAGAATGTACGAATGAAATTCAATGAGTGTTGTGAGATTAATTTGGAAGGTATCATCACAATTATTTCATCGCTTAATAATTCTTCAGTTTTCAATTCAAATACGTGGAGGGCAGCTGCTCAGCTGCACCACAACCCTACGACCAAATCCGGTCCTTAATGTGATGACACCAACAAATAAATAAACGATTTTGCGAGCTTGTCTAATTCCCTGAAGCATCGCAAAAGCATTGAATCTATTGACTGGAACTGAAAGGCCTATATTGAATCAACTGCTAAATTTCTGCTGGAAATTTTGTTAACTGAGTTTTTGCTAGACAATCTTTGCTATCACTATTTCTCTGGGACTTCTGTCAAGGAATTTAGTTAATGGAAATGGAGAGAGAGTAACAAGAGACTTGCGATGTTTCGTCTATAACAAATAATTTGTCCCTAACAAAGACGTCTCGACGGTTTTGGACTCTATCGAGACCGGAACGTGAAGACAGAGCAACTCCTACCCATATATTAAGCAGGCCTGATCCCTACATGCAAGTCACCATTTGCAGTGTCGATCCTTACAGGCCACCATTACAGGCCTGATCCCAACACTCAAGCCACCAATCTGCCATCGGTGTCATGCCACTAGCTTTTACCGCTGGACAGCCCATGTGTTTGTCTCGGCAATGTTGGCACTGGAGGACCGCTAAAAGCCCACCGGTGGCTGCCACCAGAGGACCACTGACGTTGCCACTAGGGGCCTGTGCGAAAGGATGTTACTCTTGTAAAGGTACAGCATAGCACGCGGTGTCAGGTACTTACTAGAACCTAATATTTGTCCAACATCTTTAACGATGAATCGTATATATGGGCTCTGCTTGAGGTATCCGTTAAATTTAAGGTCGAATAGGCGGTCATTGCATGGAGGCCCCGGCAGTTCATCATGATCGTTGATGCTTAAGGAGCTGATCGACGTTGTTGGAATGTAACTAATTTGGTTATCGAGGCATATAAGCAACCAATTTCCCCCCAGTGACCTGCTCGAGCTAGGTCAGGGATCAGCAGCCAGTCTTAACTTGATTATATTAATATTTGACACATATCAATATTAAATGTTTCTACTTATGTCTATAAATAATAAAAAAAAGGAAAAACGTTTTTTGTTAATATAAAATGGGCTTTACATGAATAAAATATTATTCTTAATAAATTTTAAAATCATTCAACGACTGAAAAGAATTTACATACTTGAAGGGAAGAAGAAATATTTTAATCCCAACAGAGAAAAAAAGAAGAAATTTAATCATATTTTTTGAGTCGTTTTTCCTTACAAATTTGGGCTTGCTTACGGCCATATCACGTTGAAACACCGGCTTCCTTACGATTACAAAAGTTAAGCAACGTCGATCCAGCTCAGTACTTAGATGAATGATGGCTTGGAAATCCAAGTAAGTTAATGTAATGGATAATGGTCCGCAATTGTTAATCGGAGAGCCGAGTTCCAATTCCTGTTGTAATATATAATCATGAACAGCAAAATTTAAGCTACCACGCTACTCAGGTTTCAACCGTTAGGACTCCTCAGTCAGGTAGGATGAAAGGTTTTAGTTTATTCCACCACTATTATATCAGAAGTTAGTGGGGGCGGGGGAGAGAAAAGGCGAGAAAAAAATCACAAGAAAATAATTTCATCCAGGTTCCTATATGCACAAGAAATATTTGCTAAGATCTTTGCGCATACATAACACCTCCGATCTGTAGCTGAGCTTTACTTTGCTTCTGTTGGAAGAACCAAAGAATGTACTAGCAATGTGTGACAAAGCAAAATATATATATTAATGTGCCAGATAAATATAAGAGGAAAATAGACAATGGGGTTACGAAACTTTATAAGAAATCACTAAACACATATATTGATTCAATTAACGATGAAGTCAGAAAGATCTAAAATAAATTGTGCATTGGTAACAACGCTCAAACCTTACACGAAGCATTCCTCAGGAAAAAGACCATAAAGATGTTTTTCACAATCATCCTTCCTTCCGTCTCACAAAGCCGTCTAAAAGGGAGCTAGATTCTATCACCCGCGCGATCATTCAAAACATTTGGGATTCGCTGAGAGTGTCCACAAAGGTCAACCAGCGGAGGAACACTAACGAGTGCCTAGACTGGTTTAAAAATATTAAAGTCAAAGAATGATATTAAAGTCGTTACAAAATATGATATATGCGACCTCTAGCCGTCACTTAACGAAAAAGGATTAGCCGATGCATTGGAATATGCCAAACTATTTGAAAAAGTAAAACCAGAACATTATTCCACTATAGGAAGTCAGTATTATTTTGCAGTGTTCGTCTCTGAGTAAAAAATCCCTAAATAACGGATTCGACGTCATTGAAGGGTTTTCTGATGGAGCACAGGTATCCGAATTAACAGGTATCTATATACCAAGTAAAATGAACAAATTCATATGGATAACTACGGATTATACAGGGACGATGGCCTAATGTGCGTACCTCCAATACAAGAGCTAAATATGTTATTAAACCAGAACATTTAGAAATTATCTTCCCCAGTTGGAAGTCAGTATTATTTTGCAGTGTTGTTCAAGAGCTAAGGATGTTACTAGAAAGAAGCTCTTAGAAGTAAAAAAAAAATTGGGGCTTTACAATCGACGTCGAAATAAATAAAAAAAAGTCCAATTTTTGGATGTAGAAGTTAACCTTGATGCTGGCACTGTTTCGCCGTACTTAAAACCGAATACCAACCTTAAATATGTAAACACCAAATCCAACCACCCAGCAAATGTTATCAAGCAAATACCTAAAGGGGTAGAAAGTAGAATCTCTCGTAATTCATCCACTGGGGAGATTTTCAACCGTAAAAAAAGGTGTAAGATGTGATTGTCGTGAGCAAGATACGCGACATCATGCCCTAAAACGCCCACACATTGCATGCGTATGGGGGTCGCAGAGCAGTTGGAGGAAGGGAGAATTGGTGGAGTGAGTCTATAAAATGGAAGTGTCTGAAGGCCTTGGAAGTCGGAGCCGAGGGGGCCGACGAGAGACGATTGCCCTGTTCCAGTGGGTCCTTTTTGGCGTGACGGCTACATATGAGAAAGCATTGAGAAGTGAAGGCCATAATACTGGTTTGTACTTTTTACCACCCATCCGTGCTAAGCGTTAAACCAGGATAACGGACGTGATTTGGTTTAACCCCCCGCCCATTCAACCTGCACTTGAAAACTAAAATCTGAACACCAGACTATTACAAGCAGGACGAGTTGGAGGTAAAAACAAAACTATGCAACTGCAGAGACAGTAATAATTGTCCTTTGGACGGCAGATGCCAGATAGAAGGTGTAGTTTACTCAGCAGAGGTCAGTGACGGCAAAAAAATTAATTAAACATACATTGGTTGCACAGGGTTCCCATTCAAGAGGAGATATTACAACCATACTACTTCTTTTAGTCTCAAGAGCCATAGAAATGATACAAATTTGTCAAATTGCATTTGGAGGTTAAAGGAAGTTATTGGTAAAGTTCTACACATAAAATGGAAAGATCATCAAAAAAGTAAAGCCGGATTCAGTCGGAGGAAACTACTGCAAGCTATACCAATAGAATAAATTGACGATGTGGCATACCCAAACAAGGACGAAATGCTAAATCACAGATCTGAGGTGTTATCTAAATGCAGGCACCTTAAATATTTGCTGTGTCTGTACGAACATGGATGAAAATATTTTGTTGTGGAGTTTTTTTTTCTTGTCTTTTCCCTCATCCGTTTCCGCCTCCCATCTTCAGGTGTTCATATATAATGGTGGTGGAGTCCACTAAAATTTTTCATCCTAACTGTATGAGGAGAACTAACGGGTGAAACCTGGGTAGCGTGGTAGCTTGAATTTTGTTGTTCCTGATTACATTTCTCTCAACAACTCAAACTTTTGGCATCGTGTATTGAGCGCTTTTTTTATTGCACCTCTTCAACGCGGCTGTTTCCAGCCTCCTTTTAAAAAGGTACAATTTTATATTGTATTTTAAATTGATACACACACACACTCACACACATATATATATAGGTGTATATATATATGAATTTATTTATATTTATATGTCTGTGTGTGTTTGTTTGTGTGCGTGTGTGTGTGTGTGTGTGTGCGTGTGTGTGAGAGAGAGAGAGAGAGAGAGAGAGAGAGAGAGAGAGACGCTATTATTAATCCATCATAGACAAAACAAGGACTTCTTGGAATTAAATCCTGGCGTCTTATTCTGCGATAACAACTTTTTTTTTCGATTTCTGCTGTCATGTAATACCCCGTTTTTTTTGGGGGGGGGGTTCACCTGCAAAATTGAAAGCTTGACTTTCCTTGTCAGAAGATTACTTCAGATGATCTGATGCTGGGTTCGCTTCTCATGAAAAAGCTCACGACAAACCCAGATTCTCACTACATTTTTCTTCATTGAAATCTCACTATTAGAGAAATTAAACTTAAATAAGGAACGTAATTCTAAACGGATCTAGAATTACCATAGACTCCGATAGATTCACCTTGATGGATAAACTAATTCTAAGCACAGTTTCGTACTATTCAACGTTGGCGATTGATTCATAATTCATCTCAAAGAAATCCATATTCATATTCCAAGCAAACAAATATTCACTTTCAGTTCACCTGAATTAATCTTTTTTATGCAAATTTATAATAGGACAATGACTGGCTGCGATTGAATGGATATATGTATCAAGACATACTAATGGAGTCCGTTTGAATTTCATTTCATTAGTGGGTGAATGGAAGTTAATTTAACTGGCTTTAAATGTGGTCGACGCCATATCTATGGGTCTGAGGTGGTCAAAACTTCCGATCGACGAGAAGTTTCATGTATGACCATAATTTTTAAAGAATTGCCAGAAAAAGAAATGAACGTCAATTTTGCGGGTAGAAATTCTTTACTGATGAAAACAGGTAAGAGGTGAATTAAGTGACTGCTTCAAGCTGATAGAAAGACAAAAACTCAAATGAAATGACAGAAAAATAATTTAAGTTCTAATGTCAGTATGTACCAGGATTTTTAGATGGCCTATTTTTTATCATTTTTGCATAAACCCAGAAAAGCTTTATACACACAGGACATGCGCCAGATATGTGTGAACAAATATGAAGTAAAGAAAATAAAATGCGAACAAAAAAAATCCTTCAGTTTATCTTTCAAAAAATTGTAGATATATTCGCTTTAGTTAATTTAAAATAACGGAAAGAAACATTCAGGTAAAATGTCTGTTTCAAGGTCTTCCACAACAGTGATATTTCATGCGACTTCCCGTTCAGGGTGTAGAGAATTGTAGATATATTCGCTTTATTCAATTTAAAATAACGGAAAGAAACATTCAATTAAAATGCTGCTGTGGGGTCTGCATCAACGTAGGCTTTGGAAGCGACTTCTGTGCCCGGAACAGAGTGTAAATATTCCCGACGGCGGGACTTTAACGAGTCTTTAGTATTTTTGCTTCACTGGTTGGACCAACAATACTAAGTCTCTGATGACGCAATACTAAGTCTCTGGTGAGATATAAAAGTCCAGGTTTTACGAATAAGCAGTGCTCGTTGGACTTACCATGGCTTTGGCAAGACCAGGAACATTGTCAGCCAGGAACTTAAGAATCGAGTAGATGTTGTAGGATAGTGGTTCCCAAATAAATATAGTGAAATAGTTTTAAAAAATACATATGCCAAAAATAAATATGATTTCAAAATTTAAAATATTATTACGCATCACTTGTAATTGAATACATGTTTTCCTTTATAAATACTTATATATAATTAATGACCGATTTTATCAATGTGATATTTTTGTTTTATATCAAGTATTAAGAATATAGTAACTAGGGTCCGCAAATTGGAGGAGAGAGTTATCAACCATAATTTTCTGACTTTGAATCTACAGTTATCCCCCTTTGATCCTCTCTCTGTTTACTTTTATTTTCAAATGTAATGTTTATCACATAAAATCTGGTGGGGCGGGAGCAAATTTTTATTCTGAAAATGCGGCCCAGAGAAAAAAAGTTCGGGAACCACTGGTGTAAGAGGAAGCAGATGTCTACTGGAGAAGATAGAGCGCCTTTTATCTATCGGTGTCTTTAAATTTTTTTACCTACATCACGTACAGAGTATTGATTCTTCTGGTCAAGTTGAAAAATGTTACACAAACACAATCCCCCCACCACACACCTATATGTATGAATATTTCTCTGATTCTGTAGGAAATGGAATATTTTATAAGTTTTTTTTTATTCTGTTTTCCAGTGCCTTTAAAATTTACCTATTTTCTTTTATGTATCGTATCCATTCCGGACGTAGGGGATCATGGTTCTCCACATCTTCATGTCCCTTATAGCACTTAATAAGTTTTTTTTTTATGTCTCCGAAATCCTGTTCTACCATCTATTTACTCAAGCTCATCAGGTATGTTACGCCTTGCTTTCGTCTGTCCCTCAATCTATCCTGTGAGTATTATATTTACAAAGTCACCCTTCCTCATTACATGCCCCAGAAATTTCAACTCCCTCTATCTGATGTTAAGTATGTTTCCTTTTTGTTTCCATTTTCTCCAAATCCTGGTTGTTACCGAAAAGTTCAGTCCATGATAACCTCAGGATTTTACTGTAGAACTACTTTAAGCCACTTCATCTTTGAGGAAATCTTCTAGCATTCGCTGCTATATAGAAGGACAGATACCACGTACCAGTCCACTACTCTTTTCTTTGTTCCAAACTAAGTTTTCCTGTCCCTTAATACTATGTTTAGCTTTTATGATGCATCTTTGGTCATCTCAATATGTCTTCGGATTCCATAAAAGCATAAATCTGTAGAGAAATTATTCGCCGTTTTCAATTTATCCAACACTAAACAATATAAACATCTTCCTCTTTATTAGCCATTCTTGCTGTACCTACTCTTAATGATGGACATATTTTTTGCGTTATTCATATTATGATTTTTAGTGATTTATGTTATAGTGTGGCAGGCCTTTCTTTTCAGTTATCTGTCTTCTGTGGACGTGCGTTTGATGTTATAGCTAACGGTTCGGACTGATAACTAGGAGTACCGAGTTCGAATTCCAAGCAGATTCGTTACATTCACGTCCGAGAAAATATCCTAAAGAAAGTTATGAAGCACTGCCCTTCTCTTAGTTTAATATTGTTTAGTGGGACTTGTATCTGTAAAAATCATTGTTATCCCAAATAGCTATTAATTCATTATTCATTCGTCAAAGAAAATAATTATCCTTAAAAACCTAAGTATCTTTCGGTTTTAAATAACCCAACAGGGGGTTGGTAACTTGAGCTTTTGATTGCAGCAACAATATATAACATTTTTTCATACAAACAAACTTGTCTCTAATTTTGCAACTTAAGTATAATTTCTTGTCCACCATTTAAACAATTTGACCATAATGCCTCATACTGTTCTTGCTAATCCCTCAAAATATTCAGCCAAAGCAAATTAATTTCCTTCATGATATTGTGTAGAGCAACCTTGGCATACACTTCATCATCTGAAAGAATAGACTTTTTTCTGATTTTCAGAGAATTTGCTAAAGAAATCACCAAAAGCATTAAAGCCATTTAATTTTCAAACTTCTGATGTCAAAGCGGATAATGTTCCCACACTGGGTAACTTAAAATCATCCTGAATGTGTTATACAATGACCAAGATGTAATAAAATATTCAAATTCCCTGATAATAATTTCAGAATCATAATGTTTTGACCCAGTTCTTTGTGGTGACATAACATTAATATGCACTTTTAAAAACAAAATTCTTATCAATTTTTAACTTACTAAGTTAACAAATGTTTGCATTGATTTGTGGCCAGTTTTGAAACATTGATATTTGACTTTTTCAAAGAAAAAAATTGTTGCACATATACCAGAGTGATAAGATTCAAAGTTTTCAAAAAACCTTGGGATACATCTAGTGAAAAAAAGGTTTTAAAAACCTTGGGATACATCTAGTGAAAAAAAAAAAAAAACTAACAGAATGGATAAACAACTGATTGTTTGATTTATAGTATGTAACTAATGAAACAAAAACCTGTTGTTCAATATTCTGATACGCATTTTCAAAAAACCTTGGGGAAGACTAAATACACAAATCTTATTTTGTTAATCATAGTTAACACAACACAGTACTTTTTACTTTTTTGAGAAAGATTTAGGGATGCTAAAACTAGAAAAAATAACTAAACTATTAGTTTGGAAAAATTATATAGTACTTTTTTAAAAGTTTATGAACCTTATATTCTAAGCTCAGTAGGGTTTAGGATTCAGAATTAAGAATTTATATGAATGTTGGAATTTGTCATATGTTTCTTGCCGTTTTAATTAAAGATTTACGTGATTGTGATTCGTTTCCAAATTGTTTCACATATCATGGCCTGTTTTTTATGTCGAACTGACATATCTTATTTTATGGGAGGTGAGGATGAACCACATTCTCCCCCATAAAATACGATTATCGAAACAAAATTAACCTGTTCAATATTTTTACAGGATTTTTTTTACAAATACTAACCTGATTAATTTTGTTTTACATTTTTAACAACACCAAGGCTGGAAAAATCAACATACCTGTTTTTTTTTAAATACTCGTAAATAATTATTTTTAAATTAATAATTTTGTTATGATGATTAATATCATAGAAAAAATATTAAATTAACTTTTTATTCAAATTTTCAAATGCACAAAATATCTGTATCGTAATTCTGGAAAATTAGCAGTGCAAATTGTGACGTTAATTTTTGTTTTTATTTTTTTTACGAGGACGGTATCAACGGTTATGAAGAAACACAAATTATTCCTTAAGATACATTTTCGAATCAAAGTATTCATTATTATGAAGAATAATAGCATAAAGAAAAAATGAAATTAACTTTCTGTAATTCATAATAATGATATTTCTTGTTAATTTCGCTTTTTAAAATCGCAGAAAATGTAAACAAAAGATGCTGACCAGGCAATGAATAGCGTCTTCTCTTATATTTTTGTGTTATATTTTTAAGAATAGCTGTAAAATATTTCAGAAATTTATGAATTTCATTTTTGACATTAATTACGTGATCAATTCTCTAATAAGTATCATTTGTCATTAATTTTGCAGTGAAAAAAAGTTACATGTTCTTCTGTTAAAGAAAAACAAAATATTCATAAAAAATAATCTTATAATATGTTAATTATCGAAGAGCAGTATAGGGAAAATTATTAAATTTAAATTAACTTTATGAATATCTATGGACATCGAAAAAGTCTGTTTAAAGATAAAAGTACAAAAGTTCAGATAAAATAAATAAATATTATACTTACTGCAGTTAAAAATTAAACATTTCTTTAAAAAATATATCTTAATCCAATATGTGTGCGTAACGAATGCACGGCGAAATTTTCGACGGATTTGCACCAAAAGACCGACTTTGCATTTCCCAACTCCCATCGATAGTGGAAATAATCGATTTTTTCATGCTTCTACGGCAGTTTTCATGTAGTTTGCGGCCATTTTCTACTGAGAACCTATAGCTGGCTGCCACAAATAGGCAGGAAGATTCTATTGGCCAGCGTGAGAGCCAACAGCTGACTGCCACGAATGTTAACTGGCATGCTACCATGCCAAAAAAAAAATAATCTATAACTGCATTCGTCAAAAGTGTGAAAAATTTAAATCTGCATGGCACATTACTCCAATTGGCTCATTCGATTGCTTAAACTCAACGTTGATTCT
>OZ038491.1:14000021-14082521 GCA_964036315.1 Acanthosepion esculentum
ACACCATCCATATTAAAGTCTCGATTTGACGAGGCTACTGAAGGATAAGACTCAAGTTTTTATTTTAATGTTTTGGTTTTGTAGCAACTCGCGGTGTTGAGCGAAACTACCCCTAGCATAAATTGTTCTAAATCCAATTTCCTTTTTTTCTATATTAAATATGTCATAACTGATCCATATTCTGATGTATTTGAAGTGTTTTGCATTTACTAATCCACATCTTGCATTTGTATAATGGACTTAGTCTAGGTCCCATCTTTGCTTTCATTCCAATTCCATCTCACAGTTTCTGTTTTGGAACTGTCAACGCTTATTTTTTGCAACACTTGGTTGAATATCTTTCTTTTTTGTTCAAGATCATTCTCATCCCAACTATATATATATATATATATATATATATATATATATATATATATATATATATATATATATATATATATATATATATATAATCAACACATCCCATCATCTTCACTACATTGGCCTCGATGGTCGAGAGCAGAATCTTTATCTTCCATTGGTAAATTTGTTTGGGCTCTTGTACGGAATGATTAAAATATCAGTGAGCATCTCTTATTAACTGCGTTTGCAAATATGTAGGTTATACTCTCCAAAATGTTTAAATAAACTGTATTTTGTGATGTCAATGAACACTCGTTGCCACTTTCGTAATGCTCGTTGTAGTAGAGACTTTGTAATTGCGGATACAACTATAGGTCGCCATTGAACAATACTTCGAATATCACTCGCATTAATAATACTTGCTCGATGATTCCCGCTCGACAATAACCACCGTACTGATCCGAGTAGAGAAGAGGATAGAGTAGAAATGGAGATCCGAATAGTAACAGAGGATTGAATAGAAATAACGATCAATTAGACTCCACGCAACTTCCAATTTATGCGTTTCCTCTATGGCCACATGGTCTACTTAGTTCAATAAAGGGATCGCCAGTGTTTGCTCACTGGCGATCTATATTCAAACTCCTATGTAACACTGTGGGATTCTCTATTAGATCTATGTGTTCAGTGGATGTGGAGTTTGGAAGGCGGTTTATAATGGACAAGAGGAAGTCTCTGTTGATGTGATCCCATGTTGCTGTGCGGTCGACATAGCAGGTATACAATTTCTCATTAGGAAGATAAACAATTTACTAGAGTTGTTTCATTACATATATGTCATAGCCGCATCCCTCAACAGAATAAAAGCAAAACTGGATTGTGAGGAGTTAATTCTCATAAAACGAAAAGGACTTGGATAATTGAAAATCACTCAATTACCTCTCCAACGGAATAGCATTTCATGAAAGAAAAATATCCTGAAGAGACATGACAGGGCATAAATAGTCAACATGCAAAATAAAGCGTATTTATGCAAATATAGTTGCGGCCAAAATGTTCAGAACTGCATTGTTTTCGTCAGAAAAGTAAGTATTTATCAATGTTGTTTAATATTCTATAATTTTCACAGACAATAGATACCATATTATTTGTTATTGTCTGAGATTTTGGTGTAATTTGAGAGGATAATACAAAAGTTATGGATGATTTAGTGATTTACTGCAAAACCCATGGCGGCCAAAATGATCAGAACGGTTGCTTTTACTCCGTGTTTTAGTATATTTAACCGGCGAACTCTAATTCTTTTTAATTTGTTTCCGCGACGGTTCATTTACTAAACATTAATATGAATTTCTGCAGTGTACTTTGTTATTATAATACCACTTACTTCGTTACCAATTCATCAGCAGATTATTAAGCTTCGAAAGAAGGATAATTTAAGTATTGGGTCTATTGGAAAGATTGTTAACAAGTCAAAAAGTGTTGTTCACGGTTTTCTTATAGCCTACGATGATTTCGGTTCGTGTGAAGCAAGAAAGTCTACAGGTAGGCCAAGAAAAACGACCAAGAGAGAAGATCGTGCTATGGCAAAGTTGGTTAAAAAGGACAGATTTAAAACTGCTGCTGCTGTTGTTTCTCGGGAAATGAGCATTTTACCGAAGAAAACTTTCTCGAAAAACTGTGTCTCTTCGTTTAGTTGAACATGACCTACAAGCAAGAGCACCTGCAGTGAAACCACTGATCAGCTCCAAGAATAAAAAGTGTCGTCTTACCTTTGCAACCGAACATGTGTTGTAGTCTCAAGAAAAAATGGCAAACGGTGCATTGCAGTGATGAATCTAAGTTTATGTTATTTGGCTCAGATTGGAAAAAGTAAGTTCGTCGAAAATTAGGTGACAAATAGTCGCCTAAATGCCTTAAGACTAGTGTTAAATTCGGTGGAGGAAGTGCCATGGTTTGGGTGGATGATATCTGGAGATGGTGTGGGCCCTTTGGTGCGATTACATGGAAAGGTAAATGCAGGAGTTTATAAACAACTTGTAAAAGATCATGCCTTGCCTGTGCTGAGAAATTCAACTAAGCGACCACCCATATTCATGCAGGACAATGCCCCATGTCACAAGGCCAAGGTGGTCATGAACTTCCTCAAGGCTGAAAAGGTTATTGTTATGGATTGGCCTGCTCAAAGCCCAGATCTCAATCCTATTGAAAATGTTTGGAATATTCTAGGAGAACGTTCGAAAGCCAGAAATCCTAAAACAACCGAGCAATTATGGAATGCCCGTCAGGAAGAATGGAATAAGATCACCCAGCAAGAAATTGAAAATTTAATTTCCTCATGCAGTCGAAGATGTCAAAGTGTGATTGAAGCTAAAGGGCTTCACACTAAATATTAAATAATTCCAGTATTCTCTGTCATTTTTTATTATTCTGTTATTTTTTAACCGTTCTGATCATTTTGGCCGCCGTGGGTTTTGCAGTAAATCACTAAATCATCCATAACTTTTGTATTATCCTCTCAGATTACAACAAAATCTCAGACAATAACAATTTATATCCTATTTATTGACTGTGAAAATTATAGAATATAAAACAATTTTGGTAAAAACTTATACCTACTTCTCTGACGAAAACAATGCCGTTCTGAGCATTTTGGCCGCAACTGTATAAGGATTATGGCCATACAATTCAACATCTAATAACGACAGTCTGTTTCAGACATGAGGATTGGAGTCAACCATGAAACAAACTGTCGAAACTGCTTTTATACATTTATACATACATGATGATTGTCATTTTTTTTGCAGAAGAATACCATCACTTGGGAGCTTTTTTGTGTTTTTCATTCAGAATTTTACATTTCCATCATTTTTCCAATCTAATGCTCTACTATTGTCCCGTAAGATATTCTTAAGGCCATCTTCATTTTACAATCTCTCTTACACACGTGTAAACCAAAAGTTTGTCTGTGTTGCCTATGTTGGAAACATGCCTGTCCCTGTGGACAATCATGTGACGTTTGAACTCCGAAACAGTCTTTCAAACCTTGTCACAAAACTCGTACGACTAACCTGCAGGTTTTTTGGCAGGGTTGCATTCACAGGAATTTGCATCTGACCTCTCTGGTACGATCACATACCACTGGCTAAACCATCCAACGAAAGAGTGACTTCAAAAAATACTGCAGATGATATAAACACGACGTCATAGAACCGCATCACGAATTTGCAACCTGCGTCTGCTATCCCGCGATCGTTATCGTCGCCTAACGAACATCCTGTAAACATAACAGGATAGCATCTTTGATTGTGAATATCTTTTGTTGAAATATTCATATAACGACTCTGATGGTGGCTCATGTGAGCCGAAGGTTTAGATCTAGGAACAGCATAATTAAAAATATCCAAATGTTGGACAGATTTATCTTTATTTTCTCCCGAAATTAAAGCAACTATACGAAGATTAGAACGGCTCATGATCAAACATAATATACATTCGTTTTCTGTTATATTTAAGAATGTATGTTTGAATACACACACGCACACACACACACACACACACACACACACACACATATATATATATATATATATATATATATATATATATATATATATATATGGATATATATATATAGTAATGCGTTGGTATAATTCAGGCTAGTCCTATTATCACAATATAGAATTTGACATATATTTAAAATTGCCTCAAAAAAGGCGTTCAATTTTTAATTTCATTAAACAGGGAAATATTTTCTTTACAGTTAGAATTAAGATACCATTTTCTAATGATCATTTTCACCTATTAGTATTAATTTTAAAATTCGCAGTATTTTTCAGAATTATTTACTGTATTAGATTGTAGTGGGATATATATATATATATATATATATATATATATATATATATATATATATATATATATATATAGGGGTTGGACAAAATAATTGAAATTCAAAGAAAATTTATTTAATATTTAGTTGATCCTCCTTTAGCCTCACATATGTTTTAATACATCTAGGAATAGAAACCTACATCTTCCTGACTTCATCCAGAGAGATTTTCAGCCATTCTTCGAATAACACCGGCTTCAGCTCTCTAAGGCACGGTGGTGGAGGATAGTGACTCCTAATTTGTTGCTCCAAAATGCACCACCAATGTTCAATAATATTGATATCTGGAGATCGGAGAGACCGATCCATGTGTTCTAGCTCACTTTCATGCTCTTCGTACCAATTCTTAACCACTCAAGCGGTATGTATTGGAGCATTATCGTCTTGGAAAATGCAGTCAATGTTGCGAGTGGAGAGAAGAGGTTTCCTTACAGCTTCTCTTCCATGATATCTAGCCTTATGGAGCTCACAAAGAACAATTTTAGTAGGAACTGGACTATTCAGATGATTGTTCAACTCAGCAGTCACTTTGGACGCAGTTGTCTGATGATTTTTTGTCACATTGCGTTTCAATGCATGTCGGTCCCTGTCAGTAATTTTACAAGTCCGGCCTGAATTGTTTTTATTGCTAGGGGTTTTGCCCTATTTCTCAAATTGTGCCATAGTTCTTGATATTGTAGATCTTGAAAAACCAAACATTTTATCAATCTTAGTGATCGAGGCTCCTGCCATGCAAGCTCCAACAATTTTCCCTTTTTTGAACTGGGAAATGTCACGCATTAAGCTTAAATTTTACTAAATTTCAAAAATAAATAAGACATTGACAGTAAATTAGAAAATAAACGTATTTACAATAGATATAACCTGAAATTACGAAGTTTTAGTTAAAGTTCTTAATATAATAGGTCTTTGAAATATAGGAGTGGATTTTGCACCTGTTCCAATTATTTTGTTCAACGCCTGTATATATATATATATATATATATATATATATATATATATATATATATATATATATATATATATAAGTGTGTGTGTATGTGTGCGTGTGTGTGTGTGTGTGTGTGCGTGTGTATATTTCGCCACACACATATACTGGTAATACCGGTGTTTAAAGACACGTACATTTATTAAATATACTTTATATGTTTGTGCCCATAGGGCACAATTTCGTAGATGGAAGTGACTTAATGATTGCGATCAAGCCGAAAGCAGTCTGTTACCACGAGGTGTTGAACTCAGTGTCCAATTTTATATATTCACACGTTCTTTCACTGAACACTTTTACAAATACATATAGCATGCCTTAAAACTATATTTTTATCCTCTCTTCCTCTGTCTCTCTCTCTTGATATATATATATATATATATATATATATATATATATATATATATATATATATATATATATATATAATATTCAATATATAATATAAAATAATATACTCTAATAGGAGGCTGAAACCCTTGTAGCAAGGTAGACTGTTATTTTGTGTTTTCACAAATATATGTATAGATATGTGTGTGTGGGTTTACGTGAGTGTATGTGCATGTACGTGTGTGTTTGTGTATGTGTGTACGTGTGTGTACATTTCTTTTTCTCCAGAGAAATTTCTTAATACTTTGTCTGCTTTGCATTTCCAGGCAGCTGGTGGCGAGACGGTGTTGTGCCCTAAGAAACACGGATGAATGGATCGTCAATTGTCGGGCATTAACGCCAGCATTACTAAGACAGATTAAAGACATAATGTGTGACAGTCATATAGGACAGAACGTGACATCAATAGCTCGAAAGTACTGAAGATGGTAGATGGCTTCAACAGAGAAATAGAAAAGTGACAGATTATAAGCGTATTTCTTTATTTATTTAGTCATTCAAAACCTTTTAAATGTCTGGCTCGACAAAGAAACAACCAGATGTCATGTTGATCGATAATTATTCAAATGAACCGAGATTCGGGGAGTGAAACAGTGCATAAGTAATAAAGTAAATAAAGAATAGATAATGAAAATGTAAAAGAAAAAAAAATTGTCTCTATGTAAAAAGAAAACAAAGAGAAAAGTGAGTCGACTGTGGAGGTTTTTGTATGTTTCTCTTGCGCACGTCGGTGGTCACCATAAAGTTTTGAAGGTATATTCACTCACACCATGTGGCTACAAGTTTGTTTTATTTCACGAGCAAAAACAGAACAAACAAATCTATATAATAACAATAAATGATAATTTCACACAATTTTATTTATATATTTGCGTGTATTATTGTATGTGTTTTACATTACAATTATGATAAGGTTCATATTATAGAAGGGAGTAAGTCAATCCGTAATACCACAAGTTCTATCACGGAGGGAAGTTATACACATGGCGTCATCTACACTCCTTGGCCGAAGAGAGTGAATCTCTTAGCGGGATGTCCGTATTTCCAGAAGGAACAGTTCCTGTTTCGTGCTGGGAGTACTTTTTAATTTTATTTTTTATGTATTCTAATATTTTATTTATAATTTTAATTATTATTATTTCATATTTTATGTTCATTTAAAATAATAACAATTATTCCCACAAGGCAAAGGACGAATAAACAAAGGAATATAGTAAGTAAAAATCGAAAATTATGCACCATAGAAAGGAAGAAAGAAGCATTGTGTCTTTACCACAAAACATGTCTACTTTAAGTATCGCATCATTTCGGGGATTGTCGTTGCTTGGTACTGCAAATATTCTGCGAAAGGTGTTATCTGTCTGACGACTGATGTCACAATGGACAACACCCATATTAGAAGGAAAATTAAAAAATAACCGTGACAAATATTAGGAAAGAATAGACAATTTAATGCCAAGGTGTTCTGTACCTTCGCCAAATGAATCTAAAGCAAGTCACGATAGAATAGGTTAAGATTGACACTGTACAATGAGCAAACACTTTGGAAAAGATGTTAATAAACACTGGTTTGAACATCACCCAGCATCAGTTACAGAAAGAGAAGACATCACAATTCTATGGGATTACATCATCTTTACAGACCGGAAGGACAAAAAACTAGTCTATTGATATGTCTTGCGCAGCAGACTGTAACATAGCAAATAAGGAATTTTAAAAACTATCGAAGTATAAAGACTAAAAAATCGAAATAGAAAAAAATATGGTAATTGAAAACAAGAATAGTACCAGTCTTAGTAGGTATGCTTGGAATGATAGAAAAAAGAACAAAGAACACATTAAAACAATCCTGGAAATCCCAGCTTAAGAAAAATACAAAAATTGTCTTGAAAAGTACAGCCCATACACTAAGAATTTTGCCCATGTAATATACATACATATATAATTATGTAATTCATTGAATCGGAAATAAACCCCAACAGACCCCGTTTCGTCCTATATTCGGGACTCATCAGCAGTGGGCATCCACAAACGAGAATTGAAACCCTGACAGTTGAGCTATCAAGCAAACGTCATACCAACTGTACCAACGGGCCTCGGTAACGAAGAGGTAGCGAATCAGACTCAATATAGCGCAGCTCGCTCACATATTCCGTGGTGGAACTCAACTGAAATTCTCTGTAACCATAGGACTGTGCCGCCAGGAGCCACGGCTACTATCAGCAAGCTGCTCAAACTGAAGCATTAGAAGCCGGATCAAGCAATGATATATACATGATAGAAATTATTAGCAGGATTTGATAATTATATATATATATATATATATATATATATATATATATATATATATATATATATATATATATATATACATACATACATACATATATATGTGTGTGTGTGTTTGTATGTATGTGTGGCGCGTGCGTATCGGCTCGGATTGAGGAATTACATTTACTTACGTGCTAATACCCTTGGGAAAGGTATGACTCTTCTTATTCTACCCACAAAAGGACAGACTGGATTCTATATAACCTTGGATGACAACTGGTCTAGGAGAAGGAGAAATCTGAATTCAAAACCTGCGGAGGGGGGTTCGTTTGGGGACCTTGTGGCATGTTGGGCACCAGGTCTCTCTATTCGGCTCTGTAGTTGTGTAGTTGGCTCTGCACAAAGCCTTCACCACTATCATCAATTCATATATATATATATATATATATATATATATATATATATATATATATATATATATATATATTCGTGTGTGTGTATGTTTGTCTTCGTCGCCTTATTTGAGTCCACCAGCAATATTCGACATTTATAGTTTTAAATACCCATTTTCGATTTATTCAATGAAAATACACCCATTTCATGCTATACAAGTGCATCTTCTAATTGGTAATAAAATTCTAATTAGTTGTGCAAATGAATGTCCACATAAATTATTTTTTCAGTTCTATAGTTTAGAGAAATCCATGGAAAACATGTGTAACTCCAACAGTGCATCTTTATTTGTTTAGTTGGTACAAAGATAAATGTCGCACCGGTTAGAGGAAGATATAGTTTCAAAATGCAAGGGCAAACGTATTATTAGACTGTCCAGTTTTACCCTGAAACAGAACAATGGCAACAATGGCAATTATTTTCGAATACATTTAAACATGAAGCGACCAGTTTTTAAACTAATTAATTATAAATTAAATTAACTCATAAATAAATTCAAATATGTAACTACAATTTTACAAAAATAAACAAAAAGGAACTAAAATTAAATTTAAATATCGAATAGAGTAAAACTTTTAAACAAATCAATTCTTTATGAAAGCATTTTAACGGGAATTTCTGTTTCCATCAGGATTGTAATTGATAAGGTTTAATTAAACTTTAATTACAATAAGAGTCAATGTAAATTGCTTAGCAGGAGTTACAGACGTTTAGATATAGCATATTAGGTATATTTCAAATCGAGATTTATATAGAGGGTCGCCATTTCGATATATTGCATGGCTAGGTAGGATCCCTGAAAACTCTTTACGGTCTGATTTTTATACGAATAGAAACTTTTAAAAGTGCCGTTTTCAAGGAATGTTCGGAAAAGTAAATAAACTAAGTAGACAAACGTAGATACTATAGTATGAAAGCAGATACTATACTATGAAATATACAATTCGCAGAAAACGTAGGTGGATATATACTATTAAATACAGATTTATTCGCAAAATAACACAGGATCAGGTGAGTTCCTGTCCATAAATTGTGTGAAATCGACTAATGCTTTATTCAGTTAGGATATTTCTGACATTTAGGGGTCTGCTCTAAAAGCGGTTTCTAACATTGCTATGGATACGTATTCGATATAGTTCATAATTAGTTTCTCATAAGAGCCAGGATGTAGAAACCATTAAGAAGAGTTTATTTAAATTTTGAGCCACAAATGTACACAAACCACGTACATAGCGTACCAGAGGTACTACCATAGACTTCTAAAAATCTTCGAAAAACGTATTCTAAATAATTTAAATGCATTCTTAGCACTTAAATTTCAGTTCCATTTGAAAGATAATAAAATTAAATGAAAAATTAATTTCCATCTATAAATATACTTTATATTTTATACTTTATATATTTTTTAAAATTAGTACCTTTTTTGTCACTCATCGACCCCCACCGTCTAGGAGAAATACAACTACATTGTTTTTAAAATCCAATAGTTTTACTAGAGATTTGTTTCAAATGTATTGGGTAAATTTAAGTGGTATTTCATTGGATTTTCTAAATGTAATACTTACCTTTCACTTATAGGGATTTTCCAAGTGTAGCTTAGATGTGGCACAACTCCGGAAGTACGGGGCGCCCAGTGAGTATCGAATTCACTGCTCAGTCACAATTTGTTCTAGCGAGACAAGCTTGCTAACCATTACACCGCTCGGAGGTGCTCTTTACCTATTACTTATAACGGAATAAAAATAACATTTTATTAACACACGGTGGACTCTGAGGTCAAAGGCCAAAATAGAAATATTGTAATTCTACCATCTGTCCGAAAAAGCGTGCGTTAAACTAAAATTTAAAATTCCGCGAGACCAGAAGTGAAGTAATCAAAATGATAGCCATCAAAAATGGTACTACCAAAATGGATGGCATTTTTTTCAATGGAAGCAAGGAAATTGCTACACTCAGTTTCAAAAATATTTGACAAAAATCTGGTAATTATCCGATACAAACGGAATTTTCAGTAGATATTCAGTAGTGAACGAATCTTTTACTGTATAGACATTTTCATTAAAGAAATCTGCGAGGAAATATTTTTGAGGTGGTATCTTAGCACCCCAACCCTTTTTACAGAGATTGTATGTAATATTTTAATTTTGGTGTGTGTTCATCCTTTTCTTATAGTTTTAGAAAGAAAAGTCACGGAAGATATTATTTCAGTAAAATGTTTATGGAATATCAAGAGCTAACATACGAAAAATTTGGCCAGCATATTACCAAAAATAATACAATAAAACTCAAAAAAATTTTGGGTTAATTCATGCTTGGATAATTTAATAAAATACGTTTTCTTTCAAAATGGACTGAAAAAATTCTAAAACATATTTATTTAAAAGAAAAACTTGAGCTGTTATTTTGAATATCTCCAAGTTATTTGACAGAGTTTGGCATGCTGTTCTTGTTTAAAATTCGAAATACTATTGTGTTTTTAGAGGAATGTCTGTTCTGATTTAATCTTCCTCTTATAATCGCGAAAATAAAACCGTCTTGAACGGCTACTCCTCTGGATCTTTTTGCCTTAATGAGCATGTCCACCAGGGTTCTGTTCTTAGACCTACGTTGTTCATAATTTTCATCAATGACCATCACGATGTCATCAGTTCTTATCCCGGTATCTATGCTGATGAAACAAATGTTTAATCCTGTTTTAATTGTACCTCTGATCAGGTCGATTAGCACAAATTGGTAGCTGATCTTAAATATGACGTGTGATCTATTGTTAAATGGGGCAAGTAATGGCTGGTTAATTGCTCTCTGTTAATCGTCGTAGAGGACTTTTTGCATTCCATTAGCATGGCTGATGCTAACCTCCCGGAAAGTGACACGTTTCACCTTCTCAGGCTAACGTTTTCCATTTACACGACAGGGAAAGATTATATTGAATTAATTGCTACGCCTACTGCTAAGAAATTTGCGCATTACTAAATTGGCGGCAAAGTTTCATCAAGTTGCTCTTGAAATTGCTTGAAGTAATCGTAAGTTGTATGCTAACAGTTTCCTCTCTCGCACTTCTTGTTTTTGGAACTCTCGCATTCCTTCTTGTTTTCCTGTCAAGTTTTATCTTCAAAAATTCAAGTCAATCGTTATCTTCTATCTTCTTAATTCGTATTCTTTGATTGTTCTCTCGCCTAAATAATATTTTCTTTTCCCCATATATGGCACTATGTAATACCCCTGTGACTTAGCGGCTTTATTCTCTTACTCGAGATGAAATGAGTAAAAATAAATTTACATTCCGATATCTATTACACCACCAGTAGACCCAAGCTTAAAGCACCTGATATTTCCAAGCAGTGACCATCTAGGTATTAAGCAGGAACTGTGTTGCTTAACTCCTGTGATCAGACAAAAATATGTGTATTAACCTGATATGGCCGTCATACGACTGTGCTAACTTGGTAGTCTTATCATTTTACTGTTGAAATGGATAGATGTAGCCGTAGGTTCTATGTTAACATTTTCTCTTGCACATTTTATTTGTGGGTTTTTCTCCTGGCTTCTCGCTTTCCGGTTAACTTAGATCGTCAAAAATTAAATTTACCTTCTGTCTTCTTAATTCCTGTTCTTTCATTGTTCCCCCTCCTTAATGATGTTTCGCATAATACTGAGGGATCTCATAAGCAAATGGAGTATTGCTTTCATAAATAGACTAGAGCTGTACAATTTTCTCTTTCCAGCTTTGACAGATTTCAAAAGCGTTTACATAGCCTTGTATTTTCCACCCTACAACCCGTTTTCACACAAACGTAACGTCGTAAGCCTATCGGTACTCTGTCACTATTTCCATGGAAACCGTTCCGAAGAGCTATATTCTCTAATTCCAGCCGTTCTAACAATCATAGCTAAGATATGCAATGCCATTAAAATAATTACCATTCGAACAGTTTCTTTCCAAGAGCTACTGTTTTGGTGGGATAGGCTCCCTTAATCTCATTAAGTCAAGGGCCAAAAGTTATCTTCTCATAATCTGAAATTTATTTATCTATATATACAATTTTGTGGACTTCCGTTAGTCCGTCCATCCTCCCAAACCTCTAAAATAGCCATATATTGACCAATCGGAACCGAATTTGGCGGAAATGTGCCAACAGATAGGGGGCTACAAACTATAGTTTTATTTTGTTTTGTTTTTTTACTAGGGTGCGTAGCTTTGTACAATAAATTTTTATTGTTTTGGAAAAATTAAAATTTTATTCTTTAACATACAAAATACTCCAACTATTTTAAAATCAATTTAAATATTAAATTAACAAATACATATTTAATAGAAAAGCAATATTGTTTTTTGTAAATCTTTTCTTTAAGTTTATATATATATATATATATATATATATATATATATGTGTGTGTGTGTGTGTGTGTGTGTGTGTGTGTGTGTGTGTGTGTGTGTGTCTGTGTGTGTCATTCTGTTAAAATATAATGCACAACCGTAGCCTTGTAAATATAAACTAAACACAGTAGGGAAAGTAGTGTTTGTAAATCTCGACTAAAAATGTTAGCGATAACTTCAACAATACTATATACTGCCAAGATCTCAACACGCTTCAGTGTGTCGCCTAAAAAGTCTTGTCCGTTTATAAAACAACCCAATTTAGTAACCTTGAGAGCCGATTCAGACCTGTAAGTTTTCTAAAAATTAATTTAAAAATGAAGCCTGACTAACACAGATTTACTTGTCTTACTTGCCTGGACTTACCCAGTTGGATGTGGCTCCTGGAGGCTGGCACACTCTGCATTTGCGTATCCGAGTTAACTTGATAAGAAAAACCTTAGAGCGCATTTTGTTTTTTTAGAATTTCTCGAATAGTCAGGTCGATAGAGGTAAAACACATCATTGAAAGTAGAAAATGAAATAGGGTGTCGATTTGTAAAAGTTTGAACTAACAAAAAACATAATAGCCTAGTTCAACGGCATCAGGTTCTCTGCAATTTTGCAAATTATTATAATTAATATTAGTGGTATTTGTCAGTGTGTAAGTCCAATACCCGATTAAGGCAGCGGAGAACTTGGAGAGGGGAATTAACAGGAGATAACTGACATCCATTAGACATGGCAAGTGGAACTAGAACAGTCTACCTCAGTGAGCGAAATAAAGGGTTCAGTTCGACATTTCAACCACCTGAAAAAGGCCGGAGCGTACAACGGCCGAAACGTTGTAATAAATATGGCGACAAAGATGAGGACAATAGTCCGAATAATGTACATAGTGTACATAATACCTCATCTCAGTAATATCGACAGATACAGTGCTCTTGTCATTGTGTTAGGTCACAAGTGAGAACAAGATTCTCTATAGACCAGAACTTGCCACAGTATTCTAGTAAATTTGAAGGGATTTGAATAAATTTCTGAATGGATTTGTTTCAGTCGTTGATTACTAGAATCTTTCCACGGGGGCAATTTCATGATTATCATCTTTATTAAATTGCACATTTTTTTAGAGATGTTCATGGTTTACCGTACAGGGAAATACATTAAATCTGTATTATTTCATACATAATACACTTAAATCTAATAATAATAATAATAATAATAATAATAATAATAATAATGTATGAACACCACCCAGACCTGGTTACGGAAATAGGACCTGTACCAATTTTATGGGATTACTCAATACACACAGAACAATGAAAGGTAATCGTATTGTCATCATTATTATTAGACCGGAACAAAAGTGCCTCCTTATGGATACAGATTCCCTGCAGAATGCAATATATCTTTGAAGTAATTCAAAAAGCTATCTAAGTAAAAGGACCTTGAAATCGAAATCTCAAAAATGTGTCACATGAGATCATCAACAATCTCTGCTGTAGTTGAATACATCGGATTGGTTGGAAAAGATTCCAATAGACTAATTGAAGAGATTCCTGGTAGACCATGCCTTAAAGAAATACAAAAATTGATTTTTTTTAAAACTGCTCTGTGGAAAACGATATGAAGCCATTACTGACGTTAGGTCTCTGGTTGGGACCCGGAAAGAAATGAGTAGACACTAGAAATCAAAGGAAATAAAATAATAATAATAATAATAATAATTCTGCTTATAAATTTTCACGCCTCCTAATCAAAACTGCATTCATTTAGCTACCGTAGAAAACCTTCTCTCCCTGCCATTAGCATGGCTGACACTACACTACAGGAGAGCAACACACTACGCCTTCTTACCCTCACTTTTTCGTCTAACTTGAAGTGGAGCGACCACATCATATCAACAGCTACATCTACTGCTTAGAATGTAAGGTCACTGTACCAGAAAAATCATCTTGCACATTTACAAAATCCAAAGAAGGGTCTGCAATGTAATCGATCCTGACTTGGCATCTCGACTTCGGTCAGATTCTGATCGACATGGCGTAGTTCCCCTATATCTTTTCTACAAATATTTTCATGGCAACTCCTCTGAAGAACTTTTTCTTCTAGTTCTCCGACAGCATGAATTTAAGCGTGCTACTGGAGGGACATCTAGGCCCCACCCTCTTATTGTTGCAACTGCCTCTTCTTTCTTTACTCGCACTACCACCCTGTGGAACTCCCTTCCGCTTACTTACTTCCCTGATAAATATAATCTAAAATTTAAATGCAATGCCAATCGCTATCTTCTGTTTTCTTGAAACCCGCTCATGTGTCTATCTTTTTTCAGTCCTACCTACAATAACTCTTCTCTTTCACATTCACCCCCTGTAACGCACGCCTCGCTACAGACTAGTGGCGTTCCCGCCATGCTTGGGTGAAATGATATAAAAATTTATCTGTTAGTTAATTAATAAATTATCACGCGCGTTTAGCCTTGCCGTTAACTCAAACAAATAAAGGAACATGTCGTTCTTATTGCAAGAAAGAATGGAATGAATTGTTCAGATAAGCTGTTTGGTTTTATTGAGTAAAAGAAATCTTACATAATAAGGTGAAAGAAAGAAAAAGGAGAGAAAGAAAGAGAGATGAAGGAGCCGATAAAGAGAAAAACTTGTCAGTTTATAATCTTTTCATTTGTATACACTTACTTCTGTAAACAACGGCATTAATTCATATTAATGGCGTTATTGCAATACTATGTTAAAGGTTTTAACGTCAAATATACAACCGAGGAATATCCACGTGTATTTTCTTGTCGTTAGCAGGGAAGGGGTTTATTCAGTCTTTTACTTAGTCGTTATTAGCCAGCATAAAATGCTGATTGGAAAACTGACCCATTCGGGTATTATTTGTAATAATCATTACGATTATTATTATTATTATTATTATTATTCATACGTTCATCGGTTTAAACCATCCGTTTTGTGGCTTTTCCTCGAGATAAAAGCAAATTTTTCGGTAAATTTGCTTTTTAACGGCCAACCTCTCGTGCGCTAAATATCTCTTTCCCAAATCTTCATAATTCCCTGTAAACATGTTGAACTAAAATTAACAATTAAATTATGAAGAAACCTACCGTTTTGGAGTTATCGACAAGAAAAAATCGGATATCTTGGTTATACGTGCGCGGGCGTTTGGCCGTTAAAAAGCAAATTTACCAATTTTTCTTCTTTAGTAGCACAGAATTTTATAAATTCCAGAACTGATTTCTTCTAGTCCCGAACCATCTACGAATCTCTCATCTAACTTCAATTGTATATTTTTTCAACTATTCTTAGATCTCCAACAATCACGAGTACGACGGAAACCTTTAATATAACAGGCTTAGATTCTGTGTGCATTTTTAAAAACACCTAATTACCTTTTGTATTCTTTAAAGGTAAAATGAACATCTAAAAGAAAAGCAAATAAAGAAATACTTGAATTTTTTTCTACATTATTATCGACCAAATTCATAGATCTATTTTTCCTTTTCTCTCTTTAAAAAAGAAGTAGCATAAATTTATTTCTTCGATTTGGTATTTTTATTTGCTTGTCATCAAATAAAACCAACGTCTCAGCAGGTGTCCGGTCTATATTAACCCTATTTAAACAATTCCTTTTTGCTGGTCTCTGCTCTCAATGTTGTAGGAGGTCAAGGCTGAATTAATTTATTTAGTTGCAGAATACAGGTCACAACAACGAGAAAATATTTCCTGCTTTAGCTATTGTACTTCACCGTTGTTATTTCGCTTCAGAAACGAGAACTGAGATTGTTGATTCTTACGGTGTCACCGGACAAACAATGGTGATGCAGATCACATAGTGGAAATGTCAACCGTCATTTGGGAAAATTTGTTTTTTTATGAAGGTTGACGAACTTGAACAATATTAACATGAAAGAGCCAATTGATTAAAAAAAAAGTGCTTAGAAAGAGATTCTGGAGCAGCGAAGATCGAACTCACATCAAATGAATCTAGATTATGAAATTATTTTGCACGAAATGAGGACCTTAAGTTAAATACGACAATAGTTTGTAACAGGTAGATTCTAGAAAAATGTTGATGAAAAAATTCGTTGACATGTTCTCTGTATCGTGGACAATCATGTTTCTCCACAATTTCCTGTTCTTTGTAGCTCTTAATTAATTACTTTTATTTTCCCTCCTAAACCTTGATACACGATCCATTTACTCAAACTCGATTTATTTCTGTCCCTCTTCATAATATACTCTGCGTAACAAATTTTCTATTCCTTCTTTCCTCATTATATGCTTCTCTCTTTCTGATGTTAAATATAAGTGTTATTTTGTTTTAATTTTCTCTAAAACTTCGTCGTTGCCCACATCTTCGATCCATAGACTTCTCAGCATCATTCTGCAGGACTGCATTCGTGTTGCTTCAAGTTTCTACTGCATCTGCGAGGTAATTGTCCTGCATTCACTGCTATATCGGACGACTGATATTACGTAACATTTCAGTACATTTTTCTTTATTCATTACCAATTATTTCCGTTTCTTAATACTTTGCATAGCTTTTAGAAGGTATCTTTTGCTATCCAAATGCGATTTTGAATTTCAGTTTCACTAATAAATTTAATACCTTGACAAATAAATACGTAAAATCATAAACACTCAAAACATGTTCTTAAATAGCTTTGTCCGATATAGACTTTCAAACACACACAGTATATATATATATATATATATATATATATATATATATATATATATATATATATATATATAAGTGAACAGAGAAATCAACACTTAGAGGCGGCAGTCTGTTTCATGGTAGATGCAATCGTCAGGCCTGACGATTGCATCTACCATGAAACAGTGTCGCCTCTAAGTTTTGACTTCTACGTTAACTTTTATATTTACACACGCTCTATCTCTGATATTGAGCACTTTATCCCATAAATATAGCACACTTTAAGACTATATTTCTTCATATATATATATATATATATATATATATATATATATATATATATATATATATATATATATATGTCATTCGCAGACAGTAATGTTTCGCTGTATCACAACTCCTCAGTGCGTCTAAACATCCGAATGCCTCAAAGCCAGGATCAGAAACCCAACTAATTTGGTGTCAGAGATTTTACCACTGAGTTATCTTCACTCGGTAGAGTTACACAACTAGATCTAGCGTTTTGTTTTTATGAATGTAAACAAATACCAATCAGCCAAAGTGCTCCATTCATTTTACTGAAGATCTTTGCTTTAGCTCAGGTGACTGTTGTTTATAGAATTAGCTTATCACTCAACAGTTCTCAATGGAAATATATTTTAAAGAGCTATTACAACAAAAACACGTAAGAATCGCTACACAATTGCTGTCATGTTTCAACACATAACAATGCGTCTCCTGCGTTTATAAATTACTGGCGAGTGAACGATTACTTATTCGAGTGGTTGATCAGGGTAAAGCCCACAAGCCTTATTTTATTTTTAAAAATGAGGATGTATTTTGATTTCGAAACGAAATTAACCGTTCACTCGTCAGTAATTTACAATCACCTGAGGCGACGCATTGTTATGTGTTGAAAAACGACTGCAATTGTTTAGCGATCTTTACATGTTTTTGTTGTAATATCCTAAAAAAATAAGATGGCTCTACTTTGTATATATATTTAGGCAGCATATCTTCATTCAGACATGTTTCACTGACTAATATAGAAGTATTGGATGTATAGTTATTTTTATACTGAAAGTTTCCAGTTCATCATGACAAACTCCGTTAGAGTTATGAAAATAAATACAACAAAACGTATTCGCGAATGTTTTTTTTAATTAACTATCCCAAAGTATATAGATTTTACGCAGTTACAATAAGTTTGTCTTTGTAATTCACCCCTGAAGATGATCTTGGAAAAGCTCGAAATTATATGAGTTAGAAAAATTACAGCGCCTACCTTGATAAATTTATTCTTAACACTAAGAAACTGATTAGATTATAAGTAGACAAAATATATGTATATTATTCAATGAAATGTACTTGAATACATATATATATATATATATATATATATATATATATATATATATATATATATATATATATATATATATTGTGTTCGATTTGTAAATTGTCGTCATTTTATATTTTTAAATTTGCGCATGTGAAGTGTTTGTTTTTGGGGTTTTTTGCGCAATATAGTAGGGTCATTTTGGCATCCTCTGGGAGATAAAGAGCACTGTGACGCAATTTAATCCCCCAGGAATTTGGAAACGGCATTCTGTCCTGGTAGGCATTCGCACCGAAGCACCAATGCGTCCGTTTCAGAGTGGCTATCAATCTGAGGACAGTGCAGAGGATTCTGAAAGAGTTGGATGAATCTAATTTGTGATTACGAAAGTAAAGCAACAAATCAAATGTATGGTAAATTTAACTAGAAGAGAAAATAAAGATATATTTAAGATTTTAAGTTTACCATCCGCTCTTTTCAAAGAACGAAACAAAATTTATTTAAATTAAATTCTCTTATCAAAAAAATTATACATTTATTTTCTTCTTTTTCCTTCTTCTCAGAAAAAAACAAAAACAGAATAGATTTATTTGTTTGGTCCAGATGTTTATTTCCTTAGCGTCATAAAAAGGCTAACATGTCAGCATGCGCCAGGTTTATGTTGGTTCTATTTAAACTGTTCCTTTTCGTTGTTGGTTTTCTCACGCCGGTATCAGCTCAAGATTCGATTAATTTGCTTCGGAGCGGAATGCAAGCGACATAACCGCAATAAAATGATTCCTGCTTAATCTGCAGTTTGTAGCTGTCACACCAGGGACGATGTGTTCACAATTAGTTGGCAGCCAATAGTATTTCATCAGTCGTGACACTGATATGTGTGAAAAACCAAATTACGAACGCGACTAAATTGGTTAGCCAATCTTACTGTGTGTAAGAAAAAATCCTGGCAGAAAATTTGCTTTATCAAGGGCCTTGTATGTTTTCTGTGACTGATCTAGTTTCTGTAAACATACATAGGAGAACTTATTTTTGTCTGAATTTATTATGCAAATCACATAAAACTCAATGACATGAATTTGCTGTGAACAGTTTTTGTTAAAACTATGCTCGAATTAAAGTTACTTATTTTCAAAATGTTTTATTAAGGCTATTGGATTTATTATAAAAACTGCAGTTTGAAGTTATAATGCAAAACCAGAAAATCACTACTTAATTAAATATTAAGTTAATGATTGATTGGTTCGTTTTTTACGGCTTATCAACCCTTTGTAGTTTATTTAAGGCAAGAAAATATCTTTAAATTGTAATAATTTAATTTGGGGATAATAATGATTCAGTAACAGAGATCTTACTAATTAACCCACAGTTTGGGGGATGATATAGATTCATACCTTTACCGATGGTAATTTTGCATAAGTGAATTGTTGAGTCTTGACTCATTGTTGAATCTCGCCTATTGCATGGAATAATAATGCAACACAAAATGTACTTAGAACAAGAATGTATTATAACAAGAAAGTGTACACAATAAGTACATATAGTATTTCTGTATATTTCTGGGAAGACGTTCCTGGAGAATGTGTTGACTAGTCGCAGTCGATCAGAGTCTCTAGTTGGATCTCATGATTCCTTCCCCCTCGTCTTCCGGTACCAACCATTATTTATATAGTTGGTAGTCACCTATGCAGATTAGGTGGATCCTACCACAACACCCCCCTCCCAAGCCTTGGAATCCTTTTGGATTTCAAACTGGCTTCTATATGGGATGATGATTATGGTTATTTCTTTGTAGATCCCCTTTGCATAGTTCATATGTATATCTGTTTTTTTTTTCAATATCTTTTCCGTTTTGGATTCACGTCCAATGGGTCCGTGAACTTTCGTTTCCTACCGGATCTTCTCGGTTCATGAGCACTCTGCGGAGGTTCTACTTGAAAAGTATCATACAGTACATCAATGGGATCTTCCTCCTCATCCGGTATACTCTCTTCATGCACGTAGCATTTTTTGAGTTGGTTCTGGTGCCTTTTATGAGTATTCTTCGGCCTTTTTATTATGTAAATCAGGTCACCGATTCTCTTATCCACTATGCCTCGCTCCCTAACTCAATGTTGTTTCTATAGCACTTGAAAAAGACCTTCTCTCCGGGGGTGTATCTTTTTCTAGCTGTATACATAGTGTTCTTTATTCTATTTCTTCCTGGCAAAAGCTTGTCAAACACTGACTTAACTTTCCTAGCGAACATTAGTTCAGCTGGTGCCATGTTTGATGGTGTTCTCTGGTTAGGCGTGATTCTGTATACTTGTAGGAATTGCTGAAGCGCCTTTTCCGTTGGAACTCCTGAGGCTTTCTTCAGAGCGCGCTTTAACGTATCTACAAATCTTTCTGCGAGTCCATTGGATCTCGGATGATACGGCGGCGTCGTTATGTGGTTAATTTGATATAACTCACAAAATTACTTAAAATCGTCAGAAGTGAATTGTGTACCATTGTCACTCACAATACACTCTGGCACATCGAACCGTGCAAATAGTTGATGCAAAAAAGTTGTTGTGGTATTGGACGTAGGCTTTTTGCAGCGTAGTACTTCCGGCCATTTTGTAAAGCTATCTACCACTATTAAGTAGTAAAAATCTTCTACTGGACCAGCGAAATCAATGTGTAATCTTTCCCACGGATGATCCGTCTTTGGCCATGGTTTGTGTACTATAGGTGGTGCCTTAGCTGCTAACGCACACCCTTTACATCGATGAACCATGTTTTCGATATCCACATCCATTCCTTTCCAATATACAAAACTTCGCATTAAGCTTTTTGTTCTATTAATCCCCGGGTGACCCATATGAAAGTCTCGTAGGATTCTTTTCTGCAACTTTTTTGGTACTACTACTTTCTCTATACTTGCGAAAGGCACGTTACGTTTCTTTTTAAATATAGGCATAGTATTTTCTTTTAACTCAAATTTAGCTTCAAATTTGTTACATCTTCCAAGACCAGGTGTAAAGGTTTCCGGAAACTTTTTCTTTAATTCATCTTTAATGTCCTGTCTTGTTTGCGTATTACTTTCTACTTTTCTGCAGAATGAGTTTAACGGTTTATCCCACAATTCGAATGTTTCAATAAAATCTGTACCCAACAAGTTTTCTCCATTTCTCAGAATGAAAACTTTTATTTTTTTAACGATCCCATTCAATTTCATTGGAAGTACAACCTCGCCTTCGAAGTTAATTTGCTTTCCAGTTACCGTTCGAGCGAGTTTCGTTGACTTCATTATTGTAGGCCTTTTTAAAATTTTCCATGTTTTATCGATCATTATTGTTAAACCTGACCCCGAATCGAGTTGAAATTTGATATTCTTTTTGAATATTTCAGTCGTCACATATTTCCTCAAATCTCTATCTGATTTGATATTCGAATTTGTTTGTCTAACTCGGCTCTTGAATTTTTTCGTTTTACAACACGATCCTTTGTGACCATTCTTTTGGCACACGAAACATTTCTTATTTCTATATGGGCAATTTACCTCCCAATGTCTTTTGTTACAACGTCTGCAATTATATGGTGGGACTTTTTTATTTTCGTTCTTTTTATTTTCTTGTCTATTCTTAAAGTACGCCGAATTTTTACTCCAATTTTTTGCTGATGGGTAATTTGACTGTTTTTTTATTTTTTTAATATAAGCAATGCCAGCTTCTTCGATTTTTTGCGACTCTTTCTTTAACTTTACGGCCCGTTGACACTCCTCTGCTAACTTTTGCAGGGTAAGGCCTTGTTCAGATTCGAGTTTAGACAAAACTCTACGTCTTATTTCGGCACTCTTACTGGATACCAGTCCTTGAGCAAAAATTAAGCACTTGAATTCTTCAACCGTAATCTCTGCCAATCTGAAATTGTCACAATGTCTATTCACTATAGATGCATATGTTAAGTAATCCTGATCGTCGGATTTAGAGACATTCATGCATAACCATCGCTTATGCCAAAGCGACATATTTGCTCCAAACAGCTCTTTTAGCAATTTCACTGTTTCCGAGAATTCCAATTCAGTTGTTTTTCTCGGTAGAATAAAATCTACAAATTTGCTATGTTCTGCTGTGCCTAGCTTTCTTAGTAATAGACTGACTTTTCTTGACTTCGACCAGTTTTCACAGTCTGTGTAGAAAATATCTTCATATCGTTTAAAGTACGCTTCAAACGTTTTTTCTTCGTCTGGCACATAGTTGAAAGTTTCCAGCGAATTAAATATGGTGTTATTAGAATATGAAGAATTTCCTTCATTTGCCTGATAGTTGTTTAATTTCTCCAGTGTTAACTTTTGAATTTCCAAAAGTCTTTCCTCTTGACGTTCTTGATATCTTTGCATTGCTATCAGTTGTTCTTGCTGTGCTATCTGTTGTTCTTGCTGACGCTGTTGGCTCAACTACTGGGATTTTAATAATTCAGATATGACTTTGGATAGTTCATCCATCTTTAGCTGATAGTGTTCATGCAACAAGGAATATACTTTTTAATTTGTGTATCCACGAATATCATATAAGCTGACCAAAAAAATCGAAACAACGTACGACTTTTCAATTTTATATCTTGCTTTTACATTCACGCCCGTGCTAATCAACTTTGGTATTTTTTTTTTCGTGAACAGAGAGCGTCGGACTTTTTTTTTTTTCGTTTTCGACTTCTGTTCGCGTATTTCAATGACACGTCTGATTTTCTTATCAGAGTCAATTCGTCAATATATTGTTGAACAAATAATTTAAAAAAATAATTTTTTAAAGTTTGTTACCTTTCAAAGTCGACACGGTGTATTTGTGCTCCTTTTAATCCATGCATGTTTTTGTAGTCGGCCAATTTTTCTTTTTAGAGGGTGTCTCGTTGTAGATAATTTTTTAATTTAACATTACCGTTATTCGATTACGACACCTTTCAATTTTTCTGAGTGAACGTTCCTTTATGCTTAGTCATCTTTTAACGAATTTTACATATCCAGAAGTTCAGAATCCTTCGTCGTTACGTTAACGTTGGACTTTGAATTAATAGTGTTTTTTTCAGCCTGGGTTCTTCAATGACTTGTCCCAATTGTTGAAAACTCTCACTATTAATTCTTTCTTCTTTCCGTATGGTTCGTTCTACTTCTTTGCCATTGTTGAAACTTGGCGTATGGTTCGTTCTACTTCGTCGCCATTGTTGAGTCTTGACTCATTGTTGAATCTCGCCTATTGCATGGAATAATAATGCAACACAAAATGTACTTAGAACAAGAATGTATTATAACAAGAAAGTGTACACAATAAGTACATATAGTATTTCTGTATATTTCTGGGAAGACGTTCCTGGAGAATGTGTTGACTAGTCGCAGTCGATCAGAGTCTCTAGTTGGATCTCGTGATTCCTTCCCCCTCGTCTTCCGGTACCAACCATTATTTATATAGTTGGTAGTCACCTATGCAGATTAGGTGGATCCTACCACAACATGAATATAACGAACTTAACTGAAATTCGAACACGGCTCTACGAATAACAATTTCGAGCCGTTCTCCATTACGCCAACCGCATATCCAAGCTTACATGTATTCTCAACAAGATAATAAAATCAGTTGATCAAGACGTACAACAGGAAAACTAACAAAATATGAGAGCCCAACTCAGGATCAGCGTCAGGGTTCATATATTACGCTGCAAGCAAGCATTTCTAACCACAAAGGACGATAAAGATGAATTCCCCAATAACCCTTCTTTTCGACAAATAAACTGAACTGGGTAAATATGCTACTCATTAAGGATTGCCACACAAGCCATTAAATGGAAGGACACAAATGAGTGAATTTCTTGGTTTCAAAAAATTACAAAGGCTTCGTAAACATAACATCGGATCAAACTGAAATAATTTTACATTACCGCAAATCAGTTTTATTCCACAATGAAGTAACCTCTGTTAAGAAATAAAAAGAAAATGACAGCTTCGATGTACGACAAGGTTAGTTTGATGGAGCTAGAGTTAATAGGTCTACATATTTTATATGAAATTAACAAAATTGTACATGTAAAAAACTACGGTCTTGATAGGGATGACGGCCTGGTGATAGCACCTGACAACGGAAGAACAAATAACAATATCAGAAAAGTGCTTTTCAAACTCTTCAAAAGCCTCGGCTTTGAACTAAAAATCGAAATGAATAAAAAGTTGTCAACTATGCGGACGTAGAATTAAAGCTGGTATATTCCCATACCTGAAAAAAAAACGTAAAATTAAAATACCTGAATATTAAATCTATCCACATTGTGAACATAATAAAGCACGCCTCTAAAGGAATAGAATCTAGGTTATCGACAAAGACTTCTAGTAAAATAATTTTTTGAGGATAAAAAGAAAGAATATGAGAAGAACTTAAAAGGTAGAAGGTCACAAAACCAAACTCGAATTTAAACCTCAAATTAAACAATAAATGAAGAACAATTCGAGGAAAGGAAAAATATAATTTGGTTTAACTCCACTTTTAACTTAAAGATAAAATGTAAAATAGGGAAATTAATTTTCAAGTTACTTTCTAAACACTTCCAAAAATTCAGAATTACATAATATATTTAACAAAAACACATTTAAATTAAGCTACAGCTGCACTAGTAATTTAGGAACAATAATAAATAGACAAAACGCCAGAAATGTAAAAACTAATGCGCAGCAAAATATAGTTAACACTAGTAGATTATGCAACTGTAGAAACAAAAATATATGTCCATTAGATTGAGTTTGTTAAACCGAAGCAATAACCTATAAAGCAAAAGTAACATATATTAACCTCTCGAGCCTTGCGTTCCCTAACAATTTTAACATTTTCTGCCTGGATTCTCGAGTCAAAATTCGCAAAAGATTGGTATGTAATATTTCACGATAGATAAAAAATAGTTACAAGTGTTTACCCACCGTTCAACCGGTGGATGGGCGTTACATCATTTTTTCTACCACCAGTAAAGCGGTGGTCAGGTCTCAATGAGTTAATAGTCAAAATAAAACCTACATCGTATGTACTGAAGGAACTTTCAAACGTATATGCTACAGTCGTAGGTTGTCATTCAAGCTAGTAAATCGTAGGTGATCTACCAAACTTGCTGAACATGTCTATAATATAAAAGAAAAAAAAACAATAACAGAGATCCGATTGTAAGCTGGAAAATTTTAAGGAAGTCAAAGATTTATAACAACCAAAACCATATTTACAACCTCTGGCAAGAGGAAAAATTAGCAATAATGACATTTCTGGATCCAAAGTACCTTTTGAACGGAAACTCGAGGTCACGAGTCCTTGCATACATATTGAAAAATCCTCTAAGCATATATGAGGCTGGATAAAAATACATTTCATTTAACTCCACTGTTATGGGTCCTTACCTATAACTACAGAATGAACTCTTCCTAACACTATGTATAGTACGCTTCTCAAGAGAGAGAGAGAGACGAATCGAGTCGAGCCGATAGTAGTTCACTCCAATCCAGACAGACACTCATACTAACAACTTTCACATCTTGTATTATTATTCCGTGTAATATATCTTCGTTATTTCTACTCTTGAGTTCGTGTTGTTTTTCCTTGGTCCTAACCTGGACCATAACACCCACCAAACAAATTTATAATACCCTAGCTTTTCTTCTTTTTTAACTGATCTACTGATTTTTAATATATATATATATATATATATATATATATATATATATATATATATATATATATATATATATAATGTATGTTTGGACAATAACCCTTCTTTTAAACATCTTTCATTAAATAGGACTGACAATGAGAATTTAATTCAATTTTTATCTAGTTTTTCAATCATTCTTACATTTGTCCCTTTGGTGGGTGTAAGAAGTGCAGACATTTTACACATTATGCATTGTCGCAGGTGCTATCGGCCAATTCTTTACCTATTTTCAGGTCGTTTGTTTTAGATGTTTTTAATTTATGTTCATGTTTTAAGATATACAGGATGTCCATAATGTTCGTGTGCACTTTAAAAAAATTATAACTGTATTTTTATTTGCGATAGATATAATTTGTAAAAAGGATTCGAAAGAAGTAAATCTAAATTTTTTAAGGTTTTATTGAAATTTTATTTAGGTTTCCACATGTCCTCCATCATTAGCAATACAAAGGATAATACGATTTTGCAGTTCACGGAAAATATTTGCCAACTGATTTACAATAATGCCTGAAATCACATCAGTTATTTTAGCTATACTTAAAACTAGGTACATTAAACTTTATAACATTTTTCTATCTCAAATACAAATAAAGTTATAAATTTTTTAACGTGCACACGAAAATTATCGACACCCTCTAATTTATTTTATATTTTTACGAACGTTTATTCGGAGTCTATATATAGATAAGCTTAACACGAAATCTGTTATGTGTTGTAGATATTATTAGGCACCACATTTCAGTCTAATCAGAGAGCATCTTCAGAAGATCCTTATTTTTACTGGATATAGGATGTGTTGATGATTGCCGTATTTTTTTGTTTATTTTTTTATTCAGACTATTCTTTTCATCTTGGTTATTACTGATGTTATTATAGCATAGAGTGTTTCAGTCTACACCCTGGTCATCATCAGAAGTCTATTATTTTTCCTTAATGCGATGTCAGTTCATGGTCGTTTCTGCTGAACGTGTATATCCATTTCATTATTTAATCCAGGGATTGAGCTTCCAAACACTACAGATTTTATCAATTTCTATATCGACAACGTCACCGCTGTCAAAGACATCAGTTGCTCATTTGTGGATCCTTTATAATCAAAGAGGGTCATGGCATTTAGCGGATTTGTATCGCTTTTGATAATTTTGTATTTAATCTTTGAGATAAGGAAATGATCATTTATTTGGAAAGTTAATTTATTTAAAAATATCGATTTAATCATAGTTATTGAGCGAAAGTGTTCGTACAAAACAATACTATGTAGACTTTTTCTCACAGTCAGTCCTCAAAACAGGAAATAAAAAACGTAATATGTTCCCTGTTCGGGATTTTTAATAAAACATACAAACTCCGAACTACCGCCACTCACGATGAACGGATGTCCCCCTCCTGGAGGCACAGTGCTATGAGAAAATATTTGGCATCAAAATCACACCCCACCTCAAGTGGAATTCCTATATACGATCCATCGCTAAAGATGCAGGTAAAACGATCGGTTCCCTGTACAGCTCATGAAAGTACCTGAAACCATTGTATACTCTACCTTTATAAGAGAAAGATTAGGCCGAATATAGGGTACTGTTGCTATATATGAGCAGGAGCTGCGCAGACATCACTTTGCAATCTTCAACAGAGTTCAGAATCGTCTCCGAGTCCTTGTTGGAGAAGAATTATTTTCCAACCTCCACGCTCTCTCTCTCTCTCTCTCTCTCTCTCTCTCTCTCTCACACACAGGCGGGATGTGGAGAGTCCCTCACTGCTCTATCGCTACTACCATGTAAAGTGTTCGGTCGAACTGCAGATTCCTGGTTCATCCAGGCCTAACCGTTACGGCTAGAACCCCCAGTTCACGTACATAGTAGCAAACCACCCATATTCCCTCCCTATTTCATCGGTGAGAAGTAAGTTCCATTCAAACAGCTTTTTCCCTTCCTTTCTATGGGGGCCAGACTCCCTAGAGGATTTTTTTTCGATCACTACAATCTTACCCTGTCCAAGTCTAGTGTCAACTATCTTTCCCTCCTATCCATATAAACTGACCCTATACGCAACCCTCTACCTCGAGTGGCCCTCGGATCTTGTACTAGTTCAACGTTTTAATGAAATATGTGTAAAAGAATGATTGCTTTCCAATTACACAATCTTCATTACAATATATCTTGATAAAGACATTCAGTAGAGGAGATAAGAAAACTTGACACAGAATAGAATGCGCTCAAGGTCGTTTTTCCAAAGCAGCAGAAGGCTAAAAAAAATATTAACCTTTGGACTTGAATCCTATTATTAAATAAACCCGATAATTCAAAACTTTCATATGGATGTCGTGCATAGCGCCCGACCCATTCAGAAGTGTATAAACTGTCAACTGTATGCAAAATCTTATCCAGATCAATGATCAAAAACAGGTTCAAGCAAATAAACATTTGTAGGCTAAAGTACTTTGGCGCTACACAATCACAAAGAACTATAGCAAGCAACAGAAAACACGTCACATAAAGAATTTCAACAGCAGAAACAACTAAAATGGATAGAACCTGGAGCTCGAAGTAAAATCCTGACGTTGACATTACAAAATACCTCGAAGAAAAATTTAGGAAGGGAAACCCCCATCAATATTAGAAAAAAAACATATTAATTAGCGGTCTTGTGAAAATAAATATCTAAAAAATCCTTTCAATTAAAAGATTTTATAACATTTAACCGACAAGAAATTTGTTATACTCAAACAATGTTCCATGTTTCCTCATAAGGAACCGGATAGTTTTAATTTTACCAAATTTCTTTTAATCAATTCACCCCGAGCAAGGCGATAATGCCACTAAGGTGCAAGGGACTAACGGCAGTAAAAGAAAATGAGAAAACTTTAGAAGGAACCGGAAAACCAATCCTAACCAGGAAATAAGTGATAAACCGTCTCCTGTTCAAAGGAGGGGAAGCAGGAATTGTATGATATGCGAACCTATCCATTGCTATTAACGATGGAAGTAGGCGGTTGTAAACAAAAGGACATTATTGACTGTATGTTGATTGCTTTCTAATTTTCCACGGGTGAATTGTAAAACAACACCATCTTTGATAAGCTTCGATAAGTATTACAAATTATAGTCTTACTTTTTCACAGTGAGATGATTCTAATTCAGTTTATTCATTATGGCTACGTTTTCGTTTTTGTAGACGAATTATTTGTCTTTAATTTCATTTTGCCAAATGGAATCTGAATGTTCATTTTCTTTTATACGCTATTACCAATGCCAGACTATTTTTTAGTGTAAATAAGCTACTGTCGGAAGGTTCTATTTTTGTGGTATGGACCTTTCATCATTTCACATTTTAAGTTTAAGTTCATTTTTAACAACATTTCAACTCATTAGATTGATTTTTTGCGAAAACAGATTTAGTTTGGTTTATATTTCACAGAGATGAGCCAATCTCGTATCTGTTGTATTCTATTTGTAAGGAACTGCTACCTTGTGGAACAGACTCCCACGTGGATGCTTCTCCGAATACTACAAGGGTCAATCATTATCTATCCTTCTTATTCTCATAATCTTCATTTCCTACCATCTCTTCATACATTCACATCACAACTCACAACACATAATTACCCCTTCACCCCCGAAGGGCCAAGATGAATCGATAGGGTTCAAATTACAGTTCTTTTAGGAAAGTAAGAAAGTTTGTGATGGGTCGAGACTCATAGAGTGTAAGCTTAACTCAAAGAGTCTATTTTTAACGGCATATCAACTGATTAGAGTGATTTTATGCGAAAACGAACTTAGTTTGGTTTATATTTACAGAAAATGGACCATCTTTGTTTTTATTCTATTTTCAGATATAATCCAAATGATTTCAAGAATTTTACAATTATATTTATTTTAATATTTTCGAATAGTTCTTTTTAGCTGTTTGATTTGATAAAATAGTGTCTTTTCGAGTTAAGATTAAGGTATTCAATTAGAAAATGCTTTACAGTATATTGCATGTAGGACACAAAGCTGGTAGTTCTAGTTTCAGTAAGAAATAATGCTTACTTTTACTGTGACCTATAGCCGTGTAAGCAATTTTCCAGGCAGGTTTTTTTCTTCTTTGGGTTGATATTATTTTCAAATATCATCTCTAAGATTCTTCAAATGTTATTTTGTCGTTAAAACTATGGCAATGACAACATTTAATGACCAGTGTTAGTCGAATTATTATTTACTTCGCTTCCTGTGCAACGGGATGGGATCAATGTGTAGTATCTGTTCACCTCGGCTATAATACTACTGGTAATATTAGCTGTTTCTTTATGTGGAAACAATCAGCATTAATTGAGTCAATGCTGTTATTGATTGCAATAAAAAAAATTGTTTTCTTAAAGCAATCTTTTCTAGTCCAGTATTTTCTAATTATGTAAGATCAGTTCGAGGAAGAATGGTTCTCACTGAGACAGCCAAAAAAAGATTTTACCTTCAGCAACCGTAAAGAAAAGCCATATTATCCTATTGGTATATTAGCTGATATGAATCTATGACGTTTTTTTACTCATTTCAGCCCAAGCAAAGAGCGAATGCCACTAGTACACACGAGGTTACAGGGAGTGATATATAAAGAAAAGAGAATAGGGAGGATTGAGGAAAAGGAAATAAGATGAACGGAATTCAAGAAGTAGAAGATAGCGATTGACGTTGCATTTAAATGTTTGAAGTTTGTAGTTATCAGGGAAACAAGCAAACGGAAGGGAGTGCCACAGGTGGATAGTGCGAGACAAGAAGCTGCTGGGGTGGAAGTATAGGTTGCATTTAGTTATTTCAACGGTAAACGAATGGGACCTACATTCTAATCTAGTCGCACGCTTAAATTCATATAAACAAGCGACGAGGCAAAAAATCTCGCCAGAGCAGTTTCCATGAAACTATTTGTAGAAAAGACAGAAGCCACATCACGGCAGGAGCGACGGTAATAGAACTCCTCATTGAATCGGAAATATCATGTCTGAGCGCGTGACCTAGACACATAGACACCGAGACTAGCTCATTCGATAGTCTCATTATAGGAATGTGGGTTATAAAGGTCTGTTCGTCAGTGAGTAATATTGAATTTCCTTTTCTTTTTCTTTTAAATATTTTATGCCGGATGCGAACTCGCAGATGCCGCTGATGCAAATCTTGACAGCTGCAGATAGGTTCAGCCTTCGTTGTGGGCGAATACAAAATGTTAATTATAACGAGGGAAAAATTCGATTACAAGCCAGTAATTAGGATATTAAGCGTGAATATCGAATATTGAATAATTACAATATCAATTCTACTAGTAGTAATAATGGTAATAATAGCAGACAATAATGGTAGCATTAAAAATACAAAAGCTAATATATGTATTATTGATATATAAAGATGCATATAATGAAGTTTATATATTCTTAAAGATAACAAGAAGAAGAGGAGGAGGAGGAGTTAGATGGCGGAGAAAGAAAAGAAGGATGAAGAAGAAGAGGGGGAAGAAGCTCAAGAAGAAAAAGAAGAAAAAGAAGTTGAACAAGATGAAGAAGAGGAAGAAAATGAAATGAATAAGAGATAGAAGAAGAATTAAAAGAGGAAAAAAGTACAAGTGGATGAAGAAAAAACAAAGAAGAAAAAAAAGGGAAGAAGAAGAAGATGATGAAGATGAAGAAGAAGATGATGAGGATGACGAAGAAGAAGATAAAGAAGAAGATGTAGAAGAAGATGAAGAAGAAAGAGAAAATGAAGAAGACGAAATAGATGAAGAAGAAGAAGATGAAGAAGAAGGAGAAGATGAAGAAGACGAAGTAGATGAAGAAGATGAAGAAGTAGATGAAGAAGAAAAAGAAGAAGAAGATGATGATGAAGAAGATGAAGGAGAAAAAGAAGAAGAAAAAGAAGAAGAAGAGCAGAGAGAGGAAGAGGAAAGGAGAAAAAGAAGATATTTTTAGCATTTCAAATTTTATTGTCATGTATATTGACTTTTGTTAAACGAAGCGGCGGAAAATGTTAGAACAGCAAAAATAAACTTGAGACAATTTATCCATAATTTTGATCCAAACACCCAACAAAAAATGGAAAATACAAAATGATGAAACAGGGAAATTTTATCGGACAAATATGATAAAATTTTCTGATGAATCTTAATTCTTCATTATTAAGTTAATAATTCAATAAGCTCATGTTGAGTTCTCTGACAATAAACTATCCGTAGAAATTCCCTTCTCGCATCGTTAAATATTTGAGCTATAACAATGAAAAATGGTCGTTAGTTTAAGAAGTGGGTACGAATGAAAAGATTTGAAATTACAACTTTTTCCATTTCACTGAAACACGAGTTAAAGACATTTACCTTCTGTTTTTGATTTCTTTCTTTCTTTATTTCTTTCTTTCTTTCTTTCTTTCTTTCTTTCTTTCTTTCTTTCTTTCATTTTCTTAATGAAATGAAGTAGTGTCTCTCCCTCGTTTTTCAGACGATCAAAAAGAAATAGTCCATTATTTATGAAGTATTGTCAGAAGACACCCCCACCTTGCGAACATTTCTCTTAATAATAATTTTATATTTTAATTCAGCAGACGATTTTATTTTATTTGATTTATGGTAATTAGATTTTTGACGATTGTCTTTCTCGTTTTCAGTCGTTCTATATTGTCGTCGAGCGCAGTGTTTTTATCTCACTCACCCAAATAATGTATATATATATATAAATATAAATATATATATATATATATATATATATATATAATTTTTTTACAATTGGAATTAAGATACCATTAGTGAATAACCATTTTCACCTACGAATTTTAATTTTAAATTCGCAGAATATTTCAAGGTGTTTATGGTATAAGTTTGTAGTAGGATACTATTTGGTTAGAGAAAGAAAGAGAGAGGATGTTATAGGGAACTTATTGGGAGGTATAGAGAGAAGGAGTCATCGTTACACGAATTGTATTATGTAGGTAGGAGAGCCTGGGTAGAAGAAGGGAGGGGAGATAATGAAAAGAAGAAAAACTTAAAGATTCATTTCACTTATAATTTATTTCATGAATATATTCATCTCTTCAAACCGAAATCTTTTAGTAAATGGAGGCAATTTCCCCGGACTGATATACCAGATTGACATGGGGAGGAGAAAGCAAGAAAGAAGAGAAGAAAGAAGGAGAGGGAGATAGTTTACATTGATGAACCCTCTCCCTGGATTAATATCCTAATTATTTGTCTCTTTCTTTTCTTGCTTGCTTTCCTCTCTGCCTCCCAATCTCGTATATCAATCCAGGAAACTTGTCTCCACTTACTAAAATATTTCGGTCTGAAGAGATGAATACATAGAGATGTTCACGAAATAAATTATAACCGAAATGGATCCTTAAGCATTCACACACACACACATAGATACACACACACACACACACATATATATATATATATATATATATATATATATATATATATATATATATATATATATATATATATATATATATAATATAAATGGGATCGTAATCACGATCCAAATCATCACACCTACAAATTTTAAAAAAAGAAAAAGATTCTATTTTTTTTTTTTTTAATTTGTAGGTCTGATAATTTGGATCGTGATTACGATCCCAATGTAATAAATGATAACCATGGAATATTAGTGTTTGAGCCTTTTATATTATATTCTGACTCTGTCCTCGACATTGAGTTCTACATGGATCCTATCCTCTTGGGAATTTATATATATATATATATATATATATATATATATATATATATATATATACTATGGATGGTTCTGCATGAAACCTTCACCACTATAATCAAATCTCATGTGATTTTGTCGCCCTGTCGGTTTCCTAGGAACTAATCTGCTTGACCCTCATACGTCGAATCCGACGGGAGAGTCGAGAGTATATATATATATATATATATATATATATAATATCTCTGATATTGAGAACTTAATCCTATGAATATAGCACACCTTAAGAGCATATTTTCCCATATATATATATATATATATATATATATATATATATATATATATATATATATATATATATATATAGTAGCTGGCCACTCGTATTCGAGGATACCCTTCTACTAGTGCGGCTAGGAAATCCCTCTTGCAGTGGCTCGCTCAGGCACATTTGTGTTTGTTCAAAACCCACAGAGTCCACCTGTGGTTTATACTGCAACTATGCTGACAGACATTAGTTAGAGTTTCTAGTAGAGAGCGTGTGACCTAGCTTGGTCAGCAATTTGAACGAGGCCAGCAGTCTCAAGCCTTCGGCCACCTTGAATTGATTAATAAAACAATAACTTGCTGCTACTCAGCCTTTTGACTGAGCTCATTGTGTAGTATCTGTTCTTATCAACTTAATCTAAATCTCACCATCACTTCTATCTTCCTTTCGTTCATTTTCTCACTGACACCAAGTAATGTCTTTCCCTCCGATTTCCTCGTGATCAAAACCCGGAATAAATCATTATTTATTAGGTATTGACAGGACGTAACGGTTCCGCTAAATACCGAAGGGAGGAATTAGTAAAATATCATAATAATATCTATTGATATGAGGAAAATTATATAATTTAATGTGTATGAATGTGAATAGAATATTCACAAGAATGATTAGTATATATCTACAGACGTAATTATTAACAACAAATAAAAAGTACATGCTTATTCTAAGGAGAGTTAACACCGCGAAACTATCATCTATAGATAAGTGTTGTGAATTCCGGGAATGGAATCCTGCACAAATAAATAAACAACACCAGTAATTGAGATAGAAAAATATGTGTATTAAACATAAGAATACAGACTTGAAATGAAGATTAGTAGTCCAGGAATGCGGGTTAGTAGAACGTATATGTACAAATCGCTGTAAGTGAAGGCGTAATTCTCTCTCTCTCTCTCTCTCTCTCTCTCTCTCTCTCTCTCTCTCTCTGAACTCTCGTATAACTCTCTGTGAACGCCTGTGTACTGTCTCCGTATCTCTCACCCTGACTCAACGTATCGCCACCTGCACGTATTCACGTTGTCAGTATAAGGATACTTTCGATGAGTCTGTCTTCTGTAAAATGGGTCTGTCCACAACAAGTATCTTGGAGGTTATTTATTGACGATATCTCTGTCTGTCTCTCCACATATATATATATATATATATATATATATATATATATATATATATATATATATATTACAAAAAGTTAATCATACCTTGAATCAATTAGCAATATGAATGCAATTATTGGCGAAATCCCTTCGCTAGTAGACATAATTATAAGCATTATACTACTAATAATCCACTGAATAATGAGATCCTTATGTATAAAATGGATATGGTGTATTTTTTAATTCAGCTAGTACTTTCAAATTAAGATACCTTTAGTCAATGACTATTTTTACTTACGAATTTTCACACTTTTTATGGTATCAGTTTATGACAAACTGATACCATATACAGTTTGAAAAATCCTGCGAATTTTAGAAATAGACATTAACTAAAAGTATCTTCATTTAATTGTAAAGAAAATTTGCTCCGTTTAATGAACATAAACATTGAGCGATCTTTTGTGAGTCAGTTTTAATATATTTCAAATTCTATGTTGTATTAATAGGACTCGCCTTGATTATGCCAACGGATTGCTACCTGTATATATATAGACTAAACTCGACCATGTCTCTCACACTATTCCTCACCACCCTCTATAATAACTTATATAAGCTTAATACTTCCCGTCAAAAGTGGATTCATTTTTCGTTTCACTTTTTGAAAGTGAATTCTGAAGAACTAGAGAAAAATAAAATTCTCTGGTGAAATAAATTATAACAAATGGAGCCTTAAAGTGGTCTGTTTTTCTTTAAATTAATATATATATATATATATATATATATATATATATATATATATATATATATATATATATATATATATGAGAATGGAAAAAATAAAACATCAAAATGCCAGTCACTATGGAGTGCAATGTTGATTTTTTTCATACTCAGTGATGTCTACATAAAGTTTATCTATAAGAATTTGTCCCCAGTATCGCGATTTGTTAATACATGAATATGACCCTATTTGAACAAGGCATATGTGTGTATATGTATGTATATGTGTATGTTTAAAATGTGTAGGATATATATATATATATATATATATATATATATATATATATATATATATATATATATATATGTGTGTGTGTGTGTGTGTGTGTATAATAGGAACAAGTTCTTTGTATTTGGATTTAAATCATGTCTCAGCATAGTTTGGTTGAGGTAAGTTATTATATTCGACATTGTCACAAATCATGCAATTGATTGTTTGACTGTATTAAGAGCAAAATATATCCTCAATTTCTTACGGCGAAAATTGTACAATTATCTGTAACGTTTAACAAGTAATTTCAAAATTGAATAACGAAATATTGCCGAAATATTAATTTCATCATTTAGTTTCAATCAAGCAATACAAAAAATGTTATTTCCTAAATTATTTCTGGATAATCCTCCAGGTAAATGGGAATATGAAATTACTTGGACTTAATTTGTCCTCAATCACACAAACTATTGTAACCGGAAACTATGGAAACGGAAGTGCCGTTTCAGCTATTATTCAGAGACGGAAGTACCATGTCAGCATTATTGGGTTGTGTGAATAAAAAGCAAGAGTATCGCTTCTGCAGACAAGAGTCACCAGACTGAACTGCATTGTCGTTATTATTAGAGACCCACTTTCAATGTTGTGACACAAAGAAATAAAAGTGATTATTTTACAGTTAAAACGAAATTTTTCAACTTGCACAATATTTCTCGAGAATTACATACGCAATTATGCATATAAACATTAGCGCAATTCCATACAAACGCCCCAAAAGCAGAAAGAATCGAAGAGCCACACACATGTACTGACACATACAAACAAACAAAAGTACAGGCATTGTGGCAGAAAGTTTTATAAACACAGGAAAGAAATTATCTGTTTCATTTACTTTTCACAACATTCTTCCGTGTATTGAATAATGCTGCCATATCTGGTGAGGTACATCTATCTGTTAAGTATGTAAACATACAGATACCAAAATAAAATCCGTAATGTCATCGGTAATGGCCTGGCATATCGTTGTAACTTAGCTAACCCTGTGTCATTTCTATAAATATTTTTATGGTATTTTTCTGATAGACTTTCCTATTTGGTATCTCGATTTAAACGCAGCCACAAACCAAGCAAAGTATTAAGAAACAAAACAAAATCCGTTATCTACTGAAGTGTTATGTCATCCTATATGGCATTTGGATAATCTTCTCACAGATGAAGAAGACTTGGAGCAACAGAAAGGTGGTTCTACAGAAGGATGCTGAGAATAGCATGGACGGAATATGCGAACAACGAGAAACTGGAAAAAAGGAGATTTATGCCTAACATCAAGAAGAGACAGTCGAAATTCCTATAGAATATAACCAGGAAAGCGGGCTCGGAAAATTTGATTCGCACAGGACAGATTGTAGGCAAGAGGAAAACAGCTATCTAGCGAGATTAAGTAAATGGGTAACGCAAAAAATATTTAGGAGTGAGAAAAATAATAATAATAATAATAATAATAATAATAATCATAATAATTGACCATCTTGCATCAGGTTTGCGCGGTTTGTATGAAGTTGCACCGAATATAAAACATGGCACGACAGAGTGGGCCAATGTCTGCACTGGAAAACTGCAACATTTACGGAAAGTAAACAGCACGAAATTGGTATGAACACCCCCAAGACCTGGTTACAGAGATAGGGCCAGTAACAATTTTATGGGACTTTACAAGACACACAGACAGAACAATCAAAGCTAATCGCCCTGACATCGTGATTAGAGACCGCAGAGACAAAATGTGCCTCCTTATTGACATGGCCGAGTCCCCGCAGACTGCAATGCATCTTAGAAGATCTTCAAACAAATATCAAAACATAAGGATCTTGAAATCAAAATCTCCAAAATGTGGCGCATGAGGACATTAACAATTGTAGCTGGAGCCTTCGGATTGATTGGAAAAGCTTCCAATAGACTAACTGAAGGGATTCCTGGAAGTCCATACCTTAAAGAAATAAAAAAAAAATTACTTACAAGTACACCCCGCACCTTAAGAAGGGCATTATCTATTTTCAAAATTGCTTCGTGAAAATTGTCATGATGTCATTTTTGAGCTTAGGAAATAAGTATACACCAGAAACCAAAAGAAATAATAATATAATATTATTAATAATAATATTATTAAAAACAGACAGCTGATTCTCATAATTTCACTGCTGAAAATGCCATATGTAACTTTCATAGTATTTATTTCTCTCGCACTATTCGTTTATAGAAACCTCTTCCGGTTTCTATATTTCCTCTCAACTACAATCTTCAAAACTTTGAATGCATTGTCATTCATCATCCTGTGTCTCCTTGAATTTGAATATTCTCTCTCTGAACAGGATTTCCTCAGCTTCGTTCACTCTCAGTAACCCCTTGTATACTTGTGGTTTTATCGACCTGCTTGGGGTGAAATGATGAAATATAAAAATAAATAAAAAGAAAATAAAAATAATATAAAAGGAAGCAAAAAAAACCGAGACGGTATATGACTCTTTTTTTCGTTGTTATGAAAGGAAGAAGAATTATGGCTTTTGAAATGTGCCTGATCAATTCAAAAACTGAAAGTATATAGTGAAAGAAGGTCTCGTTTCTTTGTGAGTAGAAAGTTTCGCTTTAACAGGAAGGAAATTCTGACGGAATCAATAGAAAGTGGAATAAATGTATAATGGAAGAGATTTTTGAGAATGTGGATGGGCGAAAAAATAATTTCGTTTGATTTCCTTTTTCTCTTTTGTATGATAAGAACAGGTGTTCATATGCGCATGCGTTAACTGAAGCTAGGCGACATTGGTCTCATCGAAATGACGAGATAAGGAAGAGCCTGATGATTCAAATAACATGAAAAAATTATAGTCATTACATGATAAATATAAAAGTAAATATAAAGAAAAAATATCCATTCACAATGGAAGAACAGAATATATATATATATATATATATATATATATATATATATATATATATATATATATATATATATATATATATATATATATATATATATATATATATATGTGTGTGTGTATATATATATATATATATATATATGAAAGTATGTATTATGAAATGCACCAAGTCCGACAATTGTTTTTAACATATTTTCAGTTTCCACGGTATTTTTTCATAGATACAAATATTTAAGTAAATGCTCCGTTTATAATAAACAGTATCAACTACATTTACAGGCTTGAATGTCCGAGAAACATTATAGAAATATGTTTATTTTTAAAAACTCTAGTTTGACTTTGATAAACAGACGTTTCCGCTGTAGCTAAATGTTATAGCACATCAGGCTAAATGAGGGTTTGATTCCTGTTGGTGGGCATACATTTTCTACGAACTTTAACTGGCATTCAGTCCGGTAAATGTAGTTAATACTGTTTATTATAAACAGAGCATTTACTTAAATATATGTATCTATAAAAATAAAGTATAAAGAGATTACATATACTAGCGGGTATACATTTAAGACAGCTGACCGAGAATTAGTAGAGATGGAAAATGATATTAAAGGTTATATGCACACTAATATATTTTTGCTATATTCGTAATAATTTTTAAGCTCCCTTATTTGAAAATGCTTGTTTTGTAAAAGATTCTATAATTGCAACGGATAAATTTTAAAATCCTAAAAAGTATAACAGTGCACGTTCGCACGTGTTTTAAAACACACTACAACAATGGAATGCAGATTATATCGCAGTTACAATAAGTTTTCATTTGAAATTTAGCCGTAAATGTTCGAAAGTACGTCAGTTAATATATATATATATATATATATATATATATATATATATATATATATATATATATATATATATATATATACGGGGCCTTCCTTGATGAATTTTATCTAAAGATCAAGAAAGTAATTAGACAACTGGAAAGGATTAATATAAGAAATAATTAGCCACTGTATGTCTATATTATTCAATGAATCAGGAAAATTCATGCCGATATTAGTTAAAAATGCAACTATATTACATTAAAAATATTAATAAAAAGCAAAAAGTAAAAATAGTACAAGCCCTTCATATAAGAGAAAATAATCGATTGTAGACTGGGGCAGGAATTGGCTGGTTAACTTTAATGCCCTAAAAACAAAACTGCTCTCTATTACTCACTACAGAGAACCATCCTTGCCACCCATTAGAATGTCTGATGCTCAACTCCACAAGAGCACCTCTTTGCGACTTGGCCTCACACTGCCCGCTGACCTGAGATGGAACAATTACATTCAATCAATTGCTTCATCCACTGCAAGGAAAGTTGGTTCCCTGTGTTGCGCCAAAAAGATTTTCTCGCTCGAGTCCATCCTTCAAATTTATAAATCAACCATTCACCCTTGCATGGAATACTGCTGCCATATATTGCCTTGTGCCCCCGCTGTTCGCCTTAAGGTCCTCGACAAGATGCAGTGACGGATATACAATGCAGTTGGTCCTGATCTGGCATCTCGTCTACAGTCGTTCTCTTACAGACGTGTCGTCGCCTATCTATGTCATTTCTACAAATACTTTCCCGGTAACTGCTCTGATGAGCTACTTTCGCTGGTTCCCAGACTGCATGAATTTAAGTGTGCTACTAGGCTGGCATCACGGTCCCACCCTTTCACTGTCGAAACCGATAAATGTGGCCGTCTCTTCTACTCCAATAGCTTCATGTCTCGCATCCCACGTTTGTGGAATTTCATTCCTATCAATTGTTTCCCTGATAGCTATAATCCCCAACAATTCAAATGTAATGTCAATCGACATCTCTAGATGCCCTGACCTATTCCCTGTTATTCTCTTCATACATTCCTCTACCAGGTCTCTTTACTCTCGTTCCCACTCTGTAACCCCTTGCGTACTAGTGGCATCTCGCCTTGCTTGCGGTGATATATATATATATATATATATATATATATATATATATATATATATATATATATATATATATATATATATATGTTTTCATATAGACAAAAAACAGTCGAGGTGCAACTGAATGCACCGAAACAAAGGTTGGATATTATTTATATTCACTATTACATACATACATACAGGTAGATTGATAGAGGAACCTTGGGGTAGTGGTATCAGAGAGTTGAGTTCGAATCCATTACATTCAATTACGTGCTAATACCCTTGGGAATGGTGTGAATCCTTCCCTGCTCCTCTAGCTATGGGTAAATTCAAGATGGGCAGCGTTCTATGATTCATCTAGAAGGACAACTCTATATATAAAAATCTTTTATTGTTCAAAACATTATATATATATATGTGTGTGTGTGTGTGTGTGTGTGTGTGTGTGTGTGTGTGTGTGTGTGTGTGTGTGTGTGTGTGTGTGGCTCAATCATATGCTACAATCTTCATGGGAAAATAGTGGATGAGCTTTTGTAGTTTTTGGTGGCTAGCTGATTGTTTGCCCTCTCTAATGTATTCTTTGATTCCTTAGATCACAGTGGAACCCCCCTTTGACAGCCAGTATAATGATTCTCTATGCATCAGGGTTTCAAGGAACATCCGTTCCCTTTCAGTGATATTGTTATGTGACAGCTTACATGCTTTTTTCTTTATGTCATTTGTTACTGCCATTGCAAATGTCTGTATAGTGATGTGCGTCGTTTGTGGGCTAAATATAGAGTCCCTCTCTTTTAATGATTCAAGTATGGAAGGTGCGTGCTTATTGTTTCCGTGTTGGGCTTTTGGACATATTCTTCTAAAGAAGGATTTCAGGTTCTTTTGCCACGGTGTCCTTATCAAATTTTGGGGGACTAGTGGAAAATCTTTGTCCTCTAATAACCTGAATATGTCGAGCGAAAACTTACACTTACTTAGATTTATAACTCGTCCGTACGGGTTATGTTTGCATTTGCAAGCATGGCGAAATTGTTTCATAAAGGTGCGAAAGCTTCCATCTTGTACGCTATCAAGGATACTATACCCCCTTCCAAGTGTTCCGGTTAGGGGTTTATCCAATTTTTATTGAGGGTTGAGTGTTTTTGGTATTGATTGTCTTCTATAGGCTACTCTGGGTAGTCTGGAATTTCTAATGGGTTTATGCATTCTCTAGAAGGGCTACTGTGTTTTGGTTTGTGTATGTTTGTACGGCACCTGAAGGATGTCCGCGTAAGTTAGTGGTTTGTTTTGTGAGTGTGTTCGTTTTGAGGTTCTAGTTATGGTTGATGGTAGAGGTGTCGTTATTGTTGGTTGTGGCGCTGGTGGTTGTCTTTTGGTGGATGTATCTGGTCTGTTTTGTGTTTACATTGGTTGCTTGGTCGTCGGTGTGGTTGCAATGTGTCGTTCACTTTTTTATAAGTTTGGTTTGATGTCTCTTTTGTTATTCTGTCTGGAGGAAATATTCCATTTCAATTTTCTTTGTTTCTTCGGGGATTTTTGTTGTCCTCTCTCACTTATATATATATATATATATATATATATATATATATATATATATATATATATATATATATATATATATGCGTATTAGGTAGCAAATGTTCTTTCCGTCAAATATTATTAAAGACAACTGATATTTTGTCACGATTAATTTTTACCTATGTCAGATTTTTCCTTTCCAGTCAACTTTGATTTTCAAAAATTGAAATGCAATGTCAATCATCATGGATTGTTTTCTTAATTCCTATTGTTTTATTGTTCCCTCCACTTACTAATGCTATTTTTGTCATATTCACTCATACGCAATAATCACCTTGCGTCTCAGTGTTTTTACTTCCTTCCTTAGTGTGAAATGATTAAAAGAATGTAAATGATAAATAAAAAGAAGTGTAGTTAAGAAATATGCTTCCGTATTGACTGATTTCGCAGAAAGAATATTACAGAGCAGACATTCTTTTTTAGCTTGCGAAAAGCTACATAGACTTAAGAAATTATTTTATTAGTATCTTTCCCCAAGAGCCATCACGAGATAGAGCATTAGTGATTCTATGGCGCGCATAGGTTTATAAAGTCCGCCTCTGGAGAGATAAACCCGATTACCCACTGAACAGATGTGTCTTGGAGCAAATTGTGAATCTCAAATTTTCATTACTGAGCTAGTGTCCCCTCTATAATGTTGGTGCTTCGTCCAAGTGACATGGAATTGTTCATATCCTCCTGAACAAGCTGCCGGCTATCTTATCACTTAGTATTTAAACTGAAATACGCAGAATCTAGTTCTACTAACTACACTGTATATTGTAGATAGCTTTATATGACTTTTTCGACGGATTAATTGAACACTTACAAAATACTAGAACTCCACAAATGGATTTGTTCTGGTTTCATTGATGTCTTCGTTATTAAAGAATCGCTGCCAGTTGATGCACATGGCATTTATAGTCTGGTGCCTCGCATGAATGGGTCCCATTGAAATTCCATGTCCCTGATGCATAACGCAGGTTTATTCAGATATATAATCTGTATATACTGACTTTAGTGAAAAGAGCATACAATGGCTAGACAGAATTCTTATTTCCAGCTTTTCTCTGATTGAAATCTTTTGCCAAATGTCATCGCCAAATGCCATCGCTAGGCAGAGTGATGCCAAGATAGACGAAAGATTAAACACCTCCCAATCGCTGTCCGTTAAAAAAAGCTATTTGCAACTTCGTCTTTTCTTCAATGTGCTGGCCTATACATCAACGTTTTGCTTGTTGAAACTATTCCCAAACCAAAATCATTACACGACTCGAAATATATATAAACATAACTTACTTTTCTCAGCCGTCAGTGTGTGAACACGTCAACAACGTCACATATATATCAGCGTATACGCAGATATCAGCTCATATATATATATATATATATATATAAATATATATATATATATATATATATATATATATATATATATATATATATATATATATATATATATATATATATTGGGCACCTCGAGGTGGTGTAATTGTTAGCAAGCTTGTCTCGCTAGAATAATTACGGCTAATTAGTTAGTTTGATCCTCAATGGGTGCCCCATACTTTCGGCCTCGTGCCACGTCTGATCCATGCTTGGAAAATTAGGGCACCTGGGTGTGGTGTAATTTTTAGCAAGCTTGTCTCGCTAAAACAGTTACGACTGAATAGTGAGGTCGAGCTTCACTGGTTGCCCCATACTTTCGGCCTTGTGCCACATCTAAGCTACTCTTGGAATATATATATATATATATTTATATATATATAAGTGTGTGTGTGTGTGTGTGAGTAAATTCTCTTTTAGCCATGTCTGATTGGATAACTTACAAACATTTTTATCACAATCCTTTCATATTCACGCATATTTTCCTGTATATTTCAATCACACGAGGCAAGAAATGCACTGTAACAGTGAAAATAACTTCTACTTCGCAAGTACTTTCTATCACTTCCTGAGATCATCATCAGGGGTGAAAATGGTAAGGCAAAAAATGTGTGCAACTATGCATTACTGAACTTTTACTCTTGCGTTTAAATGCAACGGCTGACATGCTTTATTTTTATTTTCACTGTTACAGTATATATATATATATATACATATATATATATATATATATATATATATATATATATATATATATATATATATATATATATATATATATGATAGAAATTGTAAGGAGGATTTGATAATTATAATTAAGTAATTAATTGAGTCTGAAAGAAACCTCAACAGAATGCAGAAAGCACTGGACGGCCGTTTCGTCCTATATTTGGAAATCATCAGCAGACTCAATTATTTACTTAATTATAATTATCAAATCCTCCTAACAATTTCTGTCATATGTATAGCATTGCTTGATCCGGCTTTTAATCCTTCAGTTTGAGCGGCTTGGTGATGGTAGTCGTGGCTCCTGGGGGCATAGTCCTATGGTGACAGAGAATTCCAGTTCAGTTCCACCACGGAATATGTGAGCGAGCGGTGCTATATTGAGTCTGATTTGCCATCTCTTCGTCATCGAGGCCCGTTGGAACAGTTGGTATGACGTTTCGTTGATAACCTAACTGTTAGGTTTTCAATTCTCGGTAGTGGATGCGCACTGCTGATGAGTCCCAAATATAGGACGAAACGCCCTCCAGTGCTTTCTGCATTCTGTTGAGGTTTATCTCAGACTCAATGAATTACGTAATTATATATATATATATATATATATATATATATATATATATATATATATATATATGCACTGACTCAATTGCCTGTATAGATCAGCGTGAGAACCTATATCAGTTCACAATGTCGTATATTTCTGGTGAAAATACAAATGCTGTATCATTTTAAACGACATCACGAGCACGACAAGTAATGGCGGAAAACAATACGAATAATATTGTTCGATAGTTCAATGAATGTCATATGATTCCTTATAATGAAACGGATAATATTACCATTATCATTAGTGATGAAAACAGATGCTACACTTTGATCCCAGCCCTATTACCAGGGAGCGAAGAGAAGCGTAACTCAAGTAGCTCTGCCTGTTTGATCAACGGATACTGAATGTTTCCTTATAAGGAATCAGCTAATATTAACCTTACCATTGAAAAACAATATAACCTCTTTGTGAAGTTTTGCTTAGGATTGTTAGTTTCTTGGTTCGCCTGAGTTATTTTGTGATGTCAACGAATACTCGTTGCCACTTTCATAATGCTCATTGTTGTAGAGACTTTGTAATCGCAGATACAACTATAGTACGCAGTGGAACAATACTGGTATCAGATCTTTTCAAATAACACTCGCGCTAATAGTACTCGCTTGATAATACTCGCTCGAATAGTAACCACCTAAACTTATAATGATCCGAATAGTAATCCGTATAGTAATCAGTATAGAGAAATGGTATAGTGAATAGTATAGAGAATAGCTCTCCGTATAGTAATAGAGGATAGAATAGAAATAGCGATCCGTATAATAATAGAGTATAGAGTAGAAATAGTGATCAATTCCACGCCACGCTAATTCCCATCTATACTTTTGCTTTGTCATCACGTGATCTATTTATTCAAATGGGATCGCCGGTGTTTGCGCTCTGGTGATCTGTGTTCAAACTTCAGTGTGGGCAACATTTTATTCCTATATAAGAATTTACAGCACACATAGCATTTTTTTTTTGTCGTACAGAATCTATTTTCCGTGACATATCACAATACTGTCAATAAATGAAGCCAAAGTGCCGGTTTGGTAACGGAAACTCGTTGGATTTCCATTCAGATATTGCAAGACGCATTGATCGATGTTTTGCGATTTTCCAATTTTGTGCAAAACAAAAAACGAACAGTTGTTGAGTAGTCAAATATTTAGTTTTTTCGCACCCTTTTCCGGCGACTTGTTTAAGTCCCCTACAATAATGAACCTCAGCTGGTTCTTTTCAATAGCAGAAAGAATGTCCTTCATCATCAATGATTTGTTCCACATTACGAAAGGTTTGTAACCATTGCGGTGTACATTCGTCAACTCGGACAAATACTTGGTTAGTATTGAGGGAAGCTTCTGCAGATTTACGATCCACTGAGAACTCATGCAATAAAATTAATAAAAGTTTTTTTCTCTATCATTATTAGGTTGGACCGCAGTAAACTGTGTAAACCAGAATTTCCCAACCTGGGCGATATTGCTCACCGGTGGGCGATTTCAACTGTTGGGCGAGCGATGAACAGAAATAATGGGCGTTTGGAAATTTTGGTGGACGATATAGGATTTTGAGTATTAAAAAGGTATTTCAACGGATAACTTCCTGCAACAAAAACAGGAAGCGAAAAGGTAATAACTGGGTTGCTTCTCAAGGTAACATAAATATCTCCGGAAACAAGGAATATTTTGATATTTTCTAAATAGTTTTCAATGATCAAGATAGCTTTGGTTTGTTCTTCAATACGTTAGCAGCTGCAGCCGCGCAAGTATTATTTGTTACCTCCCGTTGCTTATTTCTACTACATCATAATGTCAGTATATGAACCAGTAACAAACTTTTACCTGCCTACAACCACATTACGTTCAAACACCGATTCCGCACGATCACGAGCCTGGTCAACTAGATGGGTGACCGTTTAGTAATACCAGGTGTTGTAGGCTTGGAGGTGTAAACGTCGGCGTGTTGTTGAACATCGTGTGAGTTCAGCGTGAGCGCAAACACCGGCGATCCCATTTGAATAAATAGATCACGTGATGACAAAGTAAAAGTATAGATGGGAATTAGCGTGGCGTATAATTGATCACTATTTCTACTCTATACTCTTGATAATGATACGGAATTGTTAATCGGGGAGCCGACGTCCAATTCCGGTGGGGTCGTTATATTTATTACGCGCAAATATCCTTAGGAAATGTGTGAATCCACAACTTCTCCCCTAGCTATGGGTTAATTAGCAAGACGTTTATCACAAAACCATTATTATCTCCAAAAAATAAAATATAATTCGCTTCAAAATATTTAGATTTCGGCATTGAGTAACCTGTAGATGTTGATATACCGCTAAACAAAGACAACCAAAGAGAAACCCACAAACAGTTTTGGTATTCTTTGAATGTATGATACAGAGGTTTGCAGTAGAAAATGGGTGATGGGGCATAAAAGATTGATGTAAACGAAGGCATTATAATATTCCTCGATAATCTGTCCGGTGTATCTACAAGTAAAATTAGAAAAAATTAATTCATTGGAGAGTTTAATTATCCAATCTAAGCTCATTCTTATATTTCATCGCGGACATGTGTATGGATAATTTAGAAAGCTTTCATTTTTTTCTGCTTCTTTTTTGTTCCATGTCTCTTCAGAGTGTTGGCGATCAGGGCTCTCCATCATTTCCTCTTCTTTGAAGCACTTAATAAATCTTCTCTTTTTACTATAGTTCCTAAAACCTTTTTGCCATCCATTTACACAAACTTGTTAGGCAGGTCATACAGTTTTCCTCTGTCCTTCTGTTATGGTTCACGTTCCTTGTACCACGGTGATGGTCCAAGGTAGAACCAATGAAGAATAACTCGAACACAGGTATGGAATAACACAGGTATATTACAAACAGAATATGTACAAAAGAAGTAGAAGTGTTAGTAATAACAATCAGGTTAGGTTAGAGAGAACTATGTTGTCTCGAAGTATCACTATTCCAATGTCTTACAGTAATCGTCTGACGCGACTCTGTCTCTGACTGACTCACACTCACACTGTGACTGACTGACACGTGTGTCGAATGTGGCACAAGGCCGGTTTAATGTGGGCTCACTAAGAGCCCGTAGGTTCGGCCAAAAAATGCCCGTAGAACCCGTATAAACGGGATCGTGTTGGTCAACCTCCCCGACCGAGGCTCTGCCCTTCGGCGGAGCCTCGTCCATGTTCCTCCTTGCCCAGAGACAGAGAGTTCCTCTCTGCCCAGACGCAGAGAGTTCGACCGTCTAGCTGAGTCGCCCAAAAAGGACTGAACTCACACGATGTTCAGCAACACGCCCACGTGTGTCGAATGTGGCACAAGGCCGGTTTAATGTGGGCTTTCCGAGCCCGTAGGCTCGGGCAAAAATTGCCCGTAGAACCCGTATAAACGGGATCGGGTTGGTCAACCTCCCCGAACGAGGCTCTGCCCTTCGGCGGAGCCTCGTCCGGGTTCCTCTCTGCCCAGAGGCAGAGAGTTCCCCTCTGCCTCAGAGGCAGAGAGTTCGACCGAAAAAGACTGAATCTCACATTACTGCTTCCTCTTGAGGCGCAGTATTTATGGTGTACGGGATAGTCCATTACTATTATGAGTAAGTTCCCATAACACTTTCTTGCCTTCAATATATCCTGTGAGTGTCGTTTTTCTTAACTCTTTCCTCATAATGTGACCTAGAAATGTCAACTCTTTCTGATATTAACTGTAAGTGTCCTTTTTGTTGCAGTTTTTGAGCGTCCTTCTTTCTTCTTTATGTGCTGTGTCTTCTCATGATGTAGACGATCATGGCTCTCCACAACATCCTTCCCCTTATAGGTCTTGTCTTTTTGTTATTTCTCCTAAACCCTGTTTCTCTATTCATTTATCCAAACTCACTAAGTATGTTATGTGTCGTTTTTCTAACTCCTTTCTCATTAGGTATCCTAAAAAAACAACTGCCCGGTGTTAAGTATAAATTTCATTGCTACCAATTTCTCCAAAACATCCTCATAGATCACATGTTCGGTTCATGGTATTCTCAGCATCCATTTTGAGAATTATATTACTACTGCCTCAGTTTTCCTTCCCCTGTGATTAGACATCGATGTAAGGAAAGCAAAAATAATTGATTTTAATGTAGACATACCTGAGGATGAACACCTAAGTTATTATTGTTGAAACATGCCAGAAAATGTTGACAAACAGAAGGATGTTAATGATATTTTCTATTATGAAGTTGAACAGCCCTTTCTTCTTCTTCTTCTTCTTCTTCTTCTTCTTCTTCTTCTTCTTCTTCTTCTTCTTCTTCTTCTTCTTCTTCTTCTTTGTACTGCGTCCGTTCAGGTTGTTGGCGATCAATGTTCTCCACAATTTCCTTTCTCTTGTAGCTTGTAATAATCTTCTAGCGTTTCCTGCAAACCCTATCACATCATTCATTCACTGTGAGTACGAAATTTTCAAAACCCTCTTTCCACATTATCTGCCCTAGGAATTTCAGCTGTCCCTTCCTGCTGTTAAGTATAAGTTTCCTTTTATTTCCATTTTCTCTAAAACCTCGTCGTTGCTCAAAGTTCGATCCATGATATCCTCATCATCCTTCTGTAGAACCACATTTCTGTTGCTTCAAGTCTCTTCCTCAGCTTTGAAGAGATTTCCCAGCATTCACTACCATATAAGAGGACAGATATCACGTAATACTTCAGTCCTCTTTTCTTTGTTTCTAAGTTTTTTCCTGTATCTTAATAATCTGCTTAGCTTTTGCAATGCATCTTTCACTATCTCAGTGCCTCTCCGGATTTCCTTCCTCTGTTCGAAACGATTCACCGATATTTAAATTCCTGTTTGATTTTGATATCTCCGATTTGTAATTTGCATTTTGGGCTCATCTTTTTTTTTTCTAACGACCACGGATTGATTATACATTTCGGCCGGACCCTACCCCTCTCCACTCACAGATGCCTATTAGGAGGTGGAAGGACTAGAAATTGTAGACTGGGATTTCAAACCAAGGTGCGAGCTTTGTTGTTGAAGTACCGCCTTCTACATTGGCCATTTGTTTTTTTTGTTTTTTGTTGTTGTTTAGCGGTTGGACTATACTTAATGGCCGGACCCTACGCCTCGCACACGCACACAGGCACACATACATACGGGGGCTTGGAGGACTAGTAGTAGTAGTCGAGATGTCAGATTAAGGATTTCATATTATATATCATTTCAGTATTATTTGTTTCTAAATGTGTCACCTTATGTCTTAATGTTTTGTTTAGTTTCTGCAAGGCATCTTCCGCTAATGTTCAGATTTCTGTGTCACATTTTCGGTCATATGTTACCACATATTCAATGTAAATATCTGTCATCTCCAATATGGTGTTCACAAGTTGAGTTATCTCCTTTGCATGATGTCCTCTTACATTTAACAGCTAGTCCTTTCTTCTTGCTTTCTGTTAGTAACCTGTTTAAGATTATTCAAACAAGGCGAGAAAGCCACTCACATGCAAATAGGTAACTGAGTGTGAAAAAAAATCCTGAGAAAGCGTCTATGAGATGAAAGAACAAGATTAATTGAAGCAGAAGATGATGATTGACATGGAAATTGAATCTCAAAAGATTGTAGATGATACGAAAGCAACAAGCTAGAAAAGTATTCCACAGTGCGAAAGAAGAATCTGTTAGAATAGAACCTACGGTTAGACTTAGCCACTTCAAGAGTAAGATAATGAAACCTAACTGACAATGTAGGACATCTCTTAAATTCAGGAAGTAGGAATACTAAAGTAGAAAATTATTCAGAACATTTGCCATGGAGTATTCATAGAAAAAGCAGAGGGAAGCTACGTTCCGGTGGTGGAGAAGAGAGTTTAACTGAGATGCAACGTCAGGACCAATAACATTGCAGATTCGTCTTTCAATTTTGACATAATATTTTCATAGCAGAAGCGACCTATCAGATGTGATTACAATATTCAAACCACAGTATGGTACTCTTATAAAATAACAGGATATATTCTGGTGGGAAATGTCTGACAGAACACAGTGAACCAAATTTCTTAGCAGCAGTGTTAGCAATTCTCGGAATTAATGAAGAATAGACGTATCTGAGTGGAGCGGCGATGTCGACCGGGGAGTCCTAAGGCGCGAACGGCTCATTCTCCTTTGCTTTATTAGCTTCCATTTGGATTAGCGGAAGAGGTGAAGACAGGGATATATTATAATAATCCCTTCACCTCATACTCGAGAGGCTTTTTGGCCAACAGCAAAACAAGTTGTTATTATTATTCCTGTCTGTTATTACTGTGGTTACCTGACCCTAGCTGAGAGGGTTGGAAAAGGAAGGGCGTTTTCTTTTGTAACCCGGTCATTCACCAACTATTTCTATGCTGGTCAATCGACTTGATATTATCGTCCAATTTATTTCAGCGGAAAATGTTAGCTAAGGGTCAAAGGTTTAATATCCTGGAGATCACGATGATGGAATGCCAAAAACGTTTTTTTTTTCTTTTTTTTTTTTGTTAACAGGTTAAAGGAGAGAAATTTAGTTTTAGGGCTGTTATGATTAACAAGCCATTGCTGTTCCAGTTTCCGTTTGAGTTTCGCATTAACATTGCTTTGCGTATAACGTAAGTTGTTAAGATTAATATTTCAATAATTTCTGAATCCTGCTGTTATAAAATATTTTTCAATGATATAATTATTGAGTGTTATCTTCGTTAATTCGAAATTCTTCTGAGATTTTCCTTTGCAATAAAAATACTGGTATATAACAAATAAAATGCATTTTCCATTGAAATCACTGATAATAAAACGGTATCATTTACTTTTTTTTCTATTGCATCTATCCTGATTATTACAATTGTATATCGATTACGTTTCAGTAATGAGAATATTTTCTCATTAATTTAATAATATCCACTAATACCGAATACTCAATAACAAAATTTACATGCACAACAATCTGTTGTTACAGAATTTCTTTCTATGTATTTAGGGATGTTAGAGACATTATTTGATTAGCATATATTATTGTCGGCTTGTATAGATTGTCATAATTGGTTCTATAATTGCGTAGACTTTACATTTAGCCTAAAGTTCAGAATGGCAGGAGGAAATGAAGAGAACAGACGTGAAAAACCGGAGTTTCAATGTTCTCCCAACTTCATTAAATTGGCGAACAATATCGGACACAGCTGCAAGATAAAAGTTGAATTGAGGCAAGTGCGAAGCTGAATTTCATTTCAATCTGAATTGATGGTGAGGGCGGCGAACGAATGAAAATGATTTCAAACAGGGATAAACGTGAACACAATAAGAACGACTTGTCATAATAATAGATATTCTAATAAAAGAAAAGAAAATAGTGATAATAAGGAATGAAATAATATAGCGAGATAAAAGTGTCCTGATTAGCAGATAATCATATAAAAGTGGTCTTTAAAATAATGACAGAAATAAATGACGCTACTTCGTAAACTAGTTAGGTTTAAATATCTGTGTTCTATTTTAAAACCTATTTCACTAAATAAGCTCTTACGGTTATATTACGTTGAAACACCGTTTCCCGTAAGATCAACGAAGTTAAGCAACGGCAATACCAAGATGGGTGACCGCTTGGGAATACCAGATGTAAGCTTGGATGTGCGGGTGGTGCAAAGTATAATGGTTTCAAATTGTTAATCAGAGTTCCAATTGCAGTTGCATTCGTCATATTTCAATTCATAAATAGCCTTGGGAAAAGTATGAATTTACATCTACAGCTATGGCGGGGGGAGAAAAGGGCTTGACTCATTAAATCATTATTATTATCTTTTAAAAAAACAAATTCTTGCAATCTAAATGTATTTTATGGTTTTAAATAACCACTAAAACCAGAGAAAACGAATCAAGCAATCCGACCCTAAGTGAACGGTCGGAAGTTCCTACAGATTACTTATCTTTATTTTATACACAGAGTTCGATGGATAAATTGTTGTCTAAACGACGCAAAAAGGAAAATAAGACTGACGTCTCATTTTTATTTATCGAAAATTACGCAAAAGTATTTTGAAATATTAAAGAATAAATTTATTCAATAATATCGCAATTATCTTAAGCCACGTCCTTCAGACGACTTCTGAATCTCCTGAATCTCTTCTGGACGGTCTCCTTGTTTAAGGTCATGAATGCTGCCATACTTCTTGCCTTCACTTCATCTCTGTTGGAGTTTTTGGGTATCCTGGTATATTAGTAAGCCAGCCAAAATGAGCTGACTCATTTTATAGTTCACTAATAGGAGGTAATCCAATCAGAAGGCTCAAACTATTCAATTTGACGTGTATAAAGGCGGCCTTGTTTTTCCCGAATATACACAGCCAGCCTTTGATATCGTAAACCGAAGAATTACGGAACAGCTGCTGGTGGTATTGGCGATATATTCAGATTCAGTAGAGTGTCTGACTCGTGAGTGTTAATCTTTAACGTTGTTTCATTGAACAGATTACGTACTGTGCTGGATTCTATATTCATAGACTATGGTGAACATTGTCAACAATCTTTGGCTTTAAAAGGAGCATTTTTGGTCTGTCGGTCATCTCCGCCCCACATAAAATAATCAACGGGTTTACAGGCTGGTGAGTTACATGGCCAGATGTAAGGGATGATGTGGTTGCAGAAATTGTCTGATAGTTATGAATGGGTTCTGCTGCTTGTGTGACATGGTACAGAATTCCGCTGCCAGACATAGGGTCTTCCAGCAGCTACCCTCTTGACCCACGATAATTCTACCTACACATGGCACTTGATATAGGTCTCCGTGCTAAGTCTGATGCCCTTACAAATTCGGGTATTCTTTTCTTATTAGAACGATCAAAGTAACATTTCCCAACTGTCATACCTTCGTAATCACCATTAGTCTCATCCAACTTTTACTAAATCTTCTGCTCTGTCATCAGATTCACATCCAAACACTCTGATATGTTTGCATTGGGCTTCCGGTGCAAATGACAAGCAGTTCAATATGCTATTTCCAAATCTTTGGCTGAGTGAATTGCGTCAATGTGCATTTTTCTCACAGACAGAGCCTAATGTCCCAACTATACGGTACAGTCGACAAAATAAATAAAAAACAATAAAAGAAACAGTGGAAACTCATGGAATCTGGGGTAGAAACTGTTGGAGTTTTTGGGTACCCCTATGTACTAGTGAGACAACCAAAATGAGCTGACTCATTTTATAGTCCACCAAGAAAAGGGTTAAACAATCCGAAAGCACTGAATATTCAATCCGACGTGTAAAAAGGCAGCCATTTTGTTTTTTTCTCTGAATCTTCACTGCCAACCTCAGATATTGAAGACCTGAAGAATTACTGAACAGATGCTACTAGTGATAGTGGCGTTGTTCCATTAAAAACATTACGTACTGCACAGGATTCTATATTCAAAGACTACGACGAACATGGTCAACAGAAACTATCTTACTGGGACTTCTTCCCTACCAAAGGAATGCCACTGTGTACGTTGCATAGCGGGTCCTAGCTGCGAAGGCTTGAACTGGCAGAAATATAGAATGTTCCTCATCTCATCATTTTCTTGAAAACATTTTCAGGAAAATATACTTCTCGTGTTCCCAAGATATATATTTCTCGTTTTCCCAAACTGTTATCTAACTTTCTACTATTTGTTAGGGTTTCCTAAATAACTTTTATGCTTAATTTGGTCTGCTTCGTTTTCTTTTACGGTATATCGACCTCAATGGGTTATATAATGCCGACAAAATTGTTATTGCTCGCAGTATTTTGTTTTGTCAAAAATCTATTTCTAGTAATATTTTTCCTTTAAAAATATATCGTTCGTAGCAATTTTTTTTTCAAAAATGTATTCCTGGTAATAGTAGTTTTTTCTTCAAATATTTTTTGCTGGTAATAAATTTTACAAATTATTTCTGGTATTAAAACCTATATTTACACATTCATAGTGTTTCTACTCCATTTTCCGTGTTAACTATGTGAGACTCTAACAGGTGCTACTACCCCGGGACAGGGTGAACCTAGAAAAACCAGCAATTAAGAGGTGGTTTCACGTTCCTCAAAACCTCCTGATCAGAGGCCTTGCTGCCGGACGTAGTTTATCATCTTACCCAGGACACGGATGTAGTTTATCGTCATACCCAAGATGGACATTTTGCTTAAGGTATTGTGAAATGTTAATATTTTCATGATATAATTATTCCCCCTTCTACTTACTTGTGCTATCCTTTTATGCTGTTGTTGCTGCTGGAAGTCTTCAAGTGATATGTTTGTTGTCATTTGGCAAAGTTCTTTGTTTTCATGATTGTGCATCGACTGTCTGTGATATAATGAAGTTTACCACAGGTCATTTTTTTAAAACGTAAAGGATTCATTGGCTTGAAAACAATTTATCCACTGTTGTCTGTAAGGCTTTAATAGGAATTCGAAAATATCTTATAAAACTGACCGCTAAAAAGCTGAAGCAACACAATGTCGACACTAGCCGTGCAAAACGCAACCGCTATATTCTTCAAAATGCCGCTCGATCTGTTTTACTCCTCGTCTTCGCAAGTGAAACAGGAAGATCTTACAATCATCATCATAATCAATATTATTTGTATGATTTAGTTCGTCATAATTCCTTCTTTTTATACATTTTTTATGTTATAGAACATCGATAACCATTTCGACACTATGAAATATTTGCTAAACAATAAGATCAAAATGTGTAGTCCTTGTTTTTATGATGTTTTTCCTTCTTTTTATACCATTGTTTTTATAGTAAAACCATTATGATTATCAGTGTTCCGGACATTTTGCTCTGCAGATCCATCCTTTTAAATCTATTAAATGGTGCACTATAATTAATATTACAAAGAAGTTGTCATACAATGAATAAATCAGTAAAGTTAATGTAATTGATTCGATAAAGCCTCTCCACTTCTTGTCATTGGAAAACGTGAGGCATAATGTGTAGTTCTCATAAAAGTTAGCATTAGTCAGGTTGATGTTATCCAGAAAAGCTTCTCTGTGCTAATTAAATGAAAACAATTTTGTTTTGGAGGTGTTAAAATTTTCAAACCTTTTCTTGACCCACTTAAAAACTGCTTGAAGGCTTTTTTCGAGAGCATTTACCTGGTTCATTCGTGATAATATCGCAGATCTGCTATGGAAACCATAAAACCTTGCAGTGAAGACTCTGATTCATTTGGATTTCTTCTTTGTTTCGTGTTTATAAATCATTTTCTTAAAAAAAACAGTACCTTTGTTTAAAACGTAATTATCTTAGTCGATTTCTAAGCACATGGATGAATGTCAGGGACATCATATAATGCCTGGGGCTGAAAATATTCTCAAAAAGAAAATAACATTAAGCATTAAATAAAGCAGACGATATTGTAATGTCTATGAAGATGTGTTAGCTTTTTGTTCCATTGAAAGTCACTCAACGCTCTTAATGACCTGATAATGGACAGTCAATGCATGCAAGTAATGTCAGAAAATTCCAATAGATTGACACTACGACGGCTGCAGACACTGATATTAGGTATTATCGAATATAGGAGAGACTAAATACAATGCAATTCATTGTATGTCCATCAGTAAGAAGACATATTGACATTAAGGATCATACGAATAAAAAGAGAGAAAAAAGACGTTAACCCGATCAGATAAAAGGCCAAATATACTAGCAAAATCTAAATTATAAGGATAACGATTTTTGTTTGTGGGTGTATTTAGTTGTCTGTCGCTGTAAGGTAATGAAAAGATTACACAAAAATCTCCTGAGCCGACCAATAAGGGAAATGAATACAACATGGGAACCAGTAATAAGGAGTGCCAGATTAAAGCGATAATAACAACAAAAATTGCAATATGAGCACTGGTAAAAATTTTTTAAAAATCCAATAACAGCAAAAATTGCAATATGACCACTGGTAAAAAATGATTGCTGAAGACATTAGGTTTATAATAACCAGAAATTCACACGCAGATGTCCTCAAGGACATATGGCACAGTGGATAAAGGCGTTGGTTAGATCCAGTGACTGGACCCAAAGAGTGTGTGTTCAATAAAAAAATATCTGGTGGGGAACTTTGAGAGGGGCATTAACAGGAGATGACTGAGATCCAGGAGACATGAGACGGGAAACTAGTCTACCCCAGTAAGTGAAATAAAGGGTTCAGTTCGATATTCCAACCACCTGAAGAAGGGCCGAACCGCGATGATAAACATGGCGACAAAGATGAGGCCCATAGTCCGAATAATGAAAAGATTACATTATAGCGACATCAGGGTTTGGGAAGTAATGTTTAATTCTCAAACTTGATGAATGAAATCACTTCTAGGGCAATTTGCAACGTGAAATTTAAAATTCTGTTCACGTGTTGCCATTTACACCTTTTTAGTTCATAGTGATTTTCTAAGCGTAGCTTAGAAGTGGCACAAGGTCGAAAATACGCAGCACCCCATGTGGAAATGCTTTCCTAAGCGTAGCTTAGATGTGGCACAAGGACGAAGGTATGGTGCTCCCAGTGAGTATCTAACTCAGTACGCATTCTTAAATCATTTAGCGACGACATAGTAAGCGTAACTTACATGTGGTACAAGACCGAAAGCCAGGAGCACCCCACCAGACAAGCTTGCTAACCATTTCATCACTTCGAAATGAACCTCCACCTCCGGTTAGTTTATATATCAGTCACGTAAGTATATATTTAGTGATATTCTATATATCCTAACCTATTAGCGCGTATGAAACGCTTTTTTGGAAAACGTAGAAGTATTTATTAAAATTTAATTATCTTTTTAAATTTATTTTTAAAAGTGTAACGCTCGTTTTATTTTGATTTTTAAAACCGGTTCTTGATCTCAACAGACTTTACATCTTTTACGATTTATTGCTTCTCCGGCGATTGTAGATTGGGAATAATTCTAACAATCTTTGCGAAAAAAAACTAGTTCAGTATTATAGGTCGGTAAAAATGAAACTTTTTCTTACCCGTAGAAAATCGTAATTGTCTCGAGTCTAGTAAATTGGTTTCAAACCTCCTGTGTTTGTCAACAGGATGTCGTGATTTTTGTAATTGTTTTACTGCGCGTCAGGTGAGCAAAGGATATGAATTATTATAACTTTACAACCTTTTTCAGACCTTCTAGGTTTTCCTCGGGTCTTAGGGTCGCTTGTGTATCATTCAGGGACTAGACACAACATTAGTAAAATACTAATCTCTACAAAGAAGTTTAGTATACTGTACTAATGTGGGGAGTTATGAAAATTTTAAAATTAAAATAAAATATATGTCTGAATATTAATATTGCGACAAATCAGTTGGATAAAGAATATTGATTTTACAAGGCGATAATCACAGAATCCTAGATGCAGACGGGGAGATGTCATGAAGAAGAATCAAGAAATATGACATAATGACAAGAGGAAATAAGTTCTGGAATACTGATCAATATTGAAAGCTATCGATATTTATTTAATGATTTCACTCCATACAAGGCAATAAATCCACTAAGACGCAAGAGGTTACTGAGTGTCAGAAAATATGTGAAAATAATTTTAAAGAAAGAAAACAATAAAAGAACAATAATTAAAAAGAAAAGACAGAAGAGAACGATTGACGTTGCATTTAAATTTTTTTAAGGTCAGAGTTGACTGGGAAGCAAGAATCCGGAAGAGAGTTTCACAAGCGAGAAGCGCGAGAGAAGAAACTGTTAGCATAGAACTTACGGATACATCTAGCCATTTCAGCTGTAAAATGATGGGAGTTTGCCTCCAGTATGGTACAGCACTTACATTAATAAAGTCTAGGTAACATAGAGGAAATATCATCAGAATAAGTACCATGAGAGTATTGAGAGCAGAAACACAGCGAAGGGAGATGCCAAGACAGGACCGATAACATTGCAGATTCTTCTTTGGATATCTATCAAGAATCTCGAGATATATATCAGGAGCACCAGACCATATGTTGCAGTTATTTTCAAAGCATGTAGGAATGGTGGGCTTATAAATATGTATGACAGATTCTGCAGAGAAAAGTTTATTAACACGACAGAGGAAACCAACATACCTAGCCATAAGCGTAAATACAAAGGTTTTACACACTACTTAGGATCAACGAATAGAGGAAATAACAAGAAATTATTGTGATTATTTGAGATTAGGATTCATATTTAGAAAGAGGTATCATAGAGAAATATTCGGGGAGTGCGAAATTGGATCGCCCAACGAACGCGGAAGAATGTGTCCATTGACTCAAATCAAATTTAAAAGTAATAGCTTAAACCTGCTTTGGAAAATACCGAAGCGGTTTATGAACACGGCGATACCCAGGAAGAGAGATACAGGACCAGATTAATTACCTAACAATCAATAAAACCCAAATCGTAGAGGAGATATGGGCGACCATGATGCAGCCAGCTGCCATTAATCAGATCTGTTTTCTGAATGGTCGGAGTGTCCATTCATTGAAGCTGCCTCCGATTATGTCTACTCCCTTCCAAGATACCTTCAAGGACCATCTTGGATAGTGTCTTGCGGCGTATGACATGTCTAAGCCATAACAATTTTCTCTTCTTTATTGTTCCCAAGAGGGTCTCCTAGGGGCCTGCCAATTGTGTTACTTGGCCCTGACTTGCATTCCTTCCAGGAGAAATAACCTGCCAGTAAAATATAAACTAGTTGTAAAATGATCGTTCCAAATCTCTCATACATAAAATGACCGGGCTTCATCAAATGGAAGGGGGTTCTTTAGGGAGGTCTTCTTCCCCCGTGGATTGTTCTCGGAAGGGTGGGTGACACTTTCTGCCTTCTTGTTCTCGGGTGGTGCACTTATATATCTTCCTACCATCCACCTTTTCTATATGTGCACATCTTAAGCCTTTCTACATGCCCGAGACAGCTACTTCCATGCAGCAAAAAAACTCAATATGCTTCTATTTTGAGATCATCTGGAACTAGCCCTATACATTCATTCAGTTAGTTAAAGGTGATATGTAACTTTCTAAACGTGACTGACGAGGCAGACTTTTTCGCAGTAGGTTGCCTTTCTGCGGTAGACTGGAGGAGCAGAGATAAATTCATACCTTTTTCAAGGGTATTCATGCGTAAGTGAATCTGACTCGATTGTAATTCGAACTCGGCTCTCCCAGTTCTCACCCCGAGCCGATATCTATTACCCCACATCGTACATCCTGTACATATTACATAAAGATAAAATTACGAAAATAAAAGCGACCTAAAGGAAGGTCGAAACTACAACATAAACGATCAAAGGTCGGCTCAATCTTAAAAGATCATATGTAGTTATAATGAAATAGTAATATAAATTTTACAAAAGGATATTATATCAAAGAAAACGCCAAAAAAGATGACCCGAAGGAAAGGAAACACAAAATAAATTATCCCAATGGAAAGATAAAAAGGAAAAAGAAGTCGATGAGACTTGAAATTCTCGAGTTAATGAAAGAAAGACAGACGATAACACAAATTGATGGGACCTAATATAGAATATTAAACAAAAACGTTAGAAATAAATTAACGCAAGTAAAAGATGATTAACTCAACGAGAAATTTGGAGACAATGAAAATGACGGAACAATGAAAGGATGCATCCGAATTTGAAAGAAATAAGCGAATAATAAACATCTTCTGCAGAAAAGTAGTGATCATAATAGAAAAATAGAAATCATTTACAGAGATGAATGAATACATCAGAGAACCTTTCTATAACAACAGAAGAAAGAACCTTCATAAAAGGAAGGACTTCTAGTATTTAAATCTGAAGTAATATCCCTGCTGGCCAAAATGAAGACACCTTAAGCATTGAGATCAGATGGAATTGTAACAGTAATGGTGAGAATCTTAAACGATTTCTGGATCGACAAAGTTAATGAAATGCTATATGGACTATACGACAATGGCAAAATACCGGAAGATATCAGTAGACTGCCAAAGACATGTACACTTGATTTATAGTAAAATCACCTTCTAGTCCATAAAATTAAAGTAGTCATCTGGATTCGAATGAATAAATCTCGTAGCAAATTAGACTATAGATAGGGAAAAGAGGTGGTTGGCTTTGGTCAAGATAGTGGAACAAGAAATATTATTGTTATAATTAGAATGCTATCAGAATAAAGAAATTGCAAAAAGACAGATATCAAGTCTTTATGGATTAAATAAATGACTTTGATATCGCAAGAACACAAGAAATACTTGAAATGTTTGAAAAGCTTTATTTGCAGTAAAAAGATATTAGTGTGATCCGTAATTCCTAGATATAGAGTAGAAATAAGAGATTAAGACAACAATAAGATGATTCTAGGAGAATTACTTCTGCTTCTTGTCATATTCCTTCAGGTTAATCATTGCTCTTCACAACTTTTAAAACTTTCTGGCTCTTTTCAAATTGTATCTTTTCATAGAGCTTCCAGGTCCTGTTCATCATTTTTTTTACATCAGTCTTGGGTACGACGATAAACTACATCCAGCAGCGAGGATTTGGGTTATTTTGAGGGGCGTGCAACCAACTTTTAATTGTTGTTGTTCTCAGGTCCATTCCAGGCCGAGGTATTATGGTCTCAGATATGGGCAAACAGTGCATCCCCAAACAAAAAAAAAACAAACACTAAAAAAGTATAAAAATAAATTTTATATAAAAATAGCAGCATTAGATATTTATAGTGAAATTACTAAAAATACATACTTATAGTAAAATTACCCGAAAAACATTTAAAAATCAAAATGACCCAAAAAACATGTTAAAGCAAAATTACACCCGACCAAAAAAAAAAAAAAAATTAAAGGAAATTATCCAGAAAGCTTTTTATAGCAAAATGACCGACAATATATTTCATAGCAAAGTGACAAACAATACTTCTTATCTGTAGTTGAGGTGATCAATTGCGTTCAAAATTTATTTGGTTGAAGCCATAAAAGTGTGTTCCAAATATTTAGATTTCTGCATTAAATAACCCATAGGGATGTTGATGTGCAGCTAAAGATCAATCAATCAACCAGCCAACCAACCAACCAATATGAAAGAACACTTTCAAGACATTAATCAATATAATAGCCTAAAGGTTCTTAAAGAAATCAAACTGTATTCCAAAATATAACTTCAAAGAAGCGATAACATAAAACACATATCACCACCATTAGTAATTATGTTCACACAACCATGTATATGTACAAAAGCTAAGAATCATCTACCATGTATTCAACTGTGAATGCAGAATAACATATATTTTTATCACTTAAAAGAACCCAAAAATTAAACTTTCGGTATCAAATGACCCATAAGGACCCATAAGGAACTGATATGCTCTTAAGCAAATTAACTTATTAAATCTATTTACACAAAACCTTTAGACAACTTGTGGCTTTTCTATGTTCAAATTGTCAACGGTATGTCCAGTGAGTATCAACTCCAAACATTCTTAGCATGACAATAAACTACACTCAGCAACAAGGGAGATTTTGAGGAGTGCGGACTCACCTCTTAATTGCTGTTGTTTCGAAGTCCATCCTGACCTGGAGTGGTAGCACCTGTTAGGGTCCCAGCCATAGGAAAAAGAGAATTCCCAAACTGGAATCTCAAAACCGAAAGTATAATGGTATAGTTTCATAGTAGAAATACCAACAATTGATTTTTAAAGAAATTAGCAACCACAGAAAAAAATACTGAAATGTCCCAAGAAAATTAAATTTCGGCCTTAAATATGCCGTTCAACAAACAAACAATCAAATTCTTTTTCCTTTTGGTGATGTTCCCTATATGTGTTTTTGTTCCCGTTTTACTTCTATGTTGTTCACATGTTTCGTTTCTAGAATTCTAAGCATCCTCCTGTAGAAGCAGATCTTTATTACAACTAGTCTCGTCTTTATATCTCGGGAAAAATGTTCAGCATTCCCTTCCATATAGCTGGTTTGGTATTGCATAGCAGTTCAGCGCTGTTTTCTTTGTTTCTAGCGAAAAAATATCCAGTGAGATTTGGAGAAAAAAGAAGAACGTGACGAAAAATTCACTGTATTAAGAAATGTGGAAGCAGTAAGACGCCGTTATTTTTCTTACTGTTATGATTTTTTTTTTTTTTTTGCCTGGAGTTCAGGTCAAGCTGTGCTTGCTAATGATACCACATTGATATGAATACTGGGCTTCTAGCTATTGTAACCCTCTTCTTTATATGAGGACCAGTCCTTGACATATCGCCGTAGGTCGTTATTTCGAAACATTCCGTCACATTGCAACGCTTAGCTGTAAATGAATGGATTTCGTTATTATTGTTGAAAAACTGAGTTGATTTGGTAAATGCAGACATGACAGGTCAAAAAATGCATTGCGCTGTGAAAGAATATTTTGATCGACATGTATTTTTCTATATTATTTCCAGTTATTATGTAAACAATGATGGCTCTTCTTAGATTCAGTTACATTATTATCAGGAAATTGTCATGAATATGAGCGGTTTCCGGTTTTTTTTTTTTTTTTTGCCCACTGTTTGAATTCAGATTTCTTATCTTAGACCGCTTTCCATACAAGGACAAAAAGCCCAGACAACGTAGCTATTTAATCCACGGAACGCAGCAAAGCAGCGTGAAATTTGACCTCGGCTATTTGGGCCCCCTTTTTACAACGATAAATATTTATGCTATCCTCACATATGAAACAATAAATGGTAAATATTTGGCAATGCGCGGAAAGAATTAAATTATTTCTTCGTCGTTTACAACCTGGCAGTGAATCATAAATAATGGACTATTATGTTTTGGTCGCGAGGAGAAACGGAAAAGTCTACCAGTTACTCTCATTGGTTTCACTGAGGAAAAGAAAGAAATTGAGAAAAAGAAATCAATGGAGGCGATAGTACCCTCATATTTTTAACGTGAAATAGAAAAGAAAACATGTAAATCTCAAATATTTCATTTGTACCCTCTTATTTCTTTAAGAATTGACCGACATTCAAATAAAGTTTTATTACAATAGTTGGTTAAAGTCGTTAACTGTACAATACAGGTATTTTCCACGCGTATTTGTCGTCGTGAAATTCGCGAAAGTTTTATTTGTTCATTGCATAGTATTATTCATCAGAAATTTCGGATCGGAAAGTCGTGAAATATTTCCTGTAATGTGCAGATGTCTTAGAATGATAATTGGGAGTACAATAGAGAAATTAATAGAAATCCTTAAGAGGCTATCGTATTGGGAAAAGATCAACTAACATTTGGTGCAATGGCGATGTATCTGAATTTTAAAGTTTACCCGGGTGGGTCTACTCAAGATGCGCAAGAAAATTGATGTGCTAATTAAAATGTCCAGAATACTGAATTAGAATGAGATAATATAAGTGGGACAGTAATTGGCAAAGTGTGGGAATTGCTTGTGCATGTACGGGCGAGAAAATATACTGCGTTGTCAACAATCGTTGAAGGAGAAACTGTTCATGTCGAAATCTCATAAAATCCCCCGTGATCATGACGTCATCTATCCTCACTTATGGCGAACACTGTTAATCTTGGCAATTTTTTGTTGAACAACGCAAAGGAAAATAATTTTAAGAATCCGTCTTTTACTAATCAGAATATAATTTATATAAAGAATTTGAATAATAAACTTATAAATTCTTCTCAGAATCTCCTGACACGTTGCTTCTAACAGACATCGGTGTCGGCGCGTCCGCCAGGTGATATCCAGAGTCATCTACAAGTGGGTCAATGTAGGTGTGATGAGGTTTTCCAACCGATCTTTTGCAGCTCAATGGGTTCCATTTACTAACTGATTAGGAAATGAAATAGTTGTAAGAGCGTAAGGAAGCATAAGTGCATATTTTGAGGATATGTAGGATAGATATCTCTTGACTCTGGATTTGAAAATCTTAAGTTTGTAGTGGGTGAAGATGCGGCATATTGGAAGTCTTTTACATAAAGTAAGGTGTTCTAGAGAAGAAACTGCTGCGATAAACCTTTCTACTTGCCGAAGAAATACGAAGTGAATGATAATGGTGGAATAATTCTTTGTGTCGAATCTTATCAAATGGCTTTGCGTTGTCTATGAAACACAGATGTTTTTCAGGCTTCAAGGGAGACTAGATTTATTTGAAAAGAGATAATATAACCCAGGACTTCCTCGGAGTAAATCGCATTCATACGCATAAAGTACAGAAATAAAGTTCTACAACATTTTAACAAGTTCGAAAATCCGGAATATCGGTGGGTGATATAAGAATGGCGGTTTTCTCTTATTCGAAAACAAATGAGCTTTGTTTATATTCTCAATATAAGAACGGCATCCTTATGTTCCAATCCTTTATTACTAGTCTTCATGAAGAGAATCTTCATAGCAAGAAAATGCAATTCTTTTGATCCTCATCCAATACGTAATCTCTGTAAAAGACTCAGGAATAAACGGTTCTCTCCAAAAGTTATCAGGATCTAAAAATACTACCTGTTAGATTCGTACTCACATAGCTTCAGTTCCTCTGCAATATTTTTCAGTTGTAGTAAAAAATAAGAAAAAAAAACTCGATTCTACTGAGACTGAATTCCATCATAACAAGATATTGGTACGTCATTAAAATAGAACATATTTTCTTTTGAACAATAATTCCACCATTTTTTTTATTCCCGGAGAAAGCTGAAAATGAGAGAAAGGCAAACAGAATAACTACAAATACATTATTTATCCTTTTAGTTATGACTGAAGGCGAAAATAAACTCAGTATGGGTATAAGGAATAATTAATGAAAGTCAGTGAAAGCAGTGACAGTTGCGAGTCAACTGGTTGTGAATGTATTTCATACGGCACACCAATATTGCTATGTAATAAGTTTCATTTTTTGAGGTCATGTAAGACACAGTGTTTCTTTAAAAAAGGATTCAAAATTTGACATCCGTCTTAAAGGTGAAGTTCTACTTTCCTATAGTTTAATTTTATAACCACACTTCACCTTCCTAATTTCTAACTCTGAATTAGAAAGACACTTCAACATCCGACTTCATTATTATATTAATCAGTCAAACGAGATTATTATTATTTGATTTGATTTGTTTTCTGGTGTAGACTCATTTCTTCCAGGGCCCTGACCACAGACCTAAGATCAGAAATAGCATCGTGGCATATTCCACTAATAATCTTTAAAGAAGCCTCCCCACAGTAAGATCACACATATTTTATATAGATAGAGCCCTTCGTAAAGTGTGGACTGTACTTGCGAGTAATCTTTATTTTCTTACTTCTAGGTATAGGCTACCAGAAATAACTTCAGTGAGTCTATCGGAAGCCTTTCCAGTCAATTGGAAATGTTGATGATTTCCTGTGTCACATTTCTGAGATTTCGATTCCAAGGTCCTTGTATTTTGATAGTTTTTGAAGATCTGCAAAGATACATTGCAGTCTGCAGAACTGACATTTCAATGAGAAGGTACATTATGTTTTTGCGATATCTGATCACGATGCCTGAGCAATACGATTTGATTGTTTGGCCTGTAAGTGCCATAAAAGTGCCATAAAATTGTTACAGGTCCTATGTCTCTACTGGGTCAATATTTTCTTGCTGTTCCCTTTCCAGTTGAAAATGCCGGGTTTTATATTCAGAGGGTTCTAACACTGAGCAACCTGATACAAGATGGTCAATTATTTCTGGATATTTATCACAAAATCTGCATTTCGGGATAACACAATTTTTTATAGTATGCGTGCTTGGCAATTTCAATTTAGCAAGCATTGGTCCTGTACAGCAAGAATAAATCATTACGTTTCAGCATTTAACCCTACAATACGTAACCACTGATAAGTACAGAATTGTATACATTAGATTTCCTGGTACGGGCAGAGTATTGACCAGGAAAAGGTGTCTTGCCATCGTTTCTGTATCTGGAAGTTTGCATTTGACATTGCTTTCTTTTTTAAGATTTTGCCGCAGCATTAGTTTTATTATGTTTTGCTTGCATGTCATTATTATTATTATTATTATTATTATTATTATTATTATTATTATTATTATTATTATTATTGTTGTTGTTGTTGTTGTTGTTGTTGTTATTATTGTTGTTATTATTATTGTTATTATTATTATTATTATTGTTGTTGTTGTTGTTGTCTTTGGTTGTTAATAAATGTTTTCCTAGGTTATGCGAGTGTAGAAGTACAAATGTGAAAAGATGTACATCGATCATTTAAACATTCTCTACTACATCCAAAACAAAATTACTAATAGAAAATAATGTCCTTGTATCTCCCCGCCCCCGAGGATAGGGTTGTCATGATAAGGAGCGGTGGTCGGTGACTTAGGTAGTCGTATTGGGTACAATAATGAACTAGAACAAAACAAACAACGTTGTTTCCCAAGAGTTCCAAGAAGGTGAATTCAAGGGGAAAACATTCCAAAACAGAGATTGTGATCTGGAATGGAAATAAAAGCAAAGATGTCAAATGGTGCGAATCAATTATCAGAGAGATTTCAAGATATGATTCGCAATTGTAGCAAGAAGATGGATTCTAGAGAAACATTTTCAATACATTGATTGTGATCTGAAATCGGAATGAAAGCAATGATGGCACATGGTGCGAATTAATAATCAGAATCCAGGATGTGTTTCCAAATTGTTCCAAGAAGGTGGACTCAAAAGAAACATTTTCAAAACAGACATTGCTATCTGGAATCGGAATGAATTCAAAGGAGATATGCCGTAAATCCATAATCAATTTTCAGGATATGTTTCCCATTTTTTCCAAAAATGGGGAATCAAGAGATGTATTTCCATATCAGAGATTGTGATCTTGAATCGGAATGAAATGAACGACGGCAAATGCTGTAAATCCATCATCAGAATTCATAATATGTTTCCCAATAGTTCGCAGAATGTGGATTCAACGGCAACACTTCGAAAAGAGAGATTCTGATCTGGAATCTGACTGTAATCATCGATAGCAAATGCCACGAATCAATCACCAAAATTCATCATATGTTTCTCAATTGTTCCAAGGAGTTGGACTTAAGAGAATCATTTCCAAATAAGAGATTGTGATCTGAAATCAGAATGAATGCAACGATAGAGGGGTGTCGTGAATCCATCATATGTATTCAGGATATGTTTCACAATTGTTCTAAGAAGGAGGACTCCTTTGGAACATTGGAACAGAGATTTTGATTTGGAATCGGAATGAAAGCCACGATGGTAAAGGCGTGAATCTATCAGCAAAATTCAGGATATATTTCCCAATTTTTACAAGATGGTGGATTTAAGAGAAATATTTGCAAAACAGGGATTTTGATTGGGAATCGGAATCAAAACAAATGTCAAATGCCATGAATCCATCATCCGGATTCAGGATATATGATTCTTGTGGTGATTTATCATCCTCCACGTCCAGGTAGGATGACAATCGATAGTACTTTAAAAAATGAAAAGATTAAAATAATTTGAAAAATAAATTTACCTTCACGATCTTATAATCATATTTTCACTCCTAATAAAATTACTGCTATTACTAAGTGGGGCATTTAGGATCAATAACGATAAAGTAAAAAGGCAACGCATTAATCTAAATACGATTTATTTTACCATTCCCTACTTAGGTATGATTTAATCGGTAACAATATTATTGCTAGCGAATTCTTTTTCTTTTGTCATTCAGTTATCCCAAATAAAAGATAAAATGTTAACGAAATAAATTTTAACTCGATAAATATTGTCTGCCCTCAATGAAATCGCCGGTGGTAAACCCTTTGTCTCTTGACCTTTGTGGAAACAAACTAAGGTCTATTTAACTTTCGACTTGTCTTACGTTGAATGGCGGCCAAAGGAGAAACGAGAAAAGAAAAATATTTTAGATTAGAAAATCAATAAAAGCAAGTTAGATTTCCTAAACAAATTATATCCAATGAAAATGACGCCAACATGGCTTGAGGGATGAAACGAAGATCGGATCTAGCTGAAATAATAAGTTACAAAAAATGTGCCAAGTAAAGGAGTGTTGGCCGATTCCAACTGAAAAAAAGGATTTCAAAGAAAGGTTATTCCAAACTTTGATTTAATCAGTGAATTTTTCCCACCTGTTAAGCTCTCAACAATTATTTTTTTCATATCAGGGATTTACCAACATCGTTGCTAACCTCACCATTTCAGTGGACAAGCTCAGGTTGGTCAACGTCATTTAGGAGGAGAATGAAAACAGCGTGGGCTTAGAAGATATTGCCAGAGTGCGACGTATTATTGCGCGTTAGAGCGAAGGCTCTATCAGATATTCACACACTATCTATGATATATATATAGTAGGATCTTACATTGAAAACTGAGATTTTGATATATGTTCCATGTAATATCCTAATATAAATAATATTACTCTGCTCGGTGTTGAGTCCTCTTTTAAATTATATGTTACGAACGATGGAATTGTACTTTATTCTTTCTGATCTTACCTTGGTGTATATATATATATATATATATATATATATATATATATATATATATATATATATATATATATATATATAACATGCTGCATATACATATATATATATATATATGCTGCATATATATATACATATATATATATATATATACATGCTGCATATACATATATATATACATGCTGCATATATATATATATATATATATATAGATATATATATATATATATATGAAAGTGAAGTCAACACTTAGAGGCGACAGTCTGTTTCTTGCTAGATGCATGGTGGCCTGACGATTGCATCTAGCATGAAATAGACTGTCGCTTCTAAGTGTTGACTTCTATGTTCACTTTTATATTTACACACGGTCTATCTCTGATATTGAGCACTTTATCCCATAAATATAGCACACTTTAAGACTATATTTCTTCATATATATATATATACATACATATATATATATATATATATATATATATATATATATATATATATATATATATATATATATATATGCAGCATATCTTCATTCAAACATGTTTGGCTGAATATTGTAGGCATATGTCTATTTATTTTTATTTTAATCCTCTCAGATTCACGAATCAATTTCTTAGTATTGTTATTAAACTGAGTAAGAAAGACGCCTTAGTTCTTTGTTATTCCTTTCGTTTCCCAAGGACTTTCAATCTCATCTAAGATGAACTTCATGAGTGAATTGCTAAGACAAAAATTAATGAAACTGATAGTTGTAAATTTCTTTGTAAATGCACATGAAACAAGCTCTGTTATAGTCAATTTAGAAGTTATCGTTAAGAATATGTAAGGGAGGTAACTTAATTTATATTTTTTTTATTATTAATGCTTGTAAATAATCAAACTGTAATTTAAAAAATTACAATTTGAACATTGCTTTTAAAGATATTTTAAAACAGTGTTGTTATATTCACAATTGATTTTATTTAGTTTTGGTTGCATTTTATATAGAGAGAGCGCTTGAAGGATGTGAAGATCTTTATTTTTTATTTTCAGGGGGGAATATACTTGTATATTGTGTTAATTATTATTTCTCTAAAACGTGAATGCGGACAGGAATGTTTAAATATTGTGCAACATATCTTGAATCTAATATGTGTAAAGAAAACCTCGGTAGTTGTCGTCTTGAAACCAACTTATATATTTACTTTTTTATCAGATACATTATAGCAAAGGGCATTTAAATTGATATACAAAGTTGTTCTTTTTCAAAACACTAGTTGTCGGAGAAGAATTATTGCGGATGATTAATTTGGTTGTATTAAATTTGTTGTAGTATATAATTAGTTTTCTTCTTGTTCCAGTTCCTTATTCTTTGTGACAAGGTGAAATACAAAAATTCTTTTTCACGATTACTTCCTCTCCTTACGAAGGTCTTTATCTATGGAAAATAAGTGTTTTTTTTTAATTTTCTGTGGAAATGTCATGATGCCATTTCTAACATTAGTTCTCACTTCGAGACCTGGAAAGAAATGAGTACACACGAGAAATCAAAGGGAATAAAATAATAATAATAATAATAATAATAATAATAATAATAATAATAATAATAATAATAATAATAAAAATAAAGACTAAATGAAGTGATTTCTGGGAGTCCATGCCTCAAGTAGATACAAAAAAAAATTCTTACAATTACACACACACTTTTCGAAGGACTTTATCTATGTAAATTCTTTTTTTTTTTTGTCAGTGGAGAGTGACATGATACCATTTTTAACCTTAGGTCCCTGGGTCGGGCCCGGAAAGAAATGTGTAAACGCCAGAAATCAAAGGAAATAATAATAATAATAATAATAATAATAATAATAATAATAATGATGATGATAATAATAATAATAACAACAACAATAATAATAATAAACAGTGTATTTTAGCCTACATTAGAATAAATATCATTTTCGAAAAGTAAAAATTTCTGATAGGGTATACCTGTAAATGGATAATATGAATAAAAATAAATGGAAAAATTTCGTTCTCTGAGGAACTTGACCAAGACAGGTTTTCCTTTTTTTATTATATATAATATCATGGTTTGTTTGAATAATCTAGACATATTAAGTCTATTTTTTTTGTAAGCCTCTCAAATTTATGGATCAATTTCTTAGTGCTATTCCGAAACTGATTAAGAAAGATACCGTAGTTTTGGTTATTGCTGTTATTTTCCCAAGTATTTTCAATCTAATCCAAGATAATCTTCAGGGGTCAATTGCTAAAGCAAAAATTAATGGAATCTGTACCTGTGATTTTTTGGGAAATGCACATGAAATACGCTCCGTAAGGGAGGTAACTTAATTTATATTTATATATAAGAAAAGACATCTTAAATTAAACTTATTTATATATAGAAAAAGTTAACTTAAAAACTCTTTTGCTATATATAAATAAGTTTAATATAAGCTCTTATTACATCAATAAAAATTGAGAATATCAAATATATTTTTAAAATAATAAAAGCAAAGGTGGAAACAGAATCCCATGATGAATGTGTCGTCACAATTATTTAATGGTCAAATCTTCTTTTCCCTATATTATTTTATTTGAACTGTATTTGAGAACGTGCTGATAAAATAATGGCCTGTGTGCTTTCCTGCAGTGCGACATGGCAGAATAAGAAATAATAAATGTTAACATTAGGGACTGAATATAATTGAAATTAAGAGAGACCAGGAAAAAGAATTGTTCGTTCCTGTACATGTGAAGAATGATGAATTTCGGTATATTTCAAGAAATCGTTCAGCATTTTCTGTTTTGTAATCATCAATCTTTTATCAAAGCTAAATTCTGTTAAACACTATTATCGAAAATGCGGAAAACTTCACTGATCTGTTTTGTATTCGCTTCAATCTCTTGGCTTTCTTTTTTTTTCCAAAAAGAAATGGCGCGTGCTTACCATCCCATAGAACATCATTAACTATCACATGACATGGGACAACAAAAGAGCACGCATTAATTATAGCTTATTCATTTTCGGAAAAGAAACAATGTTTTTTTTTTCTAAGAGAAACAACAAAACAAATTTAAATATTTCAAAAACTTAACGCAAAGTGAAGAAAAACAACAAAAACCTTTCTGTATGTTATTAACTCTTTGTTTTGTTTTTTATTAAACTTATTTATTTTTTGCTAGACTGTTAATTATGACACTCTGTGACCTCCATATATTTTGATTAAACTTTCAATCAGCTGATGAATATTCATGAAAACCCAATGGCATCCTCGATTTTGTATATAAACACGTGAAATAAAATAAATTCTACAATGCCTGGATAGTCCCATAATCCTCATCATTATCATCATAATCATCATCGGGGGACCTAAGAGTAGAAGAAACAGTGGGCCTTTTCCAGGATGATCTGTTGGCGGTTGGCTCTCAGGAGTTCCGGGATTGCCATGTCCATCCGCTCTTTGGTGATATCTAACCAGCTTTTTCGTTGTCGTTCTTTATCCACTGTGCCAGGTGTCCTTGAGAAGCGAAATAAAGGGTTCAGTTCGACATTCCAACCACCTGAAGAAGGCCGGAGCTTACAACGGTGGAAACGTTATAATAAATATGGCGACAAAGATGAGGACAATAGTGCGAATAATGTAATTAATGTACATAATACCTCATCTCAGAAATATATATATATATATATATATATATATATATATATATATATATGTATTACAATGGATAAATTGTCGTCTAAACGACGCAAAAATGAAAAATTAAAAAAACTGATGTCTCATTTTAATAGATATAAAACGGTGACCAAATTGACGAAAATTTCATAAATATATCTTGAGATACTAAAGTGTAGATTTATCTAATATAATCGCACTGGGCTTCAGACAAGGCCACCAGTCGACTTCGGAATCTCTTGCACCTCTTCTTTTAAGTTGCTGAATGTTGCTATAATCCTGACCTTCAGGTCATATTTTTATTACAAGGGGTTTTGCTGTTTTCTCGTTCAACTGTGTCCACACGTAATAATCAAGTGTTTTGCAGTCTGGGAAGTTAGGTGGCTAGATGTATGGGGAGATGTGGTCGCATAAATTCTCTGACATCCATGACTGGGTTCTCCTGCTTGTGTGACATGGTGCAGAGTCCTGTTGTCAGACATAGGCAGCTACCTCGCTCTTGATCCAAAGCAGCACTACTTCGCCAAGTCACTTGATATAGGCCTCCAAGTTGAATCTGATTAACTCATTAACAATTTCGGGAGTTCTTTTCTTATAAAAACTATCAGGTCTGATTTTTCCGAGCTGACGTACCTTCACTAATCACTATTAGACTCATCCAAATAAGATGAATTATCTGCGCTCTCCTCACATTGACACCAAAATCACTCCGAAATGTTTGCATTGGAGCTCCCGGTGCGAATGCCAAGCAGTACAGAATGCCTTTCCTAAATTTATGGCGGAGTGTATCGCATAATGGTGCTCCTTTTCTCACAGACGGTGCCCGAGTGTTCCTACTATACTCGGCAGACGACAAAATCCAAAACAAATGACGCACATGTCCGAAATTAAAAATATAAAATGTTAACAATTTACCTAACGCACCCTATACAAACATATATATATATATATATATATATATATATATATATATATATATATATATATATAGATAGATAGATAGATAGATAGATAGATAGAGAGGGAGACAGAGAGAACGAGAGATATAGAGATAGAGCGAGACTATGGTCCATTGCAAGCACGAGTATGCTATTGAAAATAACGTTTATATAAAACTTAGATAAAAAATAAAAACATTTCTTCATTAGAAACTGTTTAAGATACCAACTAAAAAAACAAGTGTACCCACTGAAAATAATGTTTATAATAATAAAAAGTATGTAGAAGGCCCAAGAGCCACTCGAGGTAGAGGTTACATAGTAAGAGACGCAGCAGATATGTGGGAAGATAAAGATTAACTGTAGACTGAACAGATTAAGATTGTATTCGTAAAGCATCCAACTGGCAGTCGGTTAAACAAAGTAGCGGCTCGTGGGAAGAAGCTCATAGGGTGTAATTTACATATAACCGTTATAGTTCGGTTCGATTCCAGTCGGGAGTTACAACTTAATATTTCTTGTTATTGATTAATCTGTTTAGGAAAAAACAAAAACAAAAAAGGAATAGTCACCCAAACACGTGTATATATATATATATATATATATATATATATATATATATATATATATATATATATAGCAAGCCAAAGCCTAACACATGACGACAAATACTGTAATAAATCAGCATTTGGAGCTCCCGGTGCGAATGCCAAGCAGTACAGAATGCCTTTCCTAAATTTATGGCGGAGTGTATCGCATAATGGTGCTCCTTTTCTCACAGACGGTGCCCGAGTGTCCCTACTATACTCGGCAGACGACAAAATCCAAAACAAATGACGCACATGTCCGAAATTAAAAATATAAAATGTTAACAATTTACCTAACGCACCCTATACAAACATATATATATATATATATATATATATATATATATATATATTGTGTATATTTAGACAGCAATTTTTCATTAATGCATGTTTCATTAAATAATATAGACAAGTTTTGTCTATTTATCTTAAGTAAGTTCCATTCATATTGTCTGATAAGCTTGATAACATTATCATTGAAAGACGAATGGAAATCACCATATTGATACATCTTTAAATCCAATCTAACCTTTCGGCTTACAAGAGCCATTATGAAAGATGACAATTACATTTCAATATATCAAACAATACACAGACGAAACAATAATGATAGTCTGTTTCTGTTACATGAAACATTTCAAAACAACGACAAACTCGTGTATACGAGACGCGGAAGCGAAAATCACGTCGCAGCTCGTGACGACACACATGACCACGCGAAAGTGAAAACGAGAAATATTAAGTATGGGAAGCCGTTGGCATAAACCAATGGCTTCTGTTATCAATTATAGGCGTTTACAAATATTTGTGGATATTTCATAGTTTATTTTAGTCAGGTTAGGAGTTTATGCATGCGCATTAGAATAAAATGAGTTTTTTTAATCTTCTGTAACCTTTGGTTTGACGACTTTGAATACTGTCCTGCAAATCCTGGATTGTTTCGGATTAGAAATATTTCACACCAGTTCTATTCGGTAGCGTGCCTGTTAATGCTCTGCTAGCGTCGATATGAGGTAATTTGCAATGCATATAAATAGGATTTACTATCATAATTGATTTTCCTGGTTAAATTGCTTTATTTAAAACAGCAACAACTGTTGAGCCGCAAGTATTCCTGCCAGTTAAAATAACGATCAGTGGCTGTTTTCAAATCCAAGAGAAAAGATTTAAATGTTTCTAAAGAGTTTAAGACATTTGTGCAAAAATGAAAATTCTATTGCTCTTTGACTCCGTAAGGTTGATATCTGGAACTTTTATAATTGCATACAGTTTTGTTGATGTTTATTTTCTTTTAGACATGACATTGTATTTTTGTTTGGAATTTTGAGAATAGATGTTACAACCAGTGTAATTTTTCAATTTTGTCTTTTTTCATTTCGTTCAGGCCGCTTTAGCCTGAAGACATCCTTAGATGTTGCCGACTGAGTCACCAAATAATCTTAAAACAGAAAAACATAATATGGTGGCTGGAAAACTGAGTTAAAATTGAGTAATAATCTAAACTTTTAATGTTACCAGTTCATTGGTCAAAGATGTTCGCTTCTTTGGGAGTTGGTAAGACTAAGAACCAAATATCACGTGTGTCGAAACATAAGCCCTTTTCAAAAATATTGTTCCGCCTTGTGTACAAGAGATATGCATATATATATATATATATATATATAAACATATATATATATATATATATATATATATATATATATATATATATATATATATATATATATATATATATAAATATATATACATATATATATATATATATATATTATGAAATGAACAAAGTCCGACAATTATTTTAAGACATTTTTATATTTATACATTCTTTTCATAGATACAAATATTTAAGTAAATTCTCTGTTTTATAATAAACAGTATTAAACAACATTTACCAGCCTGAATGTCCGAGAAATTTTCATAGAAACGGTTAAGGCAAGCAGTGAAATTATAAATGTAAAATTATAAATTTAATATTTTATAACTGTTTTCATATTGTCATTAATTTAAATAGGTATTCTCTAAGTTGTTAATTACATATTGAATATATTCTGTATACTGCCGGTTTTGTCTTATAAATGAGCCCCACCTAAAATAAAAATGAAAAAACTTTCTGGCTCATCACATTGAAACACCAGCGGGTGGGCAGAGGTTAAATCTGCCGAAACATTATGATGAAATTAAAACCAATAAAAATAGTCTAAACAAACAAATTATAATGACCTCACAGTCACATCTAAAAGTTCCAAATATATATATATATATATATATATATATATATATATATATATATATATATATATATATATATATGTATATATATATATATATGTATATATATATATATATATATATATGTATATATATATATATATATATATATATATATATATATATAGCACACTTTAACACTATATTTCTTCATATATATATATATATATATATATATGTATATATATATATATATATATATATTAAGACATTTTTATGTTTATACATATATTTTTATAGATACAAATATTTAAGTAAATGCTCTGTTTTATAATAAACATTATTAAACAACATTTACCGGCCTGAATGTCTGAGAAATTTTCATAGAAAATTCTCGTCCTCTGACAGGAATTATTATAAAACAGAGGAGATTTAACCTCCGCACGTGTTGAGAATAGATTCGCCAGACATTGTTTTGTTGACCTACCCGAATAGACTTCCAAGTGAAAAAATAATTGCGACCTTACAAAGCGAGTTAAAATTCAGTGACATCGTAAATTTGCAATATCACAAGTTCAGTTCATAGGCCAAAGAAGTTCGCTTCTGTGAGATGGTAGGCATAAAAGCCAAATATCAATTCTAGGAAGTGTATGCCCCTCACCAAAATATATACCGTTCCAGAGAAGTTAGGAAACGAGCAAAATTTTGATATATCTTGCTGGCAAAAATTATCAGTAAAAAGCTCCTTTAGTAACTAGATTATACAAATTTAAATATTATTGAATGTGGGTTTTATTTTGTTTGATTAATTGATTCGTTTTCTATGGCCTGTCAGCCTTTTGAGGTTATTTAAAACCAGAAAATTGTTTTAGATTGTAAGATTGTTTTTTTTTTTTTTAGATAATAATGATTTAGTTATTCAAGCGCCTAGCTGGAGAGAGAAGTGGTGGATTCATTACTTTGCGAAGGTTACATGAACGTAAATGAACCCACCGGAAATCGGAATTTGAACTCAGCTCCCCGATCAACAATTCTGAGCCATTATTCGTTACACCACCCGCTCAGCCAAGTTTAGAGTACGTTGTTTTCTTAAGCGGTCAACCATCTAGCTACTGAACAGTCTCGACGTTGCTTAATTTCGGTGATCATATGCTAACCAGTGTTTCAATGTAATGTGACCGTAAGCTTTTTTATTTTTATTTTAGGTGGGGGCCGTTTATAACACTAAACCGGCAGTATACAGAATATATTCAATATGTAATTAACAACTTAGAGAATACCTATTTAAATTAATGACAATATGAAAACAGTTATACTGTTTATTATAAAACAGAGAATTTACTTAAATATTTGTATCTATGAAAAGAATGTATAAACATAAACATGTCTTAAAATAATTGTCGGACTTTGTACATTTCATAATATATATATATATATATATATATATATATATATATATATATATATATATGCATATCTCTTGTACACAAATCGGAACAATATTTTGGAAAAGGGCATATGTTTCGACACACGTGATATTTGGTTCTTAGTCTTACCAACTCCCAAAGAAGCGAACATCTTTGACCAATGAACTGGTAACATTAAAATTTTAGATTTTTACTCAATTTTAACTCAGTTTTCTTGCCACCATATTATGTTTTCCTGTTGGAAGATGATTTGGTGACTCATCATAATCAATAATAAATATTAAAATTATAATTTTTACATTTTTGATTTTACTGATTCCCAAACTGCGTGAATTTAAGCGTGCTACTAGGTTGGTATCTAAATCTCACCCTTTCACTGTCAAACGGTTAAATGTCGACGTCTCTTCTACTCCAACAGCTTCATCTCTCACGCTTCCCGTCAGTGGAACTCTCTTCCTCTTACTTGCTTCCATGACAGCTATAATCTTCAAATATTCAAATGTAATGTCAATCGACACTTTCTGATACCTTGACCTTGTTCCCTGTTCTTCTCTATATCATTTCCTCAAGCACTCTTTTCACTATTCTCCCACTCTCTGTAACCTTTGTCTGCTACTGCCACTCCCACCTAACTTCCGGTGATATGCTTAAAACAAAACAAAAAAATGTTTGATAAGAGACGCAAATAAACTAATAAATATACAGATAATCAATAATGAACATTAATATATTAAAATGCCATATTTTTTACAGTGATGTTTACACTGTATAAGGCTCATGTGCCACTCGCAATAGAGGGTTACAGAGTAAGAGGCACGGCTTATGCGGTTAAGATTGTTGTGATCTTGGGAATCGGTTACACAAGTCAGTGTTTTGTAGGAAGAAGCTGTACGAGTGGAACTTACATCATATTAACTGAGAAAAAAGTGAATGGTTCTCTACAATGTGCGTAGTAAGACGAGTCCTGGCCGTGGAGTTCAAGACGCGTGGAACTAAGGAGTGTAGTTCATATGAACACTTTCCATAGAAATAGCGAGAGAGCAGCGAGAGGCTTGTGACTTTTCGTCTGTGAGAAAGAGGTTGTAGGGTGGAAAATATCTTACTTAATAAATATGGATATATAAATATTTCGGATACTTTACGGTAAATTCCAATACCGTGAATGAAGACAGATCTTTCTATCTGTGTTACTGATTATCTATAATTATAATATTGTGGATAATAAGCAGGTGGGGGGCGTTCACAGAGGAGCAAGACGAGACCTTCCACCAGGATAATCAGGAATTTAAACACCTCTGCCAAGGATTATATAAAGAAAACATAAGGAGAGACTATATTCGGGGGCTGATTCCTGAAAATACTTCACAGTATCAGCGTAAATCGTCAAAAACTATTTACTTCTAAATTTGTGTGTAATCCTAGAATAAATAAATGGACATTTTTAATCATATATCGTTTTTTTTTTACTTTGCGTGCACGAGAATGTTCACATTCACTAATTTTCACAATGGGAGTAGGTAAATTTACGAAATAGGATTAAAAACCAAAGTTTTAATTAACCATTTTTCATACATTCGAGGCGTAAGTAAAACAGATGCTATCCAAAGACAGAAATATTGTTACACACTGCAGTGATGTTTGGTTTAAACGAGGTCTTTCTAAACTTTTGAATCTCGAAACAATTTATCTAAATAAAGGTTTCGCTAGCCCCGTAACGCATCCATCTGATTTTCTGAGGGGCATTTGTGTTGTTCGCTAAGAGATCTTGCACATTTTCGATAAAATCAAACATTAGAGATTTTCGCTACGGAAGACCAGACGCGTAACATTCTCCTGTTTTAGAAAACTGATTACGTGTTTTTCATTGGTGGAAATATCAATGCTGAAATATTGTTTTTAAAAGAAAGAAACGCCTTAAGTTACTCATTACTTCATTCTAAAATATCTAATTTATTCTCTTTCGTGAAATGGACGACTCGGAATAACAGGAAATTATTTACATCTCTTGAAGAAAAATAACTATGGAGTGTGTTACCGATAAAAATAATGGAGTACAAGACATCGTGACGGTATTTTTATGCCGCATAATTTTCACACACTGTTATTATTCAATTTAGGGATTTCTTGCCATTGTAAATGTACAGCGGTAAATCTTTGAAATGCACAACGACATTTTTTAAATTCCAATAAACAGTACATGATGATCCAAAAGATGGAATTTAAAATTTAAAAAAAACAAAACAAATCAATCACACTCGCAAACGAACGGAATTTTTACGTCGCTATAAATTCAGAAAGTCTTAACTGACCGATTGATCTGTTTGTTTTTACGGCATATCAACACCTTATTCGTCATTTAATGTCGAAATTTAATTTTCTTATAAAGTAAAAAAAGTCTTACGTTATTTTGCTTTCACAATTGAGTACATGGCAGCTGATACTGAGCCAATGATATGTCGGCTTTACATTGAGGTTTTGTTGACGTTATATTTTGGAATACGGTTTGGTTTCTTTAAGCAATTGAGTTAAAGAAATTATCTCACATTGGTTGTTTGGTTGATCTTATCTGTATGGCTGATTTAATGGCGAAATCTGAATATTTTGAACAGAATTGTGTGCCTTCAACTACAGATAAAAAGTATTACTGTTGATTTTACTATAAATATCTCCTGGTTCTTTTTTATATAAAAAAAAGTATTGCTGGTATTTTTACTATAAAAATGAATTTTTATACTTTCATAGTTTTGCATTTTCGTTTGGAGTTTAAATATTTTCCCAATTCTGGGACTCTAACATATGCTACCACCCACTGTCAGGGTGGGCCTGTGAACAACAGCAATTATGAGGTGGTTCCACGAACCTCAAAACCTCCAATCACGTGATCAGAGACCTTGCTGCCGGATATAGTTTATCGTCATACGCACGACATCCGGAAGTTCTAAAGTAAACTAAATTATTAATGCCGTTGGTTAAACTTTAAGATATTTTGATATAAAATGATAAAGATATTGGCGAGAAAGACGTTGCCACGCAGGAAAAACCATTTCTCGAAGCATTACTCTGCGTTGAAATCTATAAACTCTTTATGATAAAACAGTGTTTCAGGGAATTAATCATCGCATGTCCACTAAAACTATCACGATGTCTAGTATTGTTTGGAGTTTTCTTCATCAAAAATAAAAGAGAAAAGAGAAAAGAAATTTTGGCATATTCATTTTTGTGCTATTTCTTTTTCATTGGTTATTTAGGCTTCACGTGTATTTATCTTGTTTGGCAGCGTTTGTGGTTATAATTCTTGTTTGTCTGTATATGATATTTCTAGTTCGATACTCACTTGGTGCCTGTAACATTCAGCCTTGCGCCACGTGAAAACTACTCTCATAAAATGTGTTGATCTTTGCGTGATCTTTCGTTAAATGTAAAGTAGAAGGTCAATAACTTGATTTCATTTTCTGAACAGGCGTAGAGGTTGTTTCCTAATTCTTATTGCCATTTCTCTTCATTGATAAAGTCTTCTCATTCTTTTTTATTCTCTGTAGCCTCCTTACGTGTTAACGGCATTATCTCCTTGCTTGGGGTGAACTGATTTAAAAAAAAAAGCATGTACTACACATTTTATTGCTATCGATATTAGAAATTTTTGTGACTCACATATGAAAGTTCAAAAAACTTGCACCACCCATAC
>OZ038491.1:14087521-14107521 GCA_964036315.1 Acanthosepion esculentum
AGAGAGAGATAAAGAGGGGAAAACGGGAGAATATATTGTATTAACTTACAAGTTGATGTGAAATACGCATACACAGATTTATAAATCCTGGAATTTGGAAACCATAAATAAAGGTACGAGGATAATGTGTTAACCTTTTCCAGTAATAGAGCCCATTTGTCACCGGTCAGTGTAAAGCAAACATTTTCTTATATGAAAGTCTAACGGCGTAAGATAATTACATGATTGGAAGAAGAAATTTGTTTGGACTGTTTCTCGCGACCTCGTTCCACTGATATATCTTCCACGGTATTTCTCATACGAAACTAACGAGGAATAAATGAAATCTTTTTTCCATTTCTTTTCCTCTTCTTGGTTTCAATATTTGATTTATCCAGTTATTCTACATGACCAATGTCCGTAAACATGTAGGGGAAGATATTTGCAATCATGCAAGTTAACATATAGAAACACAGGCAGCAAGACATGTCGAAGAACATGTAGGAAGAAATGTCGATTAACATGTAGGCTAATACGAATGACTAATTAAATAAATGACATTTAACTGATGATAATTTAATTCCGATTGTAAACAAATGGTTCTTTGTTATTAGCGTTATTTTTATTATTCAAATTTCACACTTAGGAATACTAACGGACATCGAGGTCTAAAACCAAATTGGTGAACCGAATTCAGATTGCAGGCTACTCTATGTTTTTTTAAATCGATTTTACCTCATGCAATAAATAAACATTAATAATGAGAGGAAAGAGAAAACAGTAATTAGAAAGACAGTAGAATGCTTTTGACATTGCATTTAATTTTTCTCAGGTTAAAGTTGACTGGAAAGCAGGGAGACAGAAGGTGTCCCACAAGCGAAAAGTTTGAGAGAAGAAGCTGTTAGCATAGAACTTACGGCTACATTTAGTCAGCTCCACTATAAATTGTTGAGGTCTCGACCCCAGTCTAGTATTGCGCTTAAATAGGTACCATAGCGTACCATACCGTGAAAGTATTTGCAGGAAAGACACAGAGATGTAAGGTTACGGCGGTGGGATACTTACTAAAGTCGAGTCGCCAGATCAGTACTGATAATATTGCTACTTATTCTTTGGATTTTATCAAGGAATTCATGGTAAATAGCAGGGGCACCGAACCATATGTGACAGCAATATCCTAAGCCCGGACGAATGGTAGACTTATAGATTTGTAAGATAGATTCTAGAGCGAAAAATTGTCTCGCACAACATTTTCTTAGATGCTGACCTAGCAAGGGTTTTAGTATAGCCTTTCAACTTCATGTCAACTGAGAAGTTTAGTCCGAGAAGGCGCAAACAGTCACTTTCCTGGAGGTTAGCCTCAGCCAAGCTGACGGAAGGCAGATAGTGGTCTCTCAGATAATTACTTGTTTTCACTATTTTATAATAATTTAACCCCAAGCAAAGCGGGAATATCACTCGTACGCAGGGGATTAGAGAGAGTCAAGAAATAAAAAAGTGTTTATAGGTGGAACTGAGGAAAGGATAAAAGCTGAACAGAGTTCAAGAAGATAGAAGATGGCAATTGACGTTGCATATAAATTTTTTAATATTGTATTCATCAGGGAAGCAAGGAAACAGAAGGGAGTTCCACAGGCTGGAAATGCGAAAAGAAATTATTGGAATGGATATGGCGTTTCCATTTCTTTAATTCAACACTGAAAGGGTTGGCACCTTCGATACCAATCAAGTAGCACGCTTAACTTTGCATAATCCGGGCTTGTATTAAGAAGCTCGTGTTAATCCTCTTCGCAGCTGCATGAATCTGTTTCTTCTTTCCCATATATATATATATGATTTTGAAAAAAATAAGATAGAAAGATACAGAACTTCCGAACAAGGTGAAAAAATGTACTGTACCTTAAATTTCTGGCACAAAAAAAATAAGGCGAGTAATAAGTTAAAAGGAAAAGTGTTTAATACGTAAAAGTAAAATAAATAAATCCAAACGAGCCAGGTACTACCTACCTAGGTTTCACCATATTGTATCATCAATGTGGTGAAACCTAGGTAAGTAGTACCTGGCTCATTAGGATTTATATATATATATATATATATATATATATATATATATATATATATATATATATATATATATATATATGTATATATACATATATATATATATATATATACTGGCTCATTAGGATTTATATATATATATATATATATATATATATATATATATACATATATATATATATATACATATATATATATATATATATATATATATATATATATATATATATATGTATGAGTGTTTGTGATATTTTCCTATCGATACATACATATATATATATGTGTGTGTGTGTCTGTGTGAGTGTGTGTGATATTTTCCTATCGATACATATATATATATATATATATAGGGTGTATCAAAAATACTTTTAGAAACATTGAGAGCGGGTTCCTCACAATAAACAAGGATAGAAATCCATATAGATATATGTCCGAAAGTCCTTGGTTTTTGAGGTATTATGTTTAAAGTTTACTGCAGATGCTGTTAAATGTCCTATCCAAGATACAATCCAAAAATAATTATTACAATAGTTTGTGGTGCTGCAGCTCCTGTCTCAACAACGCGACAATAATCAGCAGCAAAGTTTGGATGACTCGGCCGCCTTCGTTCTGGATACGCAATCTGATACAGCCGTGCAGCCTCGTGTCCATTTCCATTCGCGCGGCCGTATTTGAATATCATATCTGCCTGCTCACGATATGAATATGCTGACATTATTAAACGGAACACTCACTACTACACACATTAAACATTGAAGACAAACAAGCAATAAATGTACACGAATAACAAACGTAAACTTGTCAAGAATAATTTTTGTTATTAAGAAATACTGGGTGCGATGGATAGTTTGTCGTCTAAATTACGCAAACTGAAAATAAAACTAACATCTCATTTTAACAGATATATTTACCAAAATTACACAAAAGTATCTTGAAATTTTAAAGTGTAAATTTATTCAATAAAATCACCACTGGCTTCAACCACAGTCCCCACCTGACTTCCGAATATCCTGAAACTCTCTGCACGGTCAGCTTAAGTTTGTGAATCCTGCCATCATCCTTGCCTTCAGTTTATCTTTGGTGTTACAAGAAATTTTGTTGTACTCTCGCTCAACTTAGTCCCCCACATAATAATCAAGGGGCTTCAGTCTGGGGAGTTAGGTGGCCATATCTAGGGGGTGATATAGTTGCAGAAATTTTGTAACAATTTTGACTGGGTTCTCTTGATGTTATGGCATAGTACAGGGTCCAGACATAGGTCCATCCATAAGACACCCTGTTGACTCAGGGCATTACCTCCTCAAGGCTCTTGATATAAGTGTTGAAACTTAACTAATGCATGGAATAATAATGCAAACACAAAATGTAGTTAGAATAAAATGTATTGAAACAAGAAAGTGTACACAATATTTACATATAGTCTTTTGTATATTCCTGGGAAGACCGTTCCTGGAGAATGTGTTGACTAAGTCGCAGTCGGGCAGAGTCTCTAGTTGGATCTCTTGATTTGCCTCCCTGTCTTCCGGTACCAACCATATTTATATCGTCGGTACTCCGCTATGCAAATTAGGTGGATCCTACCACAACAATAAGCTTCCGTGTTGAGTGTGAGACCCTGTTGGAAGATAAATCGCCATCACTAGTGACCACTCTAAATACACTGGTAATCACTATTAGATTCAACCAACTCTTTCCGAATCTTCTTGTACTGTCCTCAGACTGACATTCAAATACTGTTCGTACTGGAGCTTACGGTGAAAGTGCCAAGCAGTAGAGCATGCCTTTTCCAAATTTCTGTCGAAGTGAATAGCATCATGCTTTTCTTTTTCTCACAGACGGTGCACAACTGAACTTGTTATGCTGCACAGTTTACAGAATCAAAAACAAACAACGCGCATGCGCGAAATTGAAAAAATGTGACAATTTACCTATCAGATACTGTATGGATGTTTATTGGCTTATTAATAAGATTAACGGTCTAAATTAAATATTAAATGAAATTAATTGCTTTTATATAAATATTCAAACAGACGACGAAGTCGAAAAGAGAGTACAATTTTTTGGGATACCATATACATATATATATATATATATATATATATATATATATATATATATATATATATATATAGGAAATATATATATATATATATATATATATATATATGTATATAGGAAATATATATATATATATATATATATATATATATATATATATATATATATATATATATTGGAAATACATATATATGCATATATTGGGAATATATATATATATATTGGAAATACATATATATGTATATATTGGGAATATATATATATATATATATATATATATATATATATATATATTTCCAATATGTATGTATTTCCAATATATATATATATATATATATATATATATATATAGATATGTATATATAAATATGTGTGTGTGTGGGTGTGTATTAGGCGTCCATTTATATCATGACATAAAGGTAGAGTCCTGTTTGTTCATAATTCAGTCTTCTGGCGCTGAAACTGGAGTTAGCAGTCCAGGGCACATACCTAAGCGATGGTGTATCTATTGTATATGGATGCAGTGCCCTACCCGAATTACATGTCTACACTCTTAGCCGTATCGACAAGATCCAAAGGAATACAGGCCATTACATTTGAGGACGGTTTCATTGCCGCAATGTTGTCACTGTTGACATCCAACCCCTTTCAGGAATCCTCTCCTGTTTTTTTCCTTGGTTTTACATACCTAGCCTTTTCATTGTTTGGATATGACGGCAAGATAGAGTATTCTCCTGGGATGTCGAACATCATCAACCCGAAGCAACTGATTATAAAACACCAGTTTTCCATCTTCGCGCATCCTCCGGCTTTGTGCACATTGTTGTTATTTGATACTTATGCTACGGAAGCTTTTTATAGAGAGTGGAGAAAGTAGGTAAACAAAAACACTGGGAAGCAAGAAAAAATACGAAATATTCGTACATAAATAAACAAATACAAATATCGAAAAATGTCTTAATTTTAGAAAAAGCAGAAACTGAAAAGAAAAATAGAAATTGGGATTTAAACCTAAAATACTCGGAGATTGTAAGATTAAAAAATAATTTATACTACCATTTTGACAGTACTAACACCTAAACTATCATTTGATAATAATGAACGTGAGAAGGAAATAGCTGATAAATATAATTTTAGGCAAGAAAAACAAAGTAATTTAAAGTTAATAAAATATTAAAATCCTAATATAAATAAAAAATGATATAAAATAAATAATATTAAACTTACTTTTTTACATTTCTGTTCATTTAGTTTCTAGTTCCGTGTATATTGTTCTGTATATTGTTATTATCTATCAAACAGTTAAAACTATCAAACTTATTAATTCAGCCGTCTACCCAACCTGTTTAATTTAGAATATGCTTAACCGCTGTTATTTATCATTGCTGAAAAATTAGGCGTTATCACTTTATTTTTTACAGGGTAATAGGAGTATATAGCCTCCCCTATTGTCCGACCCGCATTCCTGTTTTCTCCTGTTCAATAGACATGGAATGTCTATTGAACAGGAGTAGAGGTTCACCACTTGTTCTCTGATCAAGGTAAATGAATACCGGTTATTTTTTCTCTTATCAAGATCCCAATAATTTAACAGTCTTATCTCTTTGGTAAAACCACAAACACCTCTATGGCTCACACCGTCATTTTTCTCAGAAAATCAATACTGCTTTCTTTTCTTCAGATCAACTGCTGATCTACTAACGATAATTGTGGAAAGAGTCTATCATACTCTTGATAAAAAAGGGTAAGTCCGAGTTGTAGCATTGGATATCTTGAAAGCCTTTGATAGGGTCTGGAATTCAGGTCTTCTCCAAAAGCCGAGAAGATCCGGTCGTTCCTCTCTAATCGTGGAATGAAAGTTGTCCTTAACAGCCACTGGTCTACATCTTTATATACTAACGCGTGTGTTCCCCAGGGCTCTACAGAGTTTTAAATCTTCATTAACAGCCTTCCTGAGGATATCAGCTCTCAACTTGGCAACTACGCTGAGGAAACTACCATTTATTGATAATGAATCTGATCAGTTAGACAAGGTCAAGATCGCAGCTGATGTACAAAACAACATCAAGTCCGTCTTTAACTGGGACAAAAGATAACTCGTCAATTTTAACGCCTCCAAACTAAACTTCTCTCCATTAATTATCTGAGAGACTCCTCCCTGCCTTTCATCAGCATGGCTGATGCTATCCCCCAAGAAAAGAACTCATTTCTATTTATCGGAATAACGTTCTCAGCGGACATGAGTTGGAAGGACTACATTGATTCCATGGCCAGATCAGCTGCTATGAAGCTCGGTTCACCTTGTCGGGTGAGACAATTTTCTCTTTGGAATCTATCTTGTATATCTATAATCTACCATTTGTCCATGCTTAGAATATTGTTGCCATATTTTGCCCGGTACCCCTACTATTTTCCTGGAAATTTTCATAAGATCAGCAATATCTGGCGTCTCGGATTCAGTCACTTGCACCCGCGCTCAACCGTAAGCTTTCCTCTCTGAGCCTTTTTATAAATACTTTCATGGTAACTGTTCAGATGAAATCTTCGCCAGGGTATCAAAGCTGTACGAATTTACATTTTCCAGGTAACTGAAAATATATTAATTTTGGGGAAATTCGTCAAAATGCGTCATCTTTTCTCGTGGTCACAACGCCAATCACACACACACACACACACACACACACACACACACACAAATATATGTATATCTATCTATCTATCTATCTATCTATCTCTCTCTCTCTCTCTCTCTATATATATATATATATATATATATATATATATATATATATATCCCTGTCAGAAAAAACCTCTACATAAAACATCTGGAAACCAGTATTAACTTCACCCTATTTAGCAACGGAAATAAATTGTTAAAGGATTTTTAATACAGAAAGACGCCAACTCGAATTCCAGTCATGTTGTTTTCGCGGTGGTCATATTAAACGCAACTATAATTTAGGCCCCACGCAACCGCATCTTAAAAAGACAAGCATGAAAAAAAAATTACAACACCCAACAACAAACGCTTTGAAAATGCTTAAACTGTCCGAAATCTCTTGGGACAATAGACACTAGAGACTATTGTTACACTCCATTATTCCCATCAGGCGGACAAGACATAAGAATATTAGAAAAGCTCAGTAAAATATTCATGAACTTTTTTTAGTCTGTCATGTACAATACAATGAAACTTGTTTGAAAGAAAGGTTGCCCCCTTTTCGCCATAACATTATTAGACAAGAGTGCGGATAATTTCTTATTTTTCCCCCTATATATTTCGCGAGTCTTTTAATAAAAAAATAAAAAAACTTTGTTTCATTCTATTAAAAGTATTCGATCTGAAAAGATGAATATTTACAGATATTCACAAAATAAATTATAACCGCAATGAATCTATAAGTTTTTCTTCTTGAATTATTATTATTATTATAAAGCTATGTAGTTTACATTGAGCTATCCCTAGATTATATCCTCCTTGGAATTATCCCTACCAGACACCAAATGGTAATATATATATATATATATATATATATATATATATATATATATATATATATATATATATATATATATATATATATATATATATATATATATATATATATATATATATTATACATATATATTTAAATAAAAATAAAAACAGACCACTTTAAGGTTCCATGTAATAAATTATTTCACCACAGCCCTTTTAAAGGACCGCGGATCATCAGACTTTACTTCCAAAGGTTGAAACGAAAAAGACTTACATGGAACCTAAAGTGGTCTGTTTTTATTTTTATTTAAATTATTAGCTCTGATTTACATTGAGCTCTCTGGATTTTATCCTGCTTGGGTCTACCAATACGGATTACATAGTTTTTTATAAACAATATATATATATATATATATATATATATATATATATATATATATATATATATATAGTATAGGATTGGTGTATACAGAATAAATTCCAATAACCAAAAATAATATTCTTAAAAGAGTGCGCAATACAGAGTAGAGCAAATATAATTTATTCGAAAATTATAATATAAATATGTTATAAAATCACTACAAAAATAGCCATTTTGTTTCATGACTTCTGGTGTCTTATCAAGTGATGATGTTGAAATGGCTATTTTTGTAGTGATTTTATAACACATTTGTGTTATCATTTTCGAATAAATTATACACATACATACACACAGACACACATATATATGTGTATATATATATATATATATATGTGTGTGTGTGTGTGTGTGTATGCATGTGTGTCATTTTTATTTTTACTCATATTTTACATATTATTACATATCTACATGTTATTTATATATTTACATATATATTTTACATATCATTGCATATCTGAAAGTTATTTTTATTTTTGCTTCAATTTTTTTCTCACGTGTATTGGGCACTTTTTAATACTACTGTTTCCTGGTCTGATTCAACTCTGGCCATTAGCCTTTATGTATATAGAATGATATATAGATATATATAGACAGAATGAGAGATAGAATACTACACGGCTACGTATAGGTCTATCGATTACACTTGATTTGATTTTGATTTTGTAAAAGACACGCATCACATTCATAGAAATCCTCAAATTCTTAAACCAGCAGACACAAAAGTACGCAGATGTTTCATCTAACGTCTATTTTCCACTGTTTCCTTCGAAGCTGTCATTTTTTGCATGTCTTCTGAGAAGCGCCCAAGGAAAGGACGGCCGATTAATATTTAGAGAAAAATCCGTATTACTTTTAACTTACAAATGTACCCCAGGTTCCCTGGATTTGCGGTCCGTGCGCTTCTTCTGGTGGCATGTTCCTTCAGGACGAGATCCCACAAGGCTCTCTATCAACTCTTGCCCATTCACTATCCGTCCTACTCCGTGTCCATCCATTTACACAATCTCTTTAGATACTTTACCCGGTATTTCTCATAAGGCTGCCTCGCAGACGTTCTCTAGTTGGCCGTAAAATGTTTTATAATGATACCGACATCTTGTAAATTTTCAGACAATTGTTTTTTTTTTCAAATAATGTAAGAAATATCGAATTCGTTCGCAGGATTCACATGATAGTAAAGACATTTTTATCTTCGACTAAAACCTAACATATTTATTTGCCTTGTTGGCAAACACTACTTCCATTAAAATCTATTTTTAAATCCTTGCGTTAACATTTTAGAAAGTAATTTATTTCGAAAGAAAATATTTCCTGTTAAGATAGAATTTATAAATTAAATCTGAAAATTTATTTTTCTTTGTGATTATATTTATCTTACATTATCCAGGGTTTTGGAAAATGATTTTAGCATGAAATTTAGGTTTTTTTTTCTTTTTGTCATTCTATTTTGCCGTAAGTATTTTCTTGTTCTCCGGAGTTACACAGATTTTATATACGCCAGTCAGGATATTTTTCCTTCTGGACTTTCTCTATCGTTTTTGGAATATCTTCTTTAAATCACTAATTTCTTTTTTTACTTAAATAATTTTTATAACTGTTCATTCTTTCTATTAAGTTGGAACAAAAATGTGACAATATTGTTTATATGTTTTACGAAAATTGTATTGAAGAAAAGTATATCCCATTTTAAAATTAATTTAAAATTAATTAATTTTTTTTTGGCGTTGGTTAGATCCAGTGACAGACCCAAAGAGTGTGAGTTCAATACCCGGTTAAGGTAGTGGAGAACTTTCAGAGGGAAAATTACCAGGAGATAACTGATAACTGACATCCATCAAACATGGCTCGTGGAACTAGAACAGTCTACCCCAGTGATCGAAATAAAGGGCTCGGTTCGAAATTCCAACCACCTGAAGAAGGCCGGAGCGTACAATGGCCGAAACGTTGTGACAAATATGGCGACAAAGATGAGGACAATAGTCCGACTAATGTAAATACTGTACATAATACCTCATCTCAGAAATATAGACAGAATATCAAGTCTATATTAGGTTTTATATTACACACACTCTCACACACTCACACACACACACACATATATATATATATATATATATATATAGATAGAGAGAGAGAGAGAGAGAGAGAGAAAGAGAGAGAGAAAAAAAGCGGGAGACAGAAATATATATATTTTCAAATATATTTGTTTGAATAATACTGATAATTTCCGTCTAGACATTTGTTTGATAAACTTTGAAATTTCCGAATTAGTTGTGTAATATAATCGGACATTTTACCAAATTTCATACCTATTTATATTTTATTTTATTTTATTTTTTATGTTTACTTTAGAATGTTGCGATATTCGTTTTAAAGGATTATGTGGTTCTCTCTATCTTGATGTAAGTGTTTTTAGTTAATTTCGGCGTCTCGCCGTTAATTAATTTTGAAGTAACCAAAAACAGTTATATAAACATACAGAAAATACAATGCTTGAAAACGAATATATATATATATATATATTTATTAAATTATTATGTCGTTTTTTATTAAATTATTACGTTGCTTGTTATTAAAATATTACGTCGTTTTTTATTAAATTATTAATTCGTTTCTTATTAAATTATTATGTCGTTTTTTATTAAATTATTACGTCGTTTTTTATTAAATTATTACGTCGTTTTTTATTGAAATATTACGTCGTTTTTTATTAAATTATTACGTCGCTTTTTTATTAAATTATTACGTCGCTTTTTAAATTATTACGTCGTTTTTATTAAAATATTACGTCGTTTTTTATTAAATTATTAATTCGTTATTTATTAAATTATTAGGTCGCTTTTTATTAAATTATTACGTCGTTTTTTATTAAATTGTTACGTCGCTTTTTTATTAAATTATTACACTTTTTTCTATCAGGTTTGTGATGACGAGTGCATTCAATGTGTTGTTTTATATCAAATCATTTTTATATATTCGCATTCTTTACTTTGAATTTCCATATATTTCACCGACTTTTGTGGCGTTTTTTTTATATTCTGTTTTGTACTTCTACTTCTGTTGTAAATTTAATGTGTGATTTATATTAACTAAATTTTTAACTGTATTTAAAGTGTTTATGATAAATTTTATATTGAGATTCTTTCAACTTTATTTCATATGGCTTTTCTAGTTAATATAATGTGTATCATTTTTGTGATTTGGTTGATACCTTCATTTGTGTTCTTAAGTTTTCGATATTTTTAAGCTTTGCTTTTGGCCTTGTATGTGAAATACAGTCGTTAGTTACTATGTAACCGTTCTGGCTGTTAATTTTAAGAGATTTTATATAAAACGTATAATTTATATTGTATTTTATTGTGATATTAAAAATATGGGGTCGTTTCGTTTCGCTTAATTTATCTTACAATAGATGCTTAATTTTAAACTGGTATCTGTTCGGATTAACAAAATATTTAGAAAGTTTAAATTGTTTTTCAGACGTAAATTCAATTTAAAGTTTGATGTTTAGGTTATTGATGAGATCTTGCCATGATCTTTTTGCCTAAGACATTATCCTTTTCACTTTTGTCATCACAGTACATTACTGTGTATTAAATTAGTCATAAGTTAGAAATTAATTTAAATCTGACGCAGAAACTAGCGAACAGAATTAATTGAGTTTTAAAACTGTGCAGTAGTCCCACGGTTACTGGGACTGAACTCGATTTTGTTATTGCTCTATCAAAATCTGCTTCAGGTTTTCATCCAGTAAGTCTTTGTTTTCCCTAAGCAATAACAATAAATTTTCATCTCTTCCTAGATCAGGAGAAATGCTCAGGAGATAACTACCCACCACGTTTTTTATTACTATACTTTGATAATCTGATTGATAATTTCTTAATGGTATGTTTCGTTTGTAAAGACGCTGGTTCTCGATGGTAGCTAGGATGAGCAATCTCGGAAAATATTCTAACCGTGGAATTACCACGGGTCCCGTTTCTATTATTATTATTATTATTATTATTATTAGTATTATTATTATTATCATCATTATTATTATTATTATTATTATTATAGTATTTTTTATAATTTCAGTTTTTATATGAATCTATAGATTGAAAAGACTATAAATTCACAGTCTGGAAATGAATGACAATACACTCTATAAAAACCTTCTTCCTGAGCAGCTAAATCAAATCGGAAAATTGAATCTAACGAATGTCGTATGAGAATACGCGTGGAATACTTGTAAAATACGACAAAAGACAGAACAAATAGAGGGACTAAATGCTTTATGACATACGCCATCTTCCCTCCCGTTATAGATTTATAGTTGTCAAGCCGATATTTTCCGTTTCCCTGAAATATTTGTTGATCTACAGATTTGTATGGATTTCTTGGCCGACAGCTGATGTCTTACTGTTGTTCAATGGACGATCACGTGCGAAATCGTGTAGTGCAAAGGAATCATCCACGAAAAACCCTTTTCAATTCACAATCGGAAAAAAAAGAAAAAATATTAAGTTTTTCCATCTTCGAATTCTAGAATATTTCAACGTTAGTGAAATATAAATGTACCAATATTACGTGATGCTTTTTTTTCTTTGTTTTTTTTTTTTACAGTGAGATTAATCGTTACGAGGCCCGAGAAACATTCAGGGTAGAGGTCACAGAATAAGAGACACAGTTTATGCGGATATGTAGGGAAGATAACGACTAACCCTAGACTTGAACAGGTTTTAGATTGTAGTGAACAGGAAAGCATCGTCTTGGAGACGGTTCCATAGATTAGTTGTTCCGACGAACCACTAATCTATGGAATTGACAGCAGTACTCTTTTTTAGGCTAGACCTGGCTTTTATTTTAAAGGTAGAGAATAGCACGAGGAGTCAGGTACTTAATGGAGCAGTAGTTTTCTCTTTATCTTTAGTGGTGGATCGTATGTACGAGTTCCACTTCAGGTCAGGGTTAAGGCGGAGGCCCAATAGTCGCCGAAGGCATGGAGCCTCTCTCAGGGAACATCTGTTCATCATGACTGGTGGTACTTCGGGGGTCCAATAGGCGATGACGGAATGTAACTTGTTTGGTTTTGGAGGCATTGAGTGTAATCAGTCAATTTTTTCTCTCACTGAGACGTTAGAGCTAGACCGTATGAGAAATCAGTTTCGAAGGTTCAACATCGGCATAGATTTTCACAAATGATCGCCGTATACTCATAGGCACTAAGAAGAAAGATGGTCTGAGGAACGAAGCCTCGGGGGCACCTGCGTTGATTGCTCAGCCCCCCGGAGGAATGGCCTTTAACTACTACCTTCATACCCGTTAGGAAAGACATTATTACCGAGAAGACTCTTCCAATGAATCCTTAGCTAGAGAGCCTGAGCAAGAATCGTTTGTACCCACACCTAGTCAAAGGCTTTTGAAATATCAAATGCTATGGTTTTAGAGATGTATTTCTTGTCAGTGCCTCACTAATTCTGGGAGTAATGGTAGGGGATCGGGCCGATCGAAATCCCTACTGCTTATCGCTCAAGAGTTCGTTCTTATTTAGGTATCAACAACCTTCTTTTTATGATAGCCTCAAAAACCCTGCTAATGCCACTGAGAAGACTAATGACTTTATACTAATGCGGGTTCTTAAAAACCCGGCATAGGTTTAACCCTTTTTACTGACTTGGGAATAATTTCGTTAAGATGGGGGATATTTCCGGGATGATATGCTTAAAGGCAACCACTTGAATTTTTTCTGGGCCAATGTTTTTTTTTTTTTTAAGTCAAGACATTTTATAGGTCTTGAGACTTTCCAGGGCTGTAATAAAAATTACGAGTAGTAGGGAAGGATATGATCAATAACTCTTCTGACGTTAAGTTAGAGGCAAAGAACTTCGCCTTAAATAAGATATGACGCATAAGATTCACCAGACCGTAATCGTGACGAATAGTTGTTGGGATCCTAGGTTTTGTTGCTATGTGAATGTCGGGATTCCAAAAAACAACATCTTTTAAATGAAACATAAAAAGGGATACTGTCTGAAGAAAAAGTTGACTCAGGACGTCAGTTGAAATAACACTTTCTTTTCAAAAATATACAATGACAATGGAATGTTCAATTTCGCTTGCAGTGAAATTTGTTTTATTAAGTAATTAAGTCTGCTTATTGCGGTGTAAGATTGGCGGGCTGGATTACTTCAAGGCGATCGGCCTAATGTGTTCGTGAATTTGTAGACAAAAGGATTACTAGGCGGTTGATAGATAATCCGTTCTATTTTGTGCGTCTACAAGTCTTTAGTCAGGGTTGCATGATATCGTATCTTCCATTATGTACGCACGTGTAAATCAAACTGACCGAAAATATATATAAAAATAGAAGTGCTTCTCGTAGAAGCACTTCTATTTTTATATCTTTAAGATGATTGAAAATCTAATTTCACATAGAGATGTGAACTTTGTGAATACAAGGTTTTAATTGGTTAGAAAATAATTTCACACTGGCTCACGAAAATCTTTTTCCCGAGATTGCAGGAGTAGATAAATAAGTTATTGATATTTTCGAAATGGTCAAAATAAAACATTGTGCTAATTCCGCAAGTTTGTTTGATGGTATTTGCCTTTGTAATGATTGGGATTTTATTTGTTGAAAAATATACATAGGATTTAATTCCTATGTAGTGTTGAGATGGAGAGCAAATAGAGGGTGCGAGGGATAAATTATCGTCTATGCGACACCAAACTGAACATAATTCTGACATCTCATTTTAATAGATATATTAACTAAAATTACTTAAATATATCTTGAAATACTAAGCAATAAATCTATTAAATAAAATCGTCATTGGTTTCAACCCCGGCCCCCAGACGACCTCGGAATAAGCTGCAACTCATCTGGACGGTCTCCTTGTTTAACTTGGTGAATTGATGTGGACCTGAAGTAGGGGCCAAGGAAGGAAAACACGGAACACGGATTAGAGCCAAGAAAGATATATTAAACAGAAAAGTTACAAAGAATAGTGTAAGAGTAAGCAAAGCTTACTATCCAGTGGTGTCCGATATTGGTATCGTACGCGGCTGCGCATTACTGGTGCTACTCTCATGATACTACCATTCACATAATAATATAGTACTGGGAGAGTTCACGATGTAGGAAAGTATCGGTCTCACAACACCCCCCTTCCAAGCGTTTTCATTTTTTCTTTTTTTTTTCTCTTTTTTTTTTGTTGAAGGAAATAAAAAAGGAAAACTGTTAATACCTCTTCCTCTTGGGATTCACGTCGAGTGGTTGAGTAAATTTTCTCTTTCTCCTCGAGTGTCGTATTTCCGGAGAGACTTGGGGCGTGTCAAGATCGAAATGTTCGAATATTACGTCGATCGGCTCTTCGCAGATATTTTGTGTTGATTCCTCAGATTCCTTCAAACGGCATTTCCTGAGCTGGTTCATATGATGTTTGTAGGTATTTTTCGGTCCCTGGACAATATAGACCAGTTCGTCAATTCTCTGTTTGATGTTGTCTATTTCCCAGAATGTTATGTTGTTTTTGTAAGCCTTGAAAAGGACTTTGTCGCCAGGATTAAAATATTTCTTAGGGAGCGAGACGGTTTTCTTGAACTTCGCTTGCCGTGGAATAAGTTTATCAAATATGGACTTGATTTTTCTTGCGAACATTATTTTTGCAGGCGAGCGTCTCATAGGCGTGTTAGGATTACGGGTTATCCTATACACCTGCATAAACTGTTGTAATGCTCTATCCGTCGGTGTGCCTAGTGCCTTTTTTAAAGCTCTTTTTAGAGTGTCCACGAAACTCTCGGCCTGACCGTTCGACCTGGGTTGATGCTGAGGCGTCGTAATGTGGTCCACTTGATACGACTTGCAAAAGTCTCTGAATTCACTTGATGTGCATTGAGTGCCGTTATCAGTCACTACACAATCTACCACGACAAAACGCACGAATAGCTGGTGTAAAAATCCGATCGTGCAGTTGGTGGTTGGTTTTTTACATTGCAGGACCTCAGGCCATTTTGAGTGGCTATCTACAACAATAAGGTAGTACATGTTGTCTAGGGACCCTGCAAAATCCACATGAATTCTCTGCCATATCTTTTCGTACAGCTCTTCCCAGGATGTCCCATGTGAAAATCCTGAAGGATTTTTCTTTGTAGGCTATTTGGAATCACTACTCGCTCATTATACAGTAGAACATCCTCACAGAGGGAGAAAACTTCAGGCACATTTAGGTCTTTGTTGCGAATTTTGTTTTTGATACTTTTATGAATTCATCCTCTCGAGTCTTCCTTTTTATGTCGGCCAAAGTTACTGGGAGTTCTCTAATTGTATTCGCAATCATATTTTTGATTTCATAATTCGTCCTTAGTGTAGCAATGATGGAGTCTTCAAAACTTCCGTATTTTTAGGAATGAGTCGCGATAAACTGTCCGCATGACAAATATTTTTAGATTTTAGGAACTCGATCTTAAAATTGTAATTCAAAAGAATCGTTCCCCAACGAAGTAATCCATTCGCCGTATAGACCGGTAGGCCTTTCTTGGGACCAAAAATTGTTATTAGAGGTTTATGGTCCGTTTGCAGTATGAACCGTCTTTCATGTAGGTATCGATTGAACTTAGTGACGGCGAATATTATCCCTAGAGCCTCTTTCTCTATTTGGGAATATTGTTTCTCTGAAGGTAGTAAAGATCCAGATGCGTGTGCTGTGGCTTTTCGCGAACCATCTGGCAGTGTGTGGAGAATGCAAGCACCTATGCCGTATGGGCTTGCATCACTTGCGACTATGATGTCGAGATTAGGGTCGTAGTGGGTGAGAGAGAGATCCGAAGTAAATGTTTTCTTGATCTTCTCGAATGCGTCTTGGCATTCAGGGGTCCATACCCATGCTTTATCTTTTCTTAAAAGTTCGTAGAGAGGTCCTCTCAAATTCTACATGTTCTTAATGAAACCTTGGTAGAAGTTAGCAAGGCCGAGGAAGCTTTGTAACGATTGGACGTTAACTGGTGCCGGCATGTTTCTGATTGCACTGGCTCTTTCTGGATCCGGCCGACGACGGTCTCTATTTATAATATGACCTAAGTATTTGATCTCTGATAAGAAAAAATCACACTTTGCTTCCTTAACCTTAAGCCCATGATACTACCATTCACATAATAATATAGTACTGGGAGTGTCCATGATGTAGGAAAGTATCAGTCTCACAACATGAATGCTACCATAATTCTTACCCTCACTTCATGTTTGATGCTACAAGAATATCTGTTGGTCTATCGCTCATCTACGCCCCACCAATAATAATCGATGGGGTTGCAGTCTGGGGTTTTACATGGCCAGATGTAAGGTGTGATGTTGTCGCCTAATTGTCTGACAGCAATGACTGGGTACTCGTGCTTGTGTGGCATGGTACAGATTTATTTTGCCAGACATAAGCTCTTCCAGCAGCGACACTCTTAACCCAGGAAAGCACTATCTCTTCAAGGCACTTGATGTAGGCCTCGGTTTTTAGTCTGAGATCCTTATCAACACATTCAGGACTTTTTTCTTATCAGAACGATCAGAGCCAATGTCTCGAGCTGCCATACGGCCGAAAGCACCATTAGACTCATCCATCTCTTTCCAAATCCTCTGCACTGTCCTCAGTTTGATACGCAAACACTCTGAAATGTTCGTATTGGAGCTTCCGGCGCGAATGCCAAGCCGTACACTATGTCGTTTCCAAATTTCTGTCGGAGTAAATTGCACCATAGTGCTCTTTTACAGATGGTTCGAACTGATCCTACTATAATATGTGCTGTCGACAAAATCAAAAACAAAAATGCGCGATATTAAAAATATAAAATGGAGACTATTTACCCATCGTGGCCTTTATAAACAGATCATCCACTAAAAACCTAATCACGATAATAATTTATTTCCATAAAGCATAAAAGTCTGTATTTTAGCACAATTTCAGAAGGAAAATACTAGTGCAATTGATTGGAGGAAGTCGGTGGAAACGGTAGATCAAACTTGTAAAATCTGAGATTTTATGTCTTCGTGGCAGTAAGAAGACAGAAAATAGGAAAATTGACAGACTGACATATTTCTGAATTGCTAATCATACATAGCTTTTTCAGCTATGCTCATATTAACCTTATGATATATATATATATATATATATATATATATATATATATATATATATATATATATATGTCTGTGTGTGTGTGTGTGTGTGTGTGTGTGTGTGTGTGTGTGTGTGTATTTATAACAAGAATTCTTCAAGAAAAGTTCCTGATAAATTGGCTCTGACAGTTCTTCCGCCCCGGAAGGATAATAAACAAAAATGTCTATTTCGTTAAGCAAGAACATACAGACATCATAAACCGTCATCATTAAACCAAGGAAAACAAAAATTGCAATTAAAGATAAAACAATTATTAACACTTTAAAGCGTTATATATATATATATATATATATATATATATATATATATATATATATATATATATATATATATATATATATATTACGCGACGTGACATTTGAGTAATAATTACCATATTAGATTACAACTATTTAAATTTTAAACATAAATGTGATTAAATTATGAAAATCCTTATAAATGAATTGTCTTAATTTTACTTTCACAGATAATAACATTTTTTATATAAGTTGTAATTAGCATATTATTGTTGCTTCATTTTCCAGGCTGATTTTCATCGGCTAGCAAAACTGATTCACTGTGTTGTGAGAGAAATTTTTATTCGCCAGTTTCCTCTATCGCACTTGTTACTTGTTGTACTCTATTCTGACTTCTTACTTTCAACTTAGTTTGATCTTTACAAATTAAATGGAACGTCAAGCGTTATCTACTTCTTTCTTAATTCCTGTTCCCTTATCGTTCTCGCTGCTTAATTATCTTTTCTTTTTCGTATAATCTTTTACATTCATTTACTTTTGTTCTTTTGCTTCATGTTCAAATAGCAAATGAGAGAAATGGCGTTGTATTTATTCTGGTAATCAATAAACTTCATAACATCGAAATCGAGGATTTTCAGTGAAAAATACAATCACATTTTTTTGCTGTCTTTTTTTATCATATTATGTTGACAACTAATTAGAAATTATTCCTCAGTCTGTAGGGATTCACCTAATTTTCTATTTTTAAGATGTTTTCCTGTCTTTAATGCTCCTGCGACCGCTTCGGTGTATTTATTCTTTAACAAAAAATAAATAAACAAGTAAAAAAAGAATGACAGATATATATTATCCATTTAAAATATATCGAAACATATTGATCACAAATGATGCTTTATGTTTTGTTTCTTTTGCAAAACTACACACCTGAAGTCGTCTGAAAAACAATGCTATCATTTACTCTATGGCCAACGCTTGACGAAGACTGATGTCATTTTAAACGTTATGAGGTCCTACCATAGCTGGTAAATAAAAACATTACTAAATTTACAATATAGTAAGAAGAGTAAACACCGTTTCGTGGGTGGGGGTCGATTCAGTACAGTGTAATAGTGTACGATAAAACCAAATAACAGTTTGACCTAATTGATAAGTTTAGAATAAAAACTGCTGCCGCTAATATTATTAGTGTTTTATTTCCTTTTCATTTCTGGCGTTTACACACTTCTTTCCGGGTCCCGCCATGAGACCTATGGTTAGAAATGGCATCATCACTATTTCAACTGACAAAAAAATATATATATAGATAGATAAAGCCCTTCGTAAAGTGTGGGCTGTAATTGTGAGAGCAATTTTTTGTATCTCTTTGAGGCATGGACTTCCAGGAATCCCTTCTGTTAGTCTACTGGAATCTTTTCCAATCAATCCTAGAGCTCCAACTACAATTGGGATTGTTGATGTTCCCATGTACCACATTTTTTAGATTTCTATTTCAAGGTCCTTGTATTTTGACAGGTTTTTGAATATCTTCAAGGATTATTATTATTATTATTATTATTATTATTATTATTATTATTATTATTATTATTATTTCCTTTGATTTTTGGTGTGTACTCATTTCT
>OZ038491.1:14112521-14235021 GCA_964036315.1 Acanthosepion esculentum
TATATATATATGTCCATTACTTTGCTCCGCGGTGCCTCGATTAATATCCGTTTCCGAGTAAGTTTTCTGAAAGCATAGAAAAAATGATGAAAAAAATAGTGAACATTTGGTTATTTAATGTCGGACACCAAACTGGAGACTGCCTAATCAAAGTGTTTGTCTTTCTCGTTTGCTTCAGGAGAGTTTTTAATGCCAGACACAACTGACTGACTAATCGCAGCTTCACCGAGATGTTAAATTGCTGCTGAAATGATGTCTCAAAAGTGATTTTTCTTGCAAAAATTGCTACAAAGATTGAAAGTGTTCCGGTCAATTGTCTCCAAAATGTCGTTTCTATAGTCTTATTCTAGTGTATTGTTTTTGCCTCATATTCTATAAAAACATTAAACAGTTCCTCTTCTTTACTACATATCTCTTCATATATGTTCTTTCAGTGAGGGTGGTTTAAGGGTAGCATTTTTGGATGAGACTTCTGAGAGCCGAGTTTGAATTCCAATCGAAAAGACCCTTGGGAAAAGTATGACTCCATCTCCACTCAAAGTTCATGTTTTTCATTCATTCTGGTTATTCTCTTGTTGCCTCCATTTTCTTCTTTCTTCTTTTCAGGTTCCATTTATTCTTTATATTTCTTCATTTTTTTATTTCCTTCTACTTCCTGTTTCCCATCACATGTTTTCTTTTTCTTTTTCATAGATTTCTGTTCTCATCGCGTTTCGTAATTTATCCTTTTTTCATTTTCCATTATCAAATTTTATTTTTTCTTTCTCTTTCCCCTTATTTCATCGCACATTTTTGTCTTGTTCATTTTATTTGTATTCTTTCCGCTTTGGTTATTACCGCCATTTTAACTTTCTGATTTTGTAATTATTACCTCAGTTTTATCTTTCAGCTTTTGTTATTACCTCAGTTTTAAATTTCAGCTTTTGTTATTACTTTAGATTTATCTTTCTGTTTTGTAATTATTACCTCAGTTTTATCTTTCAGCTTCTGTTATTACATTAATTTTATCTTTCAGCTTTTGTTATTACACCAGTTTTATCTTACTGTTTTTATTATTAACTTAGTTTCCTCTTTCTGCTTTTGTTATTACTTTAGTTTTATCTTTCTTCTTTTGTTATTACCTAAGTTTTATCTTTCTGCATTTGTTAATACTGTAGTTTTATGCTTCTTCTTTTGTTATTACCTCTGTTTTATTTTTCTGCTTTTGATATTACCTCAGTTTTATTTTTCTGCTTTTGTTATTACCTCACTTTTATCTTACTTATTTACTTTATTTCTCTTTCTTTTAATTTGCTTTTCCTTCATACTTCTCTTTTCTTTTAGTGTTTATTTTTCTTTCACTTCCTTTTTTATTTCCGTTTTCTATGTATTTTTCTTTGTATGCCTTTCTTTTTCTCTTTGTTTTTTTTCCATTTTATTTCTATTTATTTGTTTTTCGTTTTTCTCTCTTTTTCTTCTTTCTTTCTTTTTCTTTTCTTTCTTTTTCTCTTTGTTTTTTCTTCTCTTGCGATTTGTTTTTACTTTTTTACTTCATTTTCTTTCTTCTTTTCCTTCGTTGTTTTCCTTTCTATTTCTTTTTGATGTTTCATTTTTTGTTTTTATTTCCTTTTTACTTTCTTCCTTTAACTGTGTTTTCATTCTCTTTTCATTTGTTTGCTTTGATTATATGGTTCTTCTTCTTTTTCTTCGTCTTATTCTGTTCATCATCACCACTATCATAATTATTGTTATTTGATTTGATCCCCTCTTCGACTCTTCCGATGATGGTACTGGCAATAACGCACATCCAACTAGTAGCATAAAACCACCAAACATCGGTCAGCACATGAGCATGTCATTTGTGCACTCTCAATGATGTCACGTGTCTCCAAGTCGTTTTGTGTAGCAGGAACGTTCCTGGAAATTGTCCTGAGTGCACCGATTCCAAAAGGCGGAACGGCAGCTGCCTACCGGTATATTTTCCTGGTTTGCCCTACCTGGTCTTGGCACTTCTCTATTTCACTTACAACGTCTATCAGGATCTATTAGTAACGACACCTCTGCATAAGCATGGTATCACGGCTACATCTCACTAACTGCTTTTCAGTCAAGATAGTCGTAACCAACATAGGCTAGTGCGCAACTTGATTACCTCAGTTACAGGAATATTGGTCATTTGATCTGCACTGGGGTCTGGGTCACCTGCGCATCTCCCCACGTATCCTAGGGTCATTTACATTTGTAATTGTTCGCTTCCTAATGAAGGTAATTTAGTTGGACTTGGAGTTTTCCTTCTATAATGTTTTTCAGTGACATCCTCACTGTTTAAGTTTTATCCTAATTCCAGCACTAGATGGATGGCCATCCAAGGCTCAGTGATGCCATCTACCTTCAGAGATGTTTTACTGAAGATAAGAGGGCCGCTTACTCCTTGTGAAGGTACCGTGCGCCTCAGGTACAGAAATGTCCACAAGCTATTATTATTATTATTATTATTATTATTATTATTATTATTATTATTATTAATATTAATATTATTATTATCATTATTTTCTTTATTTTCTCTTGTATACACATTTCCTTCCGGGTTCTAACCAGAGACCAAACATCAAAAATGGCTTCATGATATTTCCAAAAATACCAAGAAATCTCCTAAGATCACACACATTTTCCATAGATAAAATTCTTCCTAATATGTGTGCGGTATTTGTAATTCTTTAAATTATGGGCTACCAGAAATCACTTGAATGAATCTATCGGAAACTTTTCCAATCAGTCCGATGTCTTCAAGTATTACTGATGTCCTCAAGTGTTATACACGTTTGAGATTTCCATTTTAAGATCCTGGTGTTTTAATAGTTTTTAAAAGATCTTCAAAGATACACTGCAGTCTGCAGGAACGGTGATTTAATAAAACACATTCTGTTTTTGCGGTCTTCCATCACGATATTTGGGTAATTAGCATTAATGGTTTTGTTTGTGCATTATTATTTTTATTATTTTTGTTGTTGCTATTATTATTGTTGTTGTTGTTATTATTATTATTATTATTATTATTATTATTATTATTCCTCTTTAAGTAAATTACACATCGACTTGTTTCATTTCGCATCGGTCCACGGCTGTATCATGTGGAAACACCGGTTCTCGTCCGATCACCAATGTTGAGCATGCGCAGTACCTAGATAGGTGACCGCTTAGGAGTACTATGGGATGTATACTTGGATGTATGGGTGGTGTAATGGGTAACGACTGGGAAATGAAAATATGAGAGCTAAGTTTCAATTCTAGTCGGGTTCGTTATATTCACTTACACGAAAGTACCCTTAGGAAATGTTTGTATACTTCTCTTTCACCCCCTAACTATGGGTTAATTAATAGAATTTGTATCAGTAAATGCTTATATGTTCTGGCTTTAAATAAGATTAAAGCCAAGGGTTGATACGCCATAAAAATACCTTAATTCTTCGTTTTTCTTCTACTCTTTTCTTTTTTCTTCATAACTTATTTTATTCTTCTCTGTTGTTCTTTCATTCTCTCTTTAGATTCTTCTCTTTGTGTATAATTAGCTGTCTCTCTCTATGATATTAAGGAATCCAGTTTAATTTTGTGACCACACATTCTGCATGTTTTTCCTTTTTCGTTCAAAATTTCAGGAAATGGTAATGCCTCTATTAGCCGATTCCTTACAAGGAAACATTTAGCATTCATTACGCAAACGGTCATCGCTGATCGAATTGCTGTGTTCTTCACTCCTTGCCACCATATTGGGATCAAAATATGATTTCACTACTCCTCATATCTAACGGCAACTGTAATATTGCCCGTTTTCTTTAACAGAGAATATTCAGCATTCATTTACCGAAATGCTGGTGCTACTTTTCTTTGAAATTTATGAAGTGTGTCTATGAGAATTTTTTCAGAAAATTCGGCATCTCAAATAAGCTGTTACCACTGTTTCAAATATTGGTCGAGATTTCCTTCCTAATCTTTTGTTTTACGTTATGTGGAATATTTTCATATCATTTTCCTTTCAATGTTCTATCAGTATAGTTGTTGCTGGTGTTGGAAGTCCTCACATGAGGTAGTTTGTTATTTATCCCAGTTTTTTTTCTGATTCTGTAACGCCAGTCCACGAGATGCGAAGAAGAATCACTCCCGTTAAAAACTACGCGTCCAAATCGAAACTATATTTAACAATTGATTTGAGAAAGTGGTTGATGACAAAACGGCCACAAAATAATAGTCTTTGAAAAGAAACTGATTCGCATATAAGCAAAGAGAAAAAGACATGGAATCTAACACAACAAATTGTTTATTTTTATACAAACTCACACACAGAGTTGCAGTCAACATACAAATAGACACACGGAAATAAATTTGCACACATCTGTGTAATATTTTCAGATTAGTTTCGAGACACGCTTGTCTAAATCATGCTTCCATTAATTCTAGTTTCCTGGCTGAAAAAAGGCAAAGAAATTTAGATTGAATTGAGAGAGTGTGTTTACAAGGTCTTCGTTCAAACAGCATTGAAATAGTAACAAATTAAGTCATGAAAAAATAATCATTAACTCCGTAGATATTTTGCCTGGAAGGCAGTCATATATAATCTCCCAGTGTGTAAGGAAAGTGTTGTGGCAAAAAGAATATATATATATATATATATATATATATATATATATATATATATATATATATATATAGGTAAATCATTTTTTGTTAGAAAGATTCTGTACAAAAACATATTGTATAGACTAAAATGAGGATTTGAAAGAAACGGTAGCTAATATTTAATATAGTGATATTTATTTATAATATATGAATTTTTACAGAGAAGAATTAAAACGTTGTTACTTACAATCGGAATTTCAGGGGTTTTTTTTCCAAATTAAACGTAATATGCCAATACATACATTTCATTTCCTTCATCTTTTACAAACTCTCGTTTCCATTTCTTTCTCAAACTCCACTTCCCCTCTACTTTCTTATTCTCTACTCCCCCTTTTTTCTCTTCATCTCGTTTCCTGTGTGACGACTTATTAAATAGGTCAGTATCTGACCGAACCCCCACTTCTTTACACTTAAATATCTTCAAAAAATAGATTTAAAATTATTCTTATTTCTCCCATTCCACTCTAATTTCGACCATGTCTGTCATAATCCCCCCTCTCTCTATATCACATTTGATCAACTTAAAACTACCCCTCAAAAGTGTGTAAAAACTATATGTAAGTTTTATACTTTTTTTTCACCTTTGGAAGTGCGGTCTGATAAACCAGGTAAAAATCATATACATGGGTTTGGTTTATTTTGTTTTACGGCATATCAACCTCGATGGGTTATTTAATGCCGACAAAATTTTTTATTGCTGGTAATATTTTGTTTTGTCAAAAATCTGTTTCTGGTAATATATTTCCTTCAAAAATGTATTCCTGGTAATAGTTAACTATTTGCCCAGAGATGGGACCCTAACAGGTGCTACCTCCCCGGGTCAGGGTGGACCTGGGAACACCAGCAATTAAGAGGTGGTTCCACGCTCCTCTCTCTTTCTTGTATATATATATATATATATATATATATATATATATATATATATATATATATATATATATATATATATATATGTAATTTTATTCTTAACCCTCGTTCTCTTTGGACCCCCTAAAATATCTTATTTTAGAACTAACTATTATAAACTAACTTGTAATACTACATTTTCGCCTAGTCAGAAATCCGTCCTGGAGTCCATAGAATGTACAGTCTTTGAGAATTAAGTTTGTGAGTCGTCACTACTTTCCATGTTCTAGTTAGCCTTTTCTCTGCTTGCTTGGTAAAAATATTATTTCGACGTGGAAATCTCTGATCGTTTCTTTCTCCTGTGAGATTTGAATATTTTTTTTATTAAAAGCAAGCATACCAAGCCCACTGTCGGTGGTGGTTGGGGGTGAGGAATGGCGCTTTGACCCTCCCTCCCTCCCACCAGCACAGCGTTCATTGTAACTTGAAGCTTGGCGATAAAGGTAAGCCGAAAATTATCACTAGTGTCCTGCGAAACGGGTAGCCGGCAACGAACGTTTTCTCTGTCCGAGTGAGTATCAATTCACTCTACCCAAAATTCTCTCTTTCTTGTATATATATATATATATATATATATATATATATATATATATATATATATATAATTTTCTGTTTTTGGGTGTTTTTTTTTGTTTTTTCTTAACACTCATTCTATTCACAGAGCTTGCTAACCATATTTTCTTTTTTTTTTAATATAGGTCAATGTGACTTTAACTAAGTTAAAACATACTATTATGACTGTGTACAATACAAACAATGTCATTCCTATCCCCCAGTACTCTCAACTAATGTCAGCCTTGCGACTATCCCAACTACATCCCCCTCTATTGTTCTTGTTGTTGTTGTCGTTGTATATGTTATATGTAATAGGAGTAGGTAGGCTTTCCTACCGCCCGGTCTACACTCCTCCCCCTCTATTGGACACGATTAGAGGCTCAAACTTTGTTTCGTGTTTAGGAAGATGTACCCTGATCTCTCTCTCTCTCTCTCTCTCTCTCTCTCACTGTCTCTCTCTCTGGCCTCTGTACTGGTGCTGCTGTGTTTCTCCCGTGATGTGTGCAGTCTGTGGCATTGCCTATTCATTCTGCGGGTACACGGTTGACAGTTCCCTGGTTGCTGTTTCCGATTGGTAGTTAGGAGCCCTAAGCTCTTGCGTAACGTCTTGAGCGGCCGCTCTGATCAACAGTCGTATAATATCGGCGTGTCTGTAGTGCCATGTCGCGCATGGATAGGTGTCCCTGCAGTCATCTCCGGTCGGCAACCCTGAGGTCACATTATGATTCAGGCTGTGCCAAACTCTCCCTGCCCACGTCATGGGTGATAACCGTCAGCTTCCTTTAACTCAGGCCTTCTCTTCTTCTAACACTAATTTCACATGATTCACATGACTTACAAAAACCGTAAATACAAACCTAAACCATCCCTCCAAAAATCACCTAAAGCTTTAAAAATTTAGTTCTCCAACATCCGTGGCATTAGAACCAAATTCTGCAGTGTGGAATCTTTCCTTATTGCAAAGTGCCCGGATATACTGGCCCTGTGTGAGACCAATCTTGGCTCCTCTATCCCTTCCTCTGATCTCTCGATCCCTGGATACCTTCCTCTCCTCAGAAAAGACTCTCTAACCAACATGCATGGCCTTGGTGTCTACGTCAAGGACCATCTCCCTCTGGCTAGAGAGTGCTCTCTCGAATCGGCGGACCATTCGTACTTGTGTCTCAGGCTATCTCTTCTCAATGCTGTAAGCTATCTTTTCTTCCTCTATCGCTCTCCATCCTCTCAGGACTGTGGAATACTCGATGTCATTTCTGACAGCATAGACAAGGCCCTCTCTCTCCATCTGTTCGCTCACATATTTGTGTTTGGCGATTTTAGCGCCCATCACAACAAGTGGCTTAAGAATGCTACTACCGACCTCGCAGGCATTCATACTCTCAACTTTTCAGTCTCTCAATCCCTCACACAGATAATCGATTTCTCCACGCGTTTTGCTTACAACCGGGACGGTAAGGCCTCTCTCCTCGACTTGTGTTTTACCTCCATCCCTGAGTCTTGTACTGCCACGCAGCTCTGTCCTATCGGTAACTCCGATCATGCTGTAGTGTCTGTTGCTATCTCCTTCAACCCCACACCCTGCTAGGAGCCTCCTACCACCAGAACCTCATTCTGCTACCAACGAGCTGACTGGGACTCGTTTCGGGATAACCTCCGCGATGTCCCCTGGGATGCTGTATTTTTAACCTCCCCATTCAAGAATGTCCTTCAGAGGTCTCTTCCTGGGTTAAAGCTGGAATTGACGATTTCATCCCCTCAAGGAAATTTAAGGTCAAACCGCGCTCCTCCCCTTGGTTCTCAGTTGCTTGCTCAGCCGCCATTGCCCATAGGAACCACTTCTTCCACCTATTTCGTAGCGATATGTCTGACTGCAATAAACGCCTATTTGCCTCTGCCCGTAACGAGTGTAAGCGTGTCCTCAACGATGCTAAGTCACTATTTACTGCTCGGATGAAGGAACGTATTGCATCTCGCAAATTCGGCTCCAAGGATTATTGGCGCCTATGCAAGAGCGTTCTGAACAATAGCAAACCCTCCATTCCTCCCTTGTTCAATCAGTTTGAGGTCCTGACCACCTCTGCCGACAAGGCTGAATGCTTTGCTCGGAAGTTTTCTTCCAATTCAACGCTTGACTCTTCCGGGGTACCCATGCCCGATTTCCCTCCCAGAACTGAGGACATTTTGAGCGGATTGCACATATCCCCGCCATTGGTATTGGGCATTATCTCTAACTTAGACCACCACAAGGTTACTGGTGGTGATGGGATACCAGCTATTGTCCTGAAGAAATGCGCGCCTGAACTGGGGCCTGCCCTCTCTAAATTATACAACTACTGCCTCAAGGAGTCTTGTTTTCCTGACTGCTGGAAGTCCTCATCCATTGTTCCTGTCTTTAAGAACTCTGGTGACCCCTCCGACCCTTCTAATTACCGTCCTATCAGTCTCCTACCCCTCTTCGGCAAAGTCTTCGAAGCCCTTATCAACACTGAAGTGATTAATCACCTGATATCCCATGATCTGCTCTCAGACAAGCAGTATGGTTTCCGCTTTGCCCGATCTACAGCCGATGTGATTACGGCCATCACTGAATTTGTCTACCAAGCTATTCATAATAACGGTGAAGCTCGTGCCGTAGCTCTAGACATCTCCAAAGCGTTCGACAGAGTTTGGCATGCCGGCCTTCTTCGCAAGCTTCAGGGTTATGGTATTACAGGTCGATTGTTTGGCCTAATACAATCATTCCTGTCAAACCGTGAATTGAAGGTCGTTCTCAATGGATTCATCTCCAGCTCCTGTCACACTAACGTAGGTGTTCCTCAAGGCTCCATCCTAGGCCCTACTCTGTTCCTCATATTCATAAATGATCTTCCTGACGCCATAGTTTCCCAAGTCGGCATCTATGCGGATGACACCACAATTTACTCCTGCCTCAAAAACAAATCTACTGATGCTGACAAAATTAACCTGGCAGTTCGACTCGAAAAGGACCTACAATCGGTTCTGAACTGGGGCAAGAAATGGATGGTTAACTTTAACGCCTCTAAAACAAGACTGCTCTCTATTAACCACCACAGGGATCCATCCCTGCATCCCATTAGAATGTCTGAAGATTATCTTCTCGGGAGCTCTTCCCTGCTCGGTCTCACGCTGTCCGCTGATCTGAGATGGAACAAATACATCGAGTCAATTGCTTCATCCACCGCAAGGAAATTTGGCTCCCTGTGCCGAGCCAGGAAAGTTTTCTCCCCGGAATCGATCCTCCAAATCTATAAATCAACCTTTCGCCCTTGCATGGAGTATTGCTGCCATATATGGTCTGGAGCCCCTGCTGTTTGCCTCAGGGTTCTTGATAAGATCCAGAGACGGATATGCAATGTCATTGGCCCTGATCTGTCATCTCGTCTGCAGTCGCTCTCTCACAGACAAATACTTTCACGGTAATTGCTCCGATGAGCTGCTTTCGCTGGTTCCCAGGTCTTATGAATTTAAACGTCCTACGAGGCTGGCATCCCGTTCCCACCCCTTCACCGTTGAAACTGTTAGATGTAGACGTCTCTTCTACTCCAATAGCTTCATGTCTCGCACATCTCGCCAGTGGAACTCCCTTCCTTATTCCTGTTTCCCTGACAAATATAATCTCCAACTATTTAAGTGTAACGTTAATAGACATCTCCAGTTGCCTTGATTTATCCACTTCCCTTCTCCACATCCTTTCACCTTTCATTCCTATCTGCTCTCGCTCCAAATCTTCTGTAACACCCTTGCCTTGATCGATCCACTATCTTTCTCCACATCCTCTCCTTTACCACTCCTATCTGCTCTTCCTCCAAACCTTCTGTAACCCCTTGCGTACTAGTGGCTTCCAGCTAGATGTAGTTTATCGTCTTACTCAGGACGTGGATGTAGTTGAAAGTCTTACCCAGAGCGGTCATATACACGGGGAAATAAATTATAACCAATAAACCATTAAGGTTGTCTGCTTTCTATTTAAATTAATAATTGCTCTGATTTGACATTGAGCTCTCTGGATTATATCCTCCTTGAGATTATCCATACGTATTACCAAATTTTTCATTACTGAAATATATATATATATATATATATATATATATATATATATATATATATTTATTTATTTATTATGATTTTATCATATAGACAAAACCATTTTACTCACTACATAGACGCAACTTGGTTTCAGTGCTTTTCAACTGCACATCTATGTTTGAGGGTCGAAAATGGTTATGAACAATCCTGTTTGTAGGCAAGCCGGATGTAAAACGTCACTTCCTTTTTTTCCATTTTTTTTAGAAGAAAAATGTACATACAAAATATATATAAAGTATCTGAGTGAAACAATAGTGGTTGTTGATAGCAGTTTGGTGATGGGTGGACCGGGTGTTAATGTTGATTTGTGTGTGACATTTTTCGCTGATAAAAATCGGTCAAAGTTTAGGCACCTCAACTCACAAGCATCCTAAGTTTGAGAGGTAGGGGAGGGAAGATAGCGATAGGGGATAATATTACATTTGAGTAGGTAAAAATTGTAGAGTTAGCTTTAATAGTAATTTCGAATGTTATTCTTTGGTTTTTCTATAAGATTTCTAAAGTTGGATTGCATTTCTTTATGTTGGGGTTATCACTATTTATTTTGTAATCAAAGAACGTGTTTTGTGGATTAAAATTTAGGAGTGGTGATCTCATCTAAGAAAAATAAGGGATGCTAATATAACCTTTTATAATCAACTTTTTGGAATATTCCTGTATCGTAGAGTGTATAGAATAAGTAAGGATGTAAAACGATTTAAATTAAATTATTACCTGTAATATATATATAAAAAAATTAAAAACAAATAATTAAGGATCATAAATATATCAGTGGAGAGGTTCATAAGACGATAGGGATTACATCGAAGGAGGTGATATATAATTATAAAAGGTTCATAGTTATGGAATTGGGAATTTATCAAGATTGTAGTGTTAAATCCTTAGTATGTCTACAGAAAACGGTAGTCTCATATCTTTGGTTTAATAATTGGGTATTATTCAAGAGTTCAATGATACATATTTTCTCCTGTAAACATACAAGGTTCGCTCAGTGAATTGCAGGTTCTGGCTTGTCTTAGGATTTTCCATTTAACTTTAGGTGTTTTTCCTTCTTCCTTGAGTTTCCAAAAATATTTCGAAAGTGATGTCATATTTCGTTTGGCCGTATTTGTGAAGGAGTTCAAGTGATTGTAATACCTATCCTTAAAAGGTCTGCTAGTAGACCCCACATACAGCTTAATATCTCCGGGGTTCTCATTTGATGAGATATAGGCCATATACACTATGGATTTGGTTAATCATCTGTTTAATAATGGACATTGATCGGGGATTTTACAGTTGCATAGTCTTTTTTCTTGGGGTGTATTAGAACTTGTAATTAGGTTTCGTTTATTATCACTATGTAGTTTCACTATTCTATTGTTATGTGATTTAATAATTTTATCTAAGTTTCTAGAACAGCTGTAGCTAATTTTGAAGGTATTGCGGTTGAAGATCTTGCTTAATTTACTTTTTTTAGGGAAGTGCTTGTTAATTAGATTTAAGAATTTGTGTCCTAATTTGGTACGGACTAACTTGTTGAAAGGAGGTGTATACCAAATTATTCTCCTTCCTCTATTGTTTTTTTAGGGTAACTACAGTTTTCTCTATATTCAATTTCGGAAGATCTGTAACCACTGTCGGTAAGGATTTTGTTATAGATAATTTTGTGTTTATCGAATATTTCCTTGCTAGAAGAGTGCTTGTTTATACGGCGTTCAACAGATGATGGAATATGTTTAATAACTGACGTTGGGTTATTGGAATTAGGGTTTATATAAATGCGGTTAGCATTATTCTTTAAGAAGGGTTGGAAATTATTTAAGTGTAAGTTTAAAGTTACATCTAAGAAATCTACTCGTTTTATATTAGAATTAATTTTCACTTTAAGGTGTAAAGTTTTAAACACTCTCTGTATCCATTTCCTCAACTTGTCAACTTTGCTACCGGTAAAATTATTCACTACCATCAAACCATCGTCTCTATAAATCCCTATATTATTAAGACTAATTTCATTGTGAACTGTGAGGTTGTATAGAATAAACAGTCCTACCAAGTCCGATGACTCAGCAGAATCTAGCGATCCCATGGATACATCAAAGTTTTCACCAGATTTTTTTATCCATTGTTCTTTGTTGTGTATCATAATTGATTTCCTGCAATTTATGATGATATCAATTTCACTTTTAGAAATATCAGAGTAAAACTCGGCAAACTCCAAGGGTGTTTCAAAAAAGTCTTTAGATATCGATGGATAGAAGTCCACGATGTCGAATTGGATGAAGGTACTGCTGTTTTTGTTATTGAGGTTTTTAAACCAATCAATCACTTCTGCAGTGCCGACCTACTGGATTAGGCCGAGCTGATCCTTTATCTGTTTATTTATACGTTGCAGGATTGTTTTGCTAATTCTCCCAATCTCAGACTTGGTCGGGTTGATAAATCTTGTGGGTAGTTTGTTTAGGAAATCATGTTTGTGGTCTTTAAGTAGAATGTAGGCTTCCCTAGTCGAAGGTTTGGTTACCCTATCACTTATTTTCAGTTTATCGGTAATCTTCTTGTCCGATGAATTAATTAGGTTTACATAATTGTAATTATCTGTGTTGACCTTGTGTGTAATTCTTTGTTAATTCCTTTCTAATCAAGGTGTTATAATCTTTTGGATCGAGTTTGTAGAAGTTTGTCGTCTTATCCAACTTTACAAATATTTGTTTTGACTGTTTGATTTCCGTGACGACCGTATCCAAGCGTTTTTGAAAGCTGTTCTTGTGATTGTGGAAGCTAATATTTGTTATGATATCGAAAAGGTCCATTTCAAATTCCTTTAGTTGATCTATAAAAGGTGCTGTTTACAAATTCTTAAATCCGTATGTATCCACCTTTTTGGAGCTTTCACTTTTTTCTGGTCCCTGAGGAAGAAGTCAGCTCTCCATCTCATTCTCCTGATTAAGTCTTCGGTTTTTGTGACTAGATTTTGAAGGTACTCCCGTTTGTCTGGGATGGGAATATTCTTCAGCGAAATGCCGAAATCGATTTTATCCATCTTTTTAGTTTGAATCGTTAGCAACAGTGCTCAACAGTAATAGGAGCAAGATATCCGATATATATATATATATATATATATATATATATATATATATATATATATATATATATCTTGTATTCCGCAGTTGTCAATTATGATCCGGCTATGTTCCTGTTTAACATGGCATGAAATAATAACTCACCAACCTCCACCCTCTGAGCCTACTTTTCCATTTAGCGCAGATCTAAAATTTGATTGGTTAATCAAGACATACCCTCAAGTCTATTTTTAATTCAGACCGTGTGTTTATCCACACTTTCGGAACAGAGGTAACACTTTATTTTTAAATTTTCTTTAATATCATTTAATCAGTAGTTACTTACGATCCATCCCCTGAAGAAGTACAATCAAAGTATTGCAACATGTTTCCTTTACCGATTTTTAACATTTTTTTGATTTAATATAATATTTTTGAGATAATATAATATCTTGCTCAACTCTGTATTGAGCCCTCTTTTTAAATTAAATGTTATGAACTTTGGAATTGTACTCTATTCATTCTCTATAGTTTAATAATCTGTGTTCGCTTTTAAGCAAATTATAACGATATATATATATATATATATATATATATATATATATATATATATATATACATATATATATATATATAATATATATATATCGTTACAATTTGCTTATATATATATTTATATATATGTCGTTATAATTTGCTTATATATATATTTATATATATATATCGTTATAATTTGCTTATATATATATATATATATATGACAAATTATAACATATATATATATATATATATATATATATATATATATATATGTATAGCATCATAACTTGCTTAAAATCGAACACAGATTTTTTAAAATTTTAACTTTTTCTGGCTTATGAAATTGTTTCTTCTATAATTTCCTCTGTCCATTAATTCTAAAAAAATTAATCGACAATAGTTTTTGTCTAAAACACGTTTAGCAGGGCCGTGAATAATTTCCGGCTAGACTTTATTTCTCTCAAATCGTAAATATCACGGCATGTCAACAGTTTTGCCACTTTAGAGAATCTAGATTTTTAATCTCTCTCCCTCTCCTTCTCTCTCTCTCTCACTATATATATATATATATATATATATATATATATATATATATATATGAAACATGGTTATCACTGTGTAGCGGTAAAACCATATTTTAAATCAATTAATTTATAATATTAATGCTCTGTAAATTTAAATTTACATAGAGCACTATTGTGTAAAAATAAAAATATCTATAAGAACACCGGATTTTATATCTTACTGTTCTTTCCTTTTTATTTATATATATATATATATATATATATATATATATATATATATATATATATATATATATATATATATATATATATATATTTATATATATATATATTTATATATATATATATTTGAATCTTTATACGACACACATTTCTTGTTATGACACTATGCCAAATATAGACGTTTAGAGCAATCAAAATTTGATCTAAATAGGGAAAATATTTTTTCTAATGTATCTTAATAGTTAGATCACATTTCAGGGTACTGTAAGATAAGAATTAGAATATTACCAGGGTAAGTGTTACATAGCCCCCCGGTGGACTGGTATCATCTCATTTTCTCTCAACTGGCGATCGCTAATTGTATTGGTTCATCAATGAAAAATTTCAGACGTAGAGAATTTTATGTTAACTAATGTTATTTATGTTGACAATTACATTATTTGACTATCCAGTGGATGTCATCCACCTCACCGAGGAGCCGTTTGGGGCACGGAAGCTGACAGTTTACATCGCTTGACTGGTGAGAATCAATTCACTGAAACCTTTCTCCTATCTCTTTCCCATGCTAGCTCAGCCAATCAAACTCGACTTCCCTATTATGGCTCATATCTGACCCTGGCTGTCCATCTCCGTTGGTCGAAGCCGAGAGTCACTTCCTATAAAAATGATAGTCTGTTAAACTATTATTTAACACACCATGCCTAATCACTAAAGATACATTTATCAATTTTATTCCAACTATATTCCTATAAAATACCTTTTTCTATTTCCTCTCCGCAAGGCATGCACCTGACATTTTTTCTTCATTGGGCCTCAGTCACATGACACTTCCTGCATGCATAGATAGAGGTTTTCCAAGCGTAGTAAGGATCGAACCCACTATTCTGTCGAAATTGATCTAACAACTTTCCGATTTCCAATTTAAAGTCTTGATACTTTACCCCAACCACACATCCAAGTATACAGATTCTGATATTCTCTAGCGGTCACCCATCTCGGTACTGACCAGGCTTGACGTTTCTTAACTTTGAACGTAAGAGAACGGTTTTTCAATGTCATGTGGACGTAAGCTGAGAATGACTGAGAAGAGTCTGTTCATCTTATAAACCTGACTGCAGTGCTTCATTAGTAGAAATAATTTAAGAACTTATCTAGATAATTGTTCAGCTTCAGAAAGTGAAGCAGAATAGTATTATATTACTGGAATTGACAAAGCAGTATTTGAAGAGATCGTGTTCAGTATTTGGCTTCCAGCGAGAACCAAGAGATATTCACTTTCTGGAAGTGCCGAAGATGGGATTCAGCTCCTGGATAATTAAATTCAATAAAAAAAATAATTTTGTTCAACTATTTCAAAAATGTATCAAATTATTTTCTTATAAAAAATGTTTCTATAAGATTATTGTGGACAATGATTCTATAAAATTTCCTATTAAAAAGTTATTAACACAAATCACTTTACAGGCTAATCATTATTACATTTATTATTGTATTAGCAATTTATCACTATGTTGGTGATTTCCTAAGCGTATCTTAGCTGTGGCATGTTGCACAAGCCCGAAAATATGGAGCACCCAGTGAGGACCCAACTCATTATTCATTCGATGTATCCAAGCAGTGTATCACTATGATCTGAAACATTTAGGAATCCTCACGTGTATGGCAAATCTTGGTAAATATGTAACACGAAAATAAAGATCTCGAAACGGACGAGAATATGAAGTAGGAAGCGATACTCTAGAAGGCCGACCAAGAATTGTTCAGAAAATTACGCAAAGATCAAATCTCATACAGCCAGTGTTAGAATCACTCATTCTCGGCCGGTAATCTTCAGGTAGCACACATGTAAGCTATGCCGTATATGTGTTTGCGGGAATGTAACAGACTAGCCAGAAGCCAATGGGTTGGGAATGATACTCATAGGGTACCCTAATCTGCAGAATTTAATCTGGATAGACAAAAGACCTGACGGACCTGACTATGACAGCTTAATTAAATCAGGAAGTGGACTAGATGATGAAAAGAAAGTGATTCTTTAGAAACTCGATGAAAAGTCATTGGAAACGATGTCAGATACATCCAGTACCAAATCTTCCATTCTCAGTGCCAATGGTCGATAGCTTTCATGTAGTCCGTGTAGGAGATAAGGCAAAACTGTGTTTGTATAAATGTCACAGAGTAGGGGCATGACAATGCACCCAGATGATGCTCAAAGTGCACCCTAATCTGAAGAATTTGATATGAATAGACGAACAACTTGACAATTTCAGAGACAAGAGTTTAATTAATTACGATCTGCAAAGATAAAGATCATAAAGATTTTTTATCATAGTTTTGGTGTAGTACGAATTAATATTATTAGCAATCCCTACAGATTAAATTGTTTAGCTATTGTAAAAGGATATTTGAGTGCCCCAACTAAAATAGATATGCTCCAAAGTATATAAATAAAGATTAGAAAGTTTAATTTTCTGCACAGGAAGTGTTCTATTTTGCAAAATTAAACTTTCCTTACCTTAATGATTATTCTTTCTCGGTAATAAAATGGGCTGCCCTTTTTTTTCTACATAACAAAATCACATTTTTAACATAAATAACTTCTGAGTTGGCATTAATACCCGGCTACTCTGTCAACGCTCTCCTGCACACCCGTTGAATTAACAGATCTGTAATGTTATCGTTTTATTAAGAACCTGAAACTTAATATCACACATCTAAAAACATTCTTTATTCAAATCCAGATTCATCAAATAATATTGGCAAGTGGGTTTCTTTTTATCACTCTTAGTTGGGCACTCATATATCTACTTATCATCGGTGTTCCAACGCATTCACATCTTAAGTAATTCTTGGCCGAACACCTGTCTACATGTCCGGACAGCCACTGACACCTTCCGAAATGTAAATATGTACATGGCGTCTAGAAGAAGTTATATCAAGTTAGCTAACTGATACACCTGGCTTTGTTTATCTGGTAAAACACTAAATAAAATCATTTCTGGTCTGTGCTAATATCCACAGAAAGAGCCGTTCGGTTACAAAGGATATGACAATGTTGGAGAGTTTCTGATAAAATAATAAATGCAATAATGATTAACCTGTTGTGATTTTTGTAAATAACTTTTTAATAGGAAATTTTATGGAATAATTTTCCACCACAATTTTATAGAAACATTTTTATAAGAAGATAATTTGATAGATTCTTGAAATAGTTGAACAAAATTAACATTTCTATTGAATTTAATCATCCAGAAGCATAATCCCATTCTCGGCACTTCCAGAAAGTGAATATCACTTGGTTCTCTCTGAAAGCCAAACACTGAACACGATCTCTTCAAATATTGCTTTGTCAATTCCAGTAATATAATATTATTCTGCTTCACTTTCTAAAGCTGAACAATTATCTATCAGGTCATCCCATAAGTTCTGTCCGAATTTTGAATAAAGAAAACAAGTGACCAAATGTTACATTTAATTACAGATTCAATCAACAATGTATTTTCCCCGATTATCTATGACTTCCTTCCATCTATTAACAAGCTTACTAATTCCATTACTGTAAAATTCTTTTGGCTTTGATTCGAAGAACTCACAAATGTCAGTTTTAACCTCTTCCTGTGTTACAAAAGCTGTTTCTTCCAAATGATTCTGTAAGCTACGAAATAAATGGTAGTCTGAAGGAGCAAAGTCGGGAGAATAAGGTGGATGAGGATTTTCCCCCAACCAAGTTCTTCGATCTTTTGTGACGTGATTCTTGCTATGTGTGGTCGCGCATTGTCCTGATGAAATATCACCCGTTTTTGATTCACTAGAGCAGGTCTTTTTTCCTCAAAGCTTGGTCCAAACGCTCTAATTGCTGACAGTATATTTGAGCATTAATTGTTGCATTAGGTGGTAAGAATTCAAAGTGGATTACTCCTTGGAAATCCCACGAGATTGAAAGAAGAACCTTTTGCCCATGAAGTTCCCTTCTCGGCTGTGGCTGGGGTCCTTCCCCTTTACCAAGCCACTGTCTACGACGCTTAACATTTCGATAAAAGATCTATTTTTCGTCGCCAGTCACAAGTCTATCCAAAAAGGGTGAAACAAGTTGGCGAGAATGGAGAGAAGAGCAGATGTCAACTCGGGATTTGAGGTTGTTTTCAGACAATTCATGAGGCACCCATTTTCCAAGTTTAGGAACTTTTCCAAGTTGCTGAAGATGACGATGAACAGTTGTATGGTTTGAACTGAGAACCACTGCCAATTCCTCAACTGATAAAGCAGGATTTTCTTCAAGGGCTGCTTCAAGAAGCTTTTCATCAAACTCAACTAGACGTACGGTTCGATCTTCATCTTCAAGGGTGAAATCTCCATCTCTGAATTTTGTAAACCATCTTCTGCAAGTTCTTTCATTCACACATTCCTCTCCACAATCTGAGTGAATGTTTCTATCCGCTTCGGCTGCTGCGTTTCCTTTCCTGAACTCATAAAGCATTATGTGTCTGAAATGATTATTGGGTACTTCCATGTTAGCAGGGTTTTAGTCAAAGAAAATTTAATTTTATTGTTCTCTGAAATAATATTTGATCAGTTTAAATGCTTCTAAACATAAAAATAATGTTCAGCTCCATTAGACATTATAAAATACTCTTTAAATTTAGTTCATTTTAACAAAAAGTTAAAATTCGGACAGAACTTATGGGATGACATAATAGATAAATTCCAGAAATTTACATCACGTTTCAACCATTTCTAGAAATTGAACAATCTACTTGGTGACTTCTAGAAACTGAACTCCCTTAAATCATTTGCACAAATGGAGTCACTGTAGTCAGTTTTATAAGATGAACAGGCTCTTCTCAGTCATTCTCAGCTTACGGCGACATCACATTGAAAAACGGTTCTCTTACGTTCAAGCCTGGTCAGTACGAAGATTAGTGACCGCTAGAGAATATCAGAAGCTGTATACTTGGATGTGCGGTTGGTGTAACGTATGAAGGCTTTAAATTGGAAATCGGAATGTTCCAATTCCAGTCGTGTTAATTATATTCACTTACGTTCATATACCGTTGCGAACGGTAGGAATCCACCCCTCCCGTTTCCTAGTTAATTAGTAAGACTTGAATCAGTAAACAATTATTGTCTAAAAAAAGAATTCTTACAACCTAAAAATATTTTATGGCATTAAATGACCTAGAAAAGGTTGATAATCCTTAGGAAATGAAACAATGAATCATTTAACCTGATAAAAGTGCACATTGACTTGGTGTTATGGTTAGCAAACTTGTCTTGTAAAATCAATTACGACTGAATAGAGTGTTCTATCCTTACTGAGTGCCCCATACTTTCGGCTTTGTGCCAATTCTAAGCTACGCTTGGAAAACCCCTTTCTTAATCATGCCGGAAGGGTCACGTGACTGAGGCCCAATGAAGAAAAAAATGTAAGGTGCATGCCTTGCGGATAGGAAATAGAAGAAGGTATCTTAATTTTTAGGTTGTAAGAATTCTTTTTTTAGACAATAATTGTTTACTGATTCAAGTCTTACTAATTAACTAGGAAACGGGAGGGGTGGATTCCTACCGTTCGCAACGGTATATGAACGTAAGTGAATATAATTAATATAGTTGAAATAAAATTCATAAATGAATCTTTACTGATTAGGCAACGTGTGTTAAATAATAGTTTAGCAGTCTCTCATTTTTAGATGAAGTGTATCTCGGCTCCGACAACCGGAGATGGACAGCCAGGGTCAGATGTGAGCCATAATAGGGAAGTCGAGTTAGATTGGCTGAGCTAGCATGGGAATGAGATAGGATAAATGTTTCAGTGAATTACTTCTCACCCATCAAGCGATGTTGATTGCTATCTTTCGTGCCCGAAACGGCTCCTCAGTGATTGGGGCGATGTTTATTTAAGCTATGTTTAGAACATCACTATTTAACTTGTCCTATCGCGTGCAAAGGCACCAATCACTAGCCCTCTACGCTCAATTGCTCTTGGGCCTTATACTGGAAGAAACATGAAACTAAAAACTATTTACGAAAACATCACATTAATAGTGTCGGGGGTTGCAACATCATTTGGGGAATAACACATTTTGCCTTCAAGAAGATTAGGTTTATCTTAAGGGAGACAATATCTGAATCTATCTATCAATCTATCTATCAATCTATCTATCTAGAAATTTCAGTATCTTAATACCATTGACAATATTATAATATATATTTAAGCTCTACCGTATTTGACATTGGGATTTAAGTTGATTTTAAAGATTATATTTTAAGCTTTTAGCTTAATTTAAACACTAGTTTATATTTTATATATGGTTGTGTATGCAACACATATTGTTCTGCCTAGTAAATCTATCACAACTACAATTCGATAGATTATCTAAACTCAACATAAAATAAATCTCAAAGTACAACTAAAACAATACAATACTTAATCAATGCAAAACAAAAGAAGAAGCCAAAAGATGAAGGGCGAATTTAATCTATCAACTGTAAGGATCGCGAGAAAATATATTGGAGAAACCTCAAGTTTAAATAAAATATATTAAAACAAAAGGGGGATTTTAAAAACAACAACCATTAAACGCATTAGTTGCTCACCATAATGACAGTGACCACAATTTTGACATAAAAATGATATTCTAATTAAAAAAGGAAAGAACCACTAAGAAGAAAACTTTTAGAAGTTCTTTAATCGTTAATTCATCTGTAGTAAAATTACGCCCAGGTTCTTGCAACGTCTCATCGTTTTTAGCAGACTTTCAGGATGGAATATTTAATAAGAAATATGCTGGAAAGAATAAGAAGAAGTATCCAAATGAAATTCGCTAGATTCTATACCGGAAACACATCTTTTTTCTGAACTTAAATTTCCCAGCTTTTCTCGATCATGCGCTTGTATAGTAGCATCAACATAAACAAAGCCAATCTGAAGAAGTCTTAAGGAACGAAACGCGTCACTTGAAATCTTTTTCTACTTTTTCAAACATCTTTCCTTTAACATTATTCTCGATATATATATATATATAAATTTATATATCGTTCTCCCATATGCCTTATAAAGATGTGTATGTTTATACGTGTGCGTGTGTGAGAGCTTGTATACATGTATATTTTTCTGTATGGGTGTGTGTAATGTATAAATGCAGAGGACGGAAGCCTTCCCTACAAGTAAAGGTCAATAGATCATGAGCATCGGAAATTACGAAAGTAACTTTAATGGTGTGTGTTAACTTCATAGTTATTGCTTCCTCGAACAGCAAGTTAAAAGGTGAACTGTTGAGTCGTGGTACTTTGCAAAATGATTATCTAGGTCATTAATAGTGTCGGCCATTGCAGCTTTACTTGGGGAAATATATAACACATTTTGCCTTCAAGCAGATTAGGCTGAACTTCATAAAGAATCTATCTATCTATCTATCTATCTATCTATATATCTATCTATCTATCTTTGTAGATAGATAGATAGATAGATAGATAGATAGATAGATAGATAGATAGATAGATAGATAGATAGATTCAGATATTGTATGCTAAAGTAGTAACATTTTATTTATGTCAATGGCAAGGGGTTTATAGGTGAAAATAATGTCCGTCGCAAAGGTAAGTCATTTGATGTATTGTTTCGTTTTCTATGGCTTATTTCGTCCTTGGCATGACGATAAACTACATCCGGCAGCAATGCCTCTTATCAGGTGATTGAACGTTTTGTAGAGCGTGTAACCACAGCTTAATTGTTGTGGTTTCCAGGACCACTTTGACCCGGGACGGTAGCACCTGTTACAGCACCAGTTATGGGCAAATAGTAAAACCCCAAACAAAAATCAACAGTACATTTTTATAATAAAAGGACCAACAATACATTTTTATAACAAAATGACCAACAACACATTTTTATAATAAAATGACCAACAATACATTTTTATAATAAAATGACCAACAATGCATTTTTGTAGCAAAATGACAATCAATGCAACGCTAAACAAAATACAAAAAATACATTTTTAGAGTAAAATTACCAACAATACATTTTCTGATCTAAAATCTATGATGTACATGAAATATATCATTACCTTGTAAACATAAAAGTTTATAAAAAATATCTGTAATTGAAAGCATACAATTAAATACAAAATATTTAGATTTCGGCATTAAATAACCCAAAGGAGGTTGATATGTCTCTAAACAAACTGCTCTATAGGAATAAAGTGTTGTTGCCGATACTGTAGTCTGAACCCAGATCAACAGTGAGCAAACACGGACGATTCCATTATTAAATAAGTAAATCACGTGATTCTAAAGGAACCGTATAAATGGGAATTAGCGTGTCGTCTAAGTGATCGCTATTTTCTATAATATCCACTATGGTATTTCTCTATACTGATCATTATACGAATTACTATTCGGCGATTACTATTTGAACAAGTATTATTAGTGTGGCTATTATTTGACAGCGTTAAAAATATCTGTATCTGCATTTACGAAGTTTCGTCTATAACAAAAGTGACAAAGAGCATTCGTTTACTTCACATGAGTTAGAACGAGTAAGCATCTAACATTACAAAACAAACACAACCACCCAACAATACACATTTATAGTAATATTACCAACAATATATAATTAAAGCCAAATGACCAACAATACATTTTATCTGTAGTGGAAACCATAAAATTCTGTTCACAATATGTTGATTACGGCATTAAATAACAAACAGAATTCTACGGCTTGTCAATCCCTTGCTGTTTATTTAATCCCAAAAAATATTTTAGATTGTAAGGTCGTTTTAAATAATAATGATTTAGCGATAAACGTTTTACTAATTAACTCATAGCTGAGAGGAAAAGCTTTGTATTGATACCTTTCTCAACGATATTGGTAAGTCACGTGCACATTTCCTCATCTGTTAAATAAGGTTTGCTCTAGATCGCTTGAGGAACACATTCTTCATAAAAATCTTTTAAATCGTCAATCGTCATCTCCAGTTGCCTTGATCTATCCACTTCCTGACATCTTCCATTCCTATCCGCTCTCGCTCTATATCTCCCGTAACCTCCACACCTCGATCGGCCCTCCGTCCTTCTCTTTCTCCACAACCCTTCCTTTACCACTCCTATCTGCTCTTCCTCCAACCCTTCTGTAACCCCTTGCGTGATAGTGGCCACCGGCCTTGCTCGGGGTGATACGCTTAAAAAAAAAAAAAAAAAAAATCATTTCAACAGAAGAAAGGGAATAAAAGCCACTAGGAATTGGGAGGTGGGTACTAAGATTGACAGAAAGAGGACAGAAAAAAGTCCAGGTTTCAAAAAGATCGAATGACGATTGATATTGCTTTTAAATTCATCAAGATTGTATTTGAAAGGTAAGAAGAAAGCCGGAAGAGATGTCTATAAGCGAGTGATGCAAGGAACGAAACTTTAAGCATATATCAATTACAGCTAGAAATTTCAACAGTGAAATTATGAGACGTCCACGACAAAATCCTAGTACATTTTTAGTTGTCTCAAGCGTCATATATTTCTGTTGTTGTTATTGTTCGGTATTAAATAGATTTTCATAAGAAAGAGCACACTAGTTTTTGTTTTCTTACTGACCGGACATGGCTTCCCTCTGTCTTTTCTCCAAATATTTTCATGGCACCTGCTCTGACGATATTTTACACCTAGTGGCCCGTCTGCATGAATTTAAGCGTGTTAATAGATCGGCATCTACATCCCACCCTTTTACTGTTGAAATAATTAAATGTAACCGCCACTTCTACTCCAACAGTTTATTTTCTACACTTCCCGACAGTGGAACTCCCTTCCGTTTACTTGCTTCCCTGATAACTACAATATTCAAAACTTTTAAATACAACGTCGAGCCTGTTCATTTTTTTATCCACACCCTCCATACCAACTCTTTTATCACACTTTCACTTTCTGCAACCCCCCGCGTACTAGTGGCATTCCCGCCTTGCTTGGTGTGAAATGATTAAAAAAGATCCTATAAAACATAATTTTCGGCATTACATCAATATTTTCTGTACATTGTTTTCATTTTTGATCAGGTAAAATATCTCTGTCACTTGAATAAGAAATTGAAAAGGAGAAAGTTTCCCAGATTAAAGTTTTCCTTTTCATAATATTTCTGTATTTGAATTTGACTCAGGAACATCTCTCCTTCCAGTTACCCTTACGCCTTGTAGTGAGTAAACTAAGGTAAAACGATCCCCATGAATAATGAAAAATGATGAATGTTGTAAATATTCTTTTTCCCCTATCCATTTCATTTCTTTCACTTTGTCATTAAATGTCAGGAAGGCTCATACATACATACATACATACATAGATACATTCGAACTGAACCCATTATTTTGCACATATGCTAGGTCACAAACATCTCCTGAGCCGACCAAGCATAGAAATGAATTCAATATAGGAACCAGTAATACAATAATTATAACAACAAGATTGAAATATGAGCTCTGGTAAAAAATGTTTACTGAGATAGTAAATTTATAAAAAACCCAAATTTATACACTGGTGTCCTTATGGCTCAATGGATAAAAGAGTTGATTGGATCCAGTGACTTGACTCAAACGTTGTGAGTTCGATACCTAGCTAAAAGTATTGGTTCAGAATTAGTACTTTTAGTTATTCGTGACTGGAAAGCGCGTAAGTCAAGGATGTGCCTTCCTTCCAAATTTATACAACAAATACAGCAAGGCTATCTTAAGTGAGACGAACACACTACCAGGATTTATAGGTGGGCGTTACTTTAACAATATAAAATATGCTGGCACGGGAATATACTGATACGGCCAATTACGGGTCATCCTAGACTGTGTTGTAATAGAAATTGTAAGAGAAAAAGAAGAAGAATCGAGTTATGAATTGAATATATAAACATAAAGTTAATAGAGAAATTTTATTATCTTTGAAATGTTTTAATTAAATCGTTAGAAACAAATAAACGAATTCTGGATTACTATGTGATATCGATCGTCTTATATTATAGTGAATGCTAGACAATCTCCCTACTGATGAAGTTTAAAAGGGAAGCAACTGAAATGTGGTTTAATATAAGGACACTGAAATTCCATGCACGGAGCGAGAAAGCAACAAGGAAGTCTTAAAAGAAATGACAACAAAAAGAGAATTTAGGCTCAGGTTAAGGCAGAAACAGCTGGAATTTCTTAGATACTTAAAGTGGTACATGGGCTTCAAAAACAGAGTCCTCACAGGGCATAATGATATCAATAGAAGTAAAGGGGAGGCAGCGAGCTTCATAACAGTATGGAGGGGTCGGAATCTTAGCAGATCTGCTGAGGACCACTTTGGATAGGATGGAGAGCGGAAGGGACGCGAGAAGAAGAAGAAGAAGAAGAAGAAGAAGAAGAAGAAGAAGAAGAAGGAGGAGGAGGAGGAGGAGGAAGTGGAAGAAGAAGGAGGAGGAGGAGGAAGTGGAAGAAGAAGAAGAAGAAGAAGAAGAGGAGGAAGTGGAAGAAGAAGAATGAGAAGAAGAAGGGAATGCTTCGTGATACAGAAGATAATTCATGGTAAAGTTATGACACTCCTTAACATTGAAATCAGAGATTAATAGAAGCATGCAATGCCCTCTTGATAAATCATTAAACACAGATTAAAATTATAGAAATGATCATAACAATGACTCGATGTGCTACAAGATGTAGTACAGGAAAACTGATTTATAAACACTAATGATGAATGCCGTGAAAATAAGCCAAAGAATTTAATATGGAGCAACGTGTTCGATTCGAATTGGAGGTAGTGATATTATAATCTATTTCTACGTTAATGATAGTATTAAAATAGTAAAAGGTTAAGAGCTTAAACAAGAAATGAAGTGTAGTTCTAGATTTTATGTCATCATTTAGCAACATAGATAAATCTATATCCTAACATAATATAACTAGCATCGTTGAATGACATCTCTAATCATCCGTCTTCATGATATATAATAATGACCCACCCATCTCCACACTTTCATTTTCGTTTTATATGTTAGCGTAGACGTGACGTTAATTGGGTAATCTAGACATACCCATAAATATATTTCTTATCCTGCCCTTATGCACCCCCATTTAACTTACGAAAATAGATAATGATTTGTTTTTAAATTTAGCATTAGTTATCTACCATCGCCTGATGGTAGATCTTCTCGGTACCAAAAAATGAAAGTTTTTGTGGAGCGATGTAACTTCACTATTCTTATAACGGATACTCTTAGTTTCATGTTAATAGATTTAATTCAATATTTCCAATGTGTAAAATACATTTCAAAACTAATTTAAATTTACAGGAAGATTTAACAATTTTTAGCCATCTGACGGAACAATGCAATGCTCTTTATTAAGAAAGTTTAAATAAATAATATATACTTTTCTGGAGAAATATTAGCTGATTTAGAGTTTAATTAATCTGATTTGAAAACCGTAAATACTTACTTTTAGTTTTAGATATCGCAGCATTGCATTTGTTAGCACGGAGGTAGGTGTTTATTTAAGGTGTTTATAGCTTGACTAATAAAGGAAAGTTTATATATTTTTTTCTACGGGAGACATATCATTACTTGAAGAATATAACGTGAGCGTCTTTTTATGGAATTTTTAACTACTCAGTAATTTTAAAACATTAGGAAAAGTTTTATTGACTTCTAGGTATTTTGATTTTAATTTATTACAATTATCTATTATAATGTCGTGAACTAACGTCCGTATTTACAGTGATCGGCATGTTTATACACACAAACAACTTCATTTTTCTTTAATTTTGGGGTCGCTGAATTGTAGTAAGCTTTTTCATCTATGTTTAGTGAATATTGTTTTTACTAACCAGTACAAACTAATGCAGGAATTTAATAGATTAAAATGTTTAAAACATGAAAACAACTCTTGTACAAATTCATTAGTCATCGAAAAAAAATCTCTTAAGACAATGTTATGTTTTATTTATAAATCCAATTAAATAAGTAAAACAAAAATAAGCCTTAGTTTTATTGTAGTTGATATTTTATAATTCAGAACAGATTTTCAGTAACTGTTTTTTTTTTAAATGAATTGATGATTTAAATTCACCAAGTAGTACAGATTATGAATAATGCCCACATTAAGCGGTACAAAAATTAATATCTCGAAATTTCTTAAAATCAAAAAAGTACGGAGGGCAGGGAACAGATGTAGAAAATTTTTTCTTACTGTGATTTTATAAAAAAATAAACATTTCCGAAATAATTTCATTAATTTTTAAATATGTTATGAAAGTTTCATTAAAACCGACAATTATTTGATTTTTGTGAAAATTTCCAAATCAATGTGTTTTTCACCGAACAAAAAAGATTAGAATTTACAACGCTAATTTTTGGTCTCCTGCTGAAAGAGAGAAAAACAAACTTTTTAACAAAAATGTCGAACGTTCTAAAAAAGACCCCAAAATATAATTTCATAATTAAAAAATCCTCTGGTAGTTACTCTTAAGATTTTGACGAGAAAATATTAGTTTTATTAATTTTCGGTTATTTTTTCATTATAGATGCTCATTTTCTAGCGAATCTATGGTAATACCTAGTGATATATTTCCAGTAATACCAGCTCATATTTCCTCCTGACGACGACAACCCTTGGAAATCCTGACTGCATGATGTCTATATAACTGTTCTTCGAAAGACATTCTATCTGTCGTGAGGAAAAATCCCGTCGCTTTGCTTGTAGCTCAATTCTCAATTTCCGATCTCCTTCCTCCATTTTTGTTCCTTCAGGTACAAGAACAGCTCGTGAGATTGTATACTTCACTAACAGTTTATTTCTTTTATATTTTTGATCTTTGATTTTTAAAGGTTTCTCTTGCTCTCCATATCTTTAGGTTTGACTCGTATAGAACGATGACATCTTTGTTGTTGCTGCTGCAAATGTTGCTGTGCATGCTGTTGTTACTAGTAGTCACGGGAGTATCTCTCTTCGAAAATCTCTAATACCAAGACTGTCAGTTAATACAATTTTGATAATCTCACTCTGATATGTAATGGAGAAAATCGATTCAAGAAATATTTTGCTTTTACCCCTTCCATCAAAATAAATATAAGAGCGAACGAGATAAAACTGTCTGTAATAATTATAATTATTACAAAATAATATTTGAAATTTCCGATTATTGATTTTAGTAATTTTATTTAAATCTCGATCGATATTTACATTGTCAAGAAGTTGAAGTAGTCAAAGCTTCGAAAAATACGTTTTATATTTTCAAATACAATTGTCGCATTTAGATTTCGTCCTGGTTCAGAGCAACTAATTGTCGCCTTCACCCACGGCTGATCGATGTAATGACTGCATCGATCCAGGGCTTGGCCTATCCCACTTTGTGATTAGTTTTGATTATAAGGCCGGCAAAGATCGAATCGTCTTCGAGTATTTTTTATTGGGCTGGTCAAAGTGGAATGAAGATGAAAGTAAAGAAATAACTATATATATATATATATATATATATATATATATATATATATATGTGTGTGTGTGTGTGTGTGTGTGTGTTCCTTCGTACAGTACATAGTTAATTTCCTTAAAATAAATGTTTTATTTATATATATATATATGTATATATATATATATATATATGTATATATATATATATATATATATATATATATATATATATGTATATATATATATATATATATACATATATATATATATTCCTTAAAAATGTTTTACACATATATATATATATATATATATATATATATATATATATATATATATATATATATATATATATATATGTATATATATATATATATATATGTCCTTCGTACAGTTCATGGTTAATTTCCTTGTTAAAATCTAGCAGTTCGCATGCGTTAAGTTTGGCACAAGGCTGATGTCGGAGGTTCTTGCAAATTAACTTTTTTATTTTGAAGAAAACTCTTCAAACTTTGTCACTATCTATCCGTCGCTATCGCCATTAACCATTTCTTTTTATTTACCAGCGTTCTCTCGGTATATCCATCGTTCTATCCATTAACTCTTCTCTTCATTTAACAGCGCTGAATAATGTCAAACAATTCGTTTACTTCAAATTATAGGTTGCTGAAAAACGTTATATATTTTCTCTCATGTTTCTCTTGATGTTATTTCGTAGTTTCAAATATATTTTTTGTTACATTCATTTGAAAATCATTCGGGTTATTCACAGATGATTCAGGGTACCCAGGTATTAGTTTTTAAATTCTTTTCCAATTCATAACAGAAGCGGGTTGTGCTGAACGTGGTGTAATGTTTAACAAATTTGTCTCAACAATTACGACTGAGTACTGAGTTCGATCCACACTTGGAGCTCCATACTTTCGGCCTTGTGCCACATCTAAGCTACGCTTAGAAAATCATTAGGGTACCTCGCCGTGGTGCAATGGTGTACCATAGTGATAAACTACTTGAGAACATCGAGTGATTAGTGAGTTCGATACTCACTGGGTGCCTCATACCTTCGGTCTTGTGTCACATCTAAGCTGTGTTTAGAAAATGACCATAACAGAATCGGGTTTGGGCAATTCGATGTGGTGTAATGGCTAACGAGTGCCTAAGTCCCGAATGCATACGACATTAAAAATTAAACTTTCTTAATTGAGTTTAAATCCTTTTACCACAAGCAAGAGAATAAAGCCACTAAGACACATGGAGTTACTGAGTGTGAAAAAATAAGAATTATTAAAGAGTGAAAACAATAAAATAAGAGGAATCAAAATGAAAAAAGATAACGACTGCATTGAAATTTTTGAAGATCAAAGATGACTGATAAGCAAGAAGATGGAAGAGTGTTCCACAGACAAGAAGTGCGAGAAAGGAAATTGTTAGCAAAGAACTTGCGATTACATCTCGCCAATCCAACTGTAAAATGCCAAGATCTCACCAATAATATCTTGTAATTCGCTTTAATTCATAAAGCCTATGCACTATATAGGAATTTTCATCAGATTATTTACCGTGAAAATATTTATAGAAAAAACACAGAGAAGCTCCATTACAGCGGTTAGAAAGTGACTGAAGATCGCATATTATCTTTGGATTTTATGAAGAATCTTTAAATATATAGCAGGAGCATCGAACCATATGTGGCAGCAATATTCGAAGCATGGACGAATGGTAGACTTATAAATATGTAAAATAGATTCTGTAGAGAAGCACCGTCTCACACGACACAGTGAACCAAATTTTCTACTAGCAGACATAGCAATTGATTCAATGTAATATTTCCACTCAATGTCAGCAGAAAAAGTTACTTCGAGAAAACGCAACAAGTCACACTCCTGGATGTTAGCATCAGCCATAATAATGGAAGGCAGAAAAGAGCATTCGAAGATGATTATTGGGTAGCATTGTGCCTTAGTGGCTTTATTTTCTTGCTTTCGGTAAAATGATTAAAAACTTCGCTCAGAGGCGAAAGGCTGTTTCATGCTAGGCGCAGTCGTCAAGCCGCCTGATGATTGCGTCTAGCATGAAACAGCCTGTCGCCTCTGAGTGTTGACTTCAATGTTCACTTATATATATATATATATATATATATATATATATATATTATATATATATATATATTCATACATGTTTCATTAAATAATATAGATAAGTGTTGTCTATATATTTTATGTAAGTTATTTTCATATCGTCTGATAAGCTTAATAACATTATCATTAAACAATGAAAGAAAGTCACAATATTGATACATATTTTTTAATCCAATCTAAGCTTTCGGCTTACATAAGCCATTATCAAAGATGACAATTACACAATATATTAAGCAATACACGAACAAGAAATTGGTGATATTGTGTTTTTGTTTACATGGATGATTTCCAAGCAACGATAAACACGTGCATATAAGACGCTGAAAGCGAAAATAGCACAACAGCTCATGACGTCACACATGAGCACGCGAGTGTGAATCCGATGAGTATTGAGTATGGAAAGCCGTTGGTATGATCCAATGGCTTCTGTTACTAATTATAGGCATTTAAGGATATTTGTGGAGATTTCATAGTTTATTTAGTTCAGGTTAGGTTTCAACTGTTTTATGTATATAGCTTCAAGAATTTTTAGTTTTTGTTTATTGTTTTCATGTTTAAGTATAGTTGTGTTTTCGACGAGGATTTTCCGGAATTGTGTATGCGGCCAGGCATGTTGTTTTAAATGCCTAAAAATGTTAGAGTTATCATTCAAATGTAGTGTCAAGCGTCGTGAAAGCGAGTTTGTGGTGTGACCAACATAGATATTATTTAGTTCGTTGGAGATACAATCTCCCTAAGGGCACCTGAATTTGTAAACTATGTTGTTTTTTTTCAAATCGCTAACCAGGGGAGAAGAATCATTGCGAATAATTGAGTTGGATATACTAGATTTAGTGTAGTATATAATTAACTTAATTTTTTTTCTAGGATCTGTTGTAGATATGTTAGTATTTACTAATTTTTTTAGTATATTTTCATCTTGTTTATAATTAGTATGCATTTGATTACGATATAGGAGATTAATATGTTTGAGATTAGTAGAAGCAGTATTATGTACTATTTGCTTAGTATTGAGATTTCTAAGAAAGCATCTTATTTGTTCATCAGTTATATAGTTTAGAAAACTATTATTAACAAGTGTTTGTTTTATATTCTTTAGTTCACTGTAAAAAATCTGTTTTGTGGATGAATTAGTTTCTGCACGGTGTATTAGATTTTTTATAATTGCTATTTTGTAGTAATATGGGCATTCGCTCTTGTAGTTAAGTGTACATGAATTTATGCTAGTAGGTTTTTTATATGGCGAAATAGTAAATTTGTTATTATTTGTGTTTATCAATATGTCAAGGAAAGGAATTTTATTATTAGTATTGAGTTCATACGTGAATTTGAGGACAGAATTATTTTGGAAACAATATTTGTAGTTGAAGTATTTCATCTGTATTTTTAACTAAGAATATCATCAACGTATCTTACATATATATATATATGAACTAAAAGAATTCAAAGACTCGTAACAGGAGATACGCAGCATTAAATTGATATGCATAAGAAAAATAAAAAGATGTAAAAAGAAAGTATGCACTCGTATGACGATATATATATATATGTGTGTGTGTGTGTGTGTGGGTGTGTGTGTGTGTGTGTGTGTGTGTGTTTTGGTAACATGTCTTCGTTCGAGCATGTGTCCTTGCATAGTCTGGATATATTAGATCTATTTATGTTTATTTGATTCTCTCAAATCCTCCGGTCGACTACCTATTAAATTAACTAAGGAAGATGGCGTTGATTTCTCTTTTCTTTTAAATATGTATTTAAATATATATTTTAAAATAACGAAAAAGACGCTCACACATTTTTGGCATGTCTTCATCAATACACACATACACACACACACACACACACACACACACATATATATATATGTGGAGTGAGCGATTGAGAATGAAATTATTGTTAAGAAAAATTATTCTGTATTTCTTCAGAACTGGTTACATATTCACAGGTCAAATAAAATGTACGGTATAACAAGAAAACAAAAATATATTTCATGAACTACGAATACTTTAACTTTGCTTTAGACTAAGTTAGACTTTACCATCATCCCTTGTTGAGCTCCACGAAGCCACACATTCATCTAATTCCCTTAGTTAACATTCTCTCTACAAATTCTTCTTTCAATATATCATATGGATATTTAATTTTCCAATCCTTCTTTCCCCTTTATGTATCTCAGATAATTCAAACGTCTATTTCTAGTTTATACGTCCATGGCTGTTGCTAAAATATCTTATATATAATAAAAATAAATTGTGTGTTTGTATATCCACCAGCAAAATGTAAAGTTTCGTCTGTTGTACTCCCCGGTCTTAATCAGTTGTATATCGATCCGGGTAACATAAAGGAAATTTGTACGGAACAATACCCTAGTGGATTAAAGTATTGTTTAGTGAATTTGGTGACATAATAATTGTGAGTTCAATCCCTGGGTCGGGCAGTGTGGACTTGGGCTCAGTGGAAACATAAGAACTAGATATCCCATACACGGAACAGTCTACAGTTTAGATTAAATAAATTGTTCAGTTTATATTTCGCTTTAAGTTAACTAGATTGATATACACGCGGGGAAGGCCGGAGGGTAAAACGGCCGAAACGTTGAGGTAACAACATCAAAGATGAGACCAATAGACCGAATATAAATAGTGTAAATAAGGATAACTCCTCATCCTAGAAATTCAGACAGAATACTAAAGAATTTAAATGTTCCTTTATAGCTTTCTCTTTGTTGTTGCTAACAGTATCAGATCTTCATCGTATAGGAATGCGACCAAGGTTGTCCGATTCCAGTATATGGTAATAGTCTGTAGAATCGCATAAGACATGCACATCCGTAAGAGGTTCAAATGGAATTATATTGGCCTTAAGTTTGGATACCTGTAGAGAAATAACCACCATTTGATTGCATTTTAGTTACATAGTTTTATACGTTATTGTTCGCCCAAGTTAAGACTCAAGATTGTACGTTGTTACTGAATGTGGTTGTTTTAACAAAACCTTTCATACGATAAATAGATAGATAGATAGATAGAAAGATAGATAGAAAGAGGCTGATATATATATATATATATATATATATATATATATATATATATATATATATATATATATATATATATATATATGTATATAGATAGATAGATAGATAGATAGATAGATAGATAGATAGATTGTGCGTCGCGACCAATCGTAGGCCGAGAATTACAAATTTAATGTCAAACGATACTGCATCTTCATTGTAGCTTACGGCCATATCCTGTTGATACATCGGACAGATTGAAGGCAAGAAATATCAAAACGACAACATTTATTATGAGGATATGTAGACCGATTGACTCTGGAATTGAAGATGTTAAAATTGTCATTTGCGGATCTTCACTGTAACGGTGTGGATCGATAGAGCTCCGGAATGTAGTTCGTTGGAACTCTTTCTATGGACTAATGATAGAATAACGAATCGCTTGCGACTTTACGTCTGTAGAAAGGTGTTTTTGGATGGAAGAATTTTCATCACCCACAATGTCGCATAAAACTCTCTTGGAAGTTAGAATTTAAAGATGAAGGACACCAAGCCTTAATTTTGCATGAATACCCGATTTTTGGTTTGATTTGACTCTTGTAAAGATATAGCATAGCAGGTGGAGCGGTATACGTACCCAACCATTTTTATCAGAGTCTGTAGCAAGCGATCGTATCAATGAGATCCAGTTGATGTCTAGAGTGAACTTGATTGCTCACAGACGGTCACGGTAAGAAGTATTTTGAGAATTAAACCATTCATCGTGATTGGTACGAATACAAAGTTAACTGCCGATTCCATTGGCCTATTACAGGCTCTGGTTACACAGGAGTTTACTTGCAAGACTCTGAAAATGTAGACTTTTGGAGATGCAGCCAGAAAAAATAATGTTCACCCCCAAGCAAGGCGGAGTTCGGAGTTTATGCAAAAACATTAAAACCATATACTCATATTGAGAAAAATAAATAATTAAATAGTAAATGGAATTAGAAAGTTTAGCCGGGGATTTTAGAAGAATGGATTTGAAGTAGACATTAGAAGGAACGGAAACCCAATCGTAATCAGGAAATAATGGTACGAATACAGATTTAGCTTCCGATCCCATTGGCCTATTAAAGGCTCTGGTTATATAGGAGTTTATTTGCAAGGCTCTGGTTATCTAGACTTTGGGAGATGAACACAGAAAAAATAATGTTCTCTGATACGCTCCGTTATGAGGGCTACAATTATATATTATTTTTCTTCTTATTAAGGTAAATGAAACTTTTTTTAAATCATTTCACCTAAAGCAAAGCGGTAATTACACTAAGATGGAAGGGGCCACAGAGAGTGAAATAGAATGAAAAAGTCATTATAAGGGACCAGACGCCCAATCCTAAACAATAAACAAGGAATAAGCCCCTACTCCTGTTTAAAAAACTGGGGAGTAGTGTGAAACCGGGGACAAGTAAACCTATCAACGGATAAAATATAAGTAAATTTTCCGAGTTTATGCAAAAACATTAAAATAGTAAATGGAATTTCATAGTTTAGCCAGAGATTTTAGAAGAATGGAATTGAAGTAGATATTAGAAGGAACGGAAACCCAATCCTAAACAGGAAAAAAAGAATAAACCTCTACTTATATTAGTATGATTGCGGACCTATCAACTCCTAATGAGAAAAATAAATACATAAAGTATTAATAAATTTCCGGAGTAGTTGCAGAAACATTGAAATTACAATCTACATGTTTGAGCATAAAAAATGATATTATTATTATTATTATTATTATTATTATTATTATTATTATTATTATTATTATTTCCTTTGATATCCGGCGTTTACACATTTCTTTTCGGGTCCTGCCCAGGGACCTAAGGTTAGAAATGGCAACATGACACTTTGCACTGCAAAAAAACAAAACAATTATTACATAGATAAAGCCCTTCGTAATAATTTTTTCAATATTTTCCAACCAGTCCAAGGGCTCCAACTACAACAGGAATTGTTGATGTTCCCATGTGCCACATTTTTGAGATTTCTATTTCAAGGTCCTTGTATTTTGACAGCTTTTCGAATATCTTCAAAGATACATTGCAGTCTGCAGGGACTGCCGTATCAATAAGGAGGCACTTATTTTGTTTGTGGTCTTTAATAACAATGTCTGGGCGGTTGGCTTTGATTGTTCTGACAGTGTGTATTGTGTAGTCCCATAGAATTGTAACAGGTCCTATCTCCGTAACCGGGTCACGGTGGTGTTCGTACCAGTTTCTTTCAGTTTCCTTCCCATAGGAGTTGCAAATTTTCCAGTGCAGATATTGGCCCACTCTGTCATGCCGGGTTTTATATTCAGTGGGTGTCAATATCGTGCAACCTGATACAAGATGATCAATGGTTTCTGTTATATTTATCACGGAAACTGCATCTTGGGCTAACACAGTATTTTAGTATATGTGCTTGATAATTCCTAGTGAATTATTATTATTATTATTATTATTATTATTATTATTATTATTATTATTATTATTATTATTATTATTATTATCATTATTATTATTATATGAGATGATGCATATTTTGAATGGCTTCCAAAAAATATAAAGATGATTAAATAATGGATCAAACATTATGAGTTCCTCAGAAATGTGTGTTTTCCTACATAATAGGTAAAGGTGCAGTTTCTATTTTGAATTGCTTCTGGGAAAGTTCCAACAATGAGAAGCAATATATTTATATGAAATACCACGTCTTATGGCATGGAATGTTTGTTCAGGTTTTAAAAAGAAAATTATGGAAGGCGTAACTTTTGACGGATTGAAAGAAAGATGCGACAATAATGTACAATATTAATTTATGGATATAAAACATGAAAATTATAACAAAAAATGTTCAGTTTTTTTAGGCTGATCCGAGAATTAACTACAATATAAAAATACAGGTAAAAAAAAAACATAGTTCATTGATATGCGTATATTTCAGATCGAAAAATAATGATTTACTTTGATAAAAAAGATAGACTATACAAGAACAATATACAATAAAAATAAACTTGCGTATCAGAATAAAATGAGTCCCTCACACACACACACACACACACACACACACACACACACACACACACACACACACACATCTTTCAGGTCTAAAACAAAATTATGATTCGTTTAAATTTGGATTGTCTTTACGAATATGCTACTATAAACTACAATATTAATTTTAGAATTAGGAAAAGATGAGTCTCAAATGTACGTTTATTTGATTGTAAGGGCAAGTATACTAATTCTAATTTGGCAGATACTTTTCCTCCTGCAACCCCAATATTAATCTTTTCAAACGTAGGATTATATGTTATCTTCCACACCTATCCATATAAACTATGTCTCTTCCTTTCAAAATCTCTACCTGGTGTGCCTCCGGGCCTTGTACTCTCGATAGATTCCAAAAGAGTCTCCGCATCCGCGTGGATGACAAATAAATTTCTCACCTGTAAACCATTTCTCACAGACAGGACGTCGCAAACCTCTTACTGCTCTATCGCTATTTCCATGGAAAGTGTTTGGGTGAACTGCCTTCCTTACCTCCACCAGTTCTAACCTTCACGGTTAGGGCCGGCCATGCAACTCACATTGTACCAAACAACCCTCATTCTCTCCGCATTCCATTGTAACTTCCACCCGAGAAGCTTCTTCCAGTGAATTAATGGAACTGTCTCCCAAGAAGATGTTTCCCCGATGACTACTGACTTAACCTGTTCGAGTCTAGGCTTAAACATTATCTTCCGCGCCTATTGGCATAAAATGTGCTTCTTACTCTGTAAACCTCTACCTCGAGTGGCTCGCGGGTCTTGTACACTGGCAGACATATACAAACTAAATTTTTTTTTCAAAAGTTGCTACTATAAAAGTGTGCATTAAAAATAAGATTGTCTCATATGCACATGTCCCACTGCGAAACGAAAATGCATTTCTATCAATTTTGAACAATTCTAGAAATTTTTCCCATAATTATCTACTTTAATTTTGTGGATGACATCGCAATGAGGTTCTTTGGCAGGCGTATGTTCGAGAGCAAAGCAAATTATCTATCTCTTGAATGTGAACAGTTTCTAATGAAAGAAGCAAAAACATATGACTATAAATTCGTTGATATATTTCTTTAGTGATTGTCAAAGTTTCCTTCTGAGAAAAGAAAATTTTCCCTTCACTATATTTGTTGGTCCTAAAAAAGATAAGAAAAAAAAACTATTAAAATAACAGAAAAGGATATTCTTTTTTTTTTTAACTGGTTCTTCAAAAAATGGTAACATGATTTTATGACATGCAAAGGAAGGAAGGAAGTCACGGAAAATAAAATCATTTCTGTTTACACGCCAGGGAAATTTAACTCGCAATCTCTCTCTCTCTCTATCTCATTAACTTTCCTCTCTCTCTCTCTCTATCTCATTAACTTTCCTCTCTGTCTGTCTGTCTGTCTGTCTGTCTGTCTGTCTGTCTCTCTCTCTCTGCACACACAGACACATATACACAAACACCTACACACACACATATATATATGTAAAGAAATGAAGTCGGTGCCTCTCCCTCTATCTTTCTATATATACATACACATATATGAGTATAAAAAGAATGTAAGTATATTCATATCCATATATCTGCAATAAAATCAACTGTTGTGAATTATCCAAAAAGATGTATGCTTGTTCAGAAATTATATATATATATATATATATATATGTGTGTGTGTGTGTGTGTGTGTGTGTGTGTGTGTGTGTATATATATATATATGTGCGTGTATGTGTGTGCATCTGAGTGCATAAATGTATAGGCGTATAAAAAGCTTTCTCTTAATATAATTTACTAATTTACATATATATATATTATTGAGGGCCCCTTCCCCTTTTTTCACAAATGGACTCACCCAAGGTATAGTGGTAGTGAATACCCGAGGATAAAACAGAAGCTAACCAACGAAACAACAGTGAACGAGCACGTAGACTCAGTAAGAAGTCATACAGCGATACGTCGATATCAAAGACTATATATATATATATATATATATATATATATATATATATATATATATATATATATATATATATATATATATATATATATATATATATATACTACCCCGCATTCCTGGAACTACTAACCTGTATTACCAGTTTGTATTATTACGTTAATACATTTATTTCCTATATTCATTCTTGGCGTTTGTTATTATTGGTACCGGATTTCATCATATATATATATATATATATATATATATATATATATATATATATTTATATATCCGTGTGTATGTGCGTGTGTGAATGTATGTATGCGGTGTGTGGACATGTGTCGATAAATTTATCGATATATCAAAATACAAGTTTGTGAATCAAAGTTTTGAGAAACATAAGTTTGTGCTTAAAATGAATAATAATACATATATAAAAACATCTAAATCACTACTTATGTCCGTATATACACACACACATACAATCACACACACACATATCATATATATATATATATATATATATATATATATATTGTGGACTGAGTGATTGCATTTTCTTATGAATTCATAGATATACATTACTGTGGCGAAAGTCATGGCATTGCAATCATTCCTGTTTTTAATCAAACTGACTTTTGTTTGAAAATATTCTTATTAATAAAAAAAAGGAACTTATCATGGATATTTCCCATCTGACACAAACTTAGACGAAAATATAATCACGTACATTATGTATTTGTATATAATTGGTATGTATGCAGATATGTAGAAGTTGACACACAATAACATAATAAAAGCCTATATATTTTTCTACATATTCCTGATCATGGAAACTATATATATATATATATATATATATATATATATATATACTTTCACACACACACACACACACACATATATATATATATATATATATATATATATATATATATATATATATATATATATATATATATATATATATATATAAAGAAATATAGTCTTAAAGTGTGGTATATTGATGGGATAAAGTGCTCAATATCATAGATAGAGCGCGTGTAAATATAAAAGTGAACATAGAAGTCAACACTTAGAGGCGACAGTCTGTTTCATGTTAGATGCAATTGTCAGGCCACCCATATATATATATATATATATATATATATATATATATATATATATATATATATATATTACTGTGCAAAAAAGTGACTCGGCAATAATTTTTTCAGTTATTTTTAACTTTAATACAAATACATTTTTTTTTTCAATTAAAATATACATATTAGTAAAATTAATAAATAATAGGCAACTATTAGTTTTGGGAAATAGAAAATAACAAGTGACCATTTTTAAGTATTTAACACATTTTCTACTGTGTAAAAAAGACACACATTAAAAACGTGTCATTATTTTAAAACGCTTTTTTATGTTCATTGATATAATTTTATTCCAGAATACTTTAAACAATTCTAAAAAATTGTAGAATAATTTTCAAGTATTTGCAAGATAACAAAAATATAATTAATCATTGATTAGTAATGAAAAGAGATACACAGACTCCGCAATCTGTTAATGTAGCAATAGTTGCCTTATTCTGACCTAACCCAATCGAGAATTTATGTAACGTAATAAAATTGAGACTTTCGAAGAAAATCATTCAAAACAAAGAAGGTTTCATTAAAAATTTTATTATGAAGTAGAACAGTTTTCCAGGAAATGACATCTACAAAAATCACATTAAGTCCGAGTCAATATAGTTCTGAAAAACAAAGGTAGAAGTATAAATTACTAATGAATTTTTTCTTTTCTGTTTTTATTTTACTAAATTTTATTTTTTTTAAGAATATATTAGATTTGCTTTGTACATAATGAATGCAGTATAAACAGTGAGTCACTTTTTTGCACAGTTAATATTTACCTTAAAACAAACAAAAATAAAGCATGCTTAATGTTTGTTTCTTAAGAACTCTTTTGTAAAATTGCAGATAATATATCATTTCACTTACTTATACACAATTTTTTAAAACAATTATTTTCTAAAAATTTCAACTGACACACTGTTTTTGCACAGCACTATATATATATATATATATATATATATATATATATATATATATATATATATTCACTTTGAGATATATGTGCTATTCATTCTGGAAAGGTTTATCGTAAGTCCGATATATATTTTGGAAATATTTATCGTGAGTCTAACAATCTGTACTGAGACCGTGAAACTTTTTGTTGCGCCTATGCTTGTAACTTTAAAAAATCCAAACACTTTTAAAAAATTGACGAACACTTACATATGTACCGCCAAATAAAGAATTGCTTCTTTAGAATTTGCTTTCTTTATGTTTCGGACGAACCACTGCAGTTATGAAAATAAAAAGGTCTGTACGAGAATCTCATTTATCACGATGCTTAAAATATGTTGCATCTAACAACGGTTTCTACTGGAAGGAAAGATGCTTTAGGCTATATAACGGTTCCGTATAGGATACAGGTTCGATTCCTGTCAGAGAACGCATATTTTCTATGAAAATTGTCGGACATCCAGGCCGGAAAATGTTGCTAATACTTTTTATTATAAACAGACCATTTACTTAAATATTTGTATCTATAAAAAGAAGCTAGAAACATAAACAAATGTCTTAAAATAATTGTCGGACTTTGTCCATTTCATAATATATATATATATATATATATATATATATATATATATATATATATATATATATATATATATATATATATGTGTGTGTGTCTGTGTCTGTGTGTGTATATATATATATATATATCTGTGTGGGGTGTGTGTCTGTATATATATACACGCACATTTTACACACACACACACACACATATATATATATATATATATATAAACTTAGGGTGTGCTATATTTATGGGAAAAAGTGCTCAATATCAGAGATAGAGCGTGTTTAAATATAAAAGTGAACATAGAAGTCAACACTTAGAGGCGACAGTCAGTTTCATGCTAGATGCAATCGTCAGGCCTGATGTCCATTTGATATATATATATATATATATATATATATATATATATACGTCATTCGCTGTTTCGCTGTATCAGACCTCTTCAGTGCTACTAGACAACCGAATGCCTCAAGCCAGGATTGAAACCTAACCTGGTGGCCTGACGATTGCGTCTAGCATGAAACAGACTGTCGCCTCTAAGTGTTTACTTCTATGTTCACTTTATATATATATATATATATATATATATATATCGTAATTTTATCAATTGGAAAATATATACGGCTGAATATATTTTGGTGATGAGTTGACCGAACGGTTAGCGACAAACACAAAAAATGACGTGAATAAACTGTGGCCAGTATCCAATTGGCACATTTTATGTAAATATCCCCATGAATACCGTTTCAAAAAGATACGAATCTGCTTGTGACAACGCCTATACGGAAATAGTAAAACAGTTGCGGATCTTTCGTCCTATTAAAGCTCTCATTTTGAGGTTTCCATTCCTCTTCATGTGCTGTGTGACCTTTGGACATTAACAATCATGGCTCTCCACAATTTCCTGTCCTTTGTAACTCTTATTACATTTTGTTGTTTTCTTATTTCTCCTCAACCCTGTTCCGCAATCCATTTACTCAAGTTCATGAAGTATGTTCTTTTCCTCTGTCACTTTTGCCTTCAATTTGCCCTGTGAGTATCAGATTTTCGAAGCCCTCTTTCCTTATAATGTGTCCTAGAAATTTCAGCTTTCTCTTTCTGGTGTTAAGTATAAATTTCCTTTTTGTTTTCATTTCCTTTCGAACTTCGTCGCTGCTCACATATTTGGTCCTTAGTATCCTCACCATCCGTCTGTAGAACCAAACTTCTATTGCTATTAGGTCTTTTCTTCATCTCTGAGATTAGGTGCTATTTCCTGCATCGTTTCTTTCTACATGTGGATGACAATATTCACTATTTACATTATTCGGACTATCATCCTCATCTTTGTTGCCATATTTATCACAACGTATCGGCCGTTGTACGCTCCGAACTTCTTCAGGTGGTTGGAATGTCGAACTGAACCCTTTATTTCGCTCGCTGGAGTAGACTGTTCTAGTTATTTTCTTGTCTATCATGTTTTTTTTTTAACTGAATATGTAGAATTTTATATATGCCTATGTATGAGGATCCGACAACTTTATTCTGGTTTCAGATTTGTGTCGCATGTGACACTTCTGTTCCCCTACTGACCTGCATACAAGTGAACAAGTTGTGTAACAGTGAAGATCTCGGGGCATCGCAGCCGGAATTTTTGCTGACGACTTGCGCCGTTGTCTTTCCTCTCTTAGCCGGTCAATACGATTGATTTCGAAATTACTGATACTACTCCGGCACAAATATCTCCACTTATTTCGACCCATTGCAATTCATTCGATGTTAGTATGAGGCACATTGACATTATATATATATATATATATATATATATATATATGTATATATATATATATATATATATGTATGTATATATATATATATATATATATATATATATATATGTATATATATATATATATATATATATATATATATATATATATATATATATATATAATCATACTGTGACTTCTGTTAGTCCATCCGTCTGTGCATCACACTCTCTAAAATAGCCATTCATTGAACAATCGAAACTAAATTTTGGTGAGAGCGCATACTGATAAGTTGGTACAAAGTACAATTGGTTTTACTATAGTGCGTAACTTTGTATAATGAATTTTCATTCATGTTTTTATAGAAAAGTTTTATTACTTAACATGCAAAATAATTTCACATCGTTGTCATTTTCTTTTCTCGCAATACTAAATCGGTCGTGAGTAAACATGAATTAAGGACATCAGCCCCGGCAAACACACCTTTCAACAAAGAGAGATCGAGCTTTGTAAGGCTGTTTCTAAGCCACTTTTATTTTACTTAAGCGGGGTCGCAATTACGGCAGTATAATTAACAAAACCAAACGTTTCAAAAAGTTGAAATTTGAATCCAGAAAGAAATACTTACGTATGACCAGTTGTATGTGCAGGCTCAAGAGTAAGAAATACTAAGAACTTATTCTTTACTGTTAAAAAGGGAAAAAAAAAGATATTTTCTTTAAACATTTCTACCATGAATTCCTATAAAATTAAATTAAATTAAAGAAATTATTGAACCACGAAGTAGGGTTTTGTCAAAGTATTTTTCAGAACAAATCAGCTTATTTGAATTTCATCTTTTGCGAAATTGAACGAAACCTAGAGTTTGTAAATCACGGCAAAAATGTTGACGATAACTTTCAACCATACTAAATGAGATGACCTCAGTGATTTGCAAAAAAAGAAAATCTCGTATCTATATAATTATGTATTTGGGTACCAACATCACTTTAATACAAGATTCATTAAAGTCTACTGGCAAAATACCGCGATTAAGCTTTTTATTAACTCTTTCTTTTCAGGACATAAAGTGTGTAAAAGCTGCCAAATGTTTTATATCTCCGAATGCTTACGGTTATTTTCTTGTCTATTATGATTTTTTTAACTGAATATGTAGAATTTTATATATGCCTATTTAACGTGATAGAATTTTTTTCCAGGACAGAGTAACAATATAATATAAAAGGCTCAAACACTAATATACCAGTGTTTGAGATATATATATATATATATATATATATATATATATATATATATATAATTTTTGCTGACGACTTGCGCCGTTGTCTTTCCTCTCTTAGCCGGTCAGTACGATTGATTTCGAAATAACTGATACTACTCCGGCACAAATATCTCCACTTATTTCGACCCAATGCAATTAATAGAGCTAGTGTTAAAAAAAAATCCCAGCTGTAAATGCAACAAAAAAAGGTGTGGTGTTTGTGACATCATTATAGATGGAAACTCCTACACTTTTGAAAACCCCAAAACAACGTTCACAATAAACAAAAACTTAAACTGCAACTCCAAACATGTGATTTATGTACTTAAATGCACAAAATGCAGGAAGTCATATATAGGCATCAGCCAACAACTGAACAAAAGCAACATAAAGTTGCCAGACAAGAGAAAACATTTTGTTTCACAACATATCTTTGAAAGTAACCAGGGTAAATTTAATATCATGCCGATATATCAAACAGACAATTATTCCTACCTACAAATACAAGAAAAAAACTTCATAAATAAATTCAAACCGGAACTAAATAGATCATGACCCCACACACAAAAGCACACAGCATGCACACATGGTGACCAAATACAGTGACCAAACAGCTCTAATACATGCACGCAAGCTCACATGCGGGTATCTGTGGAACACGAAAAATGAATACATGTACGCATATGTATATATATGTGTGTGTATGTGTGTGTATATATGTGTGTGTGTATATGTATGTATGCGTGTATATGCACGCATATTGGCGAAAGCAGGGGAGCTACTCACACAAACCCCACACAACTTAGGGAATACGTGTGTATGTATATGCGTATGTATGTGTATATATATGTGTGTGTGTGTGTGTGCGTGCTGGTTCCATGTAACTTGTGAAAAATGTGTGTGTTTGTGTGTGAGCGTGTGTACGGATTCCTTGTGGTGGGAAAATGTACGTGTGTGCGTGTGTATGTGTGTATGTTTTTGTGTGTGTGTGTATGTGTACAAATGTGTTTACTAATTCTTCGTAGTGAAACAGTGTATGTATTCAGGGGGAATGTACACACACATATATACACGCATGCTGACAGGAACACACGAAAACGGAAATAGATCTAAGGGATCTAAGAACACACAGGGGTTATTAAAACATTAAAAGATAAGACAACCCGATTCATCACTTCTCAAACCAACCTTAATTGTTTTATGACCCTTCGCTCAGAACTCTTCACTACCATTTAAAGAAAGACATTGGAATGACCAACACAAAAACAGAGAATGTCTCATATAGAGAAGATTAACATTGAAAAACATAAAGGAAAAAATTAATTATTTTTAATAATTATTTCTAATAATATGTGGAAATCTCCACCTTTTACCTGAAGACGGTCGTGAGACCAGAAACACGTGTTGTAAAACTATGTAAAACTAAAGAATAATATTTTTTTTAAAAATCCACATTACAACCAAAAATGTTTGCGGTACACACTTTTCTCTCGTTGGAACCATTATAACCTCTTTATTTTATATACATATATATATATATATATACACACACACACACACACACACATCAGGAGTAACAGCAAAACTGTCCAGATGATATCACTAAATATATGTCCATCCCACAAAATATACCACTAAACTAACTGAGTTTCTTTTTTCCAGGGTTTCAGATAAGATATTTAGCCATCTTGACACCACTTGTCGTAAGAACCAAGTATCGGAAACTCATGAAGAATTGAAATTAATTTCACACACACAGACACACACATATATATATATATATATATATATATATATATATATATATATATATATATATATATACATATAATTCCAAGATCATTTTCAAACATATTCAATGAAAAAAGCCTTTCAGTTATTTAGCTAGAAGAGAACAGGGTAACAACGTTTTGTGTCAGCCCTACTGTCATTCAAAATGAACAATGGTTGAGGAAAAAGATAATTCAGACTTTCAGTAATGGTACCAAAATTTGTACTCTGGTTGCGATCATCAATGTCCCTTCAAGAAGCATCAAGAGAACGGTGAATATGTTTAATAAAGACGGAACAGTAGAGAGGAAAACTGGATCAGGAGATTGCAACAGAAACAGGCATCATCATTTCAACTTAGAGCTAAATATATCAATTAGAAAAGTTCCATATCAATTCATAAAAAGTTTGATATGAGAGAATGGAGTTTCAGCTGTGTCAGTGTAAAGAGCAGTGAAAAAAGACTTGAAAATGAAATCGTATGTGAAGCACCTGGTTACCCCATAAAATCAGTAGGTTATAAAGGGCGACGATCATCTTAAATAAGTTTGAAAATGATATTGGAATTATATATATATATATATATATATATATATATATATATATATATATATATATATATATATGTGTGTGTGTGTGTGTGTGTGTGTGTAAACTTAATTTCAATTCTTCATGAGCTTCCGATACTTAGCTATGATTAATTAGTAATGAATTGTTTATGGTCGATTTCATCAAGATTCTTCTGTTAAGATTGGAGAGTAATTATACATTCTTATTGCTCAAAGTGGAGCCCAGTACTGTTATAAAAATCTCTAAAAATTCCAGTAAGACATCTTTAATAATTTCTAAGATGCAACTGTTCGGAGCTTACTCTAAGAATTATACAATTTTGGTGTTACACCCAGTATATATATATATAAATATATATAAATATATATATATATATATATATATATATATATATATATTGGGGAGGCATATATATATATATATATATATATATATATATATATATATATATATTCTAGTTTATATTGAGTCATGTATAAAATAGCATCGTTGTTTGTATGTAAGGTCACAATTATTCTTGGAGTTCCGATACATTATTTATAGCAACTTTTATAAACGCAGTCCTCTGACAAAAGTCATCAGTAGTGTGGTACGTATACAGATCGATATCAGAATTTATATGAGTGAGTGGGGTTACAGAAACGCCTCGATCTCCAGATCCTTATCTGTCTTATACGCACACATTTATTTCCTAATACGATAATTATATTAGGGCTGCACGTGTTCAAGTCCGAAGTGTTGATCCCGGGGAAGAGGCATATTTTGTCAGTTAAGACTGTTGATTTCCCAGCTGTGTACAAGTGACTTAGACTGTTTAAAATAGAATCTGCCGTACAAAAAGGTGTATTCGCTACAAATGAACGAAAAGAAGATGTACGGTTACCAGTAAGTGAAATAACCCACGATAAGAGCTACAAACTGGAGAGGGGAAAATCGTGCCATTACAACTAGTGAATTGGAAAAGCTAAAAAAATGTATTCCAAAATTTTATTGGGATAGCGAAAGATGTCTTCTACAATCTAATCAAAGTATTAAGTAACTGCGAAATTCTGTTAAAAAATAAGATTTATGAACTACTGTCTACTATCAATCCTCTTATATAGCGGTGAATGATGGACAAATAAGTGCTTTCTACGAAATGATGCGGAGAATAACTTCGAGGGAGTATGGAAATGGCAATGACATTTCAAGAAAAATGGCACATAAAAGAGACTATAGACCTTAAGAGAGCTAGTGTTAAAATAAATTTACAATAGATTTACAAATATACTAACATATTGTTTCACAACAGACCTGCAAATATATTTATATATAGATTTACAAACAGAATAATGTATAAATTAAGAAAAACAAACATTTACAACACTGACAAATAGTACAGTTAAATCATAAACACCTGATGATTGGATGTTTCTTACAGTTTCGCTTTTTGCTGCAATTCGAATTGATATCGTTTAATTAAACCACTGTAATTAAAAGTAAAATTTAACGGGGAGATGTACATGTCTCATGCCGATTAAGGACGTCTGGATTTCTTAAAGAAGGATGTCTATTTCCACAGCTATGCTTTTTTAAACAGACGGTATATAGCACGAATGTGTCATTCAAACAGTTTTTTGTTTCACAGACAACAGCAACAATCATAACCGCGATATGCCGTTTGAAGGGTAGTTTGAAATATGAATCTTAGGTAAAGCTTTTCGGAAATTAGCTAAATTTAAATGTTATTTTGCGTTTAAATGACCGTATAATTCTAGCTAATTTCTTTGTTTTTAATAAATTCGAAACTGGCGTGATTAACATGGTGAAATTCGAAACGAATTAATTCTATATTAAATTAAATGCTAAAAACAGTGTGCGTAAAGCCCAGGGGCGAGCTGCTATCTAGGGGGCCTAGCGGTCACATTATATATTTCTCTCAAAAAAAAATCAACAAGCCGACTAGAAAACAGGATGTTAGTTTAACATGTACGAAAGAGTCCCATTTAGTATAAAGTATCCTTCGAAGGCAGTTTCGAAGCAAACACTGAGGAGTTCATGTTCGCGATTAATAAAGTAAGATTGTTAAGATATGTTCTGTATACATTGCCTTTAACCGAAATAAAGATATCACAGTCACACGAAACCCACCTTTTCAGCTTAGCGAAATGTACAAAAGCTTTAGAAATTTCTTTGTCAAAAGAGATATCTCTCGATCGACTGTTGCTAATATTCCCATTAGAATCAACGGTGACAACGTCAGAAATACCGAGCGAGGTAATGTCTATCCATCCGCAGTGTGTCTACAGTAAATAGAATTTGGCTATGATTATCCCATAATATATATAATCTCGGTATTTTTAACACCTAATATATTTAGGATTTTTTCCCGCTTATATCCCATTGAAACTTGTCTATATAGAAAACTCTCAAGTCTCTTACGTTTACTTCAAATGGAATTTTTTCAAATTTTCTTTTTTTTCTATTTTTCTTTCTTTCTTTTTTCTCTTTCTTTCTTGTCATTTTATTTAATTCTTCCTTTAATTTCTTTCTTTTTTTCTTAACTATCTATTGTTCTTACTATCTATCTTTCTTGTTTTTTTCCTTTCTTTATTGTCTTTTTACTTCTTTCTTCGTTTCTTTCTTTCTTTTTTCTTTCTTTTTTCTCTCTCGCTTTCTTGTCGATTTATTTATTTATTCTGTTTCTTTCTTTTGCTTTTACTCCTTCTTTCTTTTTAGTTTCTATTTCTTTCTTGCTGTTTCATTTATTTTTTCCGTTTCTTTCTTTTAGATTCTCCGCGTAGAATTTGTTTCTTCAATATCCTCGTCGCTACTGTTATGGTCCAGGTTAGGACCAAGGAAGAACAACACGAACTCAAGAGTAGAAATAACGAAGATATATTACACGGAATAATAATACAAGATGTGGAAGGTGTTAGTGCGACTGTCAGTCTGGTTTGGAGTGAACTACCATCGGCTCGACTCGATCCGTCTCTCTCTCTCTCTCACTCTCTCTCGATATATATATATATATATATATATATATATATATATATATATATATATATATCTTGAGAGGCGTAGTATACATAGTGTTAAGAAGAGTTCATTCTGTAGTTATAGGTAAGGACCCATAACACGTTCTTTTTTCTTTTCTTTTTACTTCTTTCTTTCAATTTCACGACAGAAACCGTGTTCATAATTCTGTACTCACTTCACAGCCATGAAATACAGTCGAGAATAATTATGGATTTTTATTTCAGAGATTTAGAATGTGTAAAGATGTGCGTTGTTTTCCATTACCGTAATTTTCCACTATGCTTTTAAATACTTATACTAATGAACAACATAATAGTTTTGTACCACTTGAACCCCTGAAGATGATCTTAAGAGAAGATCGAAAGTACATGGGAAATGAAAATAAGAGAAATTTAAACAGCTATAGCACCTATCTCTCATCATTTAACATCAATACACGGAAGAATATTCGTGAGTACGAACGGATTTTGTTAAAAATTAGCAGACATAATTTCTGTAATTTATTCAATCAGACATGTCTAAATGAGAATTTGCCGTCTAAATGCACAAATTGTATATATATATATATATATATATATATATATATATATATATATATGGGGGTGTATAGCAATAATAATAAAGTTTCTTTTCCCTGTTATACTGATACATACTGTTGAGTCTTGACTCAATGTTGAATCTCGCCTATTGCATGGAATAATAATGCAACACAAAATGTACTTAGAACAAGAATGTATTATCACAAGAAAGTGTACACAATAAGTACATATAGTATTTCTGTATATTTCTGGGAAGACGTTCCTGGAGAATGTGTTGACTAGTCGCAGTCGATCAGAGTCTCTAGTTGGATCTCGTGATTCCACTTCCTTTCGTCTTCCGGTATCAAACATTATTTATATAGTTGGTAGTCACCTATGCAGATTAGGTGGATCCCACCACAACACCCCCCTCCCAAGCCTTGGAATCCTTTTGGATTTCAAACTCGCTTCTATATGGGATGATGATTATGGTTATTTCTTTGTAGATCCCCTTTGCATAGTTCATATATATATCTGTTTTTTTTTTCAATATCTTTTTCGTTTTGGATTCACGTCCAATGGGTCCGTGAACTTTCGTTTCCTACCGGATCTTCTCGGTTCATGAGCACTCTGCGGAGGTTCTACTTGAAAAGTATCATACATTACATCAATGGTATCTTCCTCCTCATCCGGTATACTCTCTTCATGCTCTAGCACGTAGCATTTTTTGAGTTGGTTCTGGTGCCTTTTATGAGTATTCTTCGGCCCTTTTATTATGTAAATCAGGTCACCGATTCTCTTATCCACTATGCCTCGCTCCCAGAACTCAATGTTGTTTCTATAGCACTTGAAAAAGACCTTCTCTCCGGGGGTGTATCTTTTTCTAGCTGTATACATAGTGTTCTTTATTCTATTTCTTCCTGGCAAAAGCTTGTCAAACACTGACTTAACTTTCCTAGCGAACATTAGTTCAGCTGGTGCCATGTTTGATGGTGTTCTCTGGTTAGGCGTGATTCTGTATACTTGTAGGAATTGCTGAAGCGCCTTTTCCGTTGGAACTCCTGAGGCTTTCTTCAGAGCGCGCTTTAACGTATCTACAAATCTTTCTGCGAGTCCATTGGATCTCGGATGATACGGCGGCGTCGTTATGTGGTTAATTTCATATAACTCACAAAATTCCTTAAAATCGTCAGAAGTGAATTGTGTACCATTGTCACTCACAATACACTCTGGCACACCGAACCGTGCAAATAGTTCATGCAAAAAAGTTGTTGTGGTATTGGACGTAGGCTTTTTGCAGCGTAGTACTTCCGGCCATTTTGTAAAGCTATCTACTACTATTAAGTAGTAATAATCTTCTACTGGACCAGCGAAATCAATGTGTCATCTTTCCCACGGATGATCCGTCTTGGGCCATGGTTTGTGTACTATAGGTGGTGCCTTAGCTGCTAACGCACACCCTTTACATCGATGAGCCATGTTTTCGATATCCACATCCATTCCTTTCCAATATACAAAACTTCGCATTAAGCTTTTTGTTCTATTAATCCCCGGGTGACCCATATGAAAGTCCCGTAGGATTTTTTTCTGCAACTTTTTTGGTGCTACTATTTTCTCTATACTTGCGAAAGGCACGTTTCGTTTCTTTTTACATACAGGCATAGTATTTTCTTTTAATTCAAATTTAGCTTCAATTGTGTTACATCTTCCAAGACCAGGTGTAAAGGTTTCCGGAAACTTTTTCTTTAATTCCTCTTTAATGTCCTGTCTTGATTGCGTAATACTTTCTACTTTTCTGCAGAAAGAGCTTAACGGTTTATCCCACAATTCGAATGTTTCAATAAAATCTGTACCCAACAAGTTTTCTCCATTTCTCAGAATGAAAACTTTTATTTTTTTAACGATCCCATTCAATTTCATTGGAAGTACAACCTCGCCTTCGAAGTTAATTTGCTTTCCAGTTACCGTTCGAGCGAGTTTCGTTGACTTCATTATTGTAGCCCTTTTTAAAATTTTCCATGTTTTATCATTCATTATTGTTAAATCTGACCCTGAATCGAGTTGAAATTTGATATTCTTTTTGAATATTTCAGTCGTCACATATTTCCTCAAATCTCTATCTGATTTGATATTCGAATTTGTTTGTCTAATTCGGTTCTTGCATTTTTTCGTTTTACTACAAGATCCTTTGTGACCATTCTTTTGGCACACGAAACATTTCTTATTTCTATATGGGCAATTTACCTCCCAATGTCTTTCGTTACAACGTCTGCAATTATATGGTGGGACTTTTTTATTTTCGTTCTTTTTATTTTCTTGTCTATTATTAAAATACGCTGAATTTTTCCTCCAATTTTTCTCTACTGGGTACTTTGACTGCTTTTTTATTTTTTTAATATAAGCAATACCAGCTTTTTTTCGATTTTTTGCGACTCTTTCTTTAACTTTACAGCCCGTTGACACTCCTCTGCTAACTTTTGCAGGGTAAGGCCTTGTTCAGATTCGAGTTTAGACAAAACTCGAAGTCTTATTTCGGCACTCTTACTGGATACCAGTCCTTGAGCAAAAATTAAACACTTGAATTCTTCAACCGTAATCTCTGCCAATCTGAAATTGTCACAATGTCAATTCACTATAGATGCATATGTTAAGTAATCCTGATCGTCGGATTTAGAGACATTCATGCATAACCATCGCTTATGCCAAAGCGACATATTTGCTCCAAACAGCTCTTTTAGCAATTTCACTGTTTCCGAGAATTCCAATTCAGTTGTTTTTCTCGGTAGAATAAAATCTACAAATTTGCTATGTTCTGCTGTACCTAGCTTTCTTAGTAATAGACTGACTTTTCTTGAATTCGACCAGTTTTCACAGTCTGTGTAGAAAATATCTTCATATCGTTTAAAGTACGCTTCAAACGTTTTTTCTTCGTCTGGCACATAGTTGAAAGTTTCCAGCGAATTAAATATGGTGTTATTAGAATATGAAGAATTTCCCTCATTTGCCTGAAAGTTGTTTAATTTCTCCAGTGTTAACTTTTGAATTTCCAAAAGTCTTTCATCTTGTTTTTCTTGATATTTCTGTTGTCTTTCATCTTGTTTTTCCTGATATTTCTGTTGTCTTTCCTCTTGTTTATCCTGATATTTTTGCATCGCTATCAGTTGTTCTTGCTGACGTTGTTGACTCAACTGCTGGGATTTTAATAATTCAGATATGACTTTGGATAGTTCATCCATTTTTAGCTGATAGTGTTCATGCAACAAGGAATATACTTTTAATTTGTGTATCCACGAATATCTATAAGCTGACCAAAAAAATCGAAGCAACGTACGACTTTTTATATTTTATGTCTTGCTTTTACATTGACGCCCGTGCTAATCAACTTTGGTATTTTTTTCTCGTGAACAGAGAGCGTCGGACGTTTTTTTTCTTTTTGTTTTTTTCGACTTCTGTTTGCGTATTTCAATGACAACGTCTGATTTCCTTATCAGAGGTAATTCGTCACTATATTGTTGAACAAATAATTTAAAAAAAATAATTTTTTAAAGTTTGTTACCTTTCAAAGTCGACACGGTGTATTTGTGCTCCTTTTAATCCATGCATGTGTTTGTAGTCGGCCAATTTTTCTTTTTAGCGGGTGTCTCGGTGTAGATAATTTTTTAATTTAAAATTACCGTTATTCGTTTACGACACCTTTCCAATTTTTCTGAGTGAACGTTCCTTTATGCTTAGTCGTCTTTTAACGAGTTTTACATATCCAGAAGTTTAGAATCCTTCGTCGTTACGTTAACGTTGGACTTTGAATTAATAGTTTTTTATTTTCAGCCTGGGTTCTTCAATGACTTGTCCCAATTGTTGAAAACTCTCACTATTAACTCTTTCTTCTTTCCTTATGGTTCGTTCTACTTCTTTGCCTTTGTTGAAACTTGGCGTATGGTTCGTTCTACTTTGTGGCCATTGTTGAAACTTGACGTATGATTCGTTCTACTTCGTCGCCATTGTTGAGTCTTGACTCAATGTTGAATCTCGCCTATTGCATGGAATAATAATGCAACACAAAACGTACTTAGAACAAGAATGTATTATCACAAGAAAGTGTACACAATAAGTACATATAGTATTTCTGTATATTTCTGGGAAGACGTTCCTGGAGAATGTGTTGACTAGTCGCAGTCGATCAGAGTCTCTAGTTGGATCTCGTGATTCCACTTAGGATTTATTCGTATAAAATACAAATTGTGGCACAAGGCCTAAAAAGGGGAGGGGTAAGGCTGGTCTTAACTAACTATCCTATACCTAGCTAATCAGATTCGTGACCCATTCATACATTACAATTGACGCAATCACCACAAGAATTCGTCCATCCTCTTTCAATCCTCCGTACACCATAATACCACATCCTCACCAGGGGGGGCCTAAAATAAAACGCGCCCCATAACATAAAAATTTAATGATAATAAAATACATAAAGATATAATCATGAACAGATGAAAGGGGAGGGAGATGAACCCCATAACAAACTAAAGATTCAACAAATTCTTAAACTAAACATAATTTATGTTAGTAGGGCCCGTCCAACCCTCAAAATAGAGAGGCCGCTGTATTCTGCCCAGAGGACAAAATCAAGAAGCACTCTCGCTAAGGGAGTGGGAAAGAGATAAAATAAGTGGGACATGGGGAAGTAAAAGGCTGATCCAGTTGAGATGAAAAGGAGGCCAAAACAAACTGGGGAGGTTGGGAATCTCGACTTGGATCATAACTAAAATGATGGCCGGGAAACAGGCCGGGAACAACACTTACTCATATTAACTAGGTACACTTAAGCTTGTCTAACCTAACCGAGGGGAGGGTTCCACAGGAAACCACCCCGATGTGACTTTGGTTGACCTAGAAAAGAAAATCAAGGCTAACCCCGTTCAAACGAACCAAGCTCGCCTCTTTTACCCACCTTTCGCTGAAGACTGTCGAATGCAATCGTTTTCTATCAGTTCTAATCTTCATCTTGAGCTGATGCTCAAAGAATCGGATTAGATCCTGATGCGAAAGACTATTGCCTCGCAAGACTTCCTCCATTCGCGTCGTCCATATCACCATTCGAGCCGTGGCTAGCAGCGTTAGAAACACCATTCGTTTCACCCCAGAATACGGGGGCGACACATTGTCACACGCGTATGCGCGATCAATGGACATGAGTTCTTCGGGAGCGAGACGAGCCGTCAGCTCGCCGACATGGTCCCATAAGGGGCGGACCCGGGGGCAATGGTAGAAGGCGTGCGAAGCCGTTTCCTCTAATCCAAGGCCACACCGTTCACAGTCTGGCAAATCCGCCAAGCCCCATATGAAAGCCATGTCGTTGAGAGGCAGCCGATTCCGAGCCAATCGCCAGGTAAGCGAAAACTCAGGGTTACTGAGATAATCCGCCGCTGGCGCCCAAGACCAGTAGGAGCGATACTGCTCCTCCGAACAGTCGAGCGTATCACGTAGAGAATCCTTCGCGCGACCCTCCACTAATTCCCGATAGAAGACCTTCCTAGGCCGTGAAAGGTCACTGGACCGCGGAATAGCCCTCAAGGCTGACCGACACTCGCTGAGGAAAAGCGATTCATCTCGAGACTTACAATGGCGCTCAGCCTTCGAGATGGGGGGATTGATGGTAAGGCTAGGGAAGGCGTCCCTAACAATCCCCTCCAGAATCGGATCTCCTCTAGTCAATGCGCGGCGTAGGAAAGCCAACCGAGAGGCACGGATGTGACTCTTCAAGTGTGGCATTCCCAGCCCCCCATGACACGGACTTTTAGTGCAGACTCGTCTGTCGACCCTGTTCGCGCGTCCCCTCCATAAAATGGAGGATAGCGCTTGCTCGAGCGCCTTCTTCTGGGCCTTACAGAGAGGAAGTACTGACAAGCGATAAAGAATCAGGGGGAAAATGTATGTAACACACACCTCCGCCCTGCCCTTTACGGACAACCTCCGTCGATTCCAAGTCTTACCGGCAGAAACGACCTTTGCTAGTACTTCAGACCAATTTTTCTTCAGCTGGAGGTCGGGTCCAAACCACACTCCAAGAATGCGGACAGGACCGTCCGTCCAACCGAAGCGGCCTGGAAGATCACGCCCCTTCCAGGCACCTAACCGCAAGCCGGAAGACTTGTCGCGGTTTATCTTGGCCCCTGTCACCTTCTCGTACCGATCAAGCGCCTTCTGTACCGCCTCAATGTCGTTAAGGGACGACACGAAAGCAGATACGTCATCGGCGTACGCGGAAACCCTGGCTCGAGACCCTCCAGGAACGGCGATCCCGCGTAGGGCCGGACTGCACGCCTCGTCCTTCAGCCGGCGCAGGAGAGGCTCCAACGCCAAAGCGTAAAGGAGAGGCGACAGCGGACAACCCTGACGAACCGACCTCGACAGAACAAAAGCGCCCGACAACTTTCCGTTCACCTGTACCACAGCACTGGGGGAGCGATACAGGAGGCTAATCCAGCGGCAGAAGTCGGGTGCGAATCCGGCGGCCTGCAGGACAGTAGCAAGGTAGCGATGGTCGACCCTATCAAATGCCTTGGACTGATCCAAATTGATCAGCGCGGCTTCTTCGTCGTCTTTTACGCCCTCTACGATCGTGCGGATCAAATGCAGGTTGCTCTGAATTGTTCGGCCCCTCACAGAACAAGTCTGCTCAGGTCCCAACAGAGACTCGGCAACTGACTGCAAACGCTCCTGCAGGATCTTGGCCATAATCTTTAACTCTGTGTTTAGCAGAGTTATGGGCCTATAATCATCTAGTTTCCCCCCAACACCCTTGCCCTTTTTCAACAGAGTGATCACACCCCTGGAAATGCGATTGGGGATGGACCCCGACCGAAACCAGTTGTTGAACACTGCTGTCAAAATCGGAACAAAGATGTGCGACAGCCTCAAGTACAATTCATAGGGCAAACCATCCAGACCGGGCGACTTGCCTCTGCCGACCCTCTTCAGTGCCTCATAGACTTCGCCCTCCGTGATCTCTCCCTCGCAGCTAGCCGCTTCAGTCGGCGCAAGCCGAGGAAAGTCAGCCAAATAGCTGCGAAACTCCTCCTCACGGAGACCAGGCTCCTTGGTAAAGCGGCTCTCGAAATGCCGCCGAAACGCCTCGCACATGTCGTCAGTCGACCGCAGAGTACGCCCCTCCGGGGTTTCGACTTGACGAACGTAACGAACACCACCTCGACGGATTTCTTCCCGACGCAGATCTGCGCCCAGGTTCACAGCTTCGTTAGACATCTTACTTAACTTATGCCTAATTACCTGACCCATGTAACGATCGCTATTCGACCGCTGCAGGGCCTCCCTAGCTAGAGCTATCTCTAGGGGATCCCCCCCAGCCTCCGCCCGGGAAAAATTAGCCTTAAGTGTCTTCACCTTCTCAGCCTTATCTAGAGCGAGCCGTTTGCTGAAATCGGTGGTGAAAGACCTAATTCTATCTTTCAATTTTTCCCACCACCTATTCCCGATAACCGCCCCCACTAGCTCCCGCTGCACTAATTTAATTAGCTGCTCCCGGAAGTCCCGCCTGTCCAGTAAGGACAGATTGAACTTCCAGTAACCAGCCATTCTAGGCCTATGTTCTAACGCCACACGGGCACAAACGAGTTTGTGGTCCGTGTAGCCTACCCAGTGGAACGTGGGACAATCTAACAGGTCTATGTCGGCCCTACGAACTAACATTCTGTCAAGGTAGCTAACTACCTTGTCAGACGGCCAATTATGCGCCCACGTCCACATTTTCCCACTGGGATGATCGACCCGGTATCTATCGACGAGACCATAATCGCCGATCAGATCGACCAGGCTGCGATCGCCCCTTCTCCCGCTAGCGCCCCGCCCCCTGTCTAACTTGGGGTCCAGGATGGCATTCCAGTCCCCCATTAGAACTAGGCGCGAAGAATCGACTAGGAACGGCCCTAACTGCCGAAAAAAGTCACACCGCTCCCCCTGGTCGTTGGGCGCATAAACCGCAACGACCCGAAACGAACCACTTTTCACGGCAATATCGGCCACGATTAACCTGCCCTCGGCATCGGTATGCACAAGGTCCACCTTCGCATCAAGAGTACGTTTGACTAACAAAGAAACTCCTCTGGCCAACCGGTCCCCATATGCTGAATAGACGACAAAGTCATCCTCCAGCACACACGCATCGGAAGTGCAAACAAAGTGGGTCTCTTCGATCGCGGCAACATCTACACCGAAGGACAGGAGATCCCGAAGCAGGCGGGCAGCCTTACCCCGATTTCTCAAGCCCTTCACATTCAAACTGGCTATCTTTATTTCCATTTTCTAGGCCTGCAAATATAAAAAAGAATTAGTGCAAAAACCTTAGACACATACGGGGCGGAAATCTGAGCTGGACAGGACCCCGACGGATTGCCCCAGGCTCCCTACTCCCAACTCTGACGTAATGCGTCCATCCAGGGCAATACCGCCAACGTCCATGGGGTATATTAGTTTGATCGCTCTATATAATGAGGGATGGATCAAAACGGGGACCCTCCCTGCACAAAATTGTCGCAATCTTCTTATACTGGGGTCCTCCATATCGAACATTCTGATGTTCGGGAAGGCCTCTTTAGCTTCAAACAAATGACTCCACACACGCAAGTAAGCCCCCGTGTCCCTTACGCAGGTTATCACTCCTGGCGCCTTAGGAAAGTTACGAGGGTCTTCTGTTGACTTCCCGTCAACCTCGTTCATTTGGAAAAGGAGCCCCGACAGTGCTTTTCTTTGCTTGGTGAGCCCGTTCTTGTAGACTTCTTTGTCTACATGACAAATTGATTCGGGCCCTTCGAAAAGTTTCTTTTTCTTCTTTTTCTTCTCCCTTGAAGGATGGGGAGGGGAAGAAGTGGATGTATGGGGTGGTGTATTTAGAGAACTGGGGGAAGAAGTAGAGGGAGAGGGGGATGGAGTACGTGTATGGGAGGAAGGGAGACTCCTATCTCTAGGGGAAACAGATTGTCTTATGGGCGATGCAGGGAAGGAGTGCCGCCTGGTTCTGTCCATGCTACACTCTGCCCTGCTACGTCCAGAGGTACCTTTTTCTTGCTCTTCAGAGTCTTCCTCCCTACTTCTTTTTAAAGACGAAGCTCGTGGTGGAGGCATACTTTCTACCTCCATTGGTGCTTCCTGCTGCTGCTCCATCTGTGGATGCTCTTGCTGCTTCTTGGTTTTCTGCTGTGACCGCTGCTGTTGAGGCTGCTGTTGCTTCTTCTGTCGTTGCTGTTGAGGTTGTTCAGGTTGCTTCTGCTGTTGAGGCTGCTGTTCTATTTGCTTCTGTTGCAGTTTAGGTTGATCCTCGGGCCGCTTGTTTTGGCCTTCTTTGGGTTGCTTTTGGAATTCCCCTTCCGTCTGCCTTTTGGGGGGAATCTCCTTCTGGGGTGGAGCCGGCGCACTTTGGGGCTTCCGCCTTTTAGTGACTTCCTTCCACTCGCCTTCCGGATTCGGGGTTTCCTTCTCTGGGGTACTGGTTTTTGCTGCAGGTGCTGGAGGTGGTGGGGCTGGTGTCTTCTCTTTCTTAGGGCACGCCTTTGCCATGTGTCCTGCCTCTCCGCATGACCAACAGAACGGCTTTCTGCCCTCCACCACTACCAACATCCTTCTGTTGCGGCAGATTAATACGTTTGGGATGTTCTGGAATCCTTCTCTGTCCAATGTGATGTGGATTTCGAAATCTCCCGTCTCGATTCCTGCCTTACTGCTGATGGCCTTCACTTCGTTAACTTCTCCGAATTCGGCGAAGAAGGCCCCGAGTCTGTCACCGGAAATGTCTATGGGCACCCCATGAACCATCACCTTTGTTCGACGGGTGCCCATATACTCGGTTTGTAGTCTTAAAGACTTTGTATTCAAGACACTGCCGGCTAATTTCTTGGCTTGTTCTTCTGTGTGTAGGAGGAGGTCCCATAGAGCATTTGTTCTTCGTGCTAAAATTTTCGGACAAATGCCTAACGCCTTCAGGGCCTCCTCCATACCCTCCCTGCTCACTCCAACCAGCTTATGAGTCCTGACATCCGAGGTGAGCAAAGAAATGGTACGAGGTTTCACCTCCTCGAATGCCTCGGTGATTGTTAAGAATTCATTGCCACTGAAGGTTTCTTGGAGACGAATTCTTTCGTTAGCGTAAAATACGCCATCCTTTTTTAGCGGGTTATTTTGGCTCCAGGCCGTTTTTTCAGCTGACACCGGTATTGTTAACGGTGTAGCTGGAGTGTCAATGTTTTTCTCAGCCATTTTGGTGAACAAAGTTCACCGCGGCTGACTATAGTTTCTTTTCTCACACTTTTTTTTTTTTTTTAAGCAGAAATTTTTAACAAATAAATAAAACCAAATAAAAAAGGTCGGACCGAAATCCGGGAAAAATAAATAAAACCAACAATGAACAGTAAACGAAAAACAGAATCAAATAAAAGTCGGGGAGGGTAACAGCAAAATAAAAGAAATAAAAAACTAAACAAATATCAAACTGAAAAAAGAAAGTGTTCAAAAAAAGAAAGAAAGGGTTCAAAAATGCGTACAAATTAAAAAAAAAAAACGGAAAGAAAGGGTTCACAAAATGCGTGCAAATTTAAAAAAAAATATAACTTTCCAACTTAGCTTATAGCTGGTCCAAAAAACACGTAAGACGAACAGAAAATCTCGGGATTCCACTTAGGATTTATTTGTATAAAATACAAATTGTGGCACAAGGCCTAAAAAGGGGAGGGGTAAGGCTGGTCTTAACTAACTATCCTATACCTAGCTAATCAGATTCGTGACCCATTCATACATTACAATTGACGCAATCACCACAAGAATTCGTCCATCATCTTTCAATCCTCCGTACACCATAATACCACATCCTCACCAGGGGGGGCCTAAAATAAAACGCGCCCCATAACATAAAAATTTAATGATAATAAAAATACATAAAAATATAATCATGAACAGATGAAAGGGGAGGGAGATGAACCCCATAACAAACTAAAAATTGAACAAATTCTTAAACTAAACATAATTTATGTTAGTAGGGCCCGTCCAACCCTCAAAATAGAGAGGCCGTTGTATTCTGCCCAGAGGACAAAATCAAGAAGCACTCTCGCTAAGGGAGTGGGAAAGAGATAAAATAAGTGGGACATGGGGAAGTAAAAGGCTGATCCAGTTGAGATGAAAAGGAGGCCAAAACAAACTGGGGAGGTTGGGAATCTCGACTTGGATCATAACTAAAATGATGGCCGGGAAACAGGCCGGGAACAACACTTACTCATATTAACTAGGTACACTTAAGCTTGTCTAACCTAACCGAGGGGAGGGTTCCACAGGAAACCACCCCGATGTGACTTTGGTTGACCTAGAAAAGAAAATCAAGGCTAACCCCGTTCAAACGAACCAAGCTCGCCTCTTTTACCCACCTTTCGCTGAAGACTGTCGAATGCAATCGTTTTCTATCAGTTCTAATCTTCATCTTGAGCTGATGCTCAAAGAATCGGATTAGATCCTGATGCGAAAGACTATTGCCTCGCAAGACTTCCTCCATTCGCGTCGTCCATATCACCATTCGAGCCGTGGCTAGCAGCGTTAGAAACACCATTCGTTTCACCCCAGAATACGGGGGCGACACATTGTCACACGCGTATGCGCGATCAATGGACATGAGTTCTTCGGGAGCGAGACGAGCCGTCAGCTCGCCGACATGGTCCCATAAGGGGCGGACCCGGGGGCAATGGTAGAAGGCGTGCGAAGCCGTTTCCTCTAATCCAAGGCCACACCGTTCACAGTCTGGCAAATCCGCCAAGCCCCATATGAAAGCCATGTCGTTGAGAGGCAGCCGATTCCGAGCCAATCGCCAGGTAAGCGAAAACTCAGGGTTACTGAGATAATCCGCCGCTGGCGCCCAAGACCAGTAGGAGCGATACTGCTCCTCCGAACAGTCGAGCGTATCACGTAGAGAATCCTTCGCGCGACCCTCCACTAATTCCCGATAGAAGACCTTCCTAGGCCGTGAAAGGTCACTGGACCGCGGAATAGCCCTCAAGGCTGACCGACACTCGCTGAGGAAGAGCGATTCATCTCGAGACTTACAATGGCGCTCAGCCTTCGAGATGGGGGGATTGATGGTAAGGCTAGGGAAGGCGTCCCTAACAATCCCCTCCAGAATCGGATCTCCTCTAGTCAATGCGCGGCGTAGGAAAGCCAACCGAGAGGCACGGATGTGACTCTTCAAGTGTGGCATTCCCAGCCCCCCATGACGCGGACTTTTAGTGCAGACTCGTCTGTCGACCCTGTTCGCGCGTCCCCTCCATAAAATGGAGGATAGCGCTTGCTCGAGCGCCTTCTTCTGGGCCTTACAGAGAGGAAGTACTGACAAGCGATAAAGAATCAGGGGGAAAATGTATGTAACACACACCTCCGCCCTGCCCTTTACGGACAACCTCCGTCGATTCCAAGTCTTACCGGCAGAAACGACCTTTGCTAGTACTTCAGACCAATTTTTCTTCAGCTGGAGGTCGGGTCCAAACCACACTCCAAGAATGCGGACAGGACCGTCCGTCCAACCGAAGCGGCCTGGAAGATCACGCCCCTTCCAGGCACCTAACCGCAAGCCGGAAGACTTGTCGCGGTTTATCTTGGCCCCTGTCACCTTCTCGTACCGATCAAGCGCCTTCTGTACCGCCTCAATGTCGTTAAGGGACGACACGAAAGCAGATACGTCATCGGCGTACGCGGAAACCCTGGCTCGAGACCCTCCAGGAACGGCGATCCCGCGTAGGGCCGGACTGCACGCCTCGTCCTTCAGCCGGCGCAGGAGAGGCTCCAACGCCAAAGCGTAAAGGAGAGGCGACAGCGGACAACCCTGACGAACCGACCTCGACAGAACAAAAGCGCCCGACAACTTTCCGTTCACCTGTACCACAGCACTGGGGGAGCGATACAGGAGGCTAATCCAGCGGCAGAAGTCGGGTGCGAATCCGGCGGCCTGCAGGACAGTAGCCAGGTAGCGATGGTCGACCCTATCAAATGCCTTGGACTGATCCAAATTGATCAGCGCGGCTTCTTCGTCGTCTTTTACGCCCTCTACGATCGTGCGGATCAAATGCAGGTTGCTCTGAATTGTTCGGCCCCTCACAGAACAAGTCTGCTCAGGTCCCAACAGAGACTCGGCAACTGACTGCAAACGCTCCTGCAGGATCTTGGCCATAATCTTTAACTCTGTGTTTAGCAGAGTTATGGGCCTATAATCATCTAGTTTCCCCCCAACACCCTTGCCCTTTTTCAACAGAGTGATCACACCCCTGGAAATGCGATTGGGGATGGACCCCGACCGAAACCAGTTGTTGAACACTGCTGTCAAAATCGGAACAAAGATGTGCGACAGCCTCAAGTACAATTCATAGGGCAAACCATCCAGACCGGGCGACTTGCCTCTGCCGACCCTCTTCAGTGCCTCATAGACTTCGCCCTCCGTGATCTCTCCCTCGCAGCTAGCCGCTTCAGTCGGCGCAAGCCGAGGAAAGTCAGCCAAATAGCTGCGAAACTCCTCCTCACGGAGACCAGGCTCCTTGGTAAAGCGGCTCTCGAAATGCCGCCGAAACGCCTCGCACATGTCGTCAGTCGACCGCAGAGTACGCCCCTCCGGGGTTTCGACTTGACGAACGTAACGAACACCACCTCGACGGATTTCTTCCCGACGCAGATCTGCGCCCAGGTTCACAGCTTCGTTAGACATCTTACTTAACTTATGCCTAATTACCTGACCCATGTAACGATCGCTATTCGACCGCTGCAGGGCCTCCCTAGCTAGAGCTATCTCTAGGGGATCCCCCCCAGCCTCCGCCCGGGAAAAATTAGCCTTAAGTGTCTTCACCTTCTCAGCCTTATCTAGAGCGAGCCGTTTGCTGAAATCGGTGGTGAAAGACCTAATTCTATCTTTCAGTTTTTCCCACCACCTATTCCCGATAACCGCCCCCACTAGCTCCCGCTGCACTAATTTAATTAGCTGCTCCCGGAAGTCCCGCCTGTCCAGTAAGGACAGATTGAACTTCCAGTAACCAGCCATTCTAGGCCTATGTTCTAACGCCACACGGGCACAAACGAGTTTGTGGTCCGTGTAGCCTACCCAGTGGAACGTGGGACAATCTAACAGGTCTATGTCGGCCCTACGAACTAACATTCTGTCAAGGTAGCTAACTACCTTGTCAGACGGCCAATTATGCGCCCACGTCCACATTTTCCCACTGGGATGATCGACCCGGTATCTATCGACGAGACCATAATCGCCGATCAGATCGACCAGGCTGCGATCGCCCCTTCTCCCGCTAGCGCCCCGCCCCCTGTCTAACTTGGGGTCCAGGATGGCATTCCAGTCCCCCATTAGAACTAGGCGCGAAGAATCGACTAGGAACGGCCCTAACTGCCGAAAAAAGTCACACCGCTCCCCCTGGTCGTTGGGCGCATAAACCGCAACGACCCGAAACGAACCACTTTTCACGGCAATATCGGCCACGATTAACCTGCCCTCGGCATCGGTATGCACAAGGTCCACCTTCGCATCAAGAGTACGTTTGACTAACAAAGAAACTCCTCTGGCCAACCGGTCCCCATATGCTGAATAGACGACAAAGTCATCCTCCAGCACACACGCATCGGAAGTGCAAACAAAGTGGGTCTCTTCGATCGCGGCAACATCTACACCGAAGGACAGGAGATCCCGAAGCAGGCGGGCAGCCTTACCCCGATTTCTCAAGCCCTTCACATTCAAACTGGCTATCTTTATTTCCATTTTCTAGGCCTGCAAATATAAAAAAGAATTAGTGCAAAAACCTTAGACACATACGGGGCGGAAATCTGAGCTGGACAGGACCCCGACGGATTGCCCCAGGCTCCCTACTCCCAACTCTGACGTAATGCGTCCATCCAGGGCAATACCGCCAACGTCCATGGGGTATATTAGTTTGATCGCTCTATATAATGAGGGATGGATCAAAACGGGGACCCTCCCTGCACAAAATTGTCGCAATCTTCTTATACTGGGGTCCTCCATATCGAACATTCTGATGTTCGGGAAGGCCTCTTTAGCTTCAAACAAATGACTCCACACACGCAAGTAAGCCCCCGTGTCCCTTACGCAGGTTATCACTCCTGGCGCCTTAGGAAAGTTACGAGGGTCTTCTGTTGACTTCCCGTCAACCTCGTTCATTTGGAAAAGGAGCCCCGACAGTGCTTTTCTTTGCTTGGTGAGCCCGTTCTTGTAGACTTCTTTGTCTACATGACAAATTGATTCGGGCCCTTCGAAAAGTTTCTTTTTCTTCTTTTTCTTCTCCCTTGAAGGATGGGGAGGGGAAGAAGTGGATGTATGGGGTGGTGTATTTAGAGAACTGGGGGAAGAAGTAGAGGGAGAGGGGGATGGAGTACGTGTATGGGAGGAAGGGAGACTCCTATCTCTAGGGGAAACAGATTGTCTTATGGGCGATGCAGGGAAGGAGTGCCGCCTGGTTCTGTCCATGCTACACTCTGCCCTGCTACGTCCAGAGGTACCTTTTTCTTGCTCTTCAGAGTCTTCCTCCCTACTTCTTTTTAAAGACGAAGCTCGTGGTGGAGGCATACTTTCTACCTCCATTGGTGCTTCCTGCTGCTGCTCCATCTGTGGATGCTCTTGCTGCTTCTTGGTTTTCTGCTGTGACCGCTGCTGTTGAGGCTGCTGTTGCTTCTTCTGTCGTTGCTGTTGAGGTTGTTCAGCTTGCTTCTGCTGTTGAGGCTGCTGTTCTATTTGCTTCTGTTGCAGTATAGGTTGATCCTCGGGCCGCTTGTTTTGGCCTTCTTTGGGTTGCTTTTTAAATTCCCCTTCCGTCTGCCTTTTGGGGGGAATCTCCTTCTGGGGTGGAGCCGGCGCACTTTGGGGCTTCCGCCTTTTAGTGACTTCCTTCCACTCGCCTTCCGGATTCGGGGTTTCCTTCTCTGGGGTACTGGTTTTTGCTGCAGGTGCTGGAGGTGGTGGGGCTGGTGTCTTCTCTTTCTTAGGGCACGCCTTTGCCATGTGTCCTGCCTCTCCGCATGACCAACAGAACGGCTTTCTGCCCTCCACCACTACCAACATCCTTCTGTTGCGGCAGATTAATACGTTTGGGATGTTCTGGAATCCTTCTCTGTCCAATGTGATGTGGATTTCGAAATCTCCCGTCTCGATTCCTGCCTTACTGCTGATGGCCTTCACTTCGTTAACTTCTCCGAATTCGGCGAAGAAGGCCCCGAGTCTGTCACCGGAAATGTCTATGGGCACCCCATGAACCATCACCTTTGTTCGACGGGTGCCCATATACTCGGTTTGAAGTCTTAAAGACTTTGTATTCAAGACACTGCCGGCTAATTTCTTGGCTTGTTCTTCTGTGTGTAGGAGGAGGTCCCATAGAGCATTTGTTCTTCGTGCTAAAATTTTGGGACAAATGCTCAGCGCCTTCAGGGCTTCCTCCATACCCTCCCTGCTCACTCCAACCAGCTTATGAGTCCTGACATCCGAGGTGAGCAAAGAAATGGTACGAGGTTTCACCTCCTCGAATGCCTCGGTGATGGTCAAGAATTCATTGCCACTGAAGGTTTCTTGGAGACGAATTCTTTCGTTAGCGTAAAATACGCCATCCTTTTTTAGCGGGCTATTTTGGCTCCAGGCCGTTTTTTCAGCTGACACCGGTATTGTTAACGGTGTAGCTGGAGTGTCAATGTTTTTCTCAGCCATTTTTGGCGAACCAAGTTCACCGCGGCTGACTATACTTTCTTTTCTCACACTTTTCTTTTTTTTTTTTAAGCAGAAATTTTTAACAAATAAATAAAACCAAAATAAAAAAGGTCGGACCGAAATCCGGGAAAAATAAATAAAACCAACAATGAACAGTAAACGAAAAAGAACAGAATCAAATAAAAGTCGGGGAGGGTAACAGCAAAATAAAAGAAATAAAAAACTAAACAAATATCAAACTGAAAAAAGAAAGTGTTCAAAAAAAGAAAGAAAGGGTTCAAAAATGCGTACAAATTAAAAAAAAACGGAAAGAAAGGGTTCACAAAATGCGTGCAAATTAAAAAAAAATGTAACTTTCCAACTTAGCTTATAGCTGGTCCAAAAAACACGTAAGACGAACAGAAAATCTCGGGATTCCACTTAGGATTTATTCGTATAAAATACAAATTGTGGCACAAGGCCTAAAAAGGGGAGGGGTAAGGCTGGTCTTAACTAACTATCCTATACCTAGCTAATCAGATTCGTGACCCATTCATACATTACAATTGACGCAATCACCACAAGAATTCGTCCATCCTCTTTCAATCCTCCGTACACCATAATACCACATCCTCACCAGGGGGGGCCTAAAATAAAACGCGCCCCATAACATAAAAATTTAATGATAATAAAAATACATAAAGATATAATCATGAACAGATGAAAGGGGAGGGAGATGAACCCCATAACAAACTAAAAATTCAACAAATTCTTAAACTAAACATAATTTATGTTAGTAGGGCCCGTCCAACCCTCAAAATAGAGAGGCCGCTGTATTCTGCCCAGAGGACAAAATCAAGAAGCACTCTCGCTAAGGGAGTGGGAAAGAGATAAAATAAGTGGGACATGGGGAAGTAAAAGGCTGATCCAGTTGAGATGAAAAGGAGGCCAAAACAAACTGGGGAGGTTGGGAATCTCGACTTGGATCATAACTAAAATGATGGCCGGGAAACAGGCCGGGAACAACACTTACTCATATTAACTAGGTACACTTAAGCTTGTCTAACCTAACCGAGGGGAGGGTTCCACAGGAAACCACCCCGATGTGACTTTGGTTGACCTAGAAAAGAAAATCAAGGCTAACCCCGTTCAAACGAACCAAGCTCGCCTCTTTTACCCACCTTTCGCTGAAGACTGTCGAATGCAATCGTTTTCTATCAGTTCTAATCTTCATCTTGAGCTGATGCTCAAAGAATCGGATTAGATCCTGATGCGAAAGACTATTGCCTCGCAAGACTTCCTCCATTCGCGTCGTCCATATCACCATTCGAGCCGTGGCTAGCAGCGTTAGAAACACCATTCGTTTCACCCCAGAATACGGGGGCGACACATTGTCACACGCGTATGCGCGATCAATGGACATGAGTTCTTCGGGAGCGAGACGAGCCGTCAGCTCGCCGACATGGTCCCATAAGGGGCGGACCCGGGGGCAATGGTAGAAGGCGTGCGAAGCCGTTTCCTCTAATCCAAGGCCACACCGTTCACAGTCTGGCAAATCCGCCAAGCCCCATATGAAAGCCATGTCGTTGAGAGGCAGCCGATTCCGAGCCAATCGCCAGGTAAGCGAAAACTCAGGGTTACTGAGATAATCCGCCGCTGGCGCCCAAGACCAGTAGGAGCGATACTGCTCCTCCGAACAGTCGAGCGTATCACGTAGAGAATCCTTCGCGCGACCCTCCACTAATTCCCGATAGAAGACCTTCCTAGGCCGTGAAAGGTCACTGGACCGCGGAATAGCCCTCAAGGCTGACCGACACTCGCTGAGGAAAAGCGATTCATCTCGAGACTTACAATGGCGCTCAGCCTTCGAGATGGGGGGATTGATGGTAAGGCTAGGGAAGGCGTCCCTAACAATCCCCTCCAGAATCGGATCTCCTCTAGTCAATGCGCGGCGTAGGAAAGCCAACCGAGAGGCACGGATGTGACTCTTCAAGTGTGGCATTCCCAGCCCCCCATGACACGGACTTTTAGTGCAGACTCGTCTGTCGACCCTGTTCGCGCGTCCCCTCCATAAAATGGAGGATAGCGCTTGCTCGAGCGCCTTCTTCTGGGCCTTACAGAGAGGAAGTACTGACAAGCGATAAAGAATCAGGGGGAAAATGTATGTAACACACACCTCCGCCCTGCCCTTTACGGACAACCTCCGTCGATTCCAAGTCTTACCGGCAGAAACGACCTTTGCTAGTACTTCAGACCAATTTTTCTTCAGCTGGAGGTCGGGTCCAAACCACACTCCAAGAATGCGGACAGGACCGTCCGTCCAACCGAAGCGGCCTGGAAGATCACGCCCCTTCCAGGCACCTAACCGCAAGCCGGAAGACTTGTCGCGGTTTATCTTGGCCCCTGTCACCTTCTCGTACCGATCAAGCGCCTTCTGTACCGCCTCAATGTCGTTAAGGGACGACACGAAAGCAGATACGTCATCGGCGTACGCGGAAACCCTGGCTCGAGACCCTCCAGGAACGGCGATCCCGCGTAGGGCCGGACTGCACGCCTCGTCCTTCAGCCGGCGCAGGAGAGGCTCCAACGCCAAAGCGTAAAGGAGAGGCGACAGCGGACAACCCTGACGAACCGACCTCGACAGAACAAAAGCGCCCGACAACTTTCCGTTCACCTGTACCACAGCACTGGGGGAGCGATACAGGAGGCTAATCCAGCGGCAGAAGTCGGGTGCGAATCCGGCGGCCTGCAGGACAGTAGCAAGGTAGCGATGGTCGACCCTATCAAATGCCTTGGACTGATCCAAATTGATCAGCGCGGCTTCTTCGTCGTCTTTTACGCCCTCTACGATCGTGCGGATCAAATGCAGGTTGCTCTGAATTGTTCGGCCCCTCACAGAACAAGTCTGCTCAGGTCCCAACAGAGACTCGGCAACTGACTGCAAACGCTCCTGCAGGATCTTGGCCATAATCTTTAACTCTGTGTTTAGCAGAGTTATGGGCCTATAATCATCTAGTTTCCCCCCAACACCCTTGCCCTTTTTCAACAGAGTGATCACACCCCTGGAAATGCGATTGGGGATGGACCCCGACCGAAACCAGTTGTTGAACACTGCTGTCAAAATCGGAACAAAGATGTGCGACAGCCTCAAGTACAATTCATAGGGCAAACCATCCAGACCGGGCGACTTGCCTCTGCCGACCCTCTTCAGTGCCTCATAGACTTCGCCCTCCGTGATCTCTCCCTCGCAGCTAGCCGCTTCAGTCGGCGCAAGCCGAGGAAAGTCAGCCAAATAGCTGCGAAACTCCTCCTCACGGAGACCAGGCTCCTTGGTAAAGCGGCTCTCGAAATGTCGCCGAAACGCCTCGCACATGTCGTCAGTCGACCGCAGAGTACGCCCCTCCGGGGTTTCGACTTGACGAACGTAACGAACACCACCTCGACGGATTTCTTCCCGACGCAGATCTGCGCCCAGGTTCACAGCTTCGTTAGACATCTTACTTAACTTATGCCTAATTACCTGACCCATGTAACGATCGCTATTCGACCGCTGCAGGGCCTCCCTAGCTAGAGCTATCTCTAGGGGATCCCCCCCAGCCTCCGCCCGGGAAAAATTAGCCTTAAGTGTCTTCACCTTCTCAGCCTTATCTAGAGCGAGCCGTTTGCTGAAATCGGTGGTGAAAGACCTAATTCTATCTTTCAATTTTTCCCACCACCTATTCCCGATAACCGCCCCCACTAGCTCCCGCTGCACTAATTTAATTAGCTGCTCCCGGAAGTCCCGCCTGTCCAGTAAGGACAGATTGAACTTCCAGTAACCAGCCATTCTAGGCCTATGTTCTAACGTCACACGGGCACAAACGAGTTTGTGGTCCGTGTAGCCTACCCAGTGGAACGTGGGACAATCTAACAGGTCTATGTCGGCCCTACGAACTAACATTCTGTCAAGGTAGCTAACTACCTTGTCAGACGGCCAATTATGCGCCCACGTCCACATTTTCCCACTGGGATGATCGACCCGGTATCTATCGACGAGACCATAATCGCCGATCAGATCGACCAGGCTGCGATCGCCCCTTCTCCCGCTAGCGCCCCGCCCCCTGTCTAACTTGGGGTCCAGGATGGCATTCCAGTCCCCCATTAGAACTAGGCGCGAAGAATCGACTAGGAACGGCCCTAACTGCCGAAAAAAGTCACACCGCTCCCCCTGGTCGTTGGGCGCATAAACCGCAACGACCCGAAACGAACCACTTTTCACGGCAATATCGGCCACGATTAACCTGCCCTCGGCATCGGTATGCACAAGGTCCACCTTCGCATCAAGAGTACGTTTGACTAACAAAGAAACTCCTCTGGCCAACCGGTCCCCATATGCTGAATAGACGACAAAGTCATCCTCCAGCACACACGCATCGGAAGTGCAAACAAAGTGGGTCTCTTCGATCGCGGCAACATCTACACCGAAGGACAGGAGATCCCGAAGCAGGCGGGCAGCCTTACCCCGATTTCTCAAGCCCTTCACATTCAAACTGGCTATCTTTATTTCCATTTTCTAGGCCTGCAAATATAAAAAAGAATTAGTGCAAAAACCTTAGACACATACGGGGCGGAAATCTGAGCTGGACAGGACCCCGACGGATTGCCCCAGGCTCCCTACTCCCAACTCTGACGTAATGCGTCCATCCAGGGCAATACCGCCAACGTCCATGGGGTATATTAGTTTGATCGCTCTATATAATGAGGGATGGATCAAAACGGGGACCCTCCCTGCACAAAATTGTCGCAATCTTCTTATACTGGGGTCCTCCATATCGAACATTCTGATGTTCGGGAAGGCCTCTTTAGCTTCAAACAAATGACTCCACACACGCAAGTAAGCCCCCGTGTCCCTTACGCAGGTTATCACTCCTGGCGCCTTAGGAAAGTTACGAGGGTCTTCTGTTGACTTCCCGTCAACCTCGTTCATTTGGAAAAGGAGCCCCGACAGTGCTTTTCTTTGCTTGGTGAGCCCGTTCTTGTAGACTTCTTTGTCTACATGACAAATTGATTCGGGCCCTTCGAAAAGTTTCTTTTTCTTCTTTTTCTTCTCCCTTGAAGGATGGGGAGGGGAAGAAGTGGATGTATGGGGTGGTGTATTTAGAGAACTGGGGGAAGAAGTAGAGGGAGAGGGGGATGGAGTACGTGTATGGGAGGAAGGGAGACTCCTATCTCTAGGGGAAACAGATTGTCTTATGGGCGATGCAGGGAAGGAGTGCCGCCTGGTTCTGTCCATGCTACACTCTGCCCTGCTACGTCCAGAGGTACCTTTTTCTTGCTCTTCAGAGTCTTCCTCCCTACTTCTTTTTAAAGACGAAGCTCGTGGTGGAGGCATACTTTCTACCTCCATTGGTGCTTCCTGCTGCTGCTCCATCTGTGGATGCTCTTGCTGCTTCTTGGTTTTCTGCTGTGACCGCTGCTGTTGAGGCTGCTGTTGCTTCTTCTGTCGTTGCTGTTGAGGTTGTTCAGGTTGCTTCTGCTGTTGAGGCTGCTGTTCTATTTGCTTCTGTTGCAGTTTAGGTTGATCCTCGGGCCGCTTGTTTTGGCCTTCTTTGGGTTGCTTTTTAAATTCCCCTTCCGTCTGCCTTTTGGGGGGAATCTCCTTCTGGGGTGGAGCCGGCGCACTTTGGGGCTTCCGCCTTTTACTGACTTCCTTCCACTCGCCTTCCGGATTCGGGGTTTCCTTCTCTGGGGTACTGGTTTTTGCTGCAGGTGCTGGAGGTGGTGGGGCTGGTGTCTTCTCTTTCTTAGGGCACGCCTTTGCCATGTGTCCTGCCTCTCCGCATGACCAACAGAACGGCTTTCTGCCCTCCACCACTACCAACATCCTTCTGTTGCGGCAGATTAATACGTTTGGGATGTTCTGGAATCCTTCTCTGTCCAATGTGATGTGGATTTCGAAATCTCCCGTCTCGATTCCTGCCTTACTGCTGATGGCCTTCACTTCGTTAACTTCTCCGAATTCGGCGAAGAAGGCCCCGAGTCTGTCACCGGAAATGTCTATGGGCACCCCATGAACCATCACCTTTGTTCGACGGGTGCCCATATACTCGGTTTGTAGTCTTAAAGACTTTGTATTCAAGACACTGCCGGCTAATTTCTTGGCTTGTTCTTCTGTGTGTAGGAGGAGGTCCCATAGAGCATTTGTTCTTCGTGCTAAAATTTTCGGACAAATGCCTAACGCCTTCAGGGCCTCCTCCATACCCTCCCTGCTCACTCCAACCAGCTTATGAGTCCTGACATCCGAGGTGAGCAAAGAAATGGTACGAGGTTTCACCTCCTCGAATGCCTCGGTGATGGTCAAGAATTCATTGCCACTGAAGGTTTCTTGGAGACGAATTCTTTCGTTAGCGTAAAATACGCCATCCTTTTTTAGCGGGCTATTTTGGCTCCAGGCCGTTTTTTCAGCTGACACCGGTATTGTTAACGGTGTAGCTGGAGTGTCAATGTTTTTCTCAGCCATTTTTGGCGAACCAAGTTCACCGCGGCTGACTATACTTTCTTTTCTCACACTTTTCTTTTTTTTTTTTAAGCAGAAATTTTTAACAAATAAATAAAACCAAATAAAAAAGGTCGGACCGAAATCCGAGAAAAATAAATAAAACCAACAATGAACAGTAAACGAAAAAGAACAGAATCAAATAAAAGTCGGGGAGGGTAACAGCAAAATAAAAGAAATAAAAAACTAAACAAATATCAAACTGAAAAAAGAAAGTGTTCAAAAAAAGAAAGAAAGGGTTCAAAAATGCGTACAAATTAAAAAAAAACGGAAAGAAAGGGTTCACAAAATGCGTGCAAATTTAAAAAAAATGTAACTTTCCAACTTAGCTTATAGCTGGTCCAAAAAACACGTAAGACGAACAGAAAATCTCGGGATTCCACTTAGGATTTATTCGTATAAAATACAAATTGTGGCACAAGGCCTAAAAAGGGGAGGGGTAAGGCTGGTCTTAACTAACTATCCTATACCTAGCTAATCAGATTCGTGACCCATTCATACATTACAATTGACGCAATCACCACAAGAATTCGTCCATCCTCTTTCAATCCTCCGTACACCATAATACCACATCCTCACCAGGGGGGGCCTAAAATAAAACGCGCCCCATAACATAAAAATTTAATGATAATAAAAATACATAAAGATATAATCATGAACAGATGAAAGGGGAGGGAGATGAACCCCATAACAAACTAAAAATTCAACAAATTCTTAAACTAAACATAATTTATGTTAGTAGGGCCCGTCCAACCCTCAAAATAGAGAGGCCGCTGTATTCTGCCCAGAGGACAAAATCAAGAAGCACTCTCGCTAAGGGAGTGGGAAAGAGATAAAATAAGTGGGACATGGGGAAGTAAAAGGCTGATCCAGTTGAGATGAAAAGGAGGCCAAAACAAACTGGGGAGGTTGGGAATCTCGACTTGGATCATAACTAAAATGATGGCCGGGAAACAGGCCGGGAACAACACTTACTCATATTAACTAGGTACACTTAAGCTTGTCTAACCTAACCGAGGGGAGGGTTCCACAGGAAACCACCCCGATGTGACTTTGGTTGACCTAGAAAAGAAAATCAAGGCTAACCCCGTTCAAACGAACCAAGCTCGCCTCTTTTACCCACCTTTCGCTGAAGACTGTCGAATGCAATCGTTTTCTATCAGTTCTAATCTTCATCTTGAGCTGATGCTCAAAGAATCGGATTAGATCCTGATGCGAAAGACTATTGCCTCGCAAGACTTCCTCCATTCGCGTCGTCCATATCACCATTCGAGCCGTGGCTAGCAGCGTTAGAAACACCATTCGTTTCACCCCAGAATACGGGGGCGACACATTGTCACACGCGTATGCGCGATCAATGGACATGAGTTCTTCGGGAGCGAGACGAGCCGTCAGCTCGCCGACATGGTCCCATAAGGGGCGGACCCGGGGGCAATGGTAGAAGGCGTGCGAAGCCGTTTCCTCTAATCCAAGGCCACACCGTTCACAGTCTGGCAAATCCGCCAAGCCCCATATGAAAGCCATGTCGTTGAGAGGCAGCCGATTCCGAGCCAATCGCCAGGTAAGCGAAAACTCAGGGTTACTGAGATAATCCGCCGCTGGCGCCCAAGACCAGTAGGAGCGATACTGCTCCTCCGAACAGTCGAGCGTATCACGTAGAGAATCCTTCGCGCGACCCTCCACTAATTCCCGATAGAAGACCTTCCTAGGCCGTGAAAGGTCACTGGACCGCGGAATAGCCCTCAAGGCTGACCGACACTCGCTGAGGAAAAGCGATTCATCTCGAGACTTACAATGGCGCTCAGCCTTCGAGATGGGGGGATTGATGGTAAGGCTAGGGAAGGCGTCCCTAACAATCCCCTCCAGAATCGGATCTCCTCTAGTCAATGCGCGGCGTAGGAAAGCCAACCGAGAGGCACGGATGTGACTCTTCAAGTGTGGCATTCCCAGCCCCCCATGACACGGACTTTTAGTGCAGACTCGTCTGTCGACCCTGTTCGCGCGTCCCCTCCATAAAATGGAGGATAGCGCTTGCTCGAGCGCCTTCTTCTGGGCCTTACAGAGAGGAAGTACTGACAAGCGATAAAGAATCAGGGGGAAAATGTATGTAACACACACCTCCGCCCTGCCCTTTACGGACAACCTCCGTCGATTCCAAGTCTTACCGGCAGAAACGACCTTTGCTAGTACTTCAGACCAATTTTTCTTCAGCTGGAGGTCGGGTCCAAACCACACTCCAAGAATGCGGACAGGACCGTCCGTCCAACCGAAGCGGCCTGGAAGATCACGCCCCTTCCAGGCACCTAACCGCAAGCCGGAAGACTTGTCGCGGTTTATCTTGGCCCCTGTCACCTTCTCGTACCGATCAAGCGCCTTCTGTACCGCCTCAATGTCGTTAAGGGACGACACGAAAGCAGATACGTCATCGGCGTACGCGGAAACCCTGGCTCGAGACCCTCCAGGAACGGCGATCCCGCGTAGGGCCGGACTGCACGCCTCGTCCTTCAGCCGGCGCAGGAGAGGCTCCAACGCCAAAGCGTAAAGGAGAGGCGACAGCGGACAACCCTGACGAACCGACCTCGACAGAACAAAAGCGCCCGACAACTTTCCGTTCACCTGTACCACAGCACTGGGGGAGCGATACAGGAGGCTAATCCAGCGGCAGAAGTCGGGTGCGAATCCGGCGGCCTGCAGGACAGTAGCAAGGTAGCGATGGTCGACCCTATCAAATGCCTTGGACTGATCCAAATTGATCAGCGCGGCTTCTTCGTCGTCTTTTACGCCCTCTACGATCGTGCGGATCAAATGCAGGTTGCTCTGAATTGTTCGGCCCCTCACAGAACAAGTCTGCTCAGGTCCCAACAGAGACTCGGCAACTGACTGCAAACGCTCCTGCAGGATCTTGGCCATAATCTTTAACTCTGTGTTTAGCAGAGTTATGGGCCTATAATCATCTAGTTTCCCCCCAACACCCTTGCCCTTTTTCAACAGAGTGATCACACCCCTGGAAATGCGATTGGGGATGGACCCCGACCGAAACCAGTTGTTGAACACTGCTGTCAAAATCGGAACAAAGATGTGCGACAGCCTCAAGTACAATTCATAGGGCAAACCATCCAGACCGGGCGACTTGCCTCTGCCGACCCTCTTCAGTGCCTCATAGACTTCGCCCTCCGTGATCTCTCCCTCGCAGCTAGCCGCTTCAGTCGGCGCAAGCCGAGGAAAGTCAGCCAAATAGCTGCGAAACTCCTCCTCACGGAGACCAGGCTCCTTGGTAAAGCGGCTCTCGAAATGCCGCCGAAACGCCTCGCACATGTCGTCAGTCGACCGCAGAGTACGCCCCTCCGGGGTTTCGACTTGACGAACGTAACGAACACCACCTCGACGGATTTCTTCCCGACGCAGATCTGCGCCCAGGTTCACAGCTTCGTTAGACATCTTACTTAACTTATGCCTAATTACCTGACCCATGTAACGATCGCTATTCGACCGCTGCAGGGCCTCCCTAGCTAGAGCTATCTCTAGGGGATCCCCCCCAGCCTCCGCCCGGGAAAAATTAGCCTTAAGTGTCTTCACCTTCTCAGCCTTATCTAGAGCGAGCCGTTTGCTGAAATCGGTGGTGAAAGACCTAATTCTATCTTTCAATTTTTCCCACCACCTATTCCCGATAACCGCCCCCACTAGCTCCCGCTGCACTAATTTAATTAGCTGCTCCCGGAAGTCCCGCCTGTCCAGTAAGGACAGATTGAACTTCCAGTAACCAGCCATTCTAGGCCTATGTTCTAACGCCACACGGGCACAAACGAGTTTGTGGTCCGTGTAGCCTACCCAGTGGAACGTGGGACAATCTAACAGGTCTATGTCGGCCCTACGAACTAACATTCTGTCAAGGTAGCTAACTACCTTGTCAGACGGCCAATTATGCGCCCACGTCCACATTTTCCCACTGGGATGATCGACCCGGTATCTATCGACGAGACCATAATCGCCGATCAGATCGACCAGGCTGCGATCGCCCCTTCTCCCGCTAGCGCCCCGCCCCCTGTCTAACTTGGGGTCCAGGATGGCATTCCAGTCCCCCATTAGAACTAGGCGCGAAGAATCGACTAGGAACGGCCCTAACTGCCGAAAAAAGTCACACCGCTCCCCCTGGTCGTTGGGCGCATAAACCGCAACGACCCGAAACGAACCACTTTTCACGGCAATATCGGCCACGATTAACCTGCCCTCGGCATCGGTATGCACAAGGTCCACCTTCGCATCAAGAGTACGTTTGACTAACAAAGAAACTCCTCTGGCCAACCGGTCCCCATATGCTGAATAGACGACAAAGTCATCCTCCAGCACACACGCATCGGAAGTGCAAACAAAGTGGGTCTCTTCGATCGCGGCAACATCTACACCGAAGGACAGGAGATCCCGAAGCAGGCGGGCAGCCTTACCCCGATTTCTCAAGCCCTTCACATTCAAACTGGCTATCTTTATTTCCATTTTCTAGGCCTGCAAATATAAAAAAGAATTAGTGCAAAAACCTTAGACACATACGGGGCGGAAATCTGAGCTGGACAGGACCCCGACGGATTGCCCCAGGCTCCCTACTCCCAACTCTGACGTAATGCGTCCATCCAGGGCAATACCGCCAACGTCCATGGGGTATATTAGTTTGATCGCTCTATATAATGAGGGATGGATCAAAACGGGGACCCTCCCTGCACAAAATTGTCGCAATCTTCTTATACTGGGGTCCTCCATATCGAACATTCTGATGTTCGGGAAGGCCTCTTTAGCTTCAAACAAATGACTCCACACACGCAAGTAAGCCCCCGTGTCCCTTACGCAGGTTATCACTCCTGGCGCCTTAGGAAAGTTACGAGGGTCTTCTGTTGACTTCCCGTCAACCTCGTTCATTTGGAAAAGGAGCCCCGACAGTGCTTTTCTTTGCTTGGTGAGCCCGTTCTTGTAGACTTCTTTGTCTACATGACAAATTGATTCGGGCCCTTCGAAAAGTTTCTTTTTCTTCTTTTTCTTCTCCCTTGAAGGATGGGGAGGGGAAGAAGTGGATGTATGGGGTGGTGTATTTAGAGAACTGGGGGAAGAAGTAGAGGGAGAGGGGGATGGAGTACGTGTATGGGAGGAAGGGAGACTCCTATCTCTAGGGGAAACAGATTGTCTTATGGGCGATGCAGGGAAGGAGTGCCGCCTGGTTCTGTCCATGCTACACTCTGCCCTGCTACGTCCAGAGGTACCTTTTTCTTGCTCTTCAGAGTCTTCCTCCCTACTTCTTTTTAAAGACGAAGCTCGTGGTGGAGGCATACTTTCTACCTCCATTGGTGCTTCCTGCTGCTGCTCCATCTGTGGATGCTCTTGCTGCTTCTTGGTTTTCTGCTGTGACCGCTGCTGTTGAGGCTGCTGTTGCTTCTTCTGTCGTTGCTGTTGAGGTTGTTCAGCTTGCTTCTGCTGTTGAGGCTGCTGTTCTATTTGCTTCTGTTGCAGTTTAGGTTGATCCTCGGGCCGCTTGTTTTGGCCTTCTTTGGGTTGCTTTTGGAATTCCCCTTCCGTCTGCCTTTTGGGGGGAATCTCCTTCTGGGGTGGAGCCGGCGCACTTTGGGGCTTCCGCCTTTTAGTGACTTCCTTCCACTCGCCTTCCGGATTCGGGGTTTCCTTCTCTGGGGTACTGGTTTTTGCTGCAGGTGCTGGAGGTGGTGGGGCTGGTGTCTTCTCTTTCTTAGGGCACGCCTTTGCCATGTGTCCTGCCTCTCCGCATGACCAACAGAACGGCTTTCTGCCCTCCACCACTACCAACATCCTTCTGTTGCGGCAGATTAATACGTTTGGGATGTTCTGGAATCCTTCTCTGTCCAATGTGATGTGGATTTCGAAATCTCCCGTCTCGATTCCTGCCTTACTGCTGATGGCCTTCACTTCGTTAACTTCTCCGAATTCGGCGAAGAAGGCCCCGAGTCTGTCACCGGAAATGTCTATGGGCACCCCATGAACCATCACCTTTGTTCGACGGGTGCCCATATACTCGGTTTGTAGTCTTAAAGACTTTGTATTCAAGACACTGCCGGCTAATTTCTTGGCTTGTTCTTCTGTGTGTAGGAGGAGGTCCCATAGAGCATTTGTTCTTCGTGCTAAAATTTTCGGACAAATGCCTAACGCCTTCAGGGCCTCCTCCATACCCTCCCTGCTCACTCCAACCAGCTTATGAGTCCTGACATCCGAGGTGAGCAAAGAAATGGTACGAGGTTTCACCTCCTCGAATGCCTCGGTGATTGTTAAGAATTCATTGCCACTGAAGGTTTCTTGGAGACGAATTCTTTCGTTAGCGTAAAATACGCCATCCTTTTTTAGCGGGCTATTTTGGCTCCAGGCCGTTTTTTCAGCTGACACCGGTATTGTTAACGGTGTAGCTGGAGTGTCAATGTTTTTCTCAGCCATTTTTGGCGAACCAAGTTCACCGCGGCTGACTATACTTTCTTTTCTCACACTTTTCTTTTTTTTTTTTAAGCAGAAATTTTTAACAAATAAATAAAACCAAATAAAAAAGGTCGGACCGAAATCCGAGAAAAATAAATAAAACCAACAATGAACAGTAAACGAAAAAGAACAGAATCAAATAAAAGTCGGGGAGGGTAACAGCAAAATAAAAGAAATAAAAAACTAAACAAATATCAAACTGAAAAAAGAAAGTGTTCAAAAAAAGAAAGAAAGGGTTCAAAAATGCGTACAAATTAAAAAAAAACGGAAAGAAAGGGTTCACAAAATGCGTGCAAATTTAAAAAAAATGTAACTTTCCAACTTAGCTTATAGCTGGTCCAAAAAACACGTAAGACGAACAGAAAATCTCGGGATTCCACTTCCTTTCGTCTTCCGGTATCAACCATTATTTATATAGTTGGTAGTCACCTATGCAGATTAGGTGGATCCCACCACAACACATACCAATAATAATACATTTACTCCCTCCTCATATAAAAAACTACGTAGCTTAAAGAAGAGGTTCACACTCAAAGATAAATGGGAATGTCCTGACTATTACAAAACAGCGATTATACAAAATTTAATAAACCGTGGAAAATTAACTCTTCCGCAAAAAAAATTATACTCTGAATTGAAAAACATTAAACAAACTCTCATCAATAAAGACTTTCTTAATTGGATTGTTAATGAAAAATTAGACAAGCTATTAGAAATCTTACAGTAAATCAAAAGAACATGTTACATCCTCAAATAACCTTAAACATATCCATCTAATATCAGTCAGTTAGGTGCCGTGCGTGATACACGCCTAGGCGATCATTTATCTTTCGATACATGACTGACGAGGCAGGTTTTTCCCGCAGTAGGTTGCCATTTCTTTCTGCGGTAGACCAGTTACCATCCAAGTCTATAGAACCCGGCCTGTCCTGCTATATACTCATAGCTGGGAAAGAAGAAGAGGATTCATACCTTTCCCGAGGGTATTAGCACATAAGTGAATGTAATGGATTCGACTGGAATTTGAACTCATCTCTACCACAACTAAATGCATACTAACTACAAAGAAAATGAAAATATAAAAATCTCATAAGTACTAATATATTTCCCACATATCCTAGTAAAAATTAAAACTAATTATATACTATAATAAATTTAATACCACCAACTTAATCATCGGCAATAACTCAACAAATGTTTTGCAAAAGACCAGCATTGTATATTAATTTAGATGTTAAAACAGTAAATACACATGTGGTCTTCACTACAACAACATTATCAAGAGGACTTACACTCCATACGCCGGATACAAGCTCTATCGCACAACAATTAATACACTTTCCTGTCCACCTTCACATTAGTACCTGTTGATAACACTAGTATACGATACCATGAAAAAAATCCTGAATTTCTCTAGGCCCTCAGTATCTGTCTATATTTCTGCTATGAGGTACTATGTACATTATTTACATTATTCGGACTATTGTCCTCATATTTATCGCCATATTTATTACAACGTTTTGGCCGCTGTACGCTCCGGCCTTCGTCAGGTCGTTGGAATGTCGAACTGAACCCTTTATTTCGCTCACTGAGGTAGAATGTTCTAGTTCCACGTGACATGTTTAATGGATGTCAGTTATCTGTTACCTCCTGTTAATTCCCCTCTGAAAGTTCTCCACTGTCTTAACCGGGTATTGAACTCACTCTTTGGATCCTGTCACTGGATCTAACCAACGCCTTTATCCACTGTACCATGTGCCCCTGAGGTTCTCTAGGAGATATATATAGAGAGCAAACAGCCAACACTAAATAAGTTTATTTATGAGTATAGCAACAATGTTATAAAATGTATATAAAAGCAATGTTTTTAACAACCTTTAAAATACTTTTGAACAAAATAGATTGTAATCATACAGATTAAGTTACACATTTTAAATCAACAACATATCAACACGCTGTCGCTTGAAAAGTTAATTTAAAAAAAAAATTGTAACATAGCGCGTTCATACTTATTTATAAAAAAGTCACAACTATAGGTTGCATTAATTTTTTTGTCTTAGCAAGTTTCGTTAAAAACTAAAATCATCCATGACAATGTCTAAAAGTATAGCCGAAAGCACTCGGATATAAAGAACATTAGGACAATTTTTACATAATCTATGTGCAAAAAAGAAAAAATATATATAAAAACACAAGAAAAAAAATAAAATTCCCTGTCAGTCTTTGTTAACAAAACCTGTATAACACAATTAACGTCGTTTCCTTGGTTTTGGAATGAAAGTGAAGGAAACTATTGTCCAAGTCTTTTACATTCATAAGGCATCAAGGAACATAGATATAATTGGTTAGTTTAGTAGGATTTGAAATTGTGTGACAACGCTATTCTTTTAAATAAGCTGTTGGAAATATATAACGAGTAGATCCCATTATGGAATCTAAAGTGCTGTGACATAAGCAAGTTGTGATGTGTTTTTTATTCTTTCATTAATTCCGTTAGAGTATTTTGTGCCGCTGTGGTCACCATATAACACACAATCGTGGTTCGTGCTGACATTCAAGGCAGAAAAGTGTAATGGCTTACAGTTTTTTTTGTGGGGGGGGGCGGTTGCATTGGGAATGTTGATGTTAATCCGTTCCTCCTTCAGAATTTAAAGAGGTAAAATTTACAAGGCAGCAGATGGTTTGAATTCAAATTCTTCATTCACCAAGAGTAACGATGCTATATGGAGACGGTGCGCTGCCCATAGTACATGGTCCTCGTCTCAGCCGTACCGACAAAGGTCTTGTCTGCGGGTGCTGCGGGACAGTTCTCAGTGTTCACAGCCAACCGCCTTCGAATTTCCCCTCCGCCTGGTCCTGTTTGGACTTAATTCCTTAATATTTTCCGTGATTTTTTATTATATACATTTAAGGATGCGGGCCCTTAGATTATGTTTTTAGTAATATAATATTATGTATAAATTATGGTTGTTTTTTATTGTATGAGTATAACTTCAAGGATCATAAGTCTGATTTAACTGTTTGATTTTGGTAATATTTTGGTATTATTTGTAAGTAGCTGTCTAATGATTACTATGATACTTATGTTGCTTATTAATGTGTTTTCTGATGGCACTATCGCCCGGTATGGAGACGAGAAGACTCTGCGATAGTGTGGTTGTGGTATATCCTATGTAAAACGTTTTATGCTTTTTTATTTAAAGAGAAAAATTCTCCGAGTGGGAAAGTATATTCCTAGACATGAGTCTTGTATAGGGGGTTGGAATATCAGGTTATATTATTTGTAATAACTAATCACTTTTTAATTGTTTAGCAGTAAATAATAAAGCTAATGTAATCAATTTTTATCGAGTTTTATATATCTATGTATCATGTTTTTTAAAACTGCGTTTGATTTCGCATTATATGTTAATAGCATTATTGCCAATATTATATTTATGACTGTGTATTTTATGATACAATTTATTGTTGTTTAAATGAAATTTGATTTGTTTTCCGGCTATATAATTAGCCATCCATTTTTGATGAGTGTTTGTTTTATATTATTTAATTCTTTAAGGAAAATTATTTTACCTGAGGAAATGAGTTAAGCTCTTTATACGTTATTTATATCGACACAACTATTCAAGTAAAAATCTCTGTTTATAATAAAAAGTATTTACAGGCCTGAAAATTTCCGAGAAATATCATAGAAAATATGCGTCGTTCGACAGGAATTGAACCTGTAGCCTACCCGGAACCGTCATATAGCCCGAGTGCCATACCAGTTTAGCTACGAAGGAAGCGTCTGGTTAGCAACGTCGAATTACTGCTTTTAATATATATATATATATATATATATATATATATATATATATATATATATATATATATATATATATATATATATATATATATATATATATATATATATATATATATATATATATATATATATATATATATATATATATATATATATATATATATATATATATATATATATATATATATATATATATATATTCACACACACGAATACACACACAAACACACACACACATTTATATATATATATATAATTGTATAACCCAATATTAAAATCTCAACAGAATATTAAAATCTAAAAAGCATACAGTAAATTAAAAATTATAGAGTAAATTCTTGGTTGACGAACCCGACTACTATCAATCACTAATATCTTAGCCCTATCATTACCCAATACTTCTCTCTCACCTTCCTTCCACACTAGCCATCTCAAGCGCCCGTCCGGTGTACTTTCTCCATTTGCGGAGAAATTTTCGTTCTGATGAGTTGAACATATCAGTGTTTACGAAATCAAAATTGTGAACGAAATGAATAATTAAAGTCTCCGTCTTCTTATTATCATTGTGATGCTCTGTAGTCTACATTAAGATCTCCCTTGATTTATATCCTCCTCAGAATTATTCCTTCCACGTACAAACTGGTAAAACGTATAATTATATATATATTTGTAGAGGAAACGGCCTGTAATGATCGAAGAAAGTAACATTCTTTAAATACAGCTATATAACTTTTAGGAAATTTTATTAATGAGTATTTTTTTTATTTTAAAGATGAAAGAAACAAATTAGAAAGATCGCCTCGAAACAATATTCTGCAAAAATATTTGTTTTTATTTAAAACACAACAGAGATAACAGCATTAGCATGACAGAATACCATGAATAAATCTATTAACGAGAGAATTAAGTATTAAAGTTGTTTTATGAATGCATGCAATTTTCTAGCAGCCGCCAGTAAAGGAAATCTAACTTATAACTGCTACTAATATTGTGGTGGATATAATTCGTTCGTATGTTTTTACTTTACTTCAAAATCGCGAGAAGTTATTCGATAAAATATTTGAAAGGCTGAAAGTAATTAATTATATGAAAGCTGACAGTAATAAGTATATATATAGATGTTCCTCAAACACATATAATGTCATTTTTCATTATTACTCTTGTCAAACTGTTTGCATGAGAAATAATAATGGTAAATTCGTCCATAGAAACCATTTGTGAAAAATAAACAAAACAAAATAAAGGTTACGACGTGAAACGCTTTTACTCGCCCTAATGCTAACTCTAACCCTTTTCCTGCAAGACGCTTGTCCCAAATTCTTAATATAGCTGCCGACATACGAAATACGGCAGCTAATATTTAATCTCTTGAAAATCCCCGAAGCTTAGGGTATATCTTGAAAGAAAATAATGATATGGTGCTGAGAATTCTTAACATGACGCATTTCCAAACACGATCAAAAGTCCAATTTTCAGGTATCATTTCAGGGTCGGTCTTGCGAAACATTCAACACCTCTCAACGGCATATCAGGGCACCTGTTATCGACTCCGGTAGCAGGTTTAGCCTGTCGAGTTCAGACATCAACTGATTTCAGTATGTTCACTCTCACACAAATGACCATGAAAAATTGAATCGGTTATCTTTTTTTTATTTACTTCTCCTCATATTGTAGTTAAATAGTAGTATAGACTAGGCTCGCTAGCTTTGCGTGGAAAACAGTCGTGGAGAGGACAGCACTGATTCGAAATCTTGAAAGGCCTACCGCTAGCAACACCGCGCCGTAAAAAGATCCATGCTAATTTAAAACACGTAACATCTTGATGACGTGACACTATCCACCAGAAGCGAGTATATGTGGCTAGCATGTAATGTACATACAAGTTCCGGCTATTTCTTCATTACTTCTCTTACTTAATGTATTTTTTTATTAAACCATATATCAGTCTACACAAATATGAATGAAGATTACTTATATAGAGTCTTCTCGTGAAGCCATTTCTCAGCGGTTAGGCTTTCATATGGATGCGTGTCTTTGTTCATTTAGTTTTTCATTTCATAAACACAGGTTGTCCATCCTTCTTCCTAATTTCCACGCGACACGTTTACACAGAAATATCAACGATTTCATTTCCATATCTTCGAAACGTATGCCAACTGTCAAATCTTACAATTTACGACCAATGAGTGTCAAGTGACATTTCCATTCGCTGTGCGAGGATGCCACGGCCATTTTGGAAAAAGATATAGCCTGAATGAACTTGATCTCTTACCGCAGAAAACGCACAAATCTGAAGTGGATTCTTTTTATGCCAGTCACCATTGAGTTGACAAATTGCGTGGCTCGTAAAAAGACAGTCTTTGGGAAGGAAACATTTTCTTTCAGGAGATGTAGTCAGCTCATATTTATTTAATTCTTCATATGCTTCTCTATCAATCAATGTCGGACAACTCACAGCGGTCTAGAAATTAAACTGACAACCATGACTTATATCTTCGTACACATCTCTCTTACCAGTATATTCTAATCTATCTATCTATCTATCTATCTATCTATCTATCTATCTATCTATCTATCTATCTATCTATCTATCTATCTATCGCTTACAGACTGTTTACATCTATCTATCTATCTACATATCTATCTATCTATAAAAGACTGTTTACATCTATCTATCCATCTACATATCTATCTATCTATAAAAGACTGTTTACATCTATCTATCTATCCATCTATCTATCTATCTATCTATCTATCTATCTATCTATCTATCTATCTCTTACAGACTGTTTACATCCAACTATCTATCTATCTACATATCTATCTATGTATAAAAGACTGTTTACATCTATCTATCTATCTATCTATCTATCTATCTATCTGTTCATATTTCTGTTGATGTCTCATCGAATCTATGACGTTTCTTTTTATATACAATTTATATTTTGTAAAATCTTTTCCCGTCATATATATATATATATATATACATATATATAATATCGTTTATCGGAGATTATTGATATTTGCAGCGATATGTTATATCGCAATAATTTAACTCCTCCGATTATACCTGAAGATGTTTTCGTTGAACTCATGAAATTTTCCACCATGTCTGTTGATTTTAGTTTCGACAAAATCATGTATCGTCAGATCGACGGCGTGGCGATGGGTTCTCCTTTGGGTCCTGTTTTGGCAAATATTTTTGTGGGTTTTTACCAGAAAAGCCTTCTGTCAGGTTCTTCCCGGCCCAAAGTTTACTTTCGTTATGTGGATGACACATTTTGTGTGTTCACCCATGAATCGGAAGTTGATCACCTTTTCTCCCTACTCAACGGTGTTCATCCTGCCCTTAAATTTACAGTAGATAGGGAGGTCAATTGTTCATTGACTTTCCTGGATGTTTTGCTTCTCAGAACTCCTTCCTTGTTCACTACTTCTGTTTATAGGAAGTCTACTTTTACAGGTCTCTATACCCGATGGGACTCTTTTTGTCCTAAACTACAAAAGATCAATTTGATTAGGACTTTGACCCATAGGGCGTTAATGATCTGCTCGGATAGCACCTTGAAAGATGAAATTAGCTAACTGGTATCTTTGTGAATCAATGGTTATCCGTTGGACATTGTTCAATCGGTTATTCGGGATAAGACTGCCAGGTTTAATAAAATCAAGCCTGCTACGGTTGGTAAATATCCGGTCTATCTCCGTTTGCCGTGGTTGGGTAGGATTAGTGAGTCCATCGCCAAGCAGATTTCATGTAGTTCACGTGAATGTTATTTTGCAGCGAACGTCCGTGTTGTTTTTCAAACCATGTCTGTCCTTTCATCTGTGTGTAAAGATGTTCTACCCACCACACCATATTAACTCTGTTATTTATTATTTCAAATGTAGTTGTGGATGCGACTACATAGGTAGAACGACACAGCGGTTGGACGCTAGAATTTAACAGCACGTGCCTGCGAAAATATTGAATAAAAAATGTTCGTTGGGTGATTCCATTCAGAATACGTATGGGTCGTCGATAGCTGATCATTTTATAAATAATCTTACTTGTGCGTTGGATTTCAGTGTGAGCTGGTTTTCTGTTTTGGCCAGGGCACACTCAGTATTCCATCTTAAGTTGTTGGAGACGCTGTACATCAGGTCCAGGCGACCTGCTCTTTGTAAACAAGGAGACTGTTTGCTTGGGCTTGCTGTGCTGTGTCTCTAGCATCTTTGTTGCTATTACTTTTATTATGTATATATTTTTTTTCTTCCTTGCCCATTTATTCATGTCATCCATTACAGACTTTCTTGTTCTTCATAATTTCTATTTCCCGTTAACAGTTCTGATGAGAGGGGACGAAACCGGTCGACTGGTGTTTTTATTTAAAATCTATCATGGCCTATAATAAAATAAATTGTATTTTATGCCTTAATAAGTTTTTGTAGTGTTGCAAACATATTTATATATATATATATATATATATATATATATATATAGAGAGAGAGAGAGAGAGAGAGAGAGAGAGAGAGAGAGAGAGACTTAGAGAGGCGACAGTCTATTTCATGCTAGACACAATCGGCAGGTGGCCTGACGATTGCGTATAGCATGAAACAGACTGTCGCCTCTAAGAGTTGACTTCAATGTTCACTTTTATATTTACACACGCTATATCTCTGATATTGAGCACTTTATCCCATAAATATAGCACACATTAAGAGTATATTTCTTCATATATATATATATATATATATATGTGTGTGTGTGTGTGTGTGTGTGTGTGTGTGTGTGTGTGTGTGTGTGTGTGTGTCCATAAACTTCGTGTGCACTTTAAAAAATTATGACTTTATTTGTATTTGTGATAGAAATAATTTGTAAAACGAATTAGAAAGAAGTAAATCGGTATTTTTTAAGGTTTTATTGAAATTTTATTTAAGTTTCCACACGTCCTCCATCATTAGCAATACAAAGGGTAATACGATTTTGCAGTTCACGGAAAATATTTGCCAGCTGATTTACAGTAATGCCGGAAATCACATTAGTTAGTTTAGGTATACTTAAAACTAGGTACATTAAACTTTATAACATTTTTAGAGACTATTTCTCGCAAATGCAAATAAAGTTATAATTTTTTTAAGGTGCACACAAACTTTATGGACACTCTGTATATATACAATAAAGATGTTACATACGGACAAACAAGTATTCACGACAAAGATGCATTTTTGTTTCGATGCGAATGCATCTTGACAGGTGAGGAACAAAGATGATTATAAACTATTCTATTTAAAAAATGCGACTTATGAAACATCACTTCCTTTTTTTTATTATTTATTTTAAAAACACAATAAAAGGAAGAGAAATATATAAAGTATTAACCAGCAAGTTTCTAGCAATGAGTTATTCGATAAGCATAAAACTGTTGATTATAAAATCCTTATTGATAGTAGTTATAGATCATCTGACAATATGTATGTAGAAAATTATAGTCATTCTAGGAAGAAGAACAGAAACAGGAAGAACATTCAGTATACACCACCATTCAATAAATTAATTCGTACAAAATTGGGACATAAATTTTAAAACTTGATTGATAAGCATGTTCCTAAGAATAGTCAATTAAGTCAAATCTTCAAGCGTAACACCCTGAAAATTATCAATAATTTTATTAGAAATCTGTATAAAATTATTACCTCACGCAAGGATAAAACATAGAAACTTTATAAAGATAATAAATATAATCCAAGCACAAATTCTAATATATCCCGTCTAACTGACTTATGTAATTGTAGGAGTCCTGATCAATATCTGTTATCAAACAAATGCTTAACGGAATCCATTGTATATATGTGTTCTGTTTCATCAATTGAAAACCTTGGAAATATTAAATTATATAGTTTGTCTGTATGTAACATCTTTATAATAAATAATTATTGCTCTACTCTTGGTATTGATCCCTCATTAAATTAATGCTATGAAAGTTTGAATTTATATTATTCTCCCTCACATGACGAGAAGCATTGTGAGGTGGGCTGACATCATCATGACTGGGGACACACCCAAAGCTAATCACGAGTAATATCATATTGATGGTATGTAAAACATCTGTTGTTCTAGGTATTGTGTAGCTGGTTCTGACTAAAAATTATTTTAACCAGAAAAGAAACAGATTCTCCCTGGATCGACATGATGTTCCACTTTGTTCAGGAGTTTCATTGCCTTTGTCAGATGGGGTTTTCGAACAATTTTCTGTAAGAAGATGACCTTTACACCTCTTGCATGGCGAGTAGTGGAAGTCCTCATTCAAGACCAGATTCATGGTAGAAATTGCAACACCCTTTTCTTACGCCAACGCCCACATTCGCCTGCCTGAGTCATCGATCACCTACTCTTATATTTGTTGGAGGGATTCTGCTGTACAGAGCCAATCAGAACGTCTGCTGTTTTTCTTCTTTCACGTCACGGCACGTCTTATTATATTCACCATGTTCAAAGACCAGCTGTCATTATTGCGTTCTTTAGATGCCCGGCACGAATCATAATGATGACAGTTACCCTTTTCCAATATTCAGGTGGATTCCACTTGTCCTTGACATTTAACTTTGTCGCCTCTAAATCTAAAGTGTTTCACTGTTTACATATATTCCAAACCAATCTACACACACACACACACACACACACACACACACACACACACACACACACACACGTACGTACGTACATACATATATATATATATGCTTGTAAATATATATATATATATATATATATATATATATATATATAACCCAAAATTAAAATCTCAACACAATATAAAAATCTAAAAAGTATACAGTAAATTAAAACGTATAGAGTAAATTATTGGTTGACGAACCCGACTACTACGAATCACTAATCTCTTAGCCCTATCTTTACCCAATCCTTCTCTCTCACCTTCCTTCCACGCTAGCCATCTCAAGTGTCCGTCCGGTGTAATTTCTCCATTTGCGGAGAAGTTTTCGTTCTGATGAGTTGAACACATCAATGTTTACGAAATCAAAATTGTAAACGAAATGAATAATTAAAGTCTCCGTCTTCTTCTTATCATTGTAATGCTCTGTAGTCTCCGTTGCAGCTCTACATTTCACGTCTTATTCATGGTGACATCATTTTATTATTTAGATGCCCGGCACGAATCCTGATGATGAAAGTTACCCTTTTCCAATATTCAGGTGGATTCCACTTGCCTCTGACATTTAACTTTGTCGCCTCTAAATCTGAAGTGATTTACTGTTTACATATATTCCAAACCAATCTGAAAAAAATATTAAAAAAGATAGGCTCTGTAGAATTTAACCCGGACACCATATATTACACATGTTCCGAATGAGAAACAGTCATAAATACTTTAAAAATGGAAAAACATGTTCATCAAGTTGATCAAGTTGATCGTGTAAAGAATTCTGACGACTGGCAATTCTTGTCAGATTACCATTCCTCGGGCGCAAGCGTTTAGGTTTGTTTTGGCTTGTTTTGTTTTACAGCATATCAATCTCAATGGGTCATTTAATACCGATACCTTAATAAGGTAATATTTTTGTTTTGTCAAAAATCTATTTCTGGTAATATTTTTTCCTCAAAAAAGTATAGCCGGTAATATTATTTAAAAAAATGTATTACTGGTAATATTTTTTTTCAAAAACGTATTGCTGATAACAGTTTTTTTTCTTCAAAAAATTATTTCTGGTAATAATTTTTACAGAGTATTTCTGGAATTAAATCCTATTTTTACACTTTCATAATGCTTTTTACCTCAGTTTCGGGTTTAACTATTTGCCCATAGCTAGGACCCTAACAGGTGCTACCACCCCGGGTCATGGTGGACGTGGGAACACCTGCAATTAAGAGGTGATTCCACGCTCGTCAAAGCCTCCTGATCAGAGGCCTTGCTGTTGGACGTAGTTTATCGTCTTACACAGGATGCGGATGTAGTTTAACGTCTTACCCAGGACGACAAACGTTTACAACTCACTCGGAGAGGATGAACAAAGTGGAATCTTGCTTTGTCCTAGTCAACTTTCTTAGAACTCAATGTCCAGGACAGAGTAAGGATATAATAAAAAGGCTTAAACATTAATATTCCATGGTCATAATTTATTCCATTGGAATCGTAAATACGATCCAATTCATCAGACCTACAAATTCAAAAAGAAAACATGAATTTGTAGGTCTGATGAATTGGATCGTATTTACGATTCCAATAGAATAAATTATGACCATGGAATATTAATGTTTAAGCCTTTTTATTATATATATATATATATATATATATATATATATATAGGAGGGGGGCTACCTCTGTCCAAGCATTTGTATATATATATTTAGTTAGCATATTTTTATTTAAGCAAGTTTATTTAAGTAATTTAGACGTATTATGTATATTTATTTTAGTTTTAATCCTTTTGTGTCCACGGATTTTTTTCTTAGTGGCTGTAGAAAAGTGTTTAATAAAATGTTAATGTAACGACGATGATGAGAAGGCTGACGTCTCACTTTAAACTATCAACCTTAGACCATTTTAAGGAACCCAAATTTCGACAATCACATTTCCGACAGCTGTTAGTCAAAAATACATCAATGCGCCATCAAGATAATAATACGATAAAATTAAAGATTCTGGAAGGCTTTATATAAGAGAAGTGCGGTCAAAAATAAATAAAGTCTACTATGCGTATAGCAACAAATGACTTTAATATTTGTAGCAGAAATGTGCTATATAAAAAATACTAAATTAATATATTACAAGTAAAAAAATATAAAAAAATCTTTTTTGCATAGAGGTAAAAATATTTTGGATTTACGGTGTTAACGCATAACTCATCGATATATATGCAACACCTGAAGATGAGATTGTAAGATTGAAAGATTAAAGGAAAATAAAAAATATGTTGAAAGAAAAATTTGTAATTTTTCTTTCAACATATTTGTAATTTTTCATTGTTAATTTTCTACAGTCATCAAGAAATTAATATATATATATATATATATATATATATATATATATATATATATATATATATATATATATATACGCACACACACGCACACACACATACACACACACACACACATATATATATATATATATATATATACACACACACGCACACACACACACACATACACACACACATATACCCTTGGCAAAGGAATAAATCCTCTTCTTCTCCCACATATGGGTAAATATTGCTGATAGTTATGAATTCAAAGCAGAGGGTGGGGTTTGGTGACTTTGTTCACCAGATCTCTGTATTCGCCCCCTTCAAAAAGTGTGATTGTTTTGCATAAAACCTTCACCACGATGATCAAATCATATATGCAGTTGTCTGGCTGCCGCTTCCTAGGAACTGAATTGCTTGACCCTCATACGTGGGATACGACGGGGGAGTCCAGTATATATATATATATATATATATATATATATATATATATATATATATATATATATATATATCCTCAAATTAGGTTATTTTTAGTGGTCTGCAGTATTATGGACCTGTTTTCGAAGTGTACGATACAATTTGTTTGGCCTTGAAAAATATTGCGTCCTCCGTGATTGCATCAGATTTTTATCACGTCAGACACTATTGTCTCCACTGTCGAGTAGTTGTCCTACGGCTACTGCTTGTGATGGACGTTATTCTAAGGAAGCTGAACACTGCATGAACTCATTCGCAAGACTTACCATTGAGCAAATCAAAGTACTATATACTGGTCCAGAAACTCTCCTGATTTAAATTCAGTCGAGAATCTGTGGTCAATCTGCAAAGAATGACATCCCAGGATGGACATACGAAGTACTAACATGTCCACTTGGTCATATTTCATTCGAAAATACGAAAAAAAGTAAATAATAACAGAATTTTTCGTTTTGTCTCAATTAATTTCCACAAGGATGCATATCTGGAAAACTTAAATATACGTTAATTTAAGTTAAAGTTAAATATACTTGCTGTCTTGGATAAAGAATCCCTTAATGTTGACTGTGCTCAATTTCATGGGAAATACTATTAATAATTGAAGGGAATATTTTGGAAGCATTTGGGGACATAAATGTAAATGTTTTTTACAATCAATCTTCATTCATATTTATTATATCTTCACTTTTATTGTCGTCGTTGTCGGAACTCTTTGGCGAGTACTGGGGTGCTCATCGATATTTCCTTCTGTGTGTAATGAGTCCTAGGTTGGAACTGAAGAGACCCCCGAAACCAGCACATGTTTCGGTAGGGTTTCAGGAGATGAAGAAATTTAGTTTTTCTTTGGCCTCTCTTCGTCTTCTGGTGTTTTCAAAGGTTTTTTTGTGGGCTGCTCTTCTCCAATTGGTTCTATCTGCAACTTCCATCTTCCAATTGACGGGATGATTTATTGTCCTCGGAAAGGTGTATTGAGATGATCCCTGAATGGATGGCGTGAGGCTCCACTTAGTCTCTTGGCAGATGTGGGCTCCGAGAAGAGGATTTGTTCTCTTTTATGAGATATTTCTAATGTAATTGTTCAGAAACATCAATTTTACCTATATTTGGATGTCTGCAAAAATCAACAAATCATAGGTCTGTCACGCGTTCTTTGTCATTTTTAACACACCTTTCCATGTCCGTTTTCACTATTATTTGATGTTATATTTGGGGAACATTTCCGTCTCCATGCCAATGCCAAAATGAGATGAGAATTCAGAAGACTTGTTTTAAATATTGGCACAAATTATAAAATTCATATTTGACACAAGGAACTATTTCTTGGTAGCAGTTGCTAGAAATGTTAAATATATATTCTATTGAATTTTGTGGAGTGTGTATAGAGGCCAAGTATTGGTAAATTGATTCGAAAGCTAAAAGAATGCATCGATATTATCAATAATGGCGTTACAATTAACCGGATTTACCTAAGCAATAAGAACATTGGTAACATCAGCACTAAACTGTTGGGAGAAATATATTCACTGCAGATATTTATTTTAAAGTCACACTATACCAGCTCGTTTCTATCTATCTATCTATCTATCCCATTCAGTTCATATCTATCTATCTATCTATCTATATATATATATATATATATATATATATAGAGAGAGAGAGAGAGAGATAGATAGATATGAACATATATATATACATACACACACACACACACACACACACACACACACACACACATATATATATATATATATATATATATATATATATATATATATGTATATATGTATATATATAAAATTAAAAAATTGTTAGTGGACAGAGATGAATTAGATCTGGAAATAGTTGTACTAAAAAGTGCTCAAATGATGAAAAGATAAATAACAAATCGCTACGAAATCATTTGGCCTATAAAGCTTGACGGTTCCGAAAGTTTGAATCCAAGGTAGCATGATTCTGTCTATCTATCTATCTATCTATCTATCTATCTATCTGTAGTTGTGTGTGTGTTCCGCCATATTTCTTGCGAGATGCGAAACGGTTACTGTGTTCCCTTCCTTCTTTATGAATGAGCTTCGAAGCCGGAGAACTGGAGGTTCTTCGTGATTGAACTATAAAAAGTCGGATGTGTATGAGTCGTATGCGTTGCGTTCATTACAAGAACAGTTTTACCCGAGGGATGGCACACGTCGATACCCGATCTGTATCTGTTGGATCACTGTGGAGATGGAGGTATGCTGTTGAAAGAAACGAAACCTCATATGATCCCCGGTTAAAAACATCACTGTTGATGTGTGCCAAAGTATCAAACGGATGTATTTCAAGAAGTATCTATCTATCTATCTATCTATCTATCTATCTATCTATCTATCTATCTATCTCAGTCTGTACACTGTCTATCTATCTACATTTTCTCCGTTGTACACTATCTATCTCTCTATCTATCTATCTATCTATCTATCTATCTAGCTATCTATCTCAGTCTGTACACTATCTATCTACATATTCTCAGTTGTACACTATCTATCTATCTATCTATCTATTCATCTATCTATCTATCTATCTCAGTCTGTACACTGTCTATCTATCTACATATTCTCAGTTGTAAACTATCTATCTATCTATCTATCTGTCTCAGTCTGTACAATGTCTATCTAAATATTCTCGGTTGTACACTATCTATCTATCTATCTATCTCAGTTTGTACACTGTCTATCTATCTACATATTCTCAGTTGTACACTATCTATCTATCTATATATCTCAGTCTGTACACTGTCTATCTATCTACATACTCTCAGTTGTACACTATCTCTCTATCTATCTATTTATTTATCTATCCGCTTCTTCATATCGTTTTCGAGTATCTGTAATCGCTCCTCAAATTCAAATCAAAGAAAGGCATTTGCACAGCTTTTATGCTGAACCATTATTTGTCTTTCTCCCTCTCCATACTCCAGATACTCTCTTCTCATGATGAAACACCAGGCACCATTGCAAAGGATTCAGTGATGCCAACCTAATAAGTGAGTATGTGTATATCCTTATCCGTCTAGATGCATGGTCTAGAAACATGTAAATTTCTATTGATTTCTTGTAAGTGCCAATAATCCAAAACGAATGAAGTAAATTATTTTCCACTCAACTAAGCAACAAAAGCATCCTATAACATAAAACACTCTTCAAATTGGTTTCCGTTAAAACTTTCATTGTCAATATAATTTTCATATATTGCTTTACATTACAATTCGGACGAAGAATATTTTTGTTTATATTGTTCAGATTGTGGAAAATTTTATGAATATTTCTAACAGCGAATTATCAAGAGGAAATACTTTGCAATTTCCGTAAGCAGCTACGCTTCTAGGAAGACTCGTACAATTCAATCATCTTTCCTTTAAAACCGTATTTTCATCTATTTAAAAAAACCGTTGTACGATGTTTTTAAGAAATAAGCTTATTCAAAAGCATTTACTTTTTTAAAAATGGTTTATCTGAAGCGATTTGCTTTGAATTATGATGGAAACGCTGGTAAAATCTTAATAATCCAGTCCTGCTGTATTCAGAGATTTTTGTAAAGATGTCTATATGAATGAATACACCTTTGTACACATTTTACTTTATATCGTGAAAAAAATATTTTTAAGACAATTCTTTGAATTATTAAGTGAGTTTGCTTGCAACTGGTTGGTTAAACACCTTCCAAAGCAATTCAATAATGATTACTTTCATGTGTATATCTGTACTAAAAATTGATTTTCTATATTGACTTCCGTCTCAATCCCATACTGCAATGTTTCTCAGCCATTTTTATCTCACGGCACAAATGAAATTCTAGCTAAACTTCCGTGACACACTTAAATTATGACAATCAAAAACAAAGAGTATAAAAAGAATATACCTTTTTATGATTTATTATTCTGTTTATTATGATTCAACATTTAAGGAGATATCTGATATTGACTTTTAATTTAGAATTTTTCTTTGCGAGTTCAAAGTTTGGGCAGGTATACTCTTAAATGTCCTTCCAAAGATTCTGTCAGCGATCGATTTCTGTTTGTGATATTGTTAATTGCAGAAAAAATCGCTCAAATATGAAAAAGTAGATGTGTGTCTAATTTTATTTTTAATAATATTTTGAAATTACTAACATTGTCGTCTAATTAGTGTATCCTAATTAGAAATACTTATCTGAATAAACACTGTGTAATAAAAGTAGAATAAGGTCCAGTACAAGTTACACGTCCTGACTATTTTAGGCACAATCCAGTACGCGCAGAATAAGAAATGTCAACTTTTATAATAATTTTCAGATATATTAGAGTCCATTCTCAAGTCCTTGTCAAATCGCGCCATTTATGGACGTGGTACCCTGCCTCATTTTGCACACCTGTATATACTTTGTATACTTTATATATCATGTATACATTTATGTAATGACATAGACATATAATCAGTTTAAAGGGGTTTTAACTTTGATATTTTCATTTATAGCGCTGTAAAATTGTTCCTAAAATAATTTAATTAATGACCGTTAAACTTGTTCAAGGCACACCTACGATCTTCTTGCTGCACATGAACTTGCCGCGGCAAATCAATTTGTCGCGTCACATCAACGTGTCGTGGCACACCGGATGAAAATCAACGCCATAATGACTAATCCATGACATATATTTTCCGATATATTCCTTTATCTCATCATTTCAGGGACACCAAACAATATCATTTTAATTACGTTACTTTTATGAAGGTCTTTAAAGAATCTAATTCCATTAAAACTACATAATTGGAATCTGTCTATATTTCTGAAATGAGGTATTATGTACATTATTTACATTAGTCGAACTAGTGTCCTCATCTTTGTCGCTACCTGAAGAAAGCCGGGGCGTACAATGGCCGAAACGTTGTAATAAATATGGAGACAAAGATGAGGAGATTAGTCCGAATAATGGTAATAATGTTCTTAATTGGAGTTAGGCATTTTCTCTTTGGCTATTCCTTGCAGTTGAAAACTCATCCTGATTCAGAAGGTTTGGCAAAATATTTGCTTGAAATTATTTTAATTATATATGCTAAACAAATATCGAATCACACCCTATTCATCTCCCGTTATCAATATCTTTTAAGGTGTTATTGCAGTGATTTCTAATTAAAACCATATAAATAAATTTTATGCCGTTTGGTCGAACGAAGACGCCATTCATTATGAAAAATAGAAAGGAAATAAAACAAATTACATGAAGCAAACGAGGAAACGATAATCTTTGTTTTCTGATGAGCAGTAAGAGGGACTGTAAAAATTTCGAAGGTCTGGATTTTATTTTTGGAAAGCTTTCTTTGGCATATCATTTGTCAGCACATGCATATCAAAGTTTTATCGGAAGAAAAATCAGGGCAAGCAGATTAATTCCAGTTGTCCTTAATTATTACGGGGCATTTACTATTTGTTCTTAATCTAAGTTACATTGCTGTAAATAGCGAGTAATGGCGGGCAGTCATCTTTTAAATGAACATTGTATTGGTTTGAAAATCAACATTCAAAATACAAACATTTTCAAATCTATCTTGGTTTTAATTTTTGCGTTATATTCGTTATTACAGGTTTTTTTTTCATCTGTTCGAAAGTAAACATCATTTTCCTCCATCTATTATCGCCTCTTTTAGATACCATTCAAGCATTTGTACTGTAATCATACTCATCTTATATCTTATCTAAAGTACGGTTTCTATATTATCTTTTTTAGACTTTTAATTGAGCTTACCATTGATGGAGCAATTTCAATCAACTATGCTGGAACTCATTAAGTGTCAGATTCAGAGACAACAGAAGAGTGAAGAACGTTTTCAGAAGGAACTACTTAATTTACAGGAATAACAAAATAAAATCCAAGAACAAAATGAAATGAAACAGTTAGCAATGACTGAACTCATACACAAAGCTATACTGTCTAAGCAGAAAAACTCGGATGAAAATATTTTTTCTCAAGACAATATGGTCGACGATCGAAAGTTTTACCTATAACCCAGAAGAAGAAAAGACTTTCGAAAGATATTATCACAGATATCAGGACTTTTATGAAGTCGATTGCCAAACATGGTCAGATGAGAAAAAAATAAGATTATTATTACGAAAACTGTGAACGGCAGAGCATAATAAGTTTACAGATTTTATCTTACCTAAAAAAAGAGATTTAAAATTCAACGAAGCAATTGAATTATTAAAGGAGCTCTTCAACCCCAGATTATCATTATTTCACAAAAGGTGGAAATGCCTTAATATTCAAAAAAGCGTGCAGGAAGACTACACAACTTTTGCGTCAATCGTAAATAAGACGTGTGACGATTTTCGCTTGTCCGAATTATCGGCGGACAACTTTAAGTGTCTAATATTCGCGCTAGGCTTAGTGTCTAAGAAAGACAGTGAAATGCGAAGTCGCATTTTAGCAAAGCTCGAAAATGAGCAAAACACGACGTTACAAAAGCTAGCAGAGTACTGTCAACAATGCGTAAGCATTAAGCAAGATTCAGAGAAAATTGAAGAAACTGCTATCGCAAATGTGAAGAAAGTAAATAGAAAGACGCGTTTCCGTTCTCCATCGCCTGAACGGAAGTGGTATCCTACTACAAGAAGGAACAGAGAATATAAGAAAAAAAAACCCTCTGAGTGCATGTTATGGATGCGGCCAGTGGCACTGGTATAATGACTGTCCATATAAAAATAAAGCTTGCAGAAATTGCAAGAAAGTAGGACATAAAATGTCCAAGTGTAGAAAATTAAACAGTAGTCGAGTAAAAGTTACTAAGTCAGATGAAGACCAAGACCGAAATATTCGGAAATATTTACAGGTAAAAATGTACAAGAAGGTTAAAATGCAACTGGATTCAGGATCTGACATTTATATTATTAACACACAAACATGGAAAAATCTAGGAAAACCAACTCTATTAAAGTCCAACAAAATAGCCAGGAAGGTAACGGGAAAAAGGATTAATTTTGTAGGTGAAATATGGGTGAACATTAATTTTAACAACAAAACAATAAAAATGAAAATTTTTGTGATGAAAAACACGAACAACCTGTTTGGGACTGACGCAATCAGTAAGTTCAATCTATGGGACGTGCCCATTAGTTCTTTTTGTAACAACATTACTGAAAGCAAAAATAATATAAAAGATTTGCTAACAGAATTGAAAATAGAATTCCCCGTAGTTTTCGCTGAAGGACTTGGACGTTGTATGAAAGCATCAGCAAAAATACCGCTGAAGAAAAATGTTCAACCAATTTTTAAGAAAAAGCGGAGTATTCCTTTTGCAGCTTTAGAAAAAATTGACCAAGAACTCGAAAGACTAACGAGAATTGGTGTGATTTCGAAAACTCAATACAGCGACTGGGCAGCTCCAGCTGTCTACGTAAAGAAGAAGTCGGGCGAAATTCGCGTCTGCGCCGATTTTTCAACCGGTTTAAACGACGCAATAGAAGAGTATCACTACTCACTACCAAGTCCCGAAGAAGTATTCGCAAAATTAAATGGCGGAAAAATATTTTCTAAAATAGACCTTAGCGAGGCATACTTGCAAGTACTCATGGATAAGGAAAGCGCAAAGTTGTTATGCATTAACACGCATAAAGGCTTGTTCAGATACGAACGTTTACCGTTAGGAGTGAAGACAGTACCCGCAATATTGCAACAAATCATGGACATTATGTTATCCGATTTAGACTACACGATAGCATATCTCGACGATATACTCGTGAAAAGTGAATCAGTGAATGAACACAAACACCATTTACGCAAAGTTTTTGAAAGATTAAGAAGCTATGGTTTTAAAGTAAAAGAAAACAAATGCGATTTTCTCCTGAAAGAAATCAAGTATCTGGGACATATTGTGAATAAAGATGGGAAAAAGCTAGACAAAAATCGAGCATCAGCAATAAAGGATATGCCTGAGCTAATGGATATTAAATCTCTACAAAGTTTCTTAGGCTTGGTATCATATTACCAGGATTTTATCCCAGACCTCCACATTCTAAGAGCTCCCCTTAACGATCTACTAAAAAAGAAAAACCGAGGTTATGGACAAAAGAATGCGAGCAAGCATTCAAGAAAATAAAAGAAAAACTAACATCAGATCTATTTCTAGTACATTTTAATCCAAAACTAGATATCATCGTGGCAAGCGATGCCAGTACTCATGGTGTAGGAGCGTGCATATTACACAAGTGGAAGGATGGTAAAGTTCGACCGATCGCTCATGCAAGCAGATCGTTACTACCTGCTGAACGAAATTATTCCCAAATTGAAAAAGAGTTTTGGCAATTATTTTCGCCGTAACAAAGTTCCATCGTTACATACATGGACGATATTTTACGCTGCAGACAGACCACAAGCCTCTGGTAACGATATTCGGTTCTAAGAAGGGCCTGCCAACATACACCGCAAATAGATTGCTTAGGTGGGCGACAATTTTGTTAAACTATAATTTTAATATAGAATATTTGTCCACGCACAAAATTGGTCACGCAGATGGTCTATCAAGACTCATTCCGAAAGCAACAGAACCTTTAGAGGATACGGTAATTGCATCCCTCAGAGCAGAGGACGAAGTTGAAGAAAATTTGGCAAACACAATTCGAGAGTTACCGGTATCGCTTAAGGACATCAAAAAAGAGGCAGTAAATGACAAATACATCATTGAAATAAAAGACAAACTAGCCAAAAAATACGTAAAAATTCGAAAAACATTCTCTCTATGTGATAATGTTCTAATATACAGTGAAAGGGTAGTAATCCCTAGTACACTCCAAAAAAGGATACTGAAAGACTTTCATGCAGGTCACCCGGGCATAAATAGAATGAAGAGCCTCATGAGAGCATACGTCTACTGGCCAGGTATGAACAACGACATCGCGTCTATGGTCAACAGATGTAAAGGCTGCATTTTGGCTTCAAAATCACCACAAATTCTACAGAAGCCATGGCCAAAAACCGACAGACCATGGTTAAGGATTCATATTGATTTTGCGGGTCCAATTGACGGATGGCATTATTTGGTCGTAGTTGACAGCTACAGTAAATGGCCCGAAGTTTTTCAAATGAAGAGGCCAACATCACAAAATACAAGAAATAAATTACATGAATTATTTGCAAGGTTTGGAGTGGTAGATACTATAGTTAGTGACAATGGTACCCAATTCACAAGTAATGAATTCACAGAATTCTGCCAGAATTTCCAGGTGGACCACGTGAGGATTCCTCCGTATCATCCACGCAGCAACGGACTAGCCGAAAGGTTTGTCGATACCCTAAAAAGGGCTCTTAGGAAAGCAACGGGTACACCGACTAGAAAGGCATTACAGTTATTTTTGCAAGTTTACCGCATTACCCCAAATAAATCTGCACCATCAAGTCTATCACCTGCGGAGCTAATGTTTGCAAGGAAAATCAGATCTGCATTCGATAAATTGTTACCAAAAAATAAAATACGCACACCAGTCGCAATGGTTCCTAAGAGAAAATTTCGTATAAATGAAAAAGGTTTTTTTTAAGAACTATAAGAATAATTCAACATCGTGGGAACCAGGAGTCATTCAAAAGTGGATTGGGAATAGGATATATATATGGTAAAAGGTACGAAATGTACGCATAAAAGGCACATTAACCAACTAAAGAAAAGGAGTACCGAAGAATCGGAAGAAACTCCACAAGTAGAAGAAGAATTATTCGAACCATATGATACGTTTGACCTACAAGTTCCACAGACAGAACAAAAACAGCGCAGATCTGGGAGAAAGCGAAAAGCGACTAAACAATTCATTATGGATCCGAAAAGAAAAAAATATTGAAGAAAAAAAATTTTTTTTTTCACATCGAAAAAACAATTTTAGGGGTGGGTGTTGGGGCGCACCCACCTTCACAACCACAATAGACTGATCCAATTATTATAAATAGAACAGTAGTTCTGGAGACTGTGAGTAGTGTAGCAGTGTAGTGCAGTGCAGAGTGAGACTTCTGTAGTGATCAGTTACACTTCCGTTTCTCGACCGGAAGATACCGTTGGACTTTATTACTATTACTTATTGTTACTACTAACCTACGTTCGTTCTACTACTAATCTCTCTGATGTAAATACCTCTCTGAATATACCAGTATTTTCCCCTACGACTGTGTTTGTTCGTTATTACCATATACTCACGTGGAAACACCCAACATCTCAACAATAACATTTACCGGCCTGAATGTCCAAGAAATTTTCATAGAAAATATTCGTCCTCGGCAGGATACGAACCTGTATCCTATACGGAACCGTCATATAGCCTGACGTGCCTTTTAAGCGATTCGGCCACTGAGGATCGTTCGGTTGGCAATGTCGAATTTACTGCTTATAAACTTCAATCTTCCATGAATCTCTCACGTACATTCATATCTGCTCAATATATGTATATTCTCCACAGACTTATATATAAAGATCAATGATTATTTATGTGTAGAGAAGAAAAAGAAAACGAAATTATGTGTGTGTTTTTTTTTCTTCTGAGGGGGGCCAAAAAATAATTTAACAAATTCTCTGGCACGACAATTTTTTTTTTATATGTTCCAATAGATAAATAAGTTAATATCTAACTTACAGTTTTTTTTCTTTTGTCGATAGAGTTTTCAATCTTTGCTTTGAAAAAACGCTTGAACTCTTTGAATTTTCCCGTGTTGAAATCGTTTCTCTTCGCTATTGCGATATTTATTTTCCAACGTAAATCACTGTTGGGATCAATAAGACATCCTTCGTTGCCACTGTTGGGATCAATAAGACATCCTTCGTTGTCACTGTTGAGATCAATAAAACATCCTTCGTCGCCACTATTGAGATGTTGAGTGTTTCCACATGAGTATATGGTAATAACGAACAAACACAGTCGTAGGGAAAATACTGGTATATTCAGAGAAGTATTTACATCGGAGAGATTAGTAGTAGAACGAACGTAGGTTAGTAGTAACAATAAGTAATAGTAATAAAGCCCAACGGTATCTTCCGGTCGAGAAACGGAAGTGTAACTGATCACTACAGAAGTCTCACTCTGCACTGCACTACACTGCTACGCTACGATATTTAACAACCCACCCCACACGGGTCGAATGTGGCACAAGGTCGGTTAAACGTGGGCTTACCGAGCCCGTAGGCTCGGCCAAAAATATGCCCATTTACAACCCGTATATACGAGTTTAGGGACTGTCTACCTCCCCGGACGAAACCCTGCCCTGCGGCAAAGCCTCGTCCGAGTTCCTCTCTGCCAAACAGAGAGTTCGACAGCAGAGCACCATTACTGGTACACTTCTACACTACTCACAGTCTCTAGAACTACTCTTCTATTTATAATAATAGGATCAGTCTATTGTGTTCGTGAAGGTGGGTGCGCCCCAAACAGTTATTTAATACTGTTTATTATAAACAGAACATTTACTTAAAATATACGTGTATCTATAAAAACAATGTTAAACATAAAAAGGTCTTTAAATAATTGTCGGACTTTGTCCATTTCATAATATGTGACGTCATTTGTTTACATTTGATACGCCATGAGTAGATATGAATGTACATGAGAGATTCATGGAAGATTGAAGTTAATAAGCACTAAATTCGACCTTGCCAACCGAACGATCCTCAGTGGCCGAAACGGTTAAGGCACATCAGGCTATATGACGATTCCGTATAGGATACAGGTTCGAATCCTGTCGAGGGCGAATATTTTCTATGAAAATTTCTCGGACATTCAGGCCGGTAAATGTTATTTAATACTGTTTATTATAAACAAAGCATTTACTTAAAATACTTGTATCTATAAAAACAATGTTAAACATAAAATATCTTTAAATATATATATATATATATATATATATATATATATATATATATATATATATATATATATATGCATGTTTCATTAAAAACGACAGACAAGTTACTACGGTTAAGTTTTTTATTTAATTTTTCTTGTGTACAAACAAGAGCTTTCTTTGCTGGACAAAGGTTGTGTAAGAACACAAATATATTAATTGCTTCCACCTGTAAAAAAAGGTTAAAAATAATGGAGGCTTTAACAATAAAAAAGAAAAAGCCTACCCTTAACAATATTAACTACGAACAAAGCCACAACGGGCTAACCGTATTTGGAAATTAAAACACCACTACTACACACTAAGACATATACATAATGCACACACTCAATTAAGCTGAAAAATCAAATCATCCTTGATAATGGCTAAAGGTATAGCCGAAAGCGCTCGGAAAAATAAAACATTTGGACAGTTCTTACATACCCTTTGTCCAGCAAAGAAAGCTCAAGAAAAATTAAATAAAAAACTTAACCGTAATACCATGTCTGTCGTTTTTAATTAAACTTGCATAAAAGAAGTATTGCTGCCTAAATATACAACTATCATATACACAAACACACACACACACACACACACACACACATATATATATATATATATATATATATATATATATATATATATATATATATATATATATAGTAAGAGGCAAAAAGATGGATGCATCTTTAGAAAGTTAAAGCTGATTTTGTAATTTTACCAAGACAAGTGAGTAATAGTATTCGTTGAATGATGTGATTCCGATGCTGGCAACATTTTGTAAAAACTACTAACTCTTGCTGCTAAGAATGCATCCCCACACGTTGATTTTTTTTATCGTATTTAAAAGTGCACTTGGTAGTCCCTGGAGTATTCGTCCTTCATATCTAAGAGTAAAGGGGCTCTGGGAATTCCACATAATATCTTCCCAATCAGATTTAGTCCAGTGTAAATAAGCTTTGCACCAAGCTAACCATCCTGCCATTTTTTTTCAAATACGAAAGTTTTTTTTTATGTATTTGTAAACATTGCCTTTTGCTTTAAGCCTGTGTCTGACTGTTTTTGAAGTAACCACTAAACTAGACGCTTTGGAAACATCTTGTGCTGTTGCCAATCGTTCTTTTTTGCATTGATGTATCAAGTTTCTATCTTCTCTGTCGGTAGTTTTTATCAGGCGGCCAGAACGCTACATCTATTATATCATCCAATTTGATTACTCTTTTTGATTAACTTGCAGACACATGACACACTTCGATTAATCTTATCAGCTATCGATTTATTCGACAGCCCACGATCAAGAAAAACAGCCACTTGGCCTTTCTCGAAGTCAAAACAATTCTTGGACATATTAATAAATGTAAATACAAATGAAATAAACTTCATATTGTTTTTATCATCATTTCTATGTCTGTGTCCATTTTATGCCTCGTACTGCATATATATATATATATATATATATATATATATATATGTGTGTGTGTGTGTGTGTGTGTGTGTGTGTGTGTGTGTAGAAATGATCTAAGCCTCACAGGTTTGCGGCACGTGATATGAATTTGTCCGGATTGAACCTCTTCCTTCCAAATGGAATACGAAGCGAACGAGGATGATCCACGCCTGGGTACGTGGTATGGCGTGTCTGAACAAGTGTAACTAGGTAGTGTAGCAGAACATTAAAATAATGATAAAGTTTGTAGGGCCTGTGGGTAGAAGGGAATCTAAAATGGAAAATAAAATCTCTCCACTAAAGACCGGTTAAACGTTTTTGAACTTTAACGATCACCTGATCATCTTGGCTTTTCAAAGGGTGTCCATAAACTTGTATCGTTTGCATCTAGGCTTAGTAATGGCCTGAGACTCTTCCTTGGCAGATCATTTATAGTTTTCTTTTTTAAAAGCAGAAAGAAAGTATAACGTCTTGGGAGGATAATTTATTAATTTATTTATGCTAATTGGTATAACTGCAGGCAAGGCAGTAAAGCCACTATGACTCAAGGGATTACAGGGAGTGGAATAATTAGGAACAAACCCATTAATAATGAGCGGGAAGAGAAAAGAGTAATCAGGTAAAGAGTAGATACCGATTGACATTGCATTTAAAATTTTTTAGATTAAAGCTGGCTGGAAACATTGAACCGGAAAGGAGTTTCACAAGCGACAAAATGCGAAAAAAAAATTTCAAATATAACTTATGGCTACATCTAGTCATCTCAAGTGTAAACTGGTGAGATCTTAACACCAGTCTAGTACTTTGCTTAAATTTAATAAGTCCATAGCGATGAGCATATGCGAACAATCGCCATGTATGTATTTACAGAAAAGAAACAGAGGTAAACTTACCTCGGTGGGAAAGTAACTGAAACCGAGACGCGGATAAAATATAAGATTTTATTATCCATTTTGAGTATTTAGAGAGCAAGACAAAATATCTATCTACAAATGTAACATGTTTAAACCAACAATGTATCACCGGCAATCGCAGGTTTTTCTTCTATTCTAATCAAGAATGCTGTCCTTTCGATATTGAGAACAAAATGGCGCAAAGACTTGACTAAAAGAAATGTTTTCATTTAGAGACTGAGGTTTGTAATTGTTGTAACTTAGGGAAGGCTACTGAATAGAATAATCACACGAAGGTTGGTAATGAAAGATAATACTTAGGACAAGAACAACACGTATAAGATTCGCCAGTGGCGCGTAGGAGTAGTAGACAAATGCTAGATGTGAGTCAAGTGAATTCCACAATGAATCTCCACCTGCAGGATATCTACCAACAGCCTCATGCGGTCAGAAGTGGCTCGGCGAAAAATTCCCAGTAGACCCCGTATAAAACGGATTTGGGATCTATTTCCCAATACAACACTCTGCCCTTCTACATACCCAAGTCTGGGGATCCTCTCCGCCCGGAGGCAGTGAGTTTGACCAGCACAGCTGCAGACGAATTTCCAACTGGAGAATATCTATCAACCGCCCCATGCGGTCAGACGCAGCCAATAATTTTCCGTAGACCCTGTATAAAGGGGTTCGAGTAGCTGTTTCCCGAGACGAGTCTCTGTTCTTCGGCATAGCTTCGTCTGGAGAGAATCTCTGCCCGGAAGCAAAGAGTTTGACCAGCACAACTGGAGACGAACCTACAACTGCAAACCAACATACAGTATTTACTACTGCATTTATGTGAATGGAGACATACCCATTTTCGTCTCTAGGTATGCTACAACAGTAATTGGTTTTGGCATGACACAGTGTCGCGAAAATGTCAACATAATATCGATTTTAAGAGGCAAATAAAAGGTTTTTAATATCTCCTCAATAACTGGCATACATAATTTACTCTTGTCTTACAAATGCACGCAATTGCTTCCACTCAAATGCAGGCATTAGATGAAATAAATTCTTTGTAGCGAAATTAGGTTTCGAGATAATTATTTCCGTTGATGTTTTGCTCATTACGGATACAGTTTCTTTTTAAAAAAAAACAACTTATTAGCAAAAAAAATTGCAATTGAGAGAATCGTATTTTCTCATATTTGTTTTTAATTGATTTATTTGAAATAAGAATCTAAAATAATGGCCGACCACGCGTTTCCGAGTATAGCTGACTACTCGCGTAGATAAGCTAATCACTGTTACAGACACCCCGTCAGGCACGTTCCTGTTTATTCAAAGCTCACATAGCTAAACTGAAGTTTCTACTTCAACTGTCCTGAGGGGACCTGAGTTAAAGTTTATGGGTTGCAGTTTCTCAGAAAACATTTTGAACAAGTTCAATACGCTGCAACCTCAATGACGTTTGATTTAGTGTTAGCACCAACAGTTTTCTCCACATAATTTCGTATAAAAGGCTTGTGGCTTCATGTGGACTTCAATGCCGATTATTATCAATAAGTTTCCACGAACATGGTGAGGTTGAAATTATTTGAATTTCATTGGAATAATTCAATATTATCATCACTACACTTATATATTATTTAAACATATATAGAATGTACACTTCGACACCCCAACGTTGAGTAATGGTTGACAAGCTTGTCTCGTTAGTATAATTACGATCGTCACTGGGTGCCCGATATGTTCAGCCTTTAGCCACATCTAAGCTAAGCTCGGAAAATCCTCATAGAGAATTGATGCCAGCATGGCCTCTGCCATGATGTCGATTCAGTTCTTATTAAAAGAATATATATGGTGGAACTGATCATTATCTCTTAAAATACTTATTATAATTAATTAAAAAATTGGTATGCCACTATGGCTGATGGAAAAATGCAACTTTGTCAAGGGAATTGATTCTGTAATTAGCAGTTAATAGAATATTTTTTGTCAATTTACATCAATAAATGTGAGCATAACGGTTATGAATCCAAATGTTAAATCAGAGGACTGAGTTCAAATCTCTGCCTAATCAGTTATTTTCGTACTAACTGCTCATCAGAAGGGATTCCCCCAAATCTCGTTTGGCAGGCAACCGGGGGTGGGGGCACTCCATTATATTTCCATGTAGATTTAACAATTCGCAAACGATAAATAATAATCTCTGGAGAGACGTATTCGCCGGCCTCTTTAGTAAAAAAAAATAATAAAATCAGTGCAATGATTGGAGTGAAAATGCTTCATTCTTCACGATAGAGCGATTTGACAGTATTGCGCTTGTAAATGTTGCGTTATGACGTGTACTTCTTGCTGTTTCAGAGTAACGCGAACACATACATAAATAAACCGGATCACTTTCATTGTAATTACAAAATAGCCTAATCAAAGCGTAAGTTAATTTGTATATTTTGTTTGGCTTGCTGATTGCAACTTCGTCTTGATGCTTCTTCCTAATACAGCGAGCGAATGAGTTAGCGTTCTCAGGTGTTGGAAGTTCGAACGAAATTGAGTTATTGTTGTACCGAAAATCTGGAGATAAGACAGAATCTCTTGCTGCTGTGTCGCCGGCGGGTAATGACTTCTGGTTTAGATGGGCGTGCTCATAGTGTGCTTCTAGTAAAAATACATGCGGAATATATACAGACAGTCGAAAATAGATGCGTAGATAAAAAATGTCTTTCTCTATGTGCTTTTTCTCCTCAGGGCGTAGTTTCTTCATATTCTCGCATCGTATTTTACAGAATTTCACCTGCGTGTAGTACACCCCCCGTCTTTTGCATTGTAATATTTGCCAATTGCCAAAACTTATCAAAAGGTTTAATTTCTGTTTCTTTTTGCTGTTTCGTTTTCCTTCGATGTGTCATGTGAGTGTTAAATTTTCGGTGCTTTCTTTACTCGTTTTTATTGTCATCTGCGTGAGTAGAACATCATTATCTACAGGAGAATAGAAGAGAAAACTGGGCTCATGGAAAATCTTTCTAGCTCTGCCTTTCTCTCCCTCTCTCTTTCTCTCTTTCTCTCTCTCTCTCTCCAAAAGCCATTTCTTTACGACAGTTTATTTTCTTACCTCTCCCTCTCTCTCTATCAGTAACTCTGTCTATCTCTCTCTATCTCTCTCTCCCCCCCTCCCTCTCAAGCGCGTAAAAATCTGTAGAAGTAAGCAGAGAGAGAGGAAGATATAAGGAAAGTGTGAAAATCAGATAAAGGGGAAAAAACGAATGATAAAGAAAGATAATGAGGAAGAAATAAAAAGTTAGGAATAAAGAAAGAGAGTGAGAAAGAGAGAGAGAGGGGGGGGAGAGAGAAAGCGAAACAAAAAGAACAAAGAAGTTAAACAGTAATAGAAATTTAATGAGAAACAGAGAGCTCACGAGAGAAAGAGTGATAAAAATAATGAAAGAAAAGGTAAAGGAGGAATATGAAAATGAGGTTGAAGAAAATATATATATATATATATATATATATATATATATATATATATAGAGAGAGAGAGAGAGAGAGAGAGAGAGAGAGAGAAACGTATTCTTTTATGTGCCATGTCGCTCTCCACAAATCCTGTACTTTGGAGGTCTTAACAATTTTTATTTAAATTTAAATTGCCATATTCACAGCGTTTCGGCCATTGTACGCTCCGACCTTCTTCAGACGATTGGAATTTCATACCGAACCCTTTACTTCGTACACCGGGGTACAATTTTTTAGTTCCTCGTGCCATGCCTCTTCCGGATGTCTCTGTTATTTCTCTTAAATACTGTTGTAGTCTGGAATTGAACTCACAAGTCTTTGCGTTTGATCTAGTCACTGGATCTAGTCAACGTCTTTATTCATTCGGCAATGTGCCCTTAATGACATGTCACCTTCAATATCTACTGTGTGTTTCAAATTTTCCAAGACCTCTTTCCTCATGCCCTAAAAATGTGAATTGTCTCTTTCTAGAATTACGTATAAGTGTGTTCTCGTTTTCATTTTCTCTTAAAGTTTGGGTTGCTCACATGTTCGTCTCATGTTACTCTCAGCATAGTTCTATAGAAACATATTTCTGTTAATTCAAGTCTCTTCTTCATTTGTATGGAGATTGTGTAGCATTCACTGCCACATAGGCGGACTGACATTACGTAACAGTTCAGTACTCTTTTCTTTCTGTTTCTTCAAGTCTTTTTTTTATCTGTGAGGAGATTGTCAGCATTCACTGTCATATAAAAAGACTGATATTACGTAACAGTTCAGTAGTCGTTTATTTGTTTCTGTTGCTTCAAGTCTCATTTACATCTGTGAGGAGATTGTTAGCATTCATTGCCATATAAAAAGAGTGATATTACGTTAAAGTTTAGTACTCTTTTTTTGTTTCTAAAAAAAAGAATCCGATGTCTTAATACTTTGCTTCGCTTTTGTAAGGCATCTTTCGCAATCCTAATGCGGTTTCTGTTTTCAGTGTCGCAGCTTTGTTAAAATACTTCCAGATATTTACAGTTTTGTACTTGTCTGATTTTGGTAACTCGAAATTTTAATTTGAATGTTTGTATTTTCCCCTTTTAACCAAACATACATTCTGTCTACTTTGACTTGATCTGTAGGGCGTTCTTCTCACTTTCATTCATTAACTTCTGTAGGTGTTCCCTCTGTGTCTGCTATCAAATCTGTGTCATCTTCATAAATTCCAAAACAAATCCAAGTAAAATAGATAATTCTCTCAGAATTGATTCAGTGTATAGGTTGTATAAGTCCGGTGAGAAGAGACATGCTTGTCTTACACTCCTTTTTGTTTTTGCATATTTACTGAATTCCATTTCTATCTCTATGCAGGCGGTTTGTTGCTAGGATAGATTTTGCATTATTCTAATATCCTTCGTAAATATCTCAAGTCGAAATCAAAACACTTGGATCCCGCTAGCTCTGGAAAATCGTCAGATATTACTATCATAAATGTTCCTCATCTGCTTAAGGTATCTTCTACTCTTAACAAACCTTACCTTTAATTTTTCGTAAGGAGACAAGGGTCATATCCACCATGTTTCGGCCATTGTACGCTCCGGCTTTCGTCAGGATCTCTTTATATTTCCAACATGAGGTATTGTAATTATTTGCACTAATTGCAATTTTTGAAGATGCATTTTTTGTAAATTATTTGATTCAAGAAGGGTACTTCGGCTATGATCGATCTTGACAGATCAAACCAAAAATTAAATGGCTTATTACTGCCGCATCTTGGCTGGAGCTACACAGTCCTTACTTTCTAGCGTCAGTTGGGTTGAAAAGAGTCTAGGCGGACTTGTGATCGATTAGTTATTTCCCACCCTACCACACATTTGCCACAGATGAAAAGATGCAAGTCTATCGTTACTTCCATCTCAGGCTACATTGATTAGTTTCATCTATTTGGACATTCACAGATAAGCCACACCATCACCACGTACACATATATGAAGCAGCCTTATTTGGAAAAAGGAGAACATTTTTATTACTAATGTAATACGACGCAAATAAAACCGACGAAGACGTAGATATTGTCAGAACTTCTCGACTACTTAGGAACTGCCGCAGATCATCGATAAAGCCATGCGTGTGTCCGATATAACAGGATAACACGTAATCATCCACGAACTCTTCCGCACATCTTACAATGAATAAGGCTCGGCTGAAATCTTATCTCCCTGAGCCACTTCAGACACCTCAATAGTCAGTGTTAATGTCGATAGCTAAGCAAAGGCATCTGATTGGGGTAGTGTCAGAGCTTCCGTGGAGGAAGCTAATCTCTCGGTATTCTTGAAATATGAAATCTCTGAAACTGAAAGTTTCAAACACCAGAAAAAATATCAACAAAAACCAGATAGACAAACCTAGTTTATGGCAGCTCCTGCTTCCGTTGTATTTACCGAAACTACTGCCAAAATATCTATTACAAAGAACGTTCTCCTCGGACGGCTTCTTTGCAAGAAGTTTATGGTGCAAACGCCTGAGATTTTTTCCCTGTCACTACAATCTTAATGTGTTCAAGTCTAGAACTAATCGTTATATTTCCTACATAGCCTCAAAGAATGCATATATTGCCTCCATCTAAGCTCATGAAAAATATTACCCGTTAACGCTCTGCCTGGGCTTTGTATTGGGTGAATATTTATAAGAAAATAAAAGCGAAATCTCTTTATCTTAGTCGTTGATACGGGCGCTTAATGATTATTTCACGATAAAGATACCAGAAGATTAGCGAGTATACGCATTCTTGAACTGCTAACTATCCTCACTTGTGACTGTTTATAACCTTGTCTTGCTTTTCATTATTTCAAACGCTGTCATTCGATGGCATTGTTAACATGAGCAAAATCGTTCAATGCTGGAACTTGTTATTTGTTCGAACACGGAAATCAAGATGCTATTTACGAAATCCTGATTTTGCCGATACTTCTCATTGAAATAACATCTAGCACCATCTTATTATGTCCGACAGTTTTACGGGTCGACGGCTTACTGTCCGCGCAATTTCATCTCCGCCCGGCACCTGCTTCGAAGAGAGCAACTCCCGTGGATACAATTTAGTGACGAAACCGAATGCCCAATGCCTGACGGCTGAAACAAAAAGCACTCATTATATCAAGGACGAGGATACAGCTCTGGGATATGTGGGCGGTAATGTTTGGTAGAAAGTAATTTTCCGGATATATTATTCTTCCTGTTTCTTAGCATGTTTGTTGTGCATGTATAAAGCCGTGCAAATAAAGGACATTGCAAGTTGATATAGATGCAAAAAGTGTTCTTCTCATAGAGGGACGAAGAAATGATAGAAAAGAAGGAAAAACAAGAATAAGAACGAAGGAAGAAAAACTGAATGAAAGAAAAACTTGGAAGCGGAAAATGATTGGATATTTTGCTGACTAAGCCAAAGGGAAGAAATGGGAACGTTTTGGATAGGATCAAAATTGATTATGGGGGTAAACACAAAATACGTTTGCCCCCATAATCAATTTTACTTACTGGCTAAGAATAATTGAATGTAAAGTTTGCTCAAATGACCGCTGACTGGCTCTTTAATATCAAACAAAGTGGTATAACAGTGACGAAGAAGGGAGAATGAGTTTTATTTATTGTATACTGAAAGAATTTAGGGTAAAAATATCATTCGAACTCGAATATCTGTTTGTATAAGGAAGAAGAACGAATAAAAAGAAAAACAGAAGGAAAAACAACAACAAAAAACAACAGAAAAAAGGAATAAAACAATTAGAAAAAAAGAAAGAATGAGGAAGGACATGTAGGAACGAAACAGAAAAAAATCCAGTAAAAGGAAAAAATAATTTAACAGAGGAAAAGAAGGAAAAAAGAAAAATGAGAATAACACGATATTAAGAGAGAAAAGAAAATTAAAAAAATAGAAAGAAAATAGAAAAATACAAAAGGTACAACCCCCGCAATATAATGGATAAAAAAAGAAAAAACAGGTAAAAAGTAAAAAATAAAATTAAAAAAGATATAAATAGAGAGAAAAAAAAGAAAGAAAGATAATGAAGAAATAGAAAGAAAATGTAAATGAAATTTATAATAGTGAGAAATGAAAGAGGAACAAAAATACAAAAAAAATGAATTGGAATGAATGAAAAATTGAAAGAAAACGAATAAAGAGAAAAGAAAATTAAAATGAAAAAATTCAAAAGAAAGAAAAAAATTGAAAAAAAAGCAAAAAAGTGAAAAAAATAAAAAATAAAATGAAAATAAAATGAAAAACAAAAAAGAAGACAGACGATTTTTTTCATAGTGAGGTTTACCCAGTACAAGACTCGGGTACCACTCGAGGGAGATAGTTAGAGCAAATGGCACACATTATGAGGATATATGGGGTTGATGACGGTTAACCTTAGACTTGATCAGGTTAAGATTGTAGTGATTGGTAAAATATCCTTTTGGGAGTCGGTTCTATAGTGCAGTGGTTAGCGGGAAGAAGCTGTTCGAGTGGAACTTCTCACCAAGAAATGAGGGCGGCTTGCGTAACATGGCGGATCGTATTCATGAAGGTTAGAACTTTTGAAACTAAGGTGCGTAGTTCGTCTGAGGAATTTTCATGGAAATTACGATACAGCAGTGACACTTGCGACATTCCGTCTGCGAGAAAAAGTTCTACTTTGGATTCTATCGAGACGGAAAAATGAGGACTGGCCAGCTCCTGACAAAATATGGCAGCATTACTTCATTTTCGGTCTGATCTGATTCTTATAAGAGTAGAGGATAACACAAGTTGTAATGTACTTATTACAGCAGTACAGAGAACTGACTACTTTTCCAGCAATCTGCAAGAGAAATTAGTTAGCCATCACGCTAAACAAGAGTGATGGGATATGAACGGCCTGCCATTTGTATTTCCTGATATTAACAGACGGAAACGGCTTCAAGTAAACCAACAAACCATCCGTCGGGGCAACACCCATTCTGCAAATGCTTACCCGCTAAATATTAGTATGGGTTGTTTCCTTGTAAAGAAATATTTGACATTCGAGTGTCAGAACTGCTGTTGCTTGAAATGTATCACATCTCCTTATTAAAACATTTTCTCAGCAAAAGATGTTTCTCAAGATCATTTATAGTTATGGCCCTTGCCAGTACCTTCCTAACCTTTTGTTTGAAGTACAATGGAAAATCAACACCCTGATTTTTTTCTCGCCAAGTCAAATCTCCAATCCATTTTATTTGTTCCTGCTGTTGAACAGCGTAATTTTCCACAAGGTTTTCTCTAACACATCGAGGTCTCATTCACTGGAATCAATTGTTTATCATTTATTTGATACATCGCTTATATCCAGATGACAGTTAAGAAATATATATAGATAGATCAAACGCGATAAATGGCATCGTATAAAGTATTGATCTAACGAGGATGCTTAGGTTAATGTTTTCTTCATGTAACAATTAGATAAAACGATATCTAGCACAACCTATTCTATATTCAATTTCCATATCACCTAAACGAAATATTTTTTAACTAATCAAAAGCCGATGCATTTTTTAATCAAGTCACCCCATGTATTGCAGTAAAGCAATTGAGACACAAGGGGTTACTGAACCTAAAATAATTAGAAAATAGAATCATTATTAATGGACGAGAACAATAGAAGAGTAATCAGGAAAACAATAGATAATGAATGTTATTGCATTTAAATTTTTGAAGATCAAAGTAAGCTGGAAAGCATAGAGTCGGAAGAACTTTCGGCAAGTGAGAGAAAAGTCAATTTTAGTATAGAACATACTGTAAAATCTAACCAATTCGGCTGTAAATTGATGAGACATTGCTTCTAATCTAGTAATGCATTTAAATTCAGTAATCAAGAGGATAATAGATGGTCATTGACATTACATTTTTGCAGATTAATGTTGGCTGGAAAGCATGGAGCCGAGGAAGAGAGAGAAACAAAACTGTACGCATAGAATTTACGGCGACATCTAGCCAGCTCAACTGTAAATTGACCAGATCTCCACGACAGTATAGTACAGCGCTTAAATTCAAAAAGCCAAGCTACTCTCGCAGAAAACTCATACCAACAATTATCTTGAAATAATCCATAGACAAGGCACAGAAAGGCAACTTTACGGCGGTAGGAAAGAGACTGATGCCGTGGCGCCAGGTCAGGACCAAAAATATTGCTGATTCTTCTTTGGATTTTATCAAGGATCTCTAAATATATTGAAGTGTTTAGTATTTATTGATTTCACATTCTGAATCGTCATGATGGGTTCAGGGTATGGGCTGTCACTGCTTTCATTCCAGTTTTAGATCATTGTTCTGTTTTGGAAATTGTTTGATTCCTAATTTTTGGTACCCTTGGTAGAGAATGGTAAATTAATTAAGATGTATAGAACAATGGCAGCTCGATTAAAAAATACAGGAATTGAGCTAGCTTTAACTTTAGCATTTGTTTGTTTTCTTGCTTGGAGTCTAGGTAAATATACATGTACTCCGTGAGCAAATAACTCGTTCAATAATGGAATTATCAGTTGCAAAAAGGTTCTTATAGCTCAACGTAAAATCGAAATACGAATACATTTTAACTTTTCTTAGTCATTTTTTTTTATTAAATTATAAAAATTCAGGATGTCGGACGACAGAAAAGAAAGGAATACAGCGTAATACTTCTGAGATGCGGTATTGTAACAATTTATTCTAGTTCCACGTGCCCTGCCTTTTCTGGATATCTCATTTTCAGCTATTTCCCATTAGTAACTCAACTCTTCAAGTTGTTTGTTCACATCTGCTGTGGCCAAGTATTGAACTCGCAACTCTTTACATCAAGCTATATCACCTGAAGAAGCCTGAAACTTATATATCTGAAATGTAGTATTGTAACTATTTACCCTTATTACCAAGTGGAAGAGAGGTAACATTTATTTTACCGAAAAGCTGTTTTAATAGAAAGATTTTATAAATGTCATTAGAAATGGAATTTGGCCAATGGATGCCGGATGTTTCCATATAAGGAAACAGATTAGGTTATTATTAGTATTTTATGTTTTTATTTTTTGTTTCTTTTTTTCAATATCGATATTCACTCATTTATTCCTAAAAATATTATACTTTTTGTCCAATATTTTGTCCAATTTTTTTACCAATATTTTTTCCAATATGTTTGTCCAATTTTTTGTCCAATATTTTTCATCTTTGTTTCTGTCGCCTTTCTTCGATTTTATTATGCCATTTCGTTTTCACTAACTTAGAATCATTCTTTTTGTTTTCTGCTCTTGCTTACATTCTCCTATTTCTCATTTAAGGTTTTTATTTTGCTTTTTTTCCCCTCCTGCTTGCTTTTTTATCAATCCCATCTTTCCTCCTATTTTATTAAATCAAAGGAAATTGAATGGTGTGGTTGTAAGCAATAAAAACAAATCCGAGCTATGATTTGGATATTTCCACATCTAGCAAGTACACAAGTTTAAATATTAGGTAATTGTTATAACAAATGAATGAAACACGTGGTACCGAAATCCGAAGTCGCGGCGGAAGAGTTAAAGATTCTTCCAGAAGCTAAATAATTAAGAAACAGGAAAAGTGCTACCTAATACCAGTGCTCCTATATGATAGGGAATGTTGGGCAATTTCTTCACAGATAAAGAGGAGATTGTAGCAACAAAGATGTGGTTCTACAGAAGGATGATGTATATATATTGGATAGAGCATGTGAACAACGAAGAATTCTTAAGAAAAACTGAAACCAAAAATAATCTCAAATTTTAATAAGAAATAAACGGAATAGTCGAGCTTCTTGAGACAAGACATAAAGATGGGAAACAATAGAACCCTGCCAAAAATGCTTGTCTAAATGAAGAATAGAACAGGGATTGGGAAGAATATCAAAGAGACAAATATGGCTAAATATTACGATGGATAAGTAATTGTGGAAAAATTAGTGTTAAGGAGTCTCCCCTTTTTACACAAATGGACTCACCAAGTGTATACATATAATACTGCCAGTGAATACCCGAGGAGTCGAGACGGAACGACAGAAGAGTAGTAGAGTTCAGTAGTAGTAGAGACGGCGGCAAGCGTCACAGTTAGAGAGCACGTAGACTCAGTAAGGAGTCATACCGCGATACTTCAATACCAAGACTGTATATATATTAGTGCTACTAACCCGCATTCCTGGATCTTCTAACCCGTATTACTAGTTTGTATTATTACGTTAATACATTTATTTTCCTTATCCATTCCTGACGTTTGTTATTCATTGATATCGGATTTCATCCCGGAATCCACAACAATTAGGATCACCCATGTCCTTATGGAACACGGCCAGAATGAGAACAGTTTGGATAAAAAAAATGTAATCTTGGTTTTGGAGACTTGCATTTAATGATCCTCAACGACAGCCAAAAGAGTTGTATGTACATGCAATATTAATACTTATTTATTTTTAACCAATTAATACCAAGCAAGGCCATAATGCCACTAAAACGCCGGAAAGATAAAGAGCAAACTTTAGAAGCAACCGAATGAACAGTACTAAAGAGGAAACAAGGGAAAAAACCTCTACTTCTGTTCAAAAGACTGAGGTGTGTGAACAGGGCGATAGGTGAACTCATCTACTCCTTTTGAGACTTATAGACTTTAAAAGGAAATGTAAACACAATCATAAACAGGAAACGATGTATTAAGCGCTACTTCTGATCAAAAGACCGAAAGGTGTGTGAACCGGAAGACAGACGAACTTATCTACTCCTCTGATGGGTGAACTAACGTGGACGTCGTCCACATGCAATATATTTCTTTTTCTACATCTTTGTAATAATCCGAGTAGAATTATGACACATTCTCATTAAGAAAATATAATTATTATCGAGAGTTAAATAAATGATGACAATTTTGGCCAGATTAAAATCATTATCACTTGTACACTAAAAATCAATCTCAGTCTCCTGCAGCCATTCCTCAGTCCGAATTTTGAAAAAATGTCAAAAACTACGGGACGATAACATGACTACATCTTAAGTAAAGGACGAAGAAAACATATTTACCATTGATTTGAAAAGTTCGGAATGATACTTGTAGAGCAAAAACGAGTACAATAAATAAGATATTCTTGCTAAAGTTCCTAAATTGTATCTCGGGGTGGAGTTGTGTCTTTGTCAATTTTTAATTATCTTTGTGGCGTCAGCTGAATTTCATATTCTATTATTTTTTTAGCTTAGAAAACATAATAGTTCACTTCCTATGAAAACTTGAGTCAATATCAAAATATTAATTGTAAAAAATATATCTCTTTAATTATTTGTCATTTAATTAGCACCCATACCTGATATCAAATATATCATTATATATAGATAGTTTATGGAATAAAATATAAATGCTAATTAACTAATTAATCGATAATACTAAAACCTACTAATGTTTTGTCACTGGTAGACCATTATTAATAACGGACAATTGCAAATTTTTTCAGGGAAAAATATTCTAATTAAATATAATCACTATTGGGTTATATTCACTGGATAAGACTTATTGAAAATAGATATTTAATTGCAAATTATACGGACGTTATTTTTTTTGGGGTAACAATTGTACGGACAATATCCCTTTTTAGTAAAGTTTGTTCTACCGTAAAATAATACTTCCCACCTAAATACTCAAAAGATTATAATTTAACTGGAGTTATATTGCTTTATTTTAAAGATGGAACTAACTCATCATCATCATCATCATAATCATCATCATCATCAGTCCATTCCATGACCCGATATGGTGGCAGGTGGTTGCTTCCCATAATAGCAGCTGAGCAATTTCTTTTACATCGCTGGTTAGAAAGCCCGAGGGTTATTAATTAATACTTAACTTATCGGGTAACCCCGATTTCCTCTAGCTAGAAAGTTCGTTTTGCCAGGGAAATGTTGCCTTTTATTCCAAAAGGGCTACTTCACTTTAGTCATTGTTTGCAGTCCAGAAAACCGCTACCAGGCGATAGTATGTTATCATTGCACTCTCTACATGCATAGCTATGATAGACAATCAATTCTGTTGTGTTATTCGGCCTTTCTATTCCTTTGTCCTACTGAGTATCAAAATATATTCCTCAACAGAAAATCTTTCCCAGTCAATTTTTTTTATGCTTTCTTGTGTTGGCAACCCACACAAAGTATAGAGCGGACATTTGATAGGTACGAAAACTGCAGCGACCGATGAAATCCTATCTGCTTTTACCTCCTACAAACTCTACGGTATGCGCGCCTGAGAAACCTGGTAAGGAAACCGGTTTAGTTGGCGATGACCCACCATGAAACAGGGAGGTCGGTGGTGACAGTAGCACTCGTAGACTAACCTGTCCGTTTGTAGTATTTAAACGGTACTGTGCCAAAAGTACGAATAAGCTAAAATAAAGTCAGATAATCATTTATTTCGAATAGCTTAATTTAATGCATGGTTTAATTTTCTTAGAATTATCTAAAAACATTCCATCATATTATTGACAAAATCTTTTATTCATATAAATCATAGCTTCATTATTCATTCATCAAATGAATGTTCTGATTTTTCTACGGACAGAACTTTTAAGGTTTCGTTATGTTGCAAATAGAGAATATTTGCATAAAACTAATTTTCTATTTAATCTCATTCGGATGTATTGTTTTCGTGTAACTTTTGAATTTCCTCTGAAATTAAGCGAAGACATTTGGGAAGATTCATTTGAAAATAATCTCGAAGCGTATTTTTACTGAAGTGACGGCCGTTCCCTATGCGTGTTCGGTCCGAACTTGATTTCCGATACTCATGAGATATTAAAGACAACTTTAAAATCGATCCGACTGTAATTCGTCATTTAATGGAGATTGTTACCTAAATATTTAGTCGGCATAAAAAAAACACTTCCCCCCGCAAAAAAAAAAACGAAAAAAACAAACCGAACATTTTTTCAAGCTGTTAATTTTTTCCGTAATTTCACAGAAATATGCGCCAAATTAGAAGACATTTTCTATGAGCAATTATTGTCAATTACTAAGTTAAATTTAGTCTGGCAATAAGTCATACTTTCTGGTCACACTTTTGATGATCGAATTCAGTGAAAAAATCATACTGCTAGTTCTGCTGCTAAAGAAGTTGGTTTACTGTATCGTGCCAGAGAATCTTTTTTTCTCTCGAATCTATCTTACATAACCATAAGTCTACCGTTCGTTCATGCTTAGAATATTGTTGCCACATAT
>OZ038491.1:14237521-14457521 GCA_964036315.1 Acanthosepion esculentum
AATGATTTTTGAATATTTGTTTTTAAATCGGTAATGACACTAGAACGCAAGGGGTTACAAGGAGTGAAAGTGAAAGTGAAAGAGAATGGAAAACAATGAAAATGGGGAGGACTGAGGAAAAGACAAAAATAGAACAGGGTTCAAGAAAACAGAAGATGTCGATTGACGTTGCATTTAAAGTTTTGAAAAGTGAAGAGGTTATAAGGCTTTCTTTTTGCAGCAAGTGTCATGCCACAATATGAAAATTCTTAGACGATCATAAAATAGAACAGGACTTGCAAGAAATCCATATTGCAAAAGTAAGAACAGGTTGCCAAAATATCAAGAGCGCAAAGAAATACCGCGACGTAAAGGAAAAAAGTCAAACATTAGTGGCATCCTTTAACGGGTACTCTTCAGTAGTTGACTATTTGCGTGCAGTATCATATAATTTAAGGATTTGTCTTATTAAATTGTTTTATTAGTGATATTTGCATTTCAAATAATTATGATTAATATAATTGTCCTTTCGATTAATTTTCATTCGAACAACATACAATTCGAATAAAAGTTTTTTTTCGAATAACTGTTTTTGAATAATTGCTTCGAACAATGCTGACATAATCGATGGAAGCCAAGATGATTGATCAGGATCGATAAAGACAAATACAGTTAGAAAAGAATCAACCTATAAAAGCAGGAGTTATTCTGATATATAACGTCTGAAGCTATCAATGTAATGATTGTTATCAATGTAATCATTGTTATCAATGTAATGATTGTTATCAATGTAATGATTGTTATCAATGTAATGACTGCTATCTATGTGATGATGCAAAACGATCGGTCATGTGCGTGACGACAGACATTTGGTGCAAAGAATAAAAGTAGTTTGTGTCGTTGCTGACCGGAAAATTCCCGAGTAGACAGAGGAACAAATAATTGACAGCCATCTTGTATTTTATCGGAGCTCAATAGAGAATTTTGCATTTCGAATAATTATAATTTAACATATTGTCCATTCGATTAATTTTCATTCGTACGATTTACAATTCGAATAAATGTTTTTAAAATAATTATTTCGAATAATGGTTTTCGAGCAGTATTCACAAAATCGAGTAACCAATTCAAAAGTCTTTATGACTGGATGGAAAGACAGAAAAAAGGATGATAAAAAAGCAATACTAAAACTAAAATTTGTTTAGCGGTATAATATGTGATGCGCCAGGATATATACAGTTTTGAATTAAAAGTTTTCCTTCTAGGCTAGTTGACATCCAAGGCTATAGAACTTTGCCCGTCCTACTATTTACCCATAGTTGGGGAGAGAAGTGTTTGATTCATACATTTCGCGTAAGAGAATGTAATGAAGTCGACGGGAATTCGAACTCGGCTCTCCGGTTCCTCAGACTGAACAACAATCCATTACTCTAGCATGAATCCGAACAGTAAAAATAAAGAGGAAAATGTGGATAGCCATGATTCCCGTCGTTCGGAAGGGACACGATACTGTAGGAATTAAATCCCATATATATATTTTTCAACCAATAAAATCCCACCAGAAGGTTTCTTTGATGAACAATCATTGCAAGGACAAATATCTTGCGGACGTAGTTGTAGACCTACCACGTGTTATTTTTGGACCATTTAGAAAATATTAATAATAACTCCCTTCGCCACATTATCAGCCTGTGTGAAATTATAATCTAACTAATGAAAACCTTGTGTGCAAAAATCTCAGACCTCTATGTGAAATTAGATTTCGGATTATTCTTGCGGATATAAAAATAGAAGCCTACTGCTTCTCGAGACTCAAAAAAATTATGGAAGCCAGTTTGATCTACACGTGCTAACACGCACACACGCATCCACGCACATCCATAACCGCCAACTAAAACATTGCCCACGCACACAATAGAAGCTTTTGTCTACGAACTCACAAATACATCAGTCTGATCATCATAAAGTAAGCCAGTCCACACTTAGAACGCTTATTTATAAGAACAAATAATTAATGGTTTTATTAATAAAACAAAAGAAAACAGACATTTTTTATATTTCCGAAAAAAAGATATAAATGTTATTTCAACTAAAGAAAATAATCCTTTTTTTGTTTCATTTAAAATTTGTGTTGTTGTTGGTATTGTTTGGTATTGCGACACTCGGATAGCAACACAAACCTTGGTTAATGCATCCCATCACTACGTAATAGAATACTAATTATCTTTATATAATTCCATTCATAAATAATGTTTGAAAACCCAACTTTACAATAATTTACAATCAATTTCTACTAAGGACCTGATGATCATTCAAGACCTTTTGCTTTAATGTTGATAGATATACAATGGAAATATTGAATTAAAAAAAAACATTATTAAAATACGATATTAGCGTCAGTAGACTGTTTTTTGAAAAGGATGGTGATAAGAACAAAAAAAAGATGTTCGATCAATACAAAGACTGCGCCATGACTTAGTCTTGCAGAGAGAATTAAGAAAATGTAAAAATGTCTACTAATAAATCGAAAAGCACTTCAGTTGAAGAAAACAAACTTTCTCACTCAATCATCAAATGTAAGCATGATAAAAGAAAACATTTGCGACTATGTGAAAAATAAAACAAATTTGTATAAAAGATCGATCCATCAAATTTTTCGTTTATCGATTATTTCATCAATCAATTTCTATGAAACATGCGAAGAATCATTTCAAAGATCCACACAACTTACAACACGCTTTCTTGATTTCTCGGGGTTTTTTTCTTTCTTTCGTTCGAATAAGTCTACTGATTATTTATTCCGCACTGGAGGCAAATTGAAGAATCGCTTGTGGTACACGCTCATTGGCAAACAAGAAGAGAAACTTTCGGAAAATACCAAAATAAACGTTAAGAAAAATAATTCTAGGTGAGTCACGAGAAATTCGGTTAAATATATGCACGGAACTGCTATGTCTCTTCCTACTTTGTTTTCTTTTTAATTAGCCAGCTACTAAGATAGCTTCCTAGCTCTATCTATCTATCTATCTATCTATCTATCTATCTATCTATCTATCTATCTATCTCGATCTATTCATATCAATCTAAGACTATTCATATATATCTTAGTCTATACATATCTATCTATCTATCTATCTATCTATCTATCTATCTATCTATGTATCCATCTCAGCCTATTCATATCAATCAAATTCTATTCATATCTATCTTAGTCTATACATATCTATCACTCTATCTCAGTCTATTCATATCTATCTATCTATCTATCTATATATATATATATATATATATATATATATATATCCATCTCAGGCTATTCATATCAATCTAATTCTATTCATATCTATCTTAGTCTATACATATCTACCACTCTATCTCAGTCTCTTCATATCTATCTATCTATCTATCTATCTATCTATCTATCTATCTATCTATCTATCTATCTATCTATCTCAGTCTGTATATAGCTAGCTATCTTTCTATCTCACTCTGTTCATATCTATCTATTTATTATGTGTGGCGTGCAGGTGAGCAAGAGACCAAAAAACTCCATGTAACATCAAAAATGAACTGACAGCAAGGATTGTGGTAACATTAACCAAATTAAACAAGGAGACAACCCAGAAGAGATGCAGGAGAATCCGAATCTTCTGGAGGCGGTGATTGAAGCCAATGGCGACTTCACTGAATAAATGTATTCATTAGTGTTTCAAGATATATTTGTGCAATGGTAAATATATTTTTTAAAATGATATGTCAGTATTATTATCATTTTTGCGTAATTTAGACGACACATTATTAGTCTCACCGTATATGAATATATATATATATATATATATATATATATATATATATATATATATATGATAAAATATCGTTTTAACACATGCTATATTTATGGGCAAATGTACAGTCTAAGATATAGAGTGAATGCAAATTTAAAAGTAGACAGGGAGATCAATATTAAGCGGCGACAGTCTGTTTCGTGATTCCTCAATCTCCATGGCCCGTTTGCTTTGGTGCATGAAACACATTGTCGCCACTTGATGTTGAGCTCAGTGGCTAGATATTAAACTCACAACTATCTAGTTCAAGTCGCTTTCGGATAGACCAACCAACGCTTTTATCCACAAGGCCATGTGAAACGAGCAGAAAAAAGGGGGAATTATCTGAATGTTATCAAGGGGAATTATTTGAAACTGAAATATCCAAAGGTATAGCATAGGATAATTTACCCCCTGGATTAAATAAACGAGTTCGGCTCGAAATTTTTAAAAAGATTCACCTGACGAAGGCTGGAGCCTACAACGTCCGAAACGTGAATATAGCGATAGAGAAAAAGGTAAAAAATAATTGAAGCAAAAACAAGGAATATTAACTAAAAGAATCCGTCGAATAATCTATAGACGTTGTTAAAATGAAGGAAAAAAGCAACATAAGAAAAATGGAAAGTAAAACTCGGAGATAATTTTAAAAAAATGAAAACTGAAGTGTAACCAAATGAAATGCTTTCTAGGAAAGTTAAAAAATGAAAGAAAAAAAATAAAAAGGAAAATCTTTGGATAAATCTCGGCGCATGCTGGAATGAAATCTTTAATAACTGGTGATCATGCGCAGAGCACCTTTTGAAAATTGTCTGTAGTACAAATACCCTTCACTATAACTTGAAACTCGCTTACAATCAACGCTGTAGGAGAGGTAATCATCACTCTTGGACAGACATTCATCACTCTGAGAAAGACACTCATCGCGACGGGAGAGACACTCACCGCGACGGAAGAGACACTCATACCAAGAGGAGAGACATTCATCGCGATGGGAGAGGTACTTAAACAACAGTTTTAAGATTTATAACGACACCTTGAGATCTCTGAAGCGTCATGTCACCTGACGTGGGAGACATTTAAGCTTGCCATAATTTTCCTGTCTGTATTTCCTCCCAGCCAAAGAGGGAGAGACAAAAAAGAGTGATTCATATTTAGAACTATATTTTTGTCAAAAACTTAATTTCATATTTAGTTCTATTTGGGGAAAAAAAGAAAAAAAAAGTTTCCATTAGAGATTTTTATTGTCTCTCAAAATAAAGGTGCAGTTTTAGCAACGCATAATCATTTTAGTTTCTCACCGAACAATAAGAATTTTAAAGTTTCTGAATATGTATTAAAAGACGAATATTCAACAGACATATAAATTGTTACAGGTGAAAGGCAAGGCGCAAGAGGCATTCAAGGTCGATGGTTACTCGGTGAGATTTCTATAGGCTTGTAAGAGGAGGAACAAATAGCAGATTGTGAGTAATTGAAGGAGAGATGAAATTTTATTCTAGATTTTCTGAAGGCATTTCTTCATCAGCAAAGTGATAAAACACGAGGGGGTACTGATGGTGAAAGAAGATTAGAAAATATTTGTGAAAAAATGCAGTAAAAGAAGAACTCGGGAAAACAGAAGATGAAAATTGATGTTGCATTTAAAGTTTTAAAGTGTCAAGGTTATAGAATAGCAAGAAGCCGGAAGAGAGTTCCACAAGCGAGAAGTTCACAAAAAGAAACTTACGATTACTTTCAGTTATTTCAACTGTAAAACGATGAAACATATTTGCCAGTTTAGTAATACGGAATAAAAATCATTAGAAAGATTTTCTATAGTAATATAGAAAAAGGTACAAGAAAACATGACTGAAGACGAGATACCTAGTCAGGACTAATAATACTGCAGATTTTTCTTTGGATTTTGTCAGAAATAGCGAGATATATAGTAATATATATGTAGAGTCTAATAGTAGAAAAATAAATGTACATACTAGATTCTGGTGAGAAAACCCGTCTAGGAAGACACAGTTAACAAATGTTCCTGTTAGCAGTCCTAGAAATTAATTCAATATAATCATTCAAATATATAACAGCTAAAAATGTGAGAACCAAAAATTGCAAAAAATTGAAGAGGTTATTATTACAGAGATCAGGGGAGTAATCTTGCGAGTCTCTTTCACAAATTAGAGCTTCTCGAAAATCTCTCAGAGTTTGACGTTTGTCTCACCAATGGAATAGAAAGAGGATGAGTATGATTCAGCCCTGTATATATGATATGGCGTCACCAAGCTGAGAAGGTCCAAACTGGTGAAATTAAGGAATATAGCACATCTGAATATTTTTCATAGAAATAGTGATAGATTGGCGATAGGCAGTCACGTTTCGTCTCTGGGGAAAGAGGTTGAAGAGTGGAAAATACATCATAGCACAAGTTCAAAATTATTTACATTATTCGGACTGCTGTCCTCATCTTTGTCGCCATATTTATTACAAAGTTTCGGCCTTGTACGCTCTGGCCTTCTTCAGTTGGTTAGAATGTCGAACTGAACTCCTTATTTAGCTCACTGGGGTAGACTGTTCTAGTTCCACGTGCCATGTTTTTAATGGATGTCAGTTATCAGTTATCTCCTCCTAATTTCCTTCTGAAAGTTGTGCACTGTCTTAACCGGGTATTGAACTCACACTCTTTGGGTCCTGTCACTGGATCTAACTAACGCCTTTATCCACTGTGCCATAACTGATAACTGACATCCATTAAAAACATGGCACGTGGAATTGAACTCTCTACCCCAGTGAGCGAAATAAAGGGTTCAGTTCTACATTCCAACCACCTTAAGAGGCCAGAGCGTACAATGGTCAAAACGTTTAATAAATATGGTGACAAAGATGTGGACAATAGTCTGAATAATGTAAATAGTGTACATAATACCTCATCTCAGAAATATAGACATATACTGAAAGGCCGAAACATTGTAATAAATATGGCGTCAAAGATGAGGACAATAGCCGTGGATAATCAAATCTGTAACAAATTTTTCTAGAACGGCACGAATTCTCGAAGCTACAGACAGAGTATATTTGAAGTAGACAGAAAAAAAAGAAAATGAAAAGAAAGTTCCGTAATGATAGATGTCAGTTCTTACGACAACCGGTTCTTAATTAAACGGTTTCTGTAAATTCTGCCGTGAATGCCCTGGGATTTTGGCAAGATGATCTTCTTTTTGAACTTTCCATCTCTTGAGGTGGGTATCGTCTTCAGCGAAGTCATAGTTAGTAATTAGGTTTTCTCAAATGTCTTTATTTACTTCGATATTAAAATGAGACAGAAGTTAGGATGATTCCAGCAAGCAAGTACCTAGGACCAACGATGATTACTTTTTCGACAAGATTTATATTTGGGCGAAATCTTTATTAACAACGTTAGTAGTAATATCAATCTTTTCCCTCCAAGAAAACACTCGTCATTTATTAACCGAATATTCAGTTGATATTTATAAAGATGTGCCAAGCACTCCATCCTAGTTAATAGAAAATGCTAGCGATTCTTTGTTTTCAGACTTCACCTTGCATATGTCTAAATCTACCATTCATCTGTGCATTGAATATTGCTGTCTTATCTCGTCTGGTGCTGCTGCTATATATTTTAAATTCTCAACAAAATGTAAAGAAATGCCTGTAATATTATGGGTCTTGGACTGGCATCTTGATTTGCGTTACTTTACCGACGTTTTACGGTTGTTTCCCTCTCACTTGGCTTTCTCGGATTTCTTTTTTCATGGCAGTTGGGATAATAATATTTCATCCTTGGTACTTCGACCACGTGAACGCAAGCGTCCGACTAAATTAGTTACAAGATATTCGTAATATAATATTGAACTAGTTAGATGCAATTATAAGTTATATTCTAATAGTTTCTTTTCTCACACTTCTCATCTGTGGAACTCACTTCCAGTTACTTTCTTTCCTTCCGCTTACAATATTCCATGATTTGAATGAAAGGACGATCGCCATCTTTGGATTGCTGTTCTTTTATTGTCCTTTCTCCACACCAAACTACTGGCATTGTATATATATATACTTATCGATACTTGCATTCGAATTCGTTGTTATCTTTATTTCTTGAGATCTTTTTTAGTTTCTTCTTAGCTCAGACATTTTATACGAAATAAAAATGCTGACAGGAAGAGTCATGTCGTATGGGGAGTTATAAAATGAACGTGTCGATTGGAATAAGCGTTACATATGGAATGTTATTATATATGTTTAATGGAATGATACAAAGTAACTGTACCTAGGAGAACATTCCACAAAAAAGTCTGTTGTCTGTCTCACATACACAACGTCTTAGGTGGTGAATGGAATTGAATAAATAAATTCTGTCTTATCTTGCATTTGGAATGCAAGACTGTCTGCCAATTAATATATCTTATATATATATATATATATATATATATATATATATATATATATTATAATTTTATCATATAGACAAAACCATTTTACTCACAACAAAGATGCAACTTGGTTTCAGTGCATTTTAACTGCACATCTACGGGTGATATATATATATACCAGACGAATATCAGAAAAAATATGTATAGTACTTTTTTTGTTTGGATAGATACATTTGTAAGTAACTACCGATATTTAAATTATATACTCTGTATATATATTATAATGTACTTGTCATCTCTGATGATGGCTTATGTAAGCCGAAAGCTTAGATATGATTGAATAACATGTATCAATATGATGATTTTCTCTCGTCTTTCAATGATAATGTTATTAAGCTTATCAGACGATATGAAACGAATTTGCTTAAAATAGTCATACAGTCATATATATATATATATATATCCTGTTAATCGGAAGAAGGTAACGTTAATTATCAGATCGAAATCTCCATTTTGATGTGAAGAGTTGAACACTTTGTTGTTCACGAAATAGATTATAATCGAAATGGATAAATAAAGTATCCGTCCTCTTATAATTATAATGCTCTCTAGTCTACATTGAGCTCTCCTTGGATTTGTATCCTTCGCAGAATTATCCCTTCCAGTAAGACGCATATATATATGAGTGTGTGTGTATGTGTGTGTGGGGGGGGGGGCGCCCGTGTGTGCGTATGTTCATGTGTGGACACTGAGGTCATCCTAAAGAGGCGATAGTCTGTTCCACGCAATCTTCTGGTCATGGAGATTGGCTTAAAGCATAAAACATATTGTCGCCGCTTGATACTGACCTGAGTATCTATTTTTATATTTACACATGGCCTGTCGCTGATCTTAAACACTTTTACTCATAAATATGGCGTGATTTTCTTTTTAATCTATTTCACCACAATCGAGGCAGTAAAGCCACGAAGACGCAGTGGTTTCCTGGGTGTGGGGGAATAAGGAACCTGAAACATTAATAATGTGCTGGAAGAGAAAAACTTAATCAGGAGGACGGTACATAGCAATTGGCATTGTATTTAAATCTTTGAAGATTAATGTTGGCTGGAACACACACACACACACACACATAAACACACATATATTTATATATGTATATAAATATATCAAGTATGCGGTGCAGTTCAATTTACATTACAATGAATCATTCCGTTTTCTGTATGAATGATTCATTGTAATATATATATATATATATATATATATATATATATATATATATATATATATATGAGATGAACTGAAAACATAGGAATCGATGCACTATGGAGATAGTGTTATCATTTGTCTATCGTTAATTCGAATCATAAGGAAATAAAAAATGAATTTTTTAAATATAAATCCTGTCTCCAAATACTTCCGAAATAAATTTCTCAAAGCGTTCTGTTATTTGCAAAATGTGATTTGTAGCGGGATCGACTGTTCAGCTTTTGCGTCTGGTTCATTAAGCCAATCTCTCCGGCCCTGAAACTTGATTATTGTGAAATCGTGACAGATATTTCCCTGGTTTCATGATACTCGTTAGATTTTTCACATTAGGAAGGTCACGGATTTCGAAATTAATCAACTTTCTTTTATAGCGCATCATTCTACGCAGCTGTACTGACAAGAATATCGACAGAATAACTATGGGAATAGTTGCGACAGCTCCTCCACCAGATCGTTTACGATGACAGGAATGGTCATTCATTTTTAACTAGGTCAAGTCTGCACGGTCTCTGATGTTTCAGACTTTCGGGTTGGAACTGGGAATGGCGCAAAGATTAATAAAATCTGCAGAATTAATAAAACTCTTTTTTGACTTCTGGGTTAAATGGCAATGAAAATATAAAAAGAGAAATTGAATCATTTTATAGTGTGATAATAATAATAATAATAATAATAATAATAATAATAATAATAATAATAATAATAATAATTATTATTATTATTATTATTATTAATAATAATAGTGATTAAACGCCCAACTTCGTCATTTAGCGAATGCGACAAGTTACCTCTTAAAGATTATATAAGTAAACATATTTGGGACGAAGGTATGAGCCATTGGGGACATTTCAATCATCTAGGATTTTACTATAAAATTATTATGCCCCAATTCAATTAGAAAGTTTCAGTACTTCCAAATCTTGGATTAATTGTTTATGTCGGACGATTGGCTGTAGTGGATAGGCGTAGTAGCAGTAAATGATTGGTAAATGCGCATCTTTTTTAAAAGAAAATAGACACAATTTCCTTAGAATCTTCACAGCTTTACGAATCCTTACTCCTCGTAAGCTGGTCAGTAAATACACCATTCTTTGTTAAAATACGTTGTCTATATGAAAATATTCATGCGTACACATAAACGTACATTCACTGTTTGGAATGGAAATGAACATCTGAGTCGCGAGTGTTACTTTGCCTTTCTGTCTGACAACAACGCCTGGATAACAGGAACCGAAAATAATGCAAAATATCTGGCCCTTTAACGAGAATTTTATAACTTCTGCATTTAAAATGTATTTTGATAGATTTGGCGATTCGTATTCAAGTAAATGTGAACACATTTTTAATTCTTTCACGTGAGATTCGCTGCTATTGTTTCACTTATGAAATAGCAAACAGGTGGAATATATTTTGCTTTGTTCAAATGTATTTTCCTTCTAGTTTAAACCTAAAGAAGTTATTATTTTTACAAAATACTTTTAATTAATCCTTAATATTTTTCTGAATTTCTGTGTTATTTTATTTAAACTATTTAGATTCGGACTAGTGTTCTCATCTTTGTTTTTTATAAAAATGTTTCGATCGTTGAACTGCCCGGCCTTCTTTGGGAGTATATCGATATCGGTTACCTACAGGGAATTCTGAGCCCTTTATTTAATCTTAGCGGGTAGACTGTTCCCATACAACTGCTCATCGTCTAATTCTACATTTATTTAGTACTGTTCGGATATTTTGCTCACCCGTTTCCATTGATGACAACGGCCAAAATATTGTCTTAGCAACAACAAAACGCGAGGTCGGTAGTTTGATTGTAAATAATTTAAATAATAATTAATGCTTAATTTTACATATTTTCTTTTTCTAAAATCTAGGATAGATATTTTTTAAGAGATTTCTAAGACTGTTAAATTTTCTGCCATTATTAAAATTGTTGCACGGTGATTAATTAACTATGAGAATGTCTAAAATGTCTTAGTGTTAAATTACATTTCCTTTGTTTATAGATTAGCTTAACTTTATTATATTTCAAATAAAGCCATAATTCTACTGGAAAGGGGATTAAATTATTTTAAATAAAGTTTTAAAATCATATTAGCCGATATTTTGTTGGTACTTCTTATTATTACCTAAACAGACGAGATGTTTCTTTCATAATAAACTCATATTTTTAATATGTAGAATCATTTTTGTCTGTTACTGTTTATTCTGTTATACTTTTACCCAAGTAATTCAATAACAAACTCTAGATGAAATCATAACAACGCGTGCAGTGTGTAAATATTCAGTTTTTACGTCATCGTCATTCATAGTGAGTTTCTTTGTCCTTTACCAAAATCTGACCGGTTCGATAAGGTCAAATTGGGAGCTGATCTAAAAAATGACAAACATTCTGTTGTGAACTGGCCCTAGGTATTGCTTGTTAAATTTAACGACTCCAAAACGAGGCTACTCTCTATTTACCGCCCGAGAAAATGCTTTCTGCCTTTCCTCAGCATGGTTGATGCTAATCTGCACGAGGGCGATTAGTTACGCAATCTCTGGCTAACATTTTCCGCTGATATGAATTGGAAAGATTATATCGAATAAATTGCTAGGTCCGCGGCTAGTAATGTTGGTTCTATCCTTCGTGTTTGACAATTCTTCTCTCCAGAATCTTACATATTTACACGTCTACCCTTCGCCTATGCTTAGAATATTACTTCCAAATATAGTCTGGTGCTCTGATATATACTTAGAGATCCTTGATAAAACCCAAAGAAGAATCATTGGTCCTAACATGGTATCACGTCTTCACTCATTTTTCCACCGTCATAACATAGCTTCCCTCTGCGTTTTCTATAAATACATTTCACCGTAACTGTTCTTATGAACTATCTCCTATGGTACGGAAACGCTAGGAATTTGTTGTAGAGTAGTAATGTTGTGGATTCCGGGATGAAATCCGGTATCAAATAATAACAAACGCCAAGAATGAATATAAGAAGATAAATGTATTAACGTAATAATACAAACTGGCAATACAGGTTAGTATTTCCAGGAATGCGGGTTAGTAGAAAATATATATATAGTCTTTGGTATCGACGTATCGCTGTATGACTTCTTACTGAGTCTACGTGCTTGCCGCTACGTTGTTCAACTCGACCGACACTACTACTACTACTACTACTACTACTACTACTACTGTACGACTGACTTGACTGAACGTACTATTACAGACTGTCCGGGTATTCACTGGCAGTAGTATATGTATAACTTGGGTGAGTCCATTTGTGTAAAAAAGGGGAGACCCCTCAACAATATCATCTCTACTCAAACACTTTGACAATGGATTGCTTCAACTTATAAATATGGCAAGTAGTCACATTATAGGAGAATTTGATTTACTTAGGTTTGACCGTTCTATATATAAGTATTAATAAACTTCGTATTTGCTTCCTTTACTTAGTCTTCTGTTGTGTTGCTAATCTAACTTCCGCTTTCCTTATTCTCGGTTATTTGAACAAGGAATAAAATTTAAGCGTACTAATAGATTGGCGACAAGATCCCATCATTTTACATTTTAAATGTCTAAATGTAACTTTTCTCGCACTTTTCGCTTGTGGGATTCTCTTCTGGCTTCTTGCTTTCCAGTCAAGTTTGATTTTCAAAACTTTAAATGTAATGCCTATCGTTCTATGTTGTCTTATTAATTTCTGTTCTTTATTGTTCCAGTTCCATAATTATATTTTTTTTCATATTCTTTGACGTTCACTAACACCATACTCCTGCTCATTAGAAAATTTGTTCCTTTTCTGGGAGTGAAATGATAAGATTAAAGTCCTTGATTTCACAGAGAAAATATAACGACATTATGCCTTCAAAAAGAACCAATGTGATAAATCGAAAATCTCGATTGTCATGAATTTTTCTTTCTTTATCGAAGTTTTTCAATATCCGAAATGAAAACTGTTTGCGACGTTAGTGACACGATATTTTCGACAATGTGGCTATCTATGATTGGCGATTTAATATTCTAATTAATGTACTCCAAACTCCAAGTAGAAGACTTATAACCCCTTCCTTGAATCTATTATAATGCTACATAATCTATTTAATTCATCTGGCTCAATTCCAACCTGTCAATGACCCTACATTTGTTTTGCAGATCAAAGAGAAACTATTTTATTTCTCTTTTGATTTCTTCTTACTCTGATCGAACTAACCTATTTGATTAGCTTAATGTTCGGCTAGCATTTGATCAGCTTAGAGATAAATCTCAGATAAAGATTATAAAGTACAGAAAGTTCGCCCATCGTTCAGTTTCCACGGCCTGCATCTCCTCAGCGCTTATCATTCTTTTTGGATACAATGGACTTTCATAAAATTATTCCTATGATTATACCTGTTGACCATCAGAAGTCGCTGTAAAACAATGCACAAAGTAGTTTATTTCGTTTGTCGCAGACGCGGCCATGATTTGTTTTCGATAAATGACCCGTTTCAAGTGTGAAGTTTGGCGGGGGTCACAAAATCTAGAAAGGCAACACTGTTCTTGTCATCAAGATTAATATCATTCACTAGGCCCTAAAAAGATTTCTTTCTAACGTCATACAATGAAATACGATTCTTGAAAATGATCTATGGATTTTATTACCGCTGCTTATTTGGGGAAAATTAGCAATGCTGAAAGCTGATCAATATCTCTAAGTAAAGTCCTTCCAAATGACAATTACACTGTCTTTCTCATCTCAAAGACCTCTTTCGACAGAGAAGTATTTTGTTTGATCTTGCTTGGCACATGGACAGAGCAAATAGCGGAACCAGACAATAGCTTGTAATCTATGATAGTTAAGCTCCTTTTTTGCAAGAAAATCCAACGTGATAATAATAATTAGTATCAGTATTATTAAACAAACAAAATGTTTAGTATAAATATTCCATTATTTTTCAACACTTAAGTGAAGTGCGCGATTTATGAAAAGATACATGAAGGTAGAAATATTGTTTGACAATGTTAAACAATATTTAGTTAATTCGATCCACTGACAGGACCCAAGGAGTGTGAGTTCAATACATGGTTATGGGGGTGGAGAACTTGGAGAGGAGAATTAACAGGAGATAACTGAAATACATTAGACATGGCACGTGGATCTATAACAGTCTACCTCAGCGAGCGAAATAAAGGGTTCTGTTTGACATTTCAACCACCTGAAGAAGCCTGGAGCGTGCAACGGCTGAAACGTTGTGATAAATATGGCAACAAAGAGGAGGACAATAGTCGTAATAATGTAAATAGTGTATATAATACCTCATCCCAGAAATATAGACAGATACTGAAAGGTCGAAATGTTGTAATAAATATGGCAACAAAGATGAGGACAATAGTCCGAATAATGTAAATAGTGTACATAATACCTCATCTCAGAAATATAGACAGATACTGAAAGGTCGAAATGTTGTAATAAATATGGCAACAAAGATGATGACAATAGTCCGAATAATGTAAATAGTGTACATAATACCTCATATCAGAAATATAGACAGATACTGAAAGGCCGAAATGTTGTAATAAATATAGTGACAAAGATGAGGACATTATTCCGAATAATGTAAATTATGTACATAATACCCTATCTCAGAAATATATGCAGATACTGAAAGGCCGAAACGTTGTGATAAATATGGCAACAAAGATGAGGACAATTGTCCTATTAATGTAAATAATGTAAAAAATGCATAAATCTAAAATAAATTATAAGTGTTTCTCCAAATGTTGCTTGTGTTTTAATGAAAACAAATAACGAATGTACTCGAAATGAACGCCTCAAAAAGATTGAACCACCGCCAGCTTAAAGTCATGCAACTGAAACCTGCTTAATATGATAGTGAACTTGCTCAGCTTGAAATTTTCCATTAGTTGATTAATTACCAAAATAAATTAATCACAGAGCTTCATATAAATATCATGGAACTCTCTTTTCATTCTTTTCATTCCCCTGAGGCAGGACGAAGTAATTTGCATACGTAACTAACCTCATGCGTTTCAATGGCCGGTAGATTCTGAATATTTTTTTCAGAATGTGCACATTTAAAATCTTGTCGAAATTACAGTCGTTTGTAATAAAATGTTCTACAAGCTCTGTTGATGTCACGTGTTTGCCTCTGACATTAAACTTGTGCCATTGAGTCATTTATTTAATTTTTCCATCGTTCAACCCACATAAACCAAATAGTGTTTGGTACATTGCGGAGCGTATATTAAAGACATGTATACTCTCTAAATATTGTTTAACATTGTCAAACACATTTCTCTTAATTATTATTATTATTATTATTATTATTATTATTGAACCTGTAGTCTCCCTTTGAAGGATAGTGCAGCAGTCAGATTAGGCCAGATGATCCTCCTATGGTTTCAGTAGTATGTAGGTTATTATTAAGTTCAGTTAATAGTTTTATGCCTAACCTGTTTTGAATTCAGGATGGTCTCCTAGACTAACTGTAAACATAATCTAATGATCCCATTCTTCGCTAATATTAAACCTAACGCCTGGTAGAAAGGGGATCAATTTAACTTTTCCAAATACATTTGCGTAAAAGTGAACGCAACGGTCAGGGTCAAAACTTCATTTTGGCCATCCGATGCCACTTTTAGCCATTATGACCACTTCGCAAAACATAATATTATAAGCATGCATATTGATTATTATACAATCACTAGTATGGCTCAAGGCCACGATACTGAGTCATCAATAATCAATTTAAAGTCGTAAACTATGGTTTAGTTTTTTAATTGCGCATTAAACATGGTTTCTATTACATATACGAGTTTCTTTCCTGGCAGCAAAAATGAACCAGACTCGCTTACAGTTCATTGCCACAATAGTGAAGATGATACTCACTGAGTCCCCCTTTCATAATTCTAGTCTTAAGCTAACGGCAATGTATAATGAGCTTATTTCAACGTTGAGAATCAAGCAGCAAAAATTTTCTGAAATTATTCAGATAAGTGAAACCAATTCATATAGTAGATATTGTTAACAGATAATCGGTTCAGGGGCAGAGGCTATATCATCTTTAATTATTGTTTCTACCACTTTATGGCGGCAATGTCTACCTCCTTTCTATTCAAATAATTTTCTTATGATTTTGAGTCATTATGCAATTCTATCTCTATCAGATATATGTCCCTGGCAAATGTTCACATAAGCGGTATTATTTATTCTCGCCCGTTTAGGCTTTTATAACCAGGACATATAATTCTACATCAATCCAGCCTCATTTGTTCCAAATAAAAGGAAAATGTAATCCAGATATTCCCAGGAATTGGCAATTTGAGAAACAGGCCCCTGCAGGGTGCTTCCCTAAACACACGATTCTTGACTTCCGCATGTCAAAGATTAATAGTTTTCTCTTCTTGTAATCTTCATTTACTACGATTCATTCAAATTACACCCGTTATTGACCATGACAGTTTTGACTGAAATAGTAAGTCTGGTAGATTTGATGAGGTCCAGTATGCAGCTGATGTTAAAAGCAACCTAAAAATCTGCAGTTACCTGGGGCAAGAAATGGCTTGTTAATTTTAACGAATCTAAAACAAAACTGCATTCTACTAATCGTCTGACAGACCCATATCTGCCTTCCATCAGCATGGTTGATTCTAACCTCCAGAAGAATGTTTTGTCGTACCTTCTTGGTTTAATGTAGTCGAAATATTACATTGAATTCATTGCTAGGTCTGCTGACAGAATTGTTGGTACACTGTGTCATGCTGGATAATTCTTCAGGTCCGATTCTATCTTAGATATTTAGAAGTTCACCATTCGTTCATGTTTAGACTATTTGTGCTACATCTGGCCTGGTGCTACTGTTGCATATTTAAAGATTCTTGAAAGAATCTTCAATTTTCTTTGGTCATGACCAGGCATTCCTGTTTCAGTTACCTTCCCACCGCCACAATGTAGCTTCCTTGTGCCTTTTCTATAAAAGAAAAAACTTTCATGGTTATTGTTCTGAAGAAGCTTTCCTCTTGCTACCTAGATTTTATGAATTTAAGAGCGTAAGTTATGTGCTAATACGTTATTTTCTCGCAATTCTCGCCTGTGTACTAATGCTGTAAAGCGACACACTGGTCAAATTTGATTAACCTCTCACGAAATGGATTTTGTGAACATGTCTTTCTAGAAGTTTTTTTCAAATAATGAACTATCAGAAGATCTAAAGAATGAAACAAGATTGGTGTTGAATTTGCACGTGCATTCTCAAGGTCTAGAAAAGGCGGTTATAGTAACTCCTGATATTCCACAAATTTTATATAAACAAGAAGCAATATATTTTCAGTTCTAATGCTAAATATATTATTTTGGATTTATTCTTGAAATATTTAAATTTTGAAGTCAGTCTATGAGCAAAAATCTGAGGAGATTAGGTATTTGTACATTTTCTTTGACGATTGTAAAACAAAATGCTTCAAGATTGGCAAAAGCTTGGAATGAAAATTTTGGCATTACTTCATATCGCATCAAACTCCAGATTTTACATCCAGTGCAATGTTGATTTTCTTGGTAAAGTGAAAAATCAATCTGCCTTAAAGGACAAAACAAACAGAAATTTTGGATATGTTTCCTCTAGTGGACTTGGTTCATTATTAAAATTATTTACTATAATTTATACCGTTATTAATTTTGTTTCATGTTAACTAATCATCCATATAATTCTTTTCTAATATCAAGTCATACAGTAGGGACCAATTGGGTGTATTTCTGTTGTTAGCCCAACTGGATAGCTGAAGAAGAAATTTAATATTTTACATACATTTTGTAAAGTATATTTGCTTCCCAAAGCAAGAAACTATCTCTTATCAAGTATCTGTCAAATTTATAATATTGAAAAATATTTATCATGTTTGAATTAAATATTCCAGTTACAGGGCAGTCTGTTTTTAAGGTTAAGGACATTCATGTTTGTAGTCGTTTTTGCTTACAATTTCCGTTATAGATTTTGCTGTTTTTGCGAAATATTTATCCGGTTTCCTGTGTTTCTTTGTTCTGTCTGTTCGTGACATGCGATTTAATTGAGTTATTATTGATTTGTCAATGTCAAGTTAACCGAAGCGATAATGGATTTATTATGCATTTGTTATGGCAATTTAACCGAAGCGATAATATATAGAGAGAATTTTTAACCGAAGTTGTGTTTTCCTTAAATTATTATAATCATTATTAAAGAAACATCGTTCATTTGGCAAAACAAATCGTAGACAACAATGACTGGGTGTATTATGTACTGCGTGACCTGCCTTTTCACAGACAAAACACAAGATCACTCGGTGAAATGGCAGGACACGTAAGATTACGTTCCGTTTTACAGAGATATGTTCATTATGTTGCCTTCAAGATTCAATCAATTTTTTTTAATATATACAACTCGTAATGAATTTCTCTACTGTTTTTTCCTGCCGAAAATGTCCTTAGTGACCATGAGAGAACAGTCAAATCCTTTCAGTAAAATAAAACAAGAATGTAATCCAACAGCCGGCATCCCCTTACAAAAGATCTCCACTTCTCCGCTTGAGTGAAACCTGATTAAAACAGTTCTACGTAGAATATAAGTTATTAAACTTTTTTTTTTCGTTTTTTTTTTTAATATCTGTATATTTTCTGAATCGTGTGTGTGAAAGAGAAGAGGAAAATAAGAACTGCCAGCAAATTTGTCGATATAAAAATATTACATTTCCAGGAATCGAAATCACTGAGCAAGAAAACAAAAGAAATATTTTGTATTAAATACAGATTTTTCGAAGTTTCCATGAAATTACATTCACGCAAGGGAGATAAAATAGCGAAAAAAATGAATTACCTATTCAATCTTGAAATTGCCTTCACGAGAATGAAAAAGGTTTTTGATGCAATTTGAAGTTTTAAAAGGTTATGAGTACAACATAACGATTATCCACCCGGATAACTGTAATAAAAATGCAGAGTTCAAATTCGAATCGAGTTTTTTTTTTATTCCTACCGAATATTGCTTTTGGAAACACTTGAATCCATATGTCTTCAGGTCTGTGTTAACTATCTGGAGGTACTGACTACCGTAATCCTTGATAGCAGCCAGTCTCGAAGATTAAGCCCTCGTAAATAATAGAGTATACGTTTGACTGTATATCTTTGTTAGGACAACTAGGATTGGTTTGCTCTGGTTAATTTTCTTTAGCGGCATATAAACACCTGTATTTAACGCCGAAATCTCAATGTTTTGAACGCAATTGCCTGCTTTCAACCACAGATAAAATGAATTTTGGTCATTTTTTCTATAAAACGTATTGTTAGTCATTTTGATAAAAAGAAATTATTGGTGGCCACTTTCTATAAAATGTATTATTGGTAATTTTACTATAAATATATTTTTTTTCATAATTTTATACGGGTTGGTTTTTGTTTAGGGATTCACCATTTGCCATAGCTGTGACCATAACAGGTGCTACCACACGGGGTCAGCGTTGATGACGGCAATTAAATTGTGGTGAAGCATTATTACTGTTAGAAAAATGAAATGATTAAATATTTCACCTTTTAAATTCTTTAATAATTCTGTGAAATGTATTTCCTTAATCATTTCGTTCATGAGATATAAAACCACGAAGCTGCAAGGCATTTATTATTAAGGAGATAGAAAAATAAAAGACAGCATTCAAGGAAACAGAAGATGAAGTTTGATAAAGCATTTAATAATTTTAAGCTTTAGAAAGCATGAAACCGGATGTTACCACGTCTAAAATAAACTTTAGGAAACGTGAATGATGCTTTGCGTTCAGAAACCACAATTACCGAGTTTAGAGAAAGGTACTCTGTATATACATATTCTTATTCATACCCAATACGTTCAGAAATATCAGCTGACTTATAGAACTTTCTGAGATCAATGATTAACTATGGCTTCAAGTGAACGAGTTCCCTAAGTTTTAGGGGAGATGACCCTTCATCAGATTTTATAGACTGGCGCTACAGAATCACAAAGAGATTTACTAAATAACAGAAAGCACATCTCTTGTAGAAATTCATCAGCATTAACATTTATGTTTATCTCTGTAACTAGAATGGAATATACGTAATCATGATGTTGACATTCCGCACTGTCTTTAAGAAAAGATTAGGAAGGAAATCCCATCAATACGAGAAAGAAACTAACTTCTATTTTCTTGAAGAACTGTTTTAAGGGAGAGATTTTATAGATTTCTACCGATAACAAATCGATCAAAGAATACCGAATAAATCTGTCTGAAAACCGCTCATATTTCCCTTGTTCAGTTGCTGGACAGGCCGAACTGTTTTCTTGATTAAGAATAATGTAGTCTTCCTGTGGGCCGGGAAATGTACAGGGCAATTGTAATAATTCCAGGATCAAAAGAAGTAAATGTGTGTCAATGAATTCCTTGCGTATCTGTGTGTGTCCGTGAGAAACTAGTGTAAGAAAAAGTATGTGTCCGTTTTGAAAGGTACACAGATTCTGTGTATGAGAGAAAGAGGAACAGTGTGTGTCTGTGAGAGAGAGAGATAGAAACAGAGATAGAATGTTTGTATCACAGAGAGTGGGTTCAGACATCATTATAGACAGCATAAGAGTCTTCGTGTGCTGTGGGCGCAAAATTCAATAAAACCTCTTTTATCCACTAATTATACACATCTGATATCTTTAAAGCATTAGCTACCGTTAGAAACTTTAATGTTACTTCTATAAATGTCTGAAAAGGCTAGCCCGAATTTGGCACCTCTAATATACGCTTCGTAAAACCGAACAATACACATAGAATAGAGCAGAGTGTTGGATAATGGATATGCCATCGGAGTATTAACAACCCTTCGACACATTATTCTTACAGGATAGTTTAGCTCTAGAATAGGGGAACACTTGGTCAAATGAAGTGTTCACACGTTGTGCCCTAGGCTTGTAATTTTGTCGGGAAAAAAGAGGAGCCCGAAATCTGTGATATATACATTCATATATTCCTATTTCTTTCGGTTGATACACGCCGCCATTTTGTGATTATATACACTGCCGTATTAGAAATAATACTCAAGTTAGATAAAAGTATTTTCTGAATTTTTATCTGATTCTTATTCCTCTTATTTTTTATGCTTTGTCGCAAATTCTAGTAATATGATAAATATCACAGGAAATAAAATAAATTATTCTTCTAGGTACCGTAGGACGTAGGCGATCATAGCTCTCCACAATTTCCTGTCCTTTGTAGCTCTTAATATATTTTGTCTTTGTGTTATCTGTTGAGGGGTCTCCACTTTGTACACAAATGGACTCACCCAAAGTATGCATATACTGCTGCAAGTGAATACCCGGACAGTAGTAGTAGAACGTAGAGACAGAGTCACACACACACAGGAGGGTAGTACAAGAGTCACCGTAACAAGTACATAGACTCAGTAAGAAGTCATACAGCGATAAGTCGATATCAAAACTATATATAAATTTGTCTACTAACCCCGCATTCGTGGAACTACCAGCCTGTATTACCAGTTTGTATTATTACATTAATACATTTATTTCCTATATTCATTCTTGGTGTTTGTTATTATTTGATACCGGGTATTCATATCATCAACATTATCCCTCCTAGGTAGGTTATGCGTTATTTTCATGTGTCTCTTCTACCTTCAATCGGTCCTGTGACGACCAAATTTTCCTATCCCTCTTTCCACATTATGTTCCTTTAGAAATTTCCGTGTGTTCGTTCTGCTTAAATTCTTTCCGTATTCTCAACATCCTTCTGTAGAATCAAATTTTTGTTGCCCAAAATCTCTTCGTCTGTGAGGACACTGTCAAACATTGACAGCTATACAGGAGGAATGATATGCATAACCATTCAGTACCCTTTTCGTTGTTTCTAACAACGTTTTCTTGTTTCTTAATACATTGCTTAGTTTCTGGAAGTCTCTTTCTCTATTCTAATGTATTATATATATATATATATATATATATATATATATATATATATATATATATATTATGCAGCAGTTCAGCTCTCTTTTTTGTTACTAATCAAATGTTCCTTTTTCTGTTAACAACCCTGCATTCATTTTTATGTCAATTGATGTTTAGTCCTTTCTTCTAGCTTTTTTTCACTACATTCTCTAGGAGACCATGTAGTCTCCTTTCTGTGTCTGCTATCAATACTGTGTCATCTCCATATCTTATGCTATTTTTATTGTGTCCGCCAATAATGAATACTGCTAGAACGTCTAACACTTTCGGGATCACCTCACCATATAGGTTGAATAAAAAGACACATTCTCGTCTTACACCCTTTTCTATGTTAGCATTCGATGTATATCTAAAAGCTAACATGACAGTTGTATTGTCTGAGCTATGGACGAAAGCAGGAGAAGCGGATAGTGTTATTACCTTGCATGATATATTGGAAGTAAATAACTAGATGAAATCATGGCTGATTTAACACGACGATCCACCTGCTTAAAATGCCCTAAGAATCCAACAGTTCCTGGCCGAGAACATCGTAGCCGTTAGTAAAAACAAACGCCCTATTCACTTGGTCTTCCTCTGTGTGACATTTTTCTTTTCCCCAACCTCAAGGGAATCATCAAGTGGGCCCGTTTTGAAGACGTGGAGGCCAGCAAGATGGCTGTTGGGAATGATAGAAGAAATCTTCCACCAGGACACAGAAGCGTGGCAGAGAAGGATGAAAAAGTGTAATATACTCGATGGCGATTAGCCTGAAAGGGAAACCGTGAACTTTGTTGTTTGGAATTGAAATGAACTGTTTTACGACTTTTGGTACTTTTCGCACAGACCTCGTATTGGCTGAATTTTATTTTCGATCTGTATGCAGGCGATTTTCTGATAATACAAGTTCTGGATTATTATACTATCCTTCTCGAATAAGCCATGGGTACTTAGCAGTTCCAACGGTTATTTGTGCCAGAATTGAGTAAATAATAATAATGATGAAAAACTAAGTTCATTTGTTACAAAGGAAAATATCGTTAGCTTGATGTGGTGTAATAGTTAACGAGCACATTGAAAAGACACTACTATCAAGAGAGTTCCTTTATCATTGTATGCCTATTGCAACAGGCTAAAATAAACTTACGAAATTTCTATTATCTACGTTATATAATCAGCTAAATTGCGCAAGCATATACTATATTTATCTAAGAGGACGCTTCAGCACTTTTTAAAATAACCAGTGTCAAATGTTGCAGCTCAGTGCTATAAATTGTTATTTTGATGCGGTGATGTGCGGAAAATACGTGCCTATTTGTGTCTTTTCAAGATGAATCATGTCTAATTCAGTAATACAAAAGGAAGGTGCCTGTATCAAACCTGCTCTCTCATCTGGCTAATTAACACTTCTGTATTTATGCCTGCATGCTTACCGAGTTTTTGAGCCAACTGGACCTGTAAAAAATATTCATGAGACCAGATGATGCGCAATTTTCTTGAAACTCTACCTAATGTCAGAATAGTAGCAATAGAAAGAGGCAGATTTGTTCTGTGAGTACAGAAAAAAAAACAAGATATATTTGGCGGGATTGGCTAGCGGCAAACGAGTATGTGAGTAAACTGGCAGTCTAACATATATATATATATATATATATATATATATATATATATATATATATATAATAGGAAGAGGTTATATTATTTCCACCGAGAGAAAAGTGTGTATATTAAAAAGAAGAGTGAAACCGCAAACGTTTTTGTTTGTAAAGTTGGATTTTAAAAAAATAATAGCTTTATTTTCTATAATTTTGCTACACGAGTTTCCGTTCTCGCGACCGTCATCAGGCAAAGGGTGGAGATTTCCACATATTATTAAAAGTAATTAATTTTTTTCTTTAAAAAAAAGAGAATGTCTCATATCGAGAATATTTAATATCGAAAAACATTTTTAAAATAATTATTATTTTTAATAATATGTGGAAATCTCCACGCTTTGCCTGATGACGGTCGCGAGAGACCAGAAACTGGTGTAGCAAAATTATGGAAAATAAAGCATATAATTTTTTTTTAAATCCACATTACAACGAAAAACGTTTGCGGTTTCTCTATTCTTTTCAATATATATATATATATATATATATATATACTGCGTGCCAAATTATTATCGAGAAAATTTTTTCTAATATTTCAAAAACAACCGTCCAATCAATACACACAAATTTTCACACAATCTTGGCAACACTGACCTGCACAATCACTGAAATTTTCGTACTGATCTGCGCAATGTAAACAAAATGGCACCATATTTGTTATCAGCACGGTGATTTGAATGGAATCTGGTAATTTAAGATGTGTGTTTAAAAGGGTTCTAATAGAACTGTGATCAGATAGTTGTAACGAAATGGCGTCTGGATAGGCATGTAGTTGTGTGACCGATGTAATTATTTTTGAATTCGGTTTGATCAAGTAATACAGGCCATTAAGGGGCATTTGAACTCATAAATAATTTTTGTCCGTTGTAATTTTGATTTTGCTGGTGTGTTATTATTTTTTAGGATTAGGTTAATTGTTTTAAAATTTTATAGTAGATAAATACTTTTATTTTTTTCGGGTCAATTGGGGTAGATTATTTGCTTATGATATTTCTAAATGAAAATTCATTTTGTTTGTAGTTTACGTGAATTTGGCTTTTGTAGAGAATATTTATGTTATTTTTTACTTTTTTACTTTGGGAAGAAATAGTCTAATTTGGTGATCTATAAGGTTGTTAGTGAAGCCGTTGTTAACTAGTGTCTTTTTTGCATTGTTGAGTTCTTTAAGGAAGAGTTGTTGAGGGGATGAATTCCTGTGTGCCCTTTTCAGGAAGTTGTTTTTTTAATCACTGCTATTTTATATCTGAGTGGACATTGTCCCTTAAAGAAAAGGTGGCAAAAGTTTCTGCTTCTTTATTTTAATGCAATGATATATATATATATATATATATATATATATATATATATATATATATATATATATATATATGTTATGGGAACTTACCCATAATATTAATAGACTGTTCCGAACCTCATAAATACTGCGGCTCAAGAGGGAGCAGCAGACACACAGTCAGTGTTGGAACAGTCGTTTAGACTGTTCTTTGCTGTTGAACTCTCCGCCTCGGCGGAGAGGAACTCGGACGAGGATTTGCCGCAGGGCAAAGTTTCGTCCGGGGAGGTAGACAGTCTCTGAACCCGTGTATACGGGTTCGAATGGGGATATTTTTGGCCGAGCCTACGGGCTCGGTAAGCCCACATTAAACCGGCCTTGTGCCACATTCGACACACGTGGGAGTGTTGTTAAACATCGACACAGAGTCAGTGTGAGTCAGTCACAGACAGTGGCGTCAGACGATTACTGTAAGACATTGGAATAGCGATACTGGTCGAGACAACATAGTTCTCTCTAACATAACCTGACTGTTATTACTAACACTTCTACTTCTTTTGTACATATTCTGTTTGTAATATATCTGTGTTATTCCATACCTGTGTTCGAGTTATTCTTCATTGGTTCTACCTTGGACCATCACCGTGGTACAAGGAACGTGGACCATAACAATATATATATATATATATATATATATATATATATATATATATATATATATATCAGTATTTATACACACACACGCACACACAGACATACACAGACACACACACACACACACACACACACATATATATATATGTGTGTGTGTGTGTGTGTGTGTGTGTCTATACAAGACATATTACTTCGCCAGTATTTCTGTAAGATAAAGTTTTTTAAACAAGGAGCATTTCACAATTATAATCGTTTTCGCAGAAATATGCTAATGAAAGCTGCGAATCTATCTCCGCTTGTTAGCCATAATTAGCAACTAATATATAAGAATTATTTACCTGAATTAAAAACCGGGTGAGGCACCTGTAACTAATGGCCGCTGCAGTAAAGAATAAAACTGCAACTCTGTGGCTGTCAGATGAAGCACAAAATGTGAGTATTTGGATATCCTGGGAAGGGAACAGCTAAACTGAAGATGATAAATCCTATTGATTTGCAGTGTATTTTCAAATCACAATTTCTCTGACGATTTATTGCAAATACACTGCTCTCTTCGATATCTGTCTATATCTCTGACATGAGGTATCATGATTATTTATTTTATTTACATTATTCGAACTGTTATCCTCATCTCCAATGCCATATTCGCAACGATTCTGTCTCTATATTTCTGAGATGCAGTATCATAATTACATTATTTACATTATTCGGACTGTTATTCTCAGCTTCCTTGCCATATTCCCAACGTTTCATTTCCATATTCACAAGGGTTCGGTTCGAAATTCCAATAGCATGAAGAAAATTGGTGAATATGTCAATGAAGATGAGGATGACAGTCCGAATAATGTAAATAATATAAGTAATCAGTGATCTCTTACTGGGATTTTCTTACATGTATCGTGTCCTTTTAAGACGTGGGAGATTATGACTCTACACACCTTCCTATAAAATGTCCGATTAAAAAATTAAATCGGTTAATTCTTAAGAAATTAATTTAATATACGGATAAGAAACTAAATTTATATGGCTTTCTAGAAAATCCTAGGAGTACGCAGTTTCGAAACTTGCCTGATGACAAATATTCTTTATTACGATTTCTCGAGTGCGCAGGCGCTGTGAAGAGTGAAGTCTTCCTCTTTCCCCGATGACTGGGAAGGAGGAAACCGGAAGAGAGTTTCATATGCGAGAAATGCATTCTGTCAGCATAGAAATTAACCTTATGTTGTGTAGATGAACACACCTCTCCAGAAGATAATTTGGACTCGCCCAAAGACATAAGTACGGGTAGTAATAAACAAGTAGGCATTTCGAGATCTAGCCTTTCTTCTGTCTACCTATTCCAGCAAGACTACGACGTCTCCAAGCGACATACTACTTCTTAATTGTGTTATCATAATGAAGAGGTAACACCTTGCTACCAAACTTGTACTGCGTTTAAATTCAGAACGCCTAGCTACCATAGAGGTAAGTTCCTCAGAACAATTTCCATGAAGATATTCATAGAAAAGGCAGAGAGAAGCTCCGTTGCGGTGGTGGGAAAGTGACTGCAGCCAAAATCTCAGGTCATCGAATATCAAATATGTATCTGCAAACTGAGATTGTATTGACTCTATTGCTATGTCTGCTGCTAAGAAGTTTGGTTTTCTGCGTTGGGTTTGACAATTTTTCGCCACTGAATCTGTCGTGCGTATTTATAAGTCTACATTTCTTTCATGCTTTGAATATTGATGCCACTTATCCTCTGCTGCTTCTCCTGTATATTTAGGGATTCTTGATAAAGTACAAAGATGAAACGGATATATTATTGGTCCTGACATGGCGCCTCGGGTTCAGTCAATTTCCCAGTGAACTTCTGTCGTCAGTGATTTCCGGTGCATTTCTATAGCAAATGTTTTCGTATATGAAACTGTTTCCTTTCAAAACTAAAAAGCGTTCCAATAATTTGGACCGATTTTAAATGTGAATTAAGTTTAAGCGTCTAATGATTTTTTTCTTTTTCTTTCAGATTTGGTGGACATTTGGGCGATATTATTTTTCACACATAATTGCCATGACTTAAATAACATGATCCAATAGAGAAATAAATAATGCTTTAGCAATAACACTGATTTATTTACTGCTGACTTTGATCCGTCTTAATGAAACACCCTTTATAATAAAATGTCCCTTTGTAAGTGCGGGGTACATAATATCCGCTATGATTTACTATAGTAAACATTTCCAATGCAGTTCTATAATAAACAATTTTCTTTATTTTGAACTCTTCCAATGAAAGAGGTGACCATTAAGCATTTAAGACACGTGTGAAAAACACACTTTATGGCCTAATCGGGCTGTTGTAAAAGTTTTTAAAAATGGCAGAAAGAGAGGGATTATTCCTGGAGCAACAGAGTGAACCGACCAATTTTCTAGAAACTTTAACAATTGATATTAATACAAGTTCAGATGGGAGGGGGACTTGAGACTTCGTTTAAACCATGCCATGTGAAGGTAGCAACTCTTAACAAAATTAACGGGTGAAAAATCATAGTACAGTATTTATCGTGCAAACAGTTTAAACAGGATACACTTTGGGATATATAGAATTCAGCTTACGTTTCTCCTCGCGGAGTACAAATGTCAAATCAGCTAATAACACTGAAAACTACGATAATGCTGAACCGCCAAATGTTTCTTCAGAAAAGTAATTTAGATTACAATGCAATAAAACAGGAAAGCTGGGAAAAGATAAAGATAAATTTCAATCTTGCAACCCCTTTACTGACGAAACCATATTTTCTTTTATGATTTTCTTTATTTTATAACATTAAATCAGACAGGAACTACTGGCCCCAAGACAACAGAAAATACCTCAAGCAGGATGCAAAGCTGCGTCCCAATTTAATGATTTGGTGTTCTTTAGACCGCATCGGCAACAGAGAGATCCAATGCAAGGTATTTAAGGTTATTTAAAGCCAGAAAATAATTTTAGATTGTAATTATATTCACCTGCACTTGTTGCAACATCTTGAGCCAGGCGAGGTGGTCTAAAATATCCATTCCACAACAAATGAAACCGATTGCATGTTTGCTGGTAGTGGTAAACCCTATCTTAATACACGGCCACTTTTAAGGCAACTTACAAACACATCGACACACATTATAGATAACAGAATGACAAAATGAAAAACAACTACGTAAATTGTTTCGCCCTTTAAATCGATCTGATCAGAAAATATGATGTTCTTATTGAAAGATTATACAAGCGTAAGGATGCAAGAAGTGGGTATATATAAGCCTAAATATCGGGTATGGTCATAATTATATATACATATATATATATATATATATATATATATATATATATATATATATATATATATATATATTTATGTCATTCACAGACAGTAGTGTTTCGCTGTATCACAGCTCCTCAGTGCGACTAGACTTACGAATGCCTCAAGCCAGGATTGAAACACAACTAATTTGGTGTCAGTCAGAGCTATCTTCACTCGGTAGAGTTACACAACTAAATCTAGCGTATTGTTTTTACTAATGTAAACAAATGCCCATCAGCCAAAGTGCTATACTTTTAGCCTTGTGCCACATCTAAGCTACGCTTGGAAAATTACTATATATATATATATATATATATATATATATATATATATATATATATATATATGTATGGTGCGATGGATAAATTTCTGTCTAAATTACACAAAAAATGAAAATAACACTGTCATCTTGTTTTAACAGATATATTTACCAAAATTACACGAAAATATTTGAAAATACTGAAGATGCAGTCGCCATTGTCGGACAGTTGTGACTGGGTTCTCCTGCCTGTGTGCCATGATGCACAGTCGTTTTGCCAGACAGATGGTCTTCCCGCAGTTACCCAATCCAGTATAGCGCTACCTTCTCAAGGCACTTCATGTCGGTCTCCGTACTTAATCTGAAGCCCGCACCAACAAATCCCGGAGTTCTTTTCTCATGGGAACGAGCAGAGTAAATTTTCCGAGCTAACGTACCTTCGTAATCACCCTTAGACTCATCAAACACTTTCCCAATATTCTGCACTGTCCTCAAATTGACACCCAAAGACTCTGAAATGTTCATATTTCTGTTTCCTCGGCATCTGCTAGTAATATTTGAGCATTAGCTAAAACTCAACAGTCTAAAATTTACAGAAAATACACTAGGATGCCGAGAGCTATAATTAACATCTATTGGAGACAACATCCGACTAAATCACATCTCCTGTAGACCAAGGCCTGATAATTTTACAAAATTACGTGAACGTAGAATGCACTTTGCAGGACAGAGCTGGTCAGCAAAAAAAGAACTCTTGACTGATCTAGTGCTCTGAACACATATACATAGAGCAAGACTTGGTGGTCTCCCAGGAACCATCTATATTGACCAGATATGTTATGACACGGAATGTCCCGCAAAGGACCTTCCTACCTTGATGCAGGACAGTGATGGTTGGCGTGACAGACTCATGAATGTCCAAGCTCGCCCGAGCGAACAATAAAAAATATGATTAACGGTAGAAACGCTACTACTATTCACTATAACACCGATGTTTCTCCTTTATATGGTTATGTTAAATATTTGTATTCTTTAAATTCTTGACACATAGGCATAAACCTCAAAAGTCGTGATGAAGATAGAGAAGGCGTCTAAGTATATGAACAAATAGGTAAGGGATGCAGAATTTCAAGAAGCATCTTTTCATTAAGCCTCTATCAATTTCGGCCCATTGGCATTGTTTTGAATTAACGAACATATAGTCGCACTACAAAGCTGCAGCATAAGGCAATAGGGAAATTTATCATGACAGTAGTGTCGCAGGCAAATAAATCTGCAACAAGTTTGGTATATATAGATACCACAAAATTAATTCTTCAAAACATGTTTTGAAACGTTATCTCTCATTATAATAATAAAAAAAATAATTAAACAAATGTACCTAGAATGAAAGAAAAGGTTGTTCAAAGAAGTATGAATTATAGGGTGCAGATCCTGGGAATATTTATCACCGTTTTAATCAATTCTCCTCAAGCAAGGGAATAAAGCACAAGAGGTTACTGATTGTTAAAAAGACTGTTAAGATGACAGAAAATAACGATTTACATTGCATTTAAATTGTTGAATATCAAAGTTGACCGAGAAGCAAGATGCAGGAAGAATATTTGACAAGTTGAAGAAATTGTTAACATAGAAGTTACGGTTACATCTAGCCATTACATTAATAAAATGACAACAACCAATCTCAACAGTTTTATTATATATTCAGTAATAATAATAATAATAATAATAATAATAATAATAATAATAATAATAATGAACTCCCTACTGTATAAAATTGCATTATATTTGAGCTATTTTTGCCTAATCAACCTTGCTGGCTAATGGTAATCAAATGGCTGTAGGATTTTAAATTTTAAGTAAGCCCCTCTCTAAGCACTTGAACGCCATGCTCTCACGGGTTAAGTAGTTTCAGGATCCCTTCTTAGCAGAAATTAATGAAGCAAAAGAAAATACAAAACTTACTATCTATTTGAGAGGGTGAAAAATGTTAGCCGCTCTTTCTCTCTCATTCTCTCTCTCTCTCTCTCTCTCTCTCTCTCTCTCTCTCTCTCTCTATATATATATATATATATATATATATATATATATATATATATAGCTTTCTTTGCTGCAAACTTAACCATTGATTCAATATACTATCTATCTATCTATCTCAGTGTGTTACTATCTATCTCTATATATATATTTCTTTGCTGCAAACTTAACCATTGATTCAATATACTATCTGTCTATCTCAGTTTATTCATATCTATCTGTCTGTCTATCTATCTATCTTTCAGATAAATGCAGTCAGCAATACAATCATCGCTGAAGACAAACAGACTCTCGAAAAAAACGAGCCAAATGTCAAAGGCTTCAAATCCTTTTTATATATGCAAGGAACCATTTCATCTATAAAAATAACATAAATTTGCTGTTCCATTTTGAATGTCCTTACTTGCGAATGGATTAATTTTCAAATACATTGGCTTAACGTCTTCTACTAAGAAAATGAATGGTAAATCAATCTTCCTCCGCTCTGCCTAATCGAATGTCCCTCAGATATTTACGGGTAGCCCACCTAGACATCACTATTACAATACCCTCAAATATAGGAAAAACGAAAAAGAAAATGCGTTCTTGTCGCATGCCTTGAGGTGTGTGCTGTCTCTGTGACGGGTGCTGTTGGACACTGTGAGTTCTCTCGACTTATGGATGAAATCTGTCCTTTCCCACGGAAGGCATTACTCATGACTTAATAAACAGAGCATTCGTGCTGATTGGATCAAGCAGTTGGGATTGACGAAACGGAATAATTGATCTTCATAACCTTGGGTACCCAAGTTGAAATCTTTCAATAATCATGAGTTATCAATCTAATGATTGCTCGTGTGAAATGCCCTCCAGATCGGCGAAAATCTGTGTTCAGCAAAGCGGGTAATTTCGCTATAATTCGTGCGCCGTGATGATTAGAAATGATCCATCTATCATTTTTTTTAAAAATAATAATATAATGGATCATCGAAGTTTTCATGGTTCGCATTTTGGTTGCAAAATTATTCTGTTTTGTAGGACAAGTGTATTTTTGATAATATAGTGATGCCACCAACAAAAATTCACACAATTTTTCCTTTTAATCATTTCACACCAAGCAAGGCAATAAAGACGCTCGGATGCAAAGGTGGGTTAGAGAATATAAGAATAAAACTAATATTAAGGAGACAGAACAATACATGAAAATAAAGAGAAGATAACGATTGAAACTGCATTTAAATTGTTGAAGATTAATGATGACTGAGAAGCAAGAAGCCAAAAGAGAAGTGCAATAGAAGAAACTGTCAGCATAGAACTTACGGTTGCATCTAGCAGCCATTTCAACTGTAAAAACAAGAGTCGGTGCCACCAATCTAGTATTACGCTTAAATTCATAAAGTCTAGGTACCAAAGTTCATCAGAACATTTGCCATGAAAGTATTCATAGTAAAGGCACAGATAATCTACATTAGGGCACTGCGAAAGTGGTTGAAGCTGAGAGTCCATTAAAAGACCAATAATATTCCCGATTCTTCTTTGGATATATCAAGAATCTTTAGAAAATATATATACATATATATATATAACAGGAGCATCAGATCAGATGTAGCTGCAATATTCAAAGGAGTTGTAGATTATAAATATATAATATATATTCTGACGAGAAAATTGTCTAGCAAGATATAGGGAACCTGATTCCTTAGCTGCAGATTTAGCCATTGATTCAATACACACTTTCCAGTTCCTGTCAGCTGAAAATGAGTTTGTTGACGCTATGAGAAATGTGGCATAGACTATGCGACAAAAGGAATTTCATGGTGTTGAGGAATACGCCCGTTCACAAATATTTCTGTTCTTTAAATATAAGGCCCTGATCGAAATGAGATCGAAAATCAAGCGATATTCGGTAAAAGGTCGGTGTCTGTTGCGCGGTTGTGTTGAGTGAAAAGCGGCTATTTAAAATGAAATTTAGTTATCGGTTACGAAATTAGATTTTGGACTTCTGAATTGATTTGCATGATAGTCCAGTCCGTGATAGGTTAACTTAGGTTTTATTATTAGTTAGTATTCAATGTGCGGTAGCATTAGTATGTATGAAAAGAGAAACTGGCTACTCGTTCTAATGCTAGCTGATATCCTCATTCGTACTTATAAACTTAGGGAAGTTTTCTTTTTTAATCATTTCAACCCAAGTAAGGTGATGAAATCCTTAGAACGCAGGGAGTTACAGGGAATAAAAAAGAAAACTGGGACTGGGGAGAATGGTTGAAATGAACAAAAGGAACACGGTTCAAGAAAGCGGATTATGGCATTTGACGTTGCACTTCAATTTTTTGAAGAGTGTAGTTATCAGCGAGAAATCGGAAAGAATTTCCACATGTTATAAGTGCGAGAAAAGAAACTGTTAAGACAGAAGTGACGGTTTCATCTAACTAGTTCAACAGTAAAACGGTGAGACCTAGTTACCAATCTAGTACCACGCTCAAAAGCATTCTGTCACGCATCAAAGAAAAAAAGCTCCAGTTATTTAATATATTTATAAGTCTAACATTCCTTTGTGTATTGCGGATACATCTGATCTGGTACACCAGTTATATACATATATATCTTTATAGATTCTTGATATATCCAAAGAAGAATTGGCAATATTATTGGTCTTGTCCTCTTGGCTTCATCCATTTCCCTCTGATGTAATGTAGATTACCTGTGCCTTTTCTATATATACTTTCCTAGCAATTATGCTGATGAAGTTTCTTTTATGCCTTTTAAATTTTATGACTTTAAGCGCAGTACAAGATTTGTGTTGTTGAAATGGTTAGATGGAACCGTAAGTTCTATGCTAGCAGTTTCCTCTATTGTATTTCACTTTCAGCTTCTTGCTTCTCCGTCAACATTAATCTTCAACAATTTAAATGAATATATTTGTAGAAATGACAGAGAGAAGTCACGTCATGTCGGTGAGAAAGTGACTGAGGTCGAGATGCCAGGTCAGGATCGATTACATTGCAGACCCTTCTTCAGATTTTGCGAAGAATAAATCGATCACTTCTTCTCTCTCCAGCTATGGGTAAAAAAACTGAGCTAACTTACGATGTTTTTGGGATAACTTGCTACTCACGATGGCGGTTGGCGAACAACTGCGTTAAGATGTTCGTTTAATTTGCCATTTCTTAGCCGGTGTTTCATTTTTGCTATGTTTTACATAATTACGCCCCCCCCCCAAGTAAGTAACAGTGATTTCATTTTCTTGTAGCATAAGATCATTCAGAGATTTGTTCAACGTATTTGTTATTACGGCTGGATTATTTCGTGCATGTGTTAGCGTTTATGCGCAGTATGTGTTAGTGTTGAATGCCGCACTTGAAATCCGTTTATTACATGGTGATTTTATTATGATTAAGATTGTTTGGATTACAGATTTTCTGTTTCTTGTCAAAAAATTGAGTGGATAAAACTAAAAAATAAGCGAATCTTCAAACGGATCTAAAAAGTTAAATATTTTTTTATTATTTGAGCATTATTTTTCTTTCAAATTGAAAGAAGAGAATAAAACTTTACACAGAATATGTTGTTTATTTTTTATACAGTACAACCGAATCATTTGCATTAGTATAGTGGAAACAGAATGCGTCTATATGTGAGAATGTGTGTGAAAAGTATTCACGTTGTTTCATGTATGCGTATATATTGTATCAGTCAGCAGTATGAATAAGTAGGGAAAGTAGCTTGCTACTGTTGATGTTCGTAAACATAGTCTGTGTGTTTACGTGTCAATATGGCTAAGCATTTTTATAATATAATATACATTTTCATAATATTATATATATGAGTAATTAGTTAAGGTCAGGGATTTCCAGTTTTGTATAACAAACGACCGAACTAACTAGCGAACTAAAAACTGATTACTGTCATAATGAAACAGAAGAAAACAAAAATTATATTTATTAATCTCAAGTTTATTGGTTACTAATTTTTTCCCAATGTTTAAGGAGGGAAAATATTGTTGATCCTCCAAAAATTCGTAGCTAACAATAAACCATCAAATTTAAAGAATTCCGCGCGTCTCACATGATGTCGCTGATTGGCTATTATATGTGAATATGAAAATCACATTTTTTTGAGTCGGTTTGTGTACAAAAATAACTTAATTTCTGAGTTCAATAATCTATGGCATTTTTCTAAAATTCTGAAACAGTTCTTCAAGTAGACTTTGTTTCCTCGGTTTTTTGTTCATTTACCTCAACAATAATTACTTGGATTGACTAAACATAGAATATGAATGCAATAAATAATCTTTTAATGTTTCATGGACTTATGCTGCATACAACGCAGTTATTTTGGTGAAAATATTCTTAAGCTTCTAGATAGTCCATCCCTACTTGCCATTCTCACTAATGTCATCTTTGTGGTCTATCTCCGAAAACTGGGCCTATATATCAAAGTCAAATGTATTGCCTTTAGTACTGTATATACGTATATATAGCTTGTATTAAGGAAAGCTTAATAAAAACTAAAGTAACTCATCAGTAAATATTATATTTAACACTTAGCATAAAAATTAACGAGCGTCTAGTGCAGGGGTCGTCAAGCTCTTCTGACCAGAGAATTCCTTTTGTTTGTCTTCCTTCTTCACCGACCCCCATTTAAAATATCTTTGAACCTTAAAGCTCGCACTGATGTCGAAATTTAAAATGTTAAGTAAAAGTTTAGAATTTTGGATCAGGTTCAAAAAATTTTCTCCCAGACTCACGAGGTTAAGAATTTCCGCCACACAAATAGTTTTAAGAAAATATATTAAATAACCCCAATGAATCAAGCAATTAATATCTGAAGTACACCAAGACCATATACAGTCAATGCTATTGAACAGAAATGTATAACAGCTTCTAAAATCCAATTAATAAGGTATTGAATGCAAATAAGATCCTTAAAGTCGGAAACCAATTGTCTCAAATGCAAAGAAACTCTGTTACAGCCCTATAATAGGCACAAATATTAGTATGTTTGAAGATGTATGATGTATACAAAAATATAGCTATATCAGAAGACGGTATTTTTGATGGGTTTGACACAACTTTAAAAGTTATTTTTAGTGACGTGTTTAAGTATGCCACCAGGAAGCCAACATGCAGCATGAAAAATACTTTGCATACAAAAGACATATATTTAATATATTAAACCGTCACAAGAAAAAATACCACAGACCGATTTTAGCATTACTATGTAGGTTGTTCGCACACCAACCGCATTCAAGGCCTTGGCTATAATCGATGACCTGGAACACTTCATCGACTACTAGCAGCTCGCTTGAGCCCATATTGACGACTCCTGGTCTAGTGTGACGGATATCCACGTGGAAAGTGGAACCACAGTGTCGAGGTCAAATTCCGTGTTAGCATTTAGTCTTTCACAAATCCCCACGAGATTGCCTGCTCACCCTCTCACCCATAGGGAGAGATAAAATATCCCGTCAGAATTGGCAACCAGTCTAGTAGGAATTTCAAATTAGTAAAAAGGAAATATCTCATAATCTCCAACCATCCTTTTCAACCCAACTTCTCGGGTGTCCTTTAGATTCACAATCGCACGACCTTGATTCGGTAACTGATACCCCTATTCGGCAAGATATTTGAATCTCAAGAAGTTCTGCAGATTTCATTCCTGGGCCACACCTACGTCTGTAGTCCTCTATCTTGAGTAGCTCTTGTGGCTAGTATTGCGTGAACAGTGGTGTACAAAAATATATGTTGCACAGGTAATGTCTACGTCAAACTATCTTCTTCTGAACACACTACTGTATCTATGAGCCTCTGATGAATTTGGAAAATTGCAATTGCAGTAAAAAAGCATCTAATTAAATAATTATCAGTAACATGGGACCTGAAATCACAATTGAAGTGCAAAGTAAACAACTTCTCTTGCGGCTTCAGTATATTTGGCATCCCTACGGCACTAGTAGTTTACAAAACACTCGATTGATTAACAGAGAATATTTAGGACAGTTTAATCTACGAGAGGGTGTGGCACTTGAGTGGCCACTGAAAAAATCGAATGTTGTTTTTTGATTATTGGTATTAGATGGAGAGGTTAGAAACGATCCTGACTCGCCAACGACTTCGATGGGCTGGATGCTTTGCCCACAGACCAGAGACGCGCCTATCCAAACAAATCCTCTTTGCGGAGCTCCCATCTGGCAAGAAACCACATGGAGCCCGTGGTCGTCAATTCAAGGATCAGATCGAAAACACTTTACTGACGACAGAAATCAATCTGATCAATTGGGAGACGGAAGCTACAGAAAGAAGTAATAACAGAAGAGCAGTCCAAGAGAGAAAAAAAATAACATCCTTCGAAAACACCCGAAGACAAATACAGTGTGCAATGGGTAAATTGTTGCCATATTATATTTTTAATTTTTCGCTTACGCGTTGTTTGTTTTTGATTTTATCAACTGCACAGTATAGTAGGGTCAGCTGATCACCGACTGTAGAAAACGTGTATCATCACACAATTCACTCCGCCTGAAATTTGGAAACAACACCGGAAGCTCTAATACGAACATTTCAGATTGTTTGGATATCAATCTGAGGACAATAATGAGAACTGGAAAGAGTTGGATGAGTCTAATGGTGATTACAAAGGTGTTTAGAGTGATCATTAGTAATGGTGAGATTATACCAACATTTATCTTCCTATACGTTCTCACAATCAACACGGATACCTACATCAAGTACATTGAGGAGGTAGTGCTGCCCTGGATAAAGAGAGTGGATGCTAGAAGATTCTATGTCCGAGCTACACAAACATGAGAACCCAGTCATGGGTGTCAGACAATTTCTGCAACCATATCACGCCTTACATCTAGCCACCTAACTCCCCAAAATGCAATCCCCTTCATTATTATGCCTTGGCCACAGCTAAGCGAGAGGGCAACAAAATTCCTTGTAAAACCAAAGATTAACTGAAAGATTTTGGCAAGGTTCACCAAGTTAAACAGGAAGAGTTGCAGGAGATTCCGAAGTTGTCTAGAGGTTGTGGTTGAAGCCAATAGCGATTTTATTGAATAAATTTACTGTTTTAGTATTTTAGCATATTTTGTGTCATTTTGGCAATATATCGGTTAAAATGAGATATCAGCATTATTTTCTTTTTTGAGCCATTTAGACAATTCATCTCTCCCTATATATATATATATATATATATATATATATATATATATATATATATATATATATATATATATATATATACATATATATATGGTCATTACGAAATACAATGGAAGATGTCTATTGACGTGTGAATAGTGCGAGAAGAGATAAAGACTTGAAAAAAATGTTCGAATAGTATGCTCCACTTCACATCACTTCAAGTTTATTATTCCAGATAAAGAAACGCATGCAAGTTTCACAGATTTGTCCTTCATAATGTCAATCGCATTCAATTGCTTTTTCGGTTTAGTTTCAAAATGGGAGAATGTGTTTCGTGAAGACAGTGTATATTAATGGAAATATTACAGAATATCACTAAGAAATTTAGATCATCACATCTTGTTGACCAAGTCAGCAAGAAGCATGTTCAGATTGGGAACGGTTTGGATATGAAAAAATAATGGTTGTTCATTTGTTCGGAATTTGTCGAGAGATCAAACAAACCTATTGATGTTATCAGTATCCAACCCAAAAGTAACAATTATTGCAGGTAAGTGACATTACAGAATCGCCACTTCATACAGGTATTATCTAAATCTTATATTGATGGATAGATTGCTGCATAAGATGCAATCATTTATCAAAACCCATCGATTAAGAGAAAAACACATGCAAAACCCTGCTATGATACAATGGAAGGCAAGAAAAAAGTGATATATATATATATTGAGAAAAACAAGGTGAATTCTACTGCATGAGAGTTAAAACAAAGATCAAACGGTAAAAGAAACACTCCAAATTGTACAGGTCTATTTACACTATTTAAATTATTCAGACTGTTGTCTTCATCTTCGTTGCCATATTTACAACGTTTCGACCGTTGTACGCCCCGACCTTTTTAAGGTGTTTGGAATTTCCAACTCTACCCTTTATTTCGTTCGACGGATTAGATTGTTCTAGTTCCACCTCCCATGCCTCTTCCGGATCACATTATCAGTTATTTCCTTTTAACTCAACTCTCTCTTTACCACTGCAGTATCCAGGTATTGAACTCACAAGACTTTACGTCAAGTCATTGGATTCTACCAACGATTCTATCCACGAAGAAGAGGACAACAGTCTGAACAATGTAAATAGTTTAAATAATTACAAAATAAATAAATATAGATAGATATAAATATAGATAGATAGACAGATAGATATAAATATAAATAAATATAGACAGATAATATACAGGTTTATTGCCTTATCACGTTGAAAAATCGCCTTTCCTGTACGACCAACAGTGTTAAGCAAAGCCGAGCCAAGTTAGTACCTAAACGGGTGACTGTAAGCTTGGATGGCATTATGGATAATGGCTGAGAATTTTTAATCGGAGAGCAGAGTTCCAATTCCATTTGACTTCGTTATATTTATTTACGCACAAATAACCTTGGGAAAGGTATGAATCTACCTCTTTTACCCCAGCTATCGGGGTTTTGAAAAACTTGTATCACTAAAAAATTATATATCCCCACCCCCAAAAACATTCTTACAGTCTAAAAATATTTTCTTGCTTTAAATAACCTGCAACGGTTTGATAAACGCTAAAGGATATCACTCAATCAATGATATTATATAGAAAGAAAGGAAACGTCAATGGTGGGATTTTGTGACCAAAACTAATGTTGCAAGCTACATTATAAGAATTAAAAGTACACGGAACAACGAAAATGACTTTGATAATTTTCAACATCTTGCCAGAAGTAACGTTGGGTGAAATATTTAATTATGGTGTATCAGATTGTGATGCATCGTGTATAACTGTGCAGTTTGGTCACTGTTGACTACATGACAACGTTTTAACATTGGGCTAAGGAAAGCTCTAACCTTAACGGTAACCTATGTGAGTATCGTTGAACATTGGTGTATATAACATACGATCAAAAATCTTCGGGTTTATTGTGAAAAGGAATTGTATAATATTCCCGAGGAGAGGAACTCTTTTAAATTCTTGACCTGCCTATACCGTCAAGTTTCTGTTGTAGCTCGTGCCAATGGGGACCATAATAAATATTTGTTCTTTTATTGATTTTCAATGTTTCATTTCATATATATAACGTAAAATTTCTTGAGAATAAAACTATTGTCATAAAGGTTTACTTAATATATATGAAATGAAACATTGAAATTCAATTATTCCGCTGTCCGTGTGTCGATAGCGATGAAAGGATGTCTAAAATAAAATTCCGAAAAAACCTTATTCTTTTACAGAAATACAAGTAAGAAAATGCTGCTGTTGTTATACAAATATTCGCAATGCGTTGGATTTGAATAAACGTAATGGGCTTGGTAGGATTTTAATGGCATTCATTTCCTTAGCATACTGTTTAGAAAAAAGTGTAAAGCAAGGAGAGAGAGAGGGAGAAAGAGAGAGAGAGGGTAAGAGAGAGAGGGGGAGATAGGAAGGGAAGCTGAGGGAGATAGAATATAAGATAAGGCCAAAACATTTGGATCGGCACCGGTCGCCATTAGAGACTATCTCATTGGAGAGGAATCAGGATTTGTTGAGTTGAAAAGAGATCTTTGTGTCTTTTGTGATAGAACCAAAACGGACGGAAAGAAATTTTCTCGATCTTCTTTTTAAAGAATAATATCGTAATTCCAAGTAGTTTTCTCATTTGTTTTTCTTTTTTTTTTTTTTTGAAGGTGGTGTTATTTTATTCATTTAACTTTCATGTCTTCTTATTTAACTGTTTATCTTGACTTTTTCTCTGTTTTTTTCCTTTTACTACTTTTTTTATTTTTTCTTCTTCTTTTTCTACTCTTTTTTTCTTTTCTTTTCCTAATCTTTTCATTTTCTTTTTCTTTTCCTATTTTTTTTCTTTCTTCTTCTTTTCCTACTCATTTTGTTTAACCAATTTTTCCTCTTTTTCCAATTTGTTTCTCTTTTTCTTCTTTTCTTACTTGTTTTCTGTTTATTCTCCTTTTCCTACATTTTTCTCTTTCGCTTCTATTCCTACTCTTTTCTATTTTCTTTTCTTCTTCTTTTCTTTTTTTCTTTTTTTCTTCTTTTCCTACTCTTTTCCTTTTTCTCATTTTTCTTGTGTTCCTACTCTTTTCTTTTTTCTTCTTTTCCTCCTCTCTTCTTTTTTCTTCTTTTCCTAATCTTTTCCTTTTTCTTCTTTTCCTACTCTTTTTGTTTATCCACCTTTTCCTCTTTTCCCAATCTTTTTTCTCTTTTTCTTCTTTTCTTACTTATTTTCTCTTTATTCTCCTTTTCCTACTCTTTTCTTTTTTCTCTTTTTTCATCTTTTCCTGTTTTTATGCTTTTATCTCGTTTTTCTTCAATATCTATCTATATTTCTAAGATGGGGTATTATGTACACTATTTATTTGGTCAGTATGAGTAGTACCCTACAACGTAACAACAACCCTGAGTGCATGGCAGCAGCCCCCCAAAAAAACTGGGATAGGCGGGTACAAGAGTAGGACAACAACGATACTCAGAAAAAAATCTACCTGCCTTATGTGAAGGTGTTATCAGAGAAAACACAAAGGATCTGCGGTCCATATACAGCCTTCAAAAGCTGGACGACACTTCGCAGATATATCTCCTGAGTAAGACCCCCCCCATAGAGGAGAACATGATAAAAGACTGTGTGTACGCTATAACGTGAAGCTGGGGAAAGAAATATAAAAGAGAGACAGGCCACCCTCTTAAGGTAAGGCTTCAAGAACACCAGAAAGCTGTGAGACCAGGGGAAGTTCAGAGAAAAGGGAGATCAGCGCCCTCTGTGGGATCAGGTTGAGATCATAGACAAAGAACATCATTGAAAAATACGTAAACTTAAGGAATCAGCACATATGCTAGGCCACATATGCTGAGCCGACGAAGCATAGAAATGAATACAATATTGGAACCAGTAATAAGGAGTGCCAGAGAAAAGCGGTAATAACAACAAAAATTGGAATATGACCTGTGGTAAAAACATACAATGATAACAGCAAAAATTGCATTATGAGCATTGGTACAAAATGGAGCTGAAGACATTAGGTTTATAATACCCAGAAAATCGGCCGAAATATTGTAATAAATATGGCGACAAAGACGAGGACAACAGTCCGAATAATATAAAAAGTCGATTTTCTTCATGTACTACTCTTTTTTTCCGTTTTCTTCTTTTCATATACTTTTTTTTTTGGCTTTTTTCTTCCTTTCCTAATCTTTCATTTCTTCACTTTTGCCTTCTTTACCTACTTTTCTTTTTTCTCTTATTCTTCCTTACCTACATTTTCTTTTTCTTCTTTACGTACTCTATTCTTTTTCTCGTTTTCTTGCTTACATACTCTTTTCTTTCTCTCTTTTTCTTCCTTACCTACTATTTTCTGTTTCTCTTTTTCTTCTTTATTTTATTTTCCTATTCTTATGTTTTTCTTCATTTTTCTTCTATACTTAGCCATTTCCATTTTTCTATTCTTCGTTTTCCACACTCTTTCCTTTTTACTCTTTTTCTTTTTCCTACTTTTTCTTTTTTTCGCCTTTTTCTTCTTTTCTTTGTTTTCCTCTTTTCCTTTGTTTTCTTATTTTCCTAATCTTTACTTTTTTCTTATTTTTCTTCTTTTCCTACGTTTTTTTTATTTTTCCTTCTATTATTTCTCATTTATTCTCCGTTTTCTTCTTTTCATACTTTTTTATTTTTATTGATTCATTCTTTTCTTATTGTACTCTTTTTCTTCTCTTTTTCCCTCTTTCCCCTACTCTATTCTTTTTTCTCTTTTTTCTTTTCCTACTCTTTCCTTTTTTTCTTTTTTGTTCATCACCTACTCTTTTTTTCTATTTTTTTCCTACTACTCTTTTCTTCTTTTCCAACTCTTTTCTTTTTTCATCTCTTCGCACACTTTTTTCTCTTTTGTTTCTTTTCCTTCACTTTTCTTTTTTTGGCTTTTTTTCTTCTTTTTTCATTCTTTTCATTTTTTTCTCGTTTTTCTTCTTTTCCTACTCTTTTTTTCCTAATCTTTTCTTCTTTCTCTTTTTCTTCTCCTCCTCTTTTCTTTTTTCTTCTTTTTTCATTTTTTCTCCTTTTCTTCTTTTACTACTCTTTTCTTTTTTCCTTTTTTATTTTACTTCAAATTTTTCTAAAATTCCTTTTGTTTACAATTGAGTACGAACTTGTGCAGATATGAAAAACTACCAGAGATTCTATGACGAGAGAAAAAATTCGCTTGAATCTGCTGAATTTGACCTCACAAGACCGGTAGCATTTTGTGGCTAATTTGGTTAAGGAGTGTCAGACTGACCGTTAGATTCCACTGTCTTGAACGATGCGGCTTCAAATCATAGTGACGGGAGCAAATTTTTCATTTCCAAGATTTCTTGGACATTCAGGCCGGTAGGTGAATATAAATAAATATACTGTTTAATAAATAGACGTTGAGAATATTGAAATACGAGTATCCTATATATATATATATATATATATATATATATATATATATATATATATGCCAGTTGTAACAGCAAAGCAACATTTTATAATTATCAGATTAAACTATGGACCGTTGTATCTTAGAAATGATTAAAGGTATCTTACTGAAATTCTCCGATCATAAACGAAAATGACGTATTCATCATTAATTAATCCTAGCTAAGGATTGGAAGCTCATGAAGTATTGAAATAAAGTTCAAGTATATATATATATATATATATATATATATATATATTAGTCCAGTATCATTTTCCAACTTATTCAAGATGATTTGCGCCCTCTCTAACCTTCTAACCGTTTGTTTTGCGGTAACAATGTGTCCCACACTTTTCACGTACGATTACATTTTCAATTTTTTTCATGGATCTTTGGACGGTCATAGCTAGAAGTCCTCTTTCAAGTTCCAAATGTCTTATAGATTGAGTTGGATCTTTTCTAATTGTTCTCTTTATCTAACAGTTGAAATGATTATCTCGCTTCCTGTTGCGACCTTCTGACCCAGTTTTCCTCTATACTGTTCACTCTTTTTAAAAAACATTTTCATTCTTCTCTTGATGATATTTGAATGGACTGTGAAGCTGGAAGCCCGAGTATGTATGGTGGTACCATTACCATAGGCCTGAATGAATTTTCCTCCCACCATTGCTCAATTGAGAAGAGAGTGAGGATTACACAAACTATTTTAACCTGTTCTCTTTCTAGCTGAATAGTTCAAATGGATCTTCAGTGATTCTTACGAAAATTCGTATCAAGACGCCAAAAGGTCTTATCTTAAAACCAGAAAAAAAGAAACTCAATTAATTTCGTGGTTCGTTAGATATTAATTATTTTATGGGATGGAAAATTATGCTGTAAAACGATTTGGACTATTTTGCTGTGACACCCGGTATACACACACACACACACACACACACACACACACACACACACACACACACACACACACACACACACACACACAGATGTAAATATATAAAATGTTTTGCTTTATGTGCATTTTCTTGAGTGAACCCTAACCCTTGACTTAGGAAACGTGTCAGGATCAAAATGTGACCCCCGTTGTAAAAATTCCCATAATCTTAATTTATTCATTGTCATCATTGTAACTCGGGAACACTGCTATTAGATTTCCACAGTTCGCTTCTCTCTTGTTGTATTTGGTGCACTGGACTGTCAAACAGGTAAAATGGCTCTGTTTCATGGTGTTTGAAATGCTTTTTCTTTTTTAACTTCAGTATGAAAAGTCATAATTCACTTTTCCCAGTCCACACTCGCCTTGATCCGAATAATATAACTTTTCGCATTCTAATTTGAATCATTTCACCTCAAGTAAAAAGGTGAACGGGAATGCCACTTTTACGCAGGGGCTCACAGAGAATGAAACTGAAAGAGAAAACTGGGAATAGGGAGGATTGAGGAAAGGTCAAAATATTAACGGAATTCAAGACGGCATTATTGCGATTGACATTGCATGCATATTTTCGATCAGGTCAGTTGTAGAAAAGACAGAGGGAAACCACGACATCGGTGAGAAAGTGATTGAAGTCGAGACGACTGGTCACATTATCGATAGTTCTTTTATTTTGTTAAGAATCTCTCGATGAACAACAGAGATCCAGACCAAATATGGCAACAGTATTCAATGCACGGACGAATTGTAGATTTGTACATTGGTACGACGTAGTGGTTCAGTCTTTCTTGAAGTAGATGCAGCCATTGATTCCATGACATCACTCCATTTCACGTCAGAAGAAGAAGTTAAACGAAGAAGTGTGTTGCTGACATGGAGTCTACCATCTCTGTGGTCATTTAATTAAACTGTCTTTTGGGGGTCGCGTGAAAATTTATAAGTCATTTTTTGCCCCAGTTAACATTTTTCAAAGCACCAGCCAGTGTTAATTGGTCAGCTCTGAGTGATTTGCTTCTGTGACAGGAGTAAATGGTAGGGTCATCAGTGTAAATACCTAGCTAGGAACTGATTACTTCGAGGAAATCATTGACGAAGAGAAGAAACATCGTATTACGTAGGATAGAACATTGGGAGAAGTGATATTGTTAACCAATTCCGCATTGATTTCAGCCTCGAATATTTTATCGAAAAGAGCTAAGAAACTAATAGCGCGATATTCTTTGGGATCAGAGTGATCTACGGAGTTCTTAAAAACAGGAACTACAGAGAAGGGCTTCTAACAAGCTGGAAAGCAGGAAGCAGTGAGGCAATTGTTAGAGAGTTTGGTCAGAACTGGACCAAGCTTGGGTTCAGTTTAGGATGACGGAACGGATCTCATCACATCCGCTTGCGTTGTGTAAGTCTGGTTTGGAAATGATGTCGGAGGGATGTGTCTATCACTCAGTAGAACCTCCATTCTTAAATCACGCATGGGTACCCCATATGATTCGACTGTGGAGTTCGGAAAGAACTTTCTAGCAAGGCTCAATATTATATAAGAATTTAGAGGGTAACTATTTGCTCATAGCTAGTACCCTAACAGGTGCTACCACCCCGCGTCATGGCAACACCAGCAATTCAGCGGTGGTTCTACGCTCCTCAAAACCTCCAGGTCAGAGGCCTTGCTGTCAGACGTAGTTTATCGTCTTACGCGGGATGCGGATGTACTATATCGTTATATCCAGGATGGATAACGTTTAAGTATTAAAATTCCAGCGAATTTAAATAAAGCCAGTGTATACCTGATCTGTATTTCATTTATTGATTGATTCGTTTTCTACGGCTTATCAACCCTTTGCTGCTTATTTAAAGCCAGAAAATATTTTTAGATTGTTAGATTTTTTTCAAGATAACAATGATTTAGTGACTCAGATCGTACTAATTTACCCAAAGCAGGGGGAAAGAGGTAGATTGATAACCTCCCATGTTATTTACGTGTAAGAGAATATAAAGAACCGAACTGGAATTGGAACTCTGATTAAAAATTCCGAGCCATTATCCATTACACCACATGCACATCCAAGCTCACAGTACCTGGTATCCCCAAACGGTCACCCATCAAGGTACTGAACAGATGTTGCTTAACTTCGGTGATCGTATAGAAACCAATGATTCGATGTGGTTTGGTTACTGCTAAGGAAAGTCTGTCGCTCCAAGCATATTTTATATAGAGATAACTTCCACTTCTACATCGTTTCAACGCACTATCAATTTACGACACTTTATTGCCTGAAGCTTAGACATCTTTACCAATATCAACATTTGCAGTACGTCTTTGGAGGGTACATCTGAAAGTTGTCCAATTTACCAGGAACTGGCGCCAAATGATGCATGGGGAAGGGACAGATTATAGCAATTACCATCGACATCTGCTGAGAAACTTGATTTCGTTACAATATTATATATATATATATATATATATATATATATATATATATATATATATATATATATATATATATATATATATATATATATAATCTCGCAATGCAGAAAAACACATTGAAAGCCTGGAATTCAATGTCGATATACTCAAGAAGGTAAAGGTAGTAAAGGTTCATTTCAGGCAATTAATCTCCAACAGAATTTAACCTCATTAATTCGAATTATTTTAACACCTTGATGCTTCGCTTTCAACTGAATATTTCGTGCAAGCTCCTAGCATGCGTTGAAGAATGCAAAGTAAAGGCGTCGAATGGAATTTGGCACGACTCCACATTAGACTCTTGCTTAATCACAGAAACGAACTTATAAATTTATGAATGGAAATTGTCAATCATAGAGTCAGAAAAAAGTTGGTCCGCTCCTAGGAAGCCTTAGGTTAAATCGATATTTTTTTTATATTCAACTGAAGGACTGAGGAAGAAAGGAAATTTCATATCTGAAATATCGCAAAAAGACAGTCAATATCTCCTGATATTTGAAGGTGATACACTTCTACAGAAAATTACTTTGGCTTATCTTTGCCCTATTTAAAAAGAATAATTATTAATTAGAGTCGCATATGTTATTAAGAATATATAACTTTATATTCGTCACCATCGGATTTAAATATTTCAGATACTAAGGGATAACAATCATTAAATTAATTATGCGCCATTCATTTAGAAATTAATTTATCTGTAGCGTTGTGCCTTGTGTCACATCTATCCCTCGTGGGGGGACAGTAAATACTGTCTGTAATACAGGAGGTTAGCACAAGAGTCCAAGTTAGCGAGCTCGTAGACTCAGTAAGGAGTCATACCGCGATACATCAATACTAAGACTATATATATATATTTGCTACTAACTCGCATTCCTGGATCTACTAACCCGTATTACCAGTTGTATTATTACGTTAATACATTTATTTTCCTTATCCATTCCTGGCGTTTGTTATTCATTGATATCGGATTTCATCCCGGAATCCACAACAATATATATATATATATATATATATATATATGTATATATATATATATATATATATGTATATATATATATATATATATATATATATATATATATATAGAGAGAGAGAGAGAGAGAGAGAGAGAGAGAGAAAGGGGAGAGAGAAATAGGCAAAAAGTGAAGGTTGATAAATTGTTGGTCTATACCTACAGTTGCTTTTAAGATAAGTTTATTCCTTAAAACTCTATCGTATCTTTGAAACTAGCTGTTTGTAACCTTTCTTTCGGTTTAGTATTTTTCACTGCCTGCATTGTAGTTCCCGCGATAATCCATCATTTCAAATCAAGTTAGCAACTCTCACAATCGGTAAGGTATAGAGTTAATAATAGCGACCACGTATACATTACTTACATCCTATATATGAATATGTACCTGACATTTTTCATTCGGTTTTCTACTCCACCTAGAGACGTAGCAGCGACAATAGCCGCTTTATAAAACAAGCCCGTATGGTGGTTGTCAGCACATGCAAATATTAATATATCCATAAAAGAAAAACAAAACTTGTTTTGAGAGAGATATTCAATCATGAAAAGGTCGAGCATGTTTCTTCCATCTTTATGAATATTATTACTCTTAAAAAAAAGGGACAAAATCCTACTTGTCTTATTACAGTCCGAAGTAAACGCAAAAAGATTAATGTCATCTTTATTTGGTTTCTGGGTGAAAAAAAAGGAACAGATAGGGAAATACTCATTTCTTTATTGTTCAGAATAATACAAAAATATATTAGAACGATTCTTTATATCTTCCAAAAGAGTGCTTTATTAAGTGTCATGATCTAGGAAAATCCGATCTGTAAAGAGAAAATGCTTGCGGAGAAGTTTTCAAGCTGAGAAATGTAACTTTTGTTTAATAAATATAGGAAAATTATCATCCATGGAAATCGAGTTCATACGACATCGAACAAAATAATCTTGTTTCGAAAATAATACAAAATCTGAGCAACAAATTGACTGCTGTTTAATATCAATCCTCCCATATAGCAGTGAAAGGAAAACCAGGCAAATATGGTTGTACAAAGTATCCTGAGACATTGACAGGCAATGTGAGCAACGAAGAAGCTTCATGGAAGATTAAAAGAAAAAGAATTTTATACTTAGCATCAGAAGAAACATAGTTGGAATTTCTACGATACATACTAAGGAAAGAGGGCTTGGATACTCACAGAACCTACTGAACGCAAGAGAAAAAGAGGGAATCAAGCAAGTATATTGCCTAACTAGTTTGTGTAAACAGACGACAGAACAGCAAGTGAAAAAGATTGTACAATTACACCCTTGTGCAAAGTAATTTATACAAGTGCTTTAGTTTCCTTTCTTTCACCATACGGGCAGTTTTATACTCCCTTGAGTGACAGGGTGTAATCAATATCTATTCTTTCCCCACATTAAGTCATTTGCAATGGTGTGCAGTAATATGAATCCATTTTCGAGGTGTATGATGTAATTTGTTTGGCCTTGAAAAATATTGCGTCATTCGTGATTGCATAATTTTAATTTATCGCGCCCAGACACTATTGTCTCGACTCTCGATTAGTTGTCCTGCAGCCATTGTTTGTGATGGACGTTACTCCAAGGAAGCGTACAAAAATCGTAACGCTGCACGAACACAGTGGCAGGCCGAACAGTGAGATCGCGGAGTGTACGACGAAAGAGAAGCTCGGGACGGCCATTATAGACGTCGGGTACCGTAACCCTAAAATCTATGAGGACTGCTCCAGATTAGTGGATCCCAAGACAAATCGCAACAAACAGTTTCTAAAAAAATAAAGGCGGACATACGAATACTAACTTGTGCACTGGGTCATGTTCCATTGCAAAAATTCGAAAAAAAGTAAATAATAATGGAATAGTTCGTTTCATTTCAATTAATTTGCACAGGGGTGCACAAATATTGCCAAGGGCTACAAAGGATAGAAAATTACAAACCATGATCACCCACGTCTTGAAGAAATACTAATCTATAGACTCGATTTATCATAGCGTAAGAAATATTTTTGTTCATTACTTAGGCTCGGTTTTGAAACATTGTGATTAACTGACGTGTCACTTTCAATGGCTAAACAATGAAATTTACAAGTCGGATGTGATGTGAAGCATCGTATTTGAACATTCTAGCGTCCCTATAGTTTCATTTCATGTCTGCTATCAATACTGTGACATCTTCATATCTTATGCCGTTAAGATTATGGCCAACAAAAATGAATCTTGGTAGGACATATAACCCTCTAAGGCGTGCCTCACTGTTGAATAAATCTGATGACAAGACACATCCTTGTCATACGCATCTTTACTATGTGTGTTTACTTAATTCATTGTCAAATCGAATGCAGACGGTTTGCTGTCAGTATAAGTTCTGGATTATTCTAATTTCCTTCCCAAATACCTGAAGTTTACCTAGCAGTTCAAATCGTTTTCTTTTTTGTGGTGTACCTTAGAACACGGGTCGGCAACACTTGATGTACGTGCCAAACATGGCACACCGATGATTTGTTTCTGGAACGCGAAACTTATTCATTAGATTCCCTTTTATTATTTCTCCTTTTTCATGTATATCATTATCTCATGTATTCTTTTTATTTCTGACCATTACAGATTGGTCAGAATGTCACGATCATTAGCTAAGAAACGATGTCATTTTGATGAAGAAGATACAAGAGAAGTTATAGAATCCCTGACTGGAAGAAAATAAGGCCTTATGCATTGTCTGTTGTGAAACAAACCTTTGTAGGACTTTTTCTGATAAGGCACAGTTTGAAAGTGTTCATAAGAACTTAAGCAATAAAGCTGAAGAGGAAAAAGAGAATTAATTTCTTGTCAATCGATAAAGATAAAATAACAGACAGATACTTTTATGATATGTCCAGTCCCAACTTAGGTACTGATAGTTTTTAGGTTGCAAAAACTCTTTGGGCGGTTTTGGCACGCACTCTCAGAAAGGTTGCCCACCCTGACTTAGAAAACGCTTTTCTATAATCTATAAAGCATAGGTATAGATCCTTCAAAGTTTTTGGTAACAAAATCTCGGTCGTTTTTATATTCTCCTGTCTATTTTACCGCAGAGTGTTCTCATTTAGGCTTTGAAATCACGATAAACTATTATCTATGTCCTTCTTCATGTTTACGTAAAGTGATGGTTTACGTCTTTGGAATGTTCAATTTTCATGTGGCTATGGTAACAACTATCTGCCAAGCCGTAAGGACTGGAACTTAAGAATTGGTCTCCAAACTGATTGGCCTATCCTACCTTATACTTATAATCCGGTTTTGGAACAGTAACGGAACTTGGAATGGTAAGTTGGCACTAGCCACAACAAGAAATGTGTAGTAAAGGCAAATATAAAAATGAATAAGGATAACGCTTCATATATATATATATATATATATATATAGAGAGAGAGAGAGAGAGAGAGAGAGAGAGAGAGTGTGTGTGAGAGAAAAATATTCTTAAGGTGTGCTATATTTATGGGATAAAGTGCTCAATACCAGAGATAGAGCGTATGTAAATATAAAAGTGAACATTGAAGTCAACACTTAGAAGCGAGAGTCTGTTTCAGGCTAGACGCAATCGTCAGGCCACGAGTGCTGTTATTCTTCTCGGTTATTTCTATATACAGGTCAGTGGTGCATTTTGGGTAGTCTATTATGGCCGTTATTTTACCGGAAGTCGTTTATTTGTTTATTTATTTATTTGGGTTAAATTATTTTGCTTGTCATTATTTATTTTCATTTTTATTTTTATTTTTATTTTTTATGTTTATTTCTCATGTTATACATTTTTTTTTAAATCAGTGTTTTTATTAACGTAGTAACAATTTGTTTATATCGCTTATTTAATAGTTTTGTTTTGGTTTGGGAAGATAACTAAAGCTACTGGGAAGATAACTAAAGCTATTTATTCAATTTTGGGGTTAATTGTTGGTTATTCTAACTATTATTTTGGCGGGAGCGGTTTTTAATTTGTTTATTACTTCATGTATTTATTTGGATTATCTTTATTTGTTTTTTCTAACGGTTAATTTATCGGGATCCGTTTCTTAGTTTGTTTATTTATTGACTTCAGTATTCACTTATATATATATATATATATATATATATATATATATATATATATATATATATATATATATTGTCATCCACAGACAGACTGTTTCGCTGTATTACAGCTCATCAGTGTGGCTAGACGTCCGGTTGCCTCTGGCTAGAATCGAAAACCGGCTGAATTCGCGTCAGTCGGAAATTTTACCCTGAAGCCGTTGGCGCGCGGCAGAGAAGAAGGTGAATTTAAGCGTATTTATATTTAGATAAACACATAGTGACTGAGAGAACTCGATTCGATTTACCGAAGAATCTTGCATTATTAGCCGTAATAGTCACTGTTTACAAACCCACACATCCTCCCCAGAGAGCTCAACCGAAATAAAATTTTCAGGAGCATATATATTGTCTTCCACAGACAGACTGTTTCGCTGAAGTTGTAGATGTTGTCGGTCTGTTTTTTGCTATGTTGGAGATAGCCCTCCATAATCATATATATATATATACTGAAAGTACATTACTCAGGTCACCTGGATGAGTATATTTAATTTTGATCAAAGGAGGTCCCTGGGTGGCAACCCGACTGAATTTTTCACCTTTTTTCCCTTTGATTTAAATTAAATTTAAATTTAAACAAAGTAATGGCTCCTATCCAAAACATAAAAGGAGAAAGCCAGAAAATAAAGCTCACATCAGCAAGAGCATTTTGCCCAAAGGAGTTCCCCAGGGAACACTGAAAATCCTCACCGAAAATTTGTCTGCCTTTGATTTAAATTAGATTTAAATTTGAACAAACGGAATGACTACTTTTCAAAATATAGAAGAAGAATGTCAGAAGATGGAGGTTACATCGGAAAAAGCATTGAGTAATATTGAAATGCATCATTTTTCTTTACAAATTACAAAAATGTTTTAAAATCAGTCATCATTTTCTTACAAAAAATGTGTGACAAGAATCAAGGCGCGGCAAATTCGGCTAGATTAAAAATAAAATAATAAACGTATTATTATTACATGAAAATTTCTCGGACATTCAGGCCGGTAAATGTTGCTTAATACTGTTTATTATAAACAGAGCATTTACTTAAATACTTGTATCTATAAAAACAATGTTAAACATAAAAATGTCTTAAAATATTTGTCGGACTTTGTCCATTTCATTATGTGTGACGTCACTTGTTTACATTTGATACGCCATGATCAGATATAATTGTACGTGAAAGATACATGGAAGATTGAAGTTTATAAGCAGTAAATTGGACTTTGGCAACCAAAGGATACAGGTTCGAATACTGTCGGAGGACGAAAATTTTATATGAAAATTTCTCGGACATTCAGGCTGGTAAATGTTGTTTAATACTGTTTATTATAAACAGTATATTATTATTTACTTAATTATTTGTATCTATAAAAAGAATGTTAAACATAAAAATGTCTTTCAAAAATGTATAATTATGTTGTGCAGGTCACAAATATATTGTATAAGAAAATGTTCAGCAAATAGCGTGATGAAAAGTTATTGGTCCAACCAAGTTCATATTTTGGTAAGAAACATCCGGCGTCACTTAACAGCAACTTGATGGAATTGTGTAAAAAATAAGCAACAAAGTATTCAATAAGTTGAGTTAGCGAAAACTAAAGAATTTCAATACATGTTTGATTACATAATTGCTACATCATAGGAAGTTTTTAGATTCAATCTCTTATTGTGTGGTATGTGTAGCGGTTATTGGCACCGAAGATAAAATCAGAAAATAGAATTCTTACCAACTCTGTTGCATGTCCTATTCCAGTAGAAAAATCTCTTCTCTCCGCCCACATGTATCGGCAAAATATCTGGGTAGACAAGGCCTTCACCTAGCAGTCAAAGAGAAAGTCCATCTTGAATTCTCCATGTTAGAAAAGGCAACCGAACACTACTGCAATATATTTCCCAAGGAGCCATGCCAATTCAAAAAATAATAATAGTGAACATCTCTGTGCAGCCATGATTGCCTATGTTCTGAATGTACACGATGTTAAAAATAAACGCGAAATTTTCCCTAAAATATATTTAATGTATATTTAAAGTGATCCTCAATATAAATGGACAAATGCCTCTCCACAACACCCTTTACTTTATAATTCGGTTTAATATTTATGCCTTTACTATATCTTACACTCTCTGTGCTACCATCGATTTACACAATACAGTTATGTAGGTTACTGATTATTTTTCTTAACCGTTCTTGTCTTCAATATATGTTGTGAGTGTCAAATTCTTCGAACCATCTTTTCTCATCATGTTTCCCAGCATTTTCAATTGTATATTTTGATTCTAAATAAACGTGACCAGTTTCCTGAAAACTTCCTTACCTGTTGCTTCACGTTTGCTCATTTTTTATGAGAACATTTTATAGTATTGAATGCCATAGATGGGGAATAATATAACATAGCCATTATGTACAAATTCCATTGCATCAGGTGAATTTTCCCTGTTTCTTAATACTTGGTTTAGCTTTTGAAAGATATCTTTTGTTATCTGGATTTGCCTTCAGATTTCTGTGTTAGCATTTCCTTCGTTTGTTATAAAACTGGGAGTAGATAGGTTAGATTATCGTCCGACTGCACTCGACCCCATATTCTTTTGAACAGGAATAGAGGTTTACCCACAGATTTCTGTTTAGGATTGTGTTTCAAGTTCCTTCTAATGTCAACTTCAACTCTATACTTGTGCCCCCCCTAATCTCTGAACTTTATTTACTACTGATTTAAGTTTCGAAAATTACATCAATATGAGTAGATATTTTCGCCTCTCGTCCGGTTTCCAGTCCTCTCCAGCTTTTTGAACAGCTGAAGAAGCTTCTCTCCTGTTTCTTGTGTAGCATTTCTGGTTCCTTCTAAAGCATTCTAGGGGACCCATGTGTCTTGATGATAATATCTCCTTCCAGTTGGCTATTACTCTGTAAACTCTAACTTGAGCGGCTCCTGGGCTTTGTACAAAGTGAACATCATTGTACAAAAATAAATATTGTCACATAATTAAATTGTACCTGCTTTGTTTTGAAGTCCCTAAATCGTAGCACACGTAATGGCATCTCCCAGTTCACGAGTTAAACTGTCATTCGTAAACAAAAACAAATTATGAACAATCGAAAGAGTACGCATTCTTTTAATTTAAGTAGAATTCGCATAGACAAATAAAATACATTCGCACTATTGTCCTCATTTTTTGTTCTTGCTCTCACAAAGCTTCGGCCCTTCTTTATTCTTGCCTTCATCAGGTGCTTGTCTATCCGGTTAGCCTACAGAGCATTTCGGGCAAAACCTTTTATTTAATTTACGCCTCTTTCGTTCTGTTTCCGCTGTTCACGTCCAGAGATATATCGTCTATCTCTTATTTAGTACTGTTCAGTAATTGCGCGTCCTTCTATCACTTTTTTCAAGTCTAAACTCACTGATCAAGTACGGAACTCACAATTACTATGCCACCAAAATCATGAACCAACTTGCTAATCTAAAAATCAGTTGTCCCGTGGGACAATCCGTAATATAGAAATCGGAACCGTAAAACCTCTCTGTCTGCTCCTGCTCCAGTTGTTGGTTGTTACGCCTGACTGCACACACACCGCGGCTTCGCTTTTTTACTGTTTCTACACCTGTTGTAACCCGACTCTCCTTTTTCTTTATTTATTAACGGTTGTCATATTGTGATTATTCTTATTTTAGGACAAAACACGAGGCGTATAAAGAGATTCATTCAGATCTCTAGCTCACTCCGTCGTTGTCGTTGTCGTCGGCATCCGTCCGTCTCGGGAGACGATGGAGTAGAGCAGTGCGCTACAAGTCTGGTCAGGATGTATGGAGAACTAGGGCTGCCCCGGACGTCTAGCAGAGTCCAAAGGAAAGAATGAACCAATACAGTTTGGAACCAGCGCGGCTGCAGGAGTTGCCGGAAGGCAGCACAGCGTGCCGTCCATCCGCCTTGGGGCTCCACTCCGGATTTGTGTAGGGTTTACTTCTTAGCCTTTTCTTCTCCCGAAGATTTCCACTAGGCAGTGGAGCTATTTAAACCATAGCTGGGATTTGGTTCATGTGCGTGTCCACACACCGGTGGGGCTGCTTGCCGCATATTAAGGGTGCTAAACTCCCCCCCAAACACAATCTCCTGTAATTTAGCCTAAGTCCGCAAGGTGCTCGGTTACCATGTATCGCCACTGGAGGCACTACATAGGTCTTGCTGATGGAAAGGCTATATATTGGCAGGGGAAGATTTACGCACTCGACTCCTCGTTTTGCATTTCTGCTAGCCAGCGGCGGTAGCTGAAAGCGAGATGCGACAATCACTGCCACTACAGACTACCACACTAGACGCATCACAACAGCCATTGAGACACACTCACCCATGAGTTTAATTAACTCTGTATTCCGACACGAAGTCTTCATATAAAGAAAAGGTTTGAACCCATGTTTCAGATTTTGCAGTGGCTGCATTTGGCCGATGCTAACGAAGAATTCATTTATAGCTAATGCACAGAAATATTAATAAGAAAATTTAAATTAAAATTGCCATGAATATCCGAAGATGGAACATGATATTAATTTTAGTTTAACTTGTTTTAGCATATTAAAGGATGTATCTAATATTAAATCTGTGAGAAGCCGTCTCTGTATTTTGAGATCGGTGTAAATCTCGTTGCCGTAGACGTGAATAAATTATCTAAAATTTTATTCCAGTCACTGTAGAACAAAGTTAAACTAATAGTGAATTTAGAGTCAGAAAGAGACATTTTAAATTTCTAATGCACATAATGAGGAAAGAGGTTTGGAGAATATGAAACCACATAAGTAAGATGGACAGAGAAAATCAGCGTTTAATCTACTTAACGAGTTACTGTAAATGATTGGCAGAACCGGAAAAAAGGGGAGACAGCAAAATTTCAAACCATATTATGATATACAAAGTATCGCTCATATTTTCAAAAGATACGGCACATTAAACTATTTCACTCGCTCTCTCCAATGTCATCATTGCCGGTAGATGTTAGCAAGTATGATTATATTTCTAACACATACACATTGTACCACTTGTGAAATAAAGGGGCGATTACTCACACTGTGTGATATCAGCATGATATAAAGATATAAAAGAAAGCTAAAGGAGGAAGCATGATATATTTCTCACATCAGATGAGCCCTTAATTTGCTGCTAGATTCAAATAAGTTGACAAAGTCTAAAAAAGTAATACCTTTTCTGTAGCTTAATATTGATTACAGGTAATAGTTTATTGAATCCTATTTATCATATTTTCTCAGGTGAAAATATCAAAAGGTGACGTTCCGGATTTTGGTTGCTTTTCATAAAGGACGGATTTCTTTTTTCATCTGTTTTTTGTTTTTTGTTTTTCTTCTTGTATTTTTTATTTCTAATCAACGGAGGTTTGATAATTTTCTCACGCGCACAAAACTTGTGATAGAATCAGAGGCATACGAGAAAAAACACAATGCAAAATGGGAATTGAAAAGTATTCGGCTTCATGGCATTCATATTAAAGCATTTTTATCAGCAGGGAAAAGACTTAAGTACAATGGGCGATAGAAAAATGATAAAAACAGCATTTAGAAAAAAACGAACACAGCATATCTCCATTGACATGCAACGTTCAATTGTTTGTTCATAAGCTGATTGAAACATTCTCTAGTAGATAGATAAATAGATAGATAGATATGGACAGACTGTGATAGATAAATAGATAGATAGACAAACAGACACTCAGATAGATAGATAGATAGATAGATAGATAGATAGATAGATGCCAACAGACTGAGGCAGACAGATAAACAAACAGTCAGATAGATAGATACATAGATAGATAGATAGATAGATAGATAGATAGATAGATAGATATGAACATATTGAGATAGACATAGCTATGGAAAATAAGATAGAGACAGACACACACACAAACACACAATTATATATATATATATATATATATATATATATATATATATATATATATATATATGGTTCAACGACCCACTCGCTTCTGCAAATTGTCAAGAATCAACATCAGACAGTACTTCCTAAACTTAATTACTAAACACTTCAACAAAAATAAAACCTTCTAAACAAGATATTCAACAGGAAATCAGTCAAAATTAGCTACTCCTGCACTGATAATATGTACCAAATTATTAACTTCCATAACAATTACATTTTAAGTACATTCCAACGGGCAACAAGAAGCTAACTCTAACATGGAAACCCCTGTAATTGTAGAATTAAGGAAAACAGTCCAGTAGAGTGCAAATGCAGGTCCAGCAGGGTAGTATAGCAGGCAACCATTACCCCTAAAGTTAATACGAGTTTACATCGGCATTTCCGCAGGAGAGTTAAAAAAAGAAAATCAATACACATAGAATTTCATTCATCAATCCAGAATTAAAACACCAAACAGCCCTTTCAAAAAAAATTGGGAATTGAAGGAAAATGGTCTGAATCCCCAAATAAACTGAAAAGTTCTAGGTTTCACGAACACCAGCAATAGTTTTAGAAATAAGTGCAAGCTATGTGTAGAAGAATAAAATCAAGATAATAAAATATAAAGATCAATGCAAACCATTAAATCAACGGAGAGAATTAATCACGAAATGGAGACATAGAAATAAATTCCAAATTACATAAGAATTACAGGAGTATATATGTGGGGGGTGTACGTACGTATAGTGGCATATATGTATGATCATATAAATGTACGCATATATGGATGTATAAAGATATGGACGCATATAAGGGTGCTGGACAGCAGGAGTTGTTGGATTAGGTGCTCTGGTATTACCCATGATCTATCATTATATAACTCAACTAAATTCCATTAATCTTAACGAACTTATATTTAAAAAACCATCGCTTAGTAGTACAAAAACTGTTTAATGTGAATCCCGGAAAAACACACTTTGGTGCTGTTAGAAGAAACACCACATAGTAGGAACTGGTATTAAACTACAAACAAAAATCCTGGCCATAAATAAACCCCACAGCCAGAAAGCTTTCCCCGGGATAATATACCTTATGACCCCACCAATCGCTAACATAAAGCCGCTGTCATTAACAAGGCGCCGACTAGAGGAAGACTGACTTTGAAAATAAATTTAGCACAACACTCCGAGACATGTACTCAAACGCTGACGATAACCGTGTGAAGAACGGTATCTATTTTGAGGATTTTTTTGTTTTTTGCTCTAAAACAAATAAACATATATATATATATATATATATATATATATATATATATATATATATATATATAACAACAAACATATATATATATACATGAAATAATTGTAGCCATTTTTATTTTTAATTTCGCACATGCGCATTGTTCATTTTGGATTTTGTCATAGAATAGTAGGCTTTATTGGGCATCATTTGTGAGAAAAAGAGGTCATGACACAATTCACTCCGCCAGAAATTTGAAAAGGGCATGCTGTACTGTTGTACAATATGAATATTTTAGAGTGTGTGGGTGTCAAGCTGAGGACAGTGCAGAGTATTCGGAAAGAGTTGGATCAGTCTAATGATGGTTACGATGGTACGGCAGCTTGGAAATCTAATTCTGATTCTTCAGATAAGAAAAAAAATCTCCCGAATCTTTTGGTGTGGCCCGATGTGATAACATGGAGTCTTACATCAAGTGCCAGGAGGAAACAAAGAAAACCGTTGCAAGACATAGCGACGTTGTCTAGGAGCCATCGTTGATACCAATAGCGATTTTATTAAAGAGTTTACACTTTAATAGTTCGAGATATTTTTGTTTAATTTTGGTAAATATATCTGTTAAAATGAGAACTCAGTGTTATATAACTCTCTGTCTACCTACCTATATATGTGTGTGTGGATGTGGATGTATATAGGTAGATAGATAGTTATAGGTTATATTGGATATTAACTGCCAAAATAACTGCATCTCTTTTTTTCCAGCGTCCACGTGAATATTTCCTCTCTGAAAATTAAAAGTATTTTTTCTTTTCATGTTACGCACCCCGGCTGAGCTGAGACACTGCAGAATCAATTTGTTTTTCGTTTAACATACAGAAAGAAACAGAATGTAGAAGAATACGTAGACAACATACCTACTTTTAAATGTAAGTTTCAATTGACGTTTTATAAGTTGATTAAAACGTTCTGCAATAGAAAGATATATATATATAGTATATATATATATATATATATATATATATATATAGAGAGAGAGAGAGAGAGAGAGAGAGAGAGAATATTAGTGGTCAATATATATATATATATATATATATATATATATATATATATATATATATATATATATATGTATATAAATTCCGAAGAGGATAGAATCCAGGTAGAACTCAATGTCCAGGACAGAGTAAGAATATAATATTGAATTTGTAGGTCTAATGATTTTGATCGTGATTACGATTCCAATATAGTAAATTATAACCATGGGATATTAGTGTTTGAACCTTTTATATTATATATATATATATATGTGTGTATGTATATATATATATATATATATATATATATATATATATATAGATAGATAGATAGATAGATAGATAGATAGATAGATAGATAGGTATAAATGTGAGATAAAGAGATGTCAACAGACAGATAGTAGATAGACTGATAGACAGAAAGACATACATATAGATTGAGAGAGATAGATTGATCCCAACAGATTGAGACTATATATATATATATATATATGTATAAATGTAGACAGATAGTATATATATATATATATATATATATATATATATATATATATATATATATATATATATAGATAGATAGATAGATAGATAAAATGTTTAGTACATTTTTCTATTTATGTTACGCAGCCGCGTCTGAGAGCAGACATTTCCGCATCAATTTTAGTTCGTTTAACAAGCTGAACGACATTTTTAACGCAGTTGCAATAAATGTCTATAATGAATCATCTTTTAAAAACGCTCTTGTTTCTTGTTATTTATTTCGTTTCCGTGTGCACTAAGATTTCTTCTGTGGTTTTCCCTTTTTTTTCCCTATATCTTTGGCAAAACACTTGATTAATATTTCTTCTTTGGTCCCTAAGCGGGTGGAGTTGTTCGTGATTCGTTTATGGCACCAGAGAAGAATCCAAGTTGCGACTGAATTTCTTCTTCTCTAATTTCTTATAGAATTTTTTTTTCATAATGAAATTCTCTTCCTTTTCATTTTCCCGCCTAAGACACGATAATATATTTCTAAGACGATTGATTACATGATAACTCTTTTTGTTTTTTAAATAAAAAGGTTGCTTAGTCGATAAAAAAAATGTCTGCCGTTAACTCTTCAGTGTCTAATAAATCCGCGTGTGTGGGAGTAAATTTTCCATCTCTGCCCGCTTTTGCTAACTGAGAAAAATTCACCAACAATTATTAAAACACTTCTAATATTAGTCACGTAAAATAATTGTCCATTTATCTACGTCTCCTGTTTTTCATATTGTCTCTCACTCCGTATGCCCTTGAGTTTACTGGCCTTGCTTGGAGTTAAAATGATCAAAAAATAATTAAAGAGGCTAAGATGGTAAATTTCAGAGAAGCATATTTAGTATTTTCTAAAAACGGACAATTCTTGGGAAAATTCATTTTGAAAACAGAGGGAAAAGAAAGCGAACCGTCGAAGTGGTATTTTGCGCCTCATACGCATGGGATGAAAGATAATATTTGATCTTTACTTTGCTATGGCAAATAGCAACAGGCAGTGTCGATGTGTCTGTCGGGGAAAATGTTGCAAAGCGTAAAATAAGTCTTCCCTTACTAGTTTGCATAAACAGTTTTGAACATCAAGGCTGAAAGTTAAGGATTGATCAACTCCAGTGTTATTACAACAGCTATTACACCATTTTTAGTCTAATCTGATTCTTAAAAAAATAAACGGTTGGAGTCGCGTAATTCCTGATAGAACTAGCCGAGCATGATTCCAGTAATGTTTGTAATGGATTGAATCTATGTATTTCATTTGAGAACACTGGATTGAAATCGAGACAAAATAGATGTTAAAACATGGCGCATTAATTGTTGGTTATTGGAATTTATTCCGTATATACCAATTCTATACTTGCGTATATATATATATATATATATATATATATATATATATATATATATAAGTGAATATTGAAGTCAACACTCCGAGGCGACAGGCTGTTTCATGCTAGGCGCAATCGTCAGGCCGCCTGATGATTGCACAAATCATGAAACAGCCTGTCTCCTCTAAGTGTTGACTTCCATGTTCACTTTTATATTTATATTTACATACGCTCTATCTCTGATATTGAGCACTATATCCCATAAATATAGCACACCTTAAAACTATATATATATATATATATATATGTGTGTGTGTGTGTGTGTGTGTGTAATAACTGGCCACTCGTATTCGAGGATAGCCGTCTACTACGGTGGCTAGCCAATCCCTATTGCAGACTCTCGCTCAGGCGCATTTGGGTTTGTTCAACACCCATAGAGCCAAGCCGCTTTTTATACTGCATCTATGCTGAGTAGAACGTAGTTACAGTTTCTGGGAGAGAGCGACTTATCTAGAATGATAAAAAATCTGAACAACACCAGCACACTCAAATTCTCGGTCACTATGACTTGTAATTTGATGGTAGCATATATATATATATATATATATATATATATATATATATATATATATATATATATATATATACATATATATATATATATAGTTAAATCTAAAGAGTCAGACAAACCTACCAATGTTTCACCTAATCGGATCGTCAGAGAAGGCCGGCGAAAGAGGTAAAAAAAGGAAACGGTATACTTATAGTCAATAAACAAAAGACCAAAGACGTGATTTTCGTCTTTTGTTTATTGACTATAAAATATATACTGTTTACTCTTTTTTAGCTCTTTCGCCGGCCTTCCCTGACGATCCGATTAGGTGAAACCTTGGTAGGTTTTTCTGGCTCTCTAGGTTTAACTAGATCTGCTCTACTTATTGTATTGAGCACTTTATTTAGTTAGTTGCGTACTCGTATCGTTTTGTTCTTCTTTGGGCCTCGGACCTGTATGCTGAACGATTGTTTTCGACCGGCGTTCATGTTCTCGGCTCTTTCTTTTTTTATACCTTTTTTTCCTTCGATATTGATTTGATCATTTGCAAATCAAGAAAGTGCTACTACCTTCTCCACATCCTTTCCCCTTTCTTTTCTATCTACTCTCGCTCCAAATCTTCTGTAACCCCCTTACCTTGATCTATCCACTATCTTTCTCCACTTCCTCTCTTTTACCACTCCTATCTGCTCTTCCTCCAAACCTTCTGTAACCCCTTGCGTGCTAGTGGCTTCCAGCCTTGCTTGGGGTGAAAAGCTTAAATATATACATATATATATATATATATATATATATATATATATATATATATATATGTGTGTGTGTGTGTGTGTGTGTGTGTGTGTGTCTGTGTGTGTGTATATATATATATATGTGTGTGTGTGTGTGTATATATATATATATATATATATATATATATATATATATATATATATATATATATATATATATATATATATATATATATGAAACCATTCATCGTGATTGAAAAAAGCCAACGTAGGGTGATTTTATTAGATTTTGAGTACAACAGATTTGCTGTGGTCAATATTGGATTGTTAGAAGTCAATTTTCTATTTAGAGCAGGGAGCTCTTACGAATAATTAAGTTTATTTATCAGTAATTATGAAACATACCTTAATGAATACATACTTAAGAATATGATTATTTTATAGCGTTTCTTACCCTAAACACGGATAATACTTATATGCTGACCTGAACGAAAGAATCATGCTTTAAATAATTTTTAGGAAAAATAAGTTAATGAACATATTCTAAACATAGTGTTGGTGCATAATTATCAGGCGTTTTTGTATGCGAGATATTTGTTAATCAAAATGGCTCTTTTGCTTACTTTTTTTAATAAAAATATTATTTTATTTTCAGGCTATAAAAATGCGTGTCGATAATCATACGCTCCTAAATAATAATTTAAAAATATTATTGTTAAATTTTTACGTTTCTTTTTTCATAATAAATATTAAAAAAAAGCCTGATAATTATGCACCAACACAATAATAAATGTATTCTGTAACGTTTCTTTCCATAAACCCGAACATATTTGAATAATTAAACAACGAGGCCAAGAAATAATTAGATATTATTCAATGATGCAGATAATGTTTTATGGCTAAGAGCACTCGAAATAGGCTTGGATTTGTGTTGTTAATCCTAAAAAATAACAAAAGATATTATAATTTGTAGTGTTGATAGAATTCTATAATCCAAATTATATTTGTAATAACACTGGAATATGGAAAAGAAACTGAAAAGAAATCCAAAATTTTAAAATTATTTCGCCTTTAAATAGAAAGAATTCTCCGAAAGCAGTTTTAATTTGGATTCATATCTTCAAGCAACAGAAATGTATCGTGAATTTATGGTTTTATTTTGATAAGCATATTGTGAACAACAATGAAATCACTCCTATTTTATTATAGGAATAATAATAATAATAAAAAGAAGAGTAATAATAAGACTAATACGACTACTAATAATAAAAAAGATATTAATAATAATAATATTAATAACAACAACAATAATAAATATATATTGATTTGCTTGCATTTAGGTGTGGTGTGCATCACGCTTGGTATCGCAGCTACTGAGGGGAAAACATAAAGTGAGAGGGGCGTAGAGTGTAAAACAGAAAGAGAGACGTAGAAGTGACAAAATGAGTGTGAGACACATGTAGAGGTTGGATGGTGTAGTGAGACCTGGGGGTGTTAGTGGGACCCTTTTCCATTTCACTCCAACACCTACCCAGCGTGAACTAAAATTGAACAGAACGTCATTCGCAAACATCACAGAATCGTAGCCATTACTATACAAGCATTGTGTTTTTTTGTTTTCTTTTTTAATCTTTTATTCTCATAGTTTATTTGAATTAATTTTGTATTAAAGATTTAACTTCACTCGCAATTTGTAAAGAGGGGTTAAATAATTTTAATGAGAATGAAATGCAATTTGTAAACAGGGGTTAAATAATTTTAATGGAAATAAAAATGAATTTGTAAAGAGGGGTTAAATAATTATAATGGGAATAAAAGTCAATTTGTAAAGATGGTTAAATAATTTTAATGGGAATAAAAGGCAATTTGTAAAGACGGATTAAAGAATTTTAATGGCAATAATAAGGCTATTTGTAAAGAGGGGTTAAATAATTTTAATAGGAATAATAAGGCAATTTGTAAAGATGGTCAAATGATTTTAAATGGAAAAAAAGCAATTTGTAAAGATGGTTAAATAATTTTAATGGGAAGGAAAGGCAATTTTTGAAAATGTGTTAAATAATTGTAAAGAGGGATAAAGGCAATTTGTAAAGAGGGATAAAAGATATTAATGGGAATAAAAGTCAATTTTAAAGATGGTTAAATTATTTTAATGGGAATAATAAGGCAATTTGTAAAGAGCAGTTAAATAATTGTAATGGGTATAAAAGGCAATTAGTAAAAAGGGTTAAATACTTTTAATCGGAATGAAAGGCAATTTGTAAAGAAGGGTTAAATTATTTTAATGGGAATAAAAGGCAATTTGTAAAGATTGGTTAAATAATTTTAATGGGAATAATAAGGCAATTTTTAAAGAGCGATTATATAATTTTAATGGGAATAAAAACAATTTGTAAAAACGGGTTAAATAATTTTAATTGGAAGAATAGACACTTTGTAAAGAGGGTTAAATAATTGTAATGGGAATTTGAAAAGTGCGGTTAAATAACGGGAATGAAATGTAGTTTGTAAATCGGGGTTAAATAATTCTAATGGGGATAAGAAGGCAATTTGTAAAGAGGGGTTAAATCTTTTTAATGGGAATAAAAGTCAATTTGTAAAGGGAGTGTTAAATAATTATAATGGAATAAAGGCCAATTTGTAAAGATGGTTAAATAATTTTAAATGTAATAAAAGGCAATTTGTAAAGAGGCGTTAAATAATTGTAATGGCAAGAAAAGTTAATATGTAAAGGGGGTTGAACTATTTTAATGTGAATGAAAGGCAATTTGTAAACAGGAGTTAAATAAGTTTAATGGGAATAAAAGTCAATTTGTGAAGTGGGGTTACATAATTATAATGGGAATAAAAGGTAATTTCTAAAGATGTTTAAATAATTATAAATGGAATAAAAGGCAATTTGTAAAGAGGCGTTAAATAATTATGAGAAGAAAAGGCATTTTGTAAAGATGTGTTAAATAATTTTAATGGGAATAATAAGTCAATTTATAAAGAGCCGTTAAATAATTTTAATGGAATAAAAACAATTTGTAAAGAGGGCTTAAATAATTTTAATAGGAAGAATAAACAATTTGAAAGAGGGGCTAAATTATTTTAATGGGAATTAAAGGCAATTTGTAAAGAGAAGTTACATAATTATGAGAAGAAAAGACAATTTATAAAGTGGGGTTACATAATTATGAGAAGAAAAGGCGATTTGTAAAGTGGGGTTACATAATTATAATGGGAATAAAAGGCCATTGTAAATAGGTGTTTTTATAACCATAATGGGAGTAAAATGCAATTTGTAAAGAGTGCTTAAATAATTTTTATGGGAATGAAAGGCAATTTGTAAAGTGGGGTTAAATAATTTTTATGGGAATGAAAGGCAATTTGTAAAGTGGGGTTAAATAATTATAATGGCAATAAAAGGCAATTTGTAAAGAGGGGTTAAATAATTTTAATGGGAATGAAAGGCAATTTGTAAAGAGCGGTTTAGTTCCCTAACGATCTGTTGAGGACAGAATTTTTAAGTGTGTCTGTCATTTTTCTTATAACTATATGGCAATGCCCATTGCTTGAAAAGTACAAAGTGCAGCATTAACAAAAGTCATTGGTATATCATAAGGTTAATTATGATTATCTGTATATGGCCGCCTTCATAGGAGGCAGAGAATTAGTTCGAAGAGAAATGTCTTACAAAACCACAACGATCGGTCTTCAAGGATAACTGGAAACCGCAGAAGACTGGATGATGATCTTTGTCAAAGTACATGAAAGAAATAAAAACAAAACTGCATTCAGTAATAAAAGAAGCCGAAAAATTCAAAAGGAAGTGGGTGAAGAATTGCAATTAAGCCATAATAATCAAGTGCAGTGGCAAAGAACACGAAAAAGAAAGCAAAAGCCAATTTAATGTACCAAATGCAGAAACGATGGCAACATAAGCATCTTTATGTTAAATATTCTGAGTGTAACAAGAAAGCTGATCAGTGTTTACGTAGAGCAGGGTTAAAAGCTGAAACCGAAGATTTTTGTTCTTGTTGCACAGAAACAAATGCTTACTAAAGGAAATTACCAAGCACATGTAGCGAAAAAATTGTGTTGGCCCCAAATGCAAATTCTGTTATAAATATCCAGAAACAATTTACTAACTTGCATCAGGTTTCACAGCGTTGAATCTAAAACTAGGCATGATAAAGAGGACAAATATCTGCAGTGGGTAATATGCAACTTTTATAGGAAGGAAACTGAAAGTATATGGCATGAACATTACCCAGACACTGTTAAGGAGATAGGACCTGGAACAATTTTATGTGACTTTAAAATATACACAGGCAGAACAATCAAAGCTAATCTCCCAGACATCGTGACCAAAGACCACATAAACAGAATGTGCTTTCTTACTGACATGACAGTCCCTGCAGATTGTAATCTATCTTTGAAGAATTAAAAAAATCTATCAAAATACGGGTTCGATTCCTGTCGGAGTACACAAGTTGTTCTTTGAGATTTCTCCAACATTCAGGCCCGTAAATGTGGTAAATCCTTTTTTTTTAATTATAAACAGAGCATTTATCTACCGGCCGGAATATTCGTAAGATCTTATTAAAGAAAAATATGCTCTCTCCGGTAGAATTAGAGCATGAACCGCTCCCACCCACTTCGCTTAAAGAAACAATTTTGACCTTTGCCTAAACAGATGGTTCCCTGTAGTTCAGTTGTTTAGAACGTACCGGATCTAACGGTAGCTTCCTTTGTCCAGATGGATGCAGGTTGGAATCCGGCCCGAGTACGCAATTTTACTTTAATAAGATTTCTAGAAATTTCAAGTCGGTAGACGAAAATAAATAAATATACTGTTTAATAAATAAAGGGAGCGTCTATTCAAATATGAATATCCACTAAAAGTAACGTTTAAAGTGATTATATATCTGATAAAAATATAGTTTAATAATATGCTATTATTTACATTATTCGGACTATTGTCCTCATCTTTGTCGCCATATTTATTACAACGTTTCGGCCGTTGTACGCTCCGGCCTTCTTCACGTGGTTGGAATGTCGAAACCCATTATTTCGCTCACTGGGGTAGACTGTTCTAGTTCCACGTGCCATGTTTAATGGATATCAGTTATCAACTGTTAATTTCCCTCTGAAAGTTCTTCACTGACTTAGCCAGGTATTGAACTCACACTCTTTGTGTCGTGTCACCGGATCTAACTAACGCCTTTATCCACTGTGCCATGTGTCCTTGAGGAAATATAGACAGATACTAATAATATGCTATGTTTGATATGGTTAAATAGCTCGATGTTAACGATAGAGTGTATGTCAATATAAAAGTATAGTCTGACACAAATTATTAAAAAAACAATCAAAACATATGAAAATGCAGACAGAAAACCTTTTTACTACGTTACTTAAAAAACCGAAAACTTCAAAACAAGTACTCTCTAAAATACAATCATGAAAACTGTAACTATCTGCTATGTATTCAGCGAAGATAGTGACATTAGCTTTGACAAAGACAATAATTTTAAAAAAATAAGAAGAAAACAACCTCGAAAATAAAATAAATATTCTAAATAAAAAGTAAGTAAATAAACTAAGCACTGATGAGTAAAGTACGAATGAAGATATAAACACAAGTAAATTTAATAATAGAAATCAACAACAAATAATAATAAATAATGAGTAAAAATGTTAAAAAATCTATATCTAAAAAACATGTGTGTTTGTCTGTGTGTATGCTATTTATGCACGTCCACATTTCTCGGCCGATATCAATGAAAATTGTACACACGTGTTGCAAATTTACCAATTAGATCAAATACAACTTTTCAATCTCCAGGAAACCCGGGTTTGGACGAAAAGTCGATAAAACTGAAAGGGTACAACTTTTTGTAAAAGCCAGGGCAAAGTTAAACGCGAACATGTTCTTTGCACTTAAAGAAAAACAAAGTTCATGTTTCGAGGTTTATGTAGAGTGCTTGATAGAATTCCAGGCGCCATTGGCTTCACACACGCGCACGCACACGCACACACACACACACACACAGACACGTATACAAAAAGATGTGGAAAATTGGGTTTGTCGTACAACTTAAAATAAAAACTTGAAGAACTTCCTCATTTTGAATCTGATTTTCTTCAAACATGTCACAAAACATTTGCCATTATCCAAGAAATCAGATATAGTCCTGCTCGCGTCCACACGTATAACGAAAAATCACGAAAACCTGTTGAAAAGCCCGTTTTTCGGCCAAACCTCCCTGCTTTTTCATTCGATGCTTTCCAGATTTGCCATGCAAATTACATATGAAACACAAATTGTTTTGCATGAATGATTGCTTTAGATTATTTCCACTAATTGGACGAAATCTCAGACAAATTAGGTCCAAAATCGGCTTTTGCCATTTAGCCCGTAGTTTCTTCATATGATTCTATTTTGAATTGGCATTAAAACAACCTTCGATGCAAAGATTGTTTGAGATGGATTGTTAAAAGGGAAAGAAAGATTCGCGAATAATCTCTTATTAACTCCAGCTTTACAATAAACGTGCAAAGAAGGAGTGGGGCGTTGATGAGTTGGCACTTGCAGTTGAATCAAGCTCTAACGCTTCATCTCTTTTTGTTTGATTATTAGATTTTTCGACAATGTCATACTATTTGAAAGTTATCACGGCCATAGGAAATTTAATGAATATTTAAAACATTGAAACAATTTCACTCCGAAGAACAACCACCAAGTTTTTAACGATGGAATTCATTTATTAAGAACACTCAAACACTTGCGAAGGACATACCGTAAAAAGATGAGTGGGGGAGTAGATCAGTATATCAACGGATAATGCATGCAAGCGGTGACGCAGGCAGACATTTCTAGATAAGGTGTGCGGATATACAGGCGGTGGGATTCACCTTTCTTGGAATATATGATATGACAAGGTTGGATATTTAACAAAAGTGATGGAAACATGAACAAACAGTAATGGGATAGGATTTATACTGAAAACGGATAAAATATGTTTTAAATTTAAAATCCTTTCAAAATATATCGTCAAATGAAAGTAAATATCACTTTCAATCGATGAAACCCGAACGAAACATGTCACGGAAAAACTTTTTGAACTTTGTCAACGTTTTATTCGTGATATTGTTTTCGAAATATAAAATATTATATATCCTTTTCCTCCTATATTGCTATCTTATAACGTTTGGCTCAACAGTGTATATTCGTTTGTGTACGGTTAGCTTGTATGTGCGTGTCTACATATAAATATCTGTGAGAACGTATATTTTATTTTCTAAATTTGAAAGATACAAGTGGCATTCTTGTCGATTAGCATTTTTAATTAAGTGATATGAGGAATTAATTCCAAACGGTAACCCATATTATTGTTTAATAAAAGATTTACCCACATTTTTCAAGAGATATATTTAACGACTGTATCTTCTTTGAAAGCGTTACTTAGATATTTAATGCTTCAGACTTAATATTTGATGGCACATTAAGCATATCGAAATAAGTCATTGATTAATGCGTAGTACTGCAAGCAGGCGACGGGGGAAAGTGTGTGTTTCTGCAACCGAACTAAGACGTGGTAGCTTTTTTAGTTTTCAAAAGAAAGTTTCAAGAACATACGTAAGGATTATCAATATCAAAACGAAACAGATTCCTTAACAACTCAAAATCTTTCTAACAATTCAAGAACAAAACTAAAATATATCAACATCTCATGAACTGTCGATAATTACTGAAAGAGTCGTTCAAGCTCTAAATAAGAATGGTGAAGCTGGAACTGTAGCTTTAGACATCCCAAACACTTTCGTCGGGGTTTAGCATGCAGGTTTTCTTCACAAGTTGAAAAGTCACGTTGCCTCCAGCCATATTGTGAAATAAACATTATTCTGAACGGCCAGTCGTCTAGATACTTCCCTACTAATGCAGGTGTCCCTCAGGCTCGCATCCTTGTTTTTCATTTTCATTAATGGCCTTCCAAATGGCATCAGCTCTCAACTTGGTATCTACGCTGATGACACAACCATTTGCTCCCGCCTCGATAATAATACTGATCAGTTTGATAAGGTCAGAATGGCAGCTTATCTCCAAAACGACTTCCAGTCGTCCGTTGTTAACCGGGACAAAGGATGGCCTGTTATCAGTAACGCCTCCTGAACTAAACTTCTCTCTGTTAATCTTAAAGTTTCCTCTCTGCCTTCCATCAGCATAGCTAAATGCTAACCTCTCGAGCTAACGTTCTCGGCTGACATGAAGTGAAAGACTATACTGAATCCATTACTAGGTCAGCTGCTAAGAAAACTAGATCTCTGTACCGTGCGAGACAATCTTTCTCTTCAGAATCTATCTTAAATATCTATAAGTCCATGCATAGAATATTTCTGCCACATATGATCCAGAACACCTGCTGTTTTTCTAAAGCACCTTTTGATAAAATACAAAGAATCAGCAATATGCTAGCCCTGTTCTAGTGTTGCGGCTTCAATCTCTTTCGCACCGCCGTAAGGTTTCCTCACTCTACATTTCCCTATAGCGCCTAGACTCTTTGAATTTAAGCGCAGTAGTAGACTAGTGACGAGGTCTCATCAATTTACAACTAAGGTGGCTAGATGTACCCGGGAATTTTATGCTAACAGTTTCTTTTCTGGCACTTCTCCCTCCATGATATCCAGCCAACTTTGATCTTCAAAAATTTAAATGCAATCTCAATCGATATCTACTGTCATCCTGATTACTCTTCTTTTGTTCTCGTACATTAACAATGGTTCAATTTCAAACCATTCCACACAAAGCAACCCCTTGTGTCTTACTGGCTTTACTCTCTTATACAGCGTGAGCTCGATTAAAAAAATACAAAGATCTCAATTTTGAAGAAATTATTATTTTAAGATAGATCAATGATTTTGTTTGATGATAAAATATAAATAAAAATTGTTAATAATAGCTGTTAAAATGGAAACAGAAAGGACATTTATACGCATCATTAGAAAGAGACAGAGGAAATTCGTAGGAGGCATAAAGAGTAAAGAGGACTTGTAAAATTTAACACTCACAGCACCTAGTGAATACAAGTGGACAGAGCAGAGAATAACCTACCGTACGAGTTTGTCTGAATGAATGACAGAACAGGGATTAGGATATATAGCAAAAAGATGAAATTTAGTAAAAGCGAGAAAAAACAGGAAGTTGGGGAGAGTCATGATCGCCCAAGTTCTGAAGGGACACGCCTCACAAAATAGACTCATCTATGACATGTCTGCTCCACTTCTTATAATTTTTGTAGGTCTCCATAAATACTGAAAGTTTTTGTTTTAAACAAAAGACCATGATTTATGAAGTTATAAGACTTGTGTTTTTATTTGTTCAACAATTTTTTTTTATTTTGTTTTAAAAAATGTGAAACAAAAAAAGGTATAAAACAAGTCTTATATTTATTTTTAAGTAGCATCATTTTAAGAACAGTATTTAATGGCATATAACACGAACGGGTGTATAAGACGCACCCCAATTTCAGCAGGAAAAATCAATAAAAAAAATAGTAATTCATAAAATTAGTAAAATTATTAGTAAATGGTACATCCTAGACTATATTTATGAGGTATTATTTTGGCTAAACATACGATGATTATAATTAAACGAAAAATAATAGGAAAAAAAAAATACGCGCCAATAAAATCTTTATTATATCGAAAGGTAAAAAAAACAAAATAAAAATCAAAAAATTATTAGACTTGAAAAAAACAGTGCAGTTACCGTTAAAATTTTATCCACCTCCAAATCCATAAAATTCGTTGTCTTCGTTACCAAAACTCTGATACTCATTTTGAATACTACTATCATAGTCATTAAATAATGTGACATCTTCTGTTCCAGTGAGAGCATTGTTAATACCACACTTTTTAAAAGATTTCACAATAATATCAAGTCTAATATTATCCCAAGCTTGCTTCACACATTCACAGACTTGTGCAATAGTGGGTCTTTTTATCGTCCCGGTAAGTGTAAGTTCGTGGCCAGGCATTGCCATCCACGTGTTCCATTGCAACTGCATGTTTAACTCTAAGCTAATAGGAGTTGCCCGGTAGCTAATTTCGGCTGACTATTGCTAATTCTATGTGTTGAGTCTTGACTCAATGTTGAATCTCGCCTATTGCATGGAATAATAATGCAACACAAAATGTACTTGGAACAAGAATGTATTATAACAAGAAAGTGTACACAATAAGTACATATAGTATTTCTGTATATTTCTGGGAAGACGTTCCTGGAGAATGTGTTGACTAGTCGCAGTCGATCAGAGTCTCTAGTTGGATCTCGTGATTCTTCTTCTTCCTTCTCTCGTCTTCCGGTATCAACTATTATTTATATAGTTGATAGTCACCTATGCAGATTAGGTAGATCCTACACAACACTATGGTATATGAAATCCAAGGAAATTTTAAAATATATTTTTAGCATTAACAAAGTGCACCTTATATGCCGTCAAATACGGTAATTTAACTTTCAGTAATAGTTTATATTTGTCAATCATTATATATTAGTTGGAACCGCACGAAACCGCAGTAGAAGGTGGTGAAAAGTGTAAAACTATAAGTGGTCATGTTTGGCACATCCTTCGGCCTCGAGAAACCGTCGATCAGTGACCAAAGAGTTATGCCTCACCTGCTGACTCGATTGCAGTTAAGGCATGTGAATTGTCTCTCCCTTCATTTTTCTTTGTGGTTTTCTTTCCGTCGAGTAGGCTTCTCCCCGGTAGCAAGCCTTCTTTTCTACACACTTCACTCTAGCGTCGGTGTAAATCCCATCTCCAGTTATGACTACAAAGATATTAATTAAATAACAATTCTGAATCTTTTAAAAAAACCTTTTGATGGTATTAAATCTTAACATTTATTTCCCCAAACTTCACAGATTTCCTACCCGGTTTTCCTCGGTTTAGCGAAGTTTAACTTAAACATTGATCCGATCAATGGCTAGACACTACGTAAGATACTTTAAAGGAAATCAGTAATTCTAAGGATATTAAACAACTGCCTTTGATACAGTTATAAAGACGTCCTTTTTTCTAAAGTATTTCACCCAACGCAAGCAAGGCGAGATTGCCACTAGTATGCAGAGGGTTAAAGCGAAAGTAAAAAGAGAGAACTGAGAATAGGGAAGTTAAGAAAAGACAGAAGATGAACGGGATTCAAGAAGACAGAAGATGACGATTGGCGTTGTGTTTACATTTTTGGAGATTGTAGTTATCAGGGAAGCAAGTAAACGGAAGCGAATTTTACAAGCAGAAAGTGCGAGAAAAGAAACACTTAGAGTAGAAGAGGCAGTTGTATTTAGCTGTTTCAACAGAAGACGGGTTGTTCCTAGATGGCGCTTTAGTCGCACGATTAAATTCAAGTATTCGGGCATCAGGGAAAAAAGCTTACATTCATATAAGTAATATATAACAAAATTTTCAAGTTATAAAACGTGCCTTTATTATAAATACTGATAATGTTTTCGAAGAATGGATAGTTTTTCTATAATTTATCATCGAAAGATTTATCAGAATTAGCCGTAGAGTGAAGATAAATTTAATGTTTTATTAAATTTTATTCTTCTGAGGAAGCCATTTCTTTCGCACAACACGTTTCTAAACTTCTGTGAGAGTTCTACAACAATTAATAATATTTTGCTGTGTCATTTTAAGAAGCATATATATATATATATATATATATATATATATATATACAAAGACACATATATATCTATATCTATATCTATATCTATGTATCTATCTATCTATATATATATATATATATATATATATATATATATATATATACATATATATATATAGATATATATACATATATATATACTCACAAAGACATACATATATATCTATATCTATCTATCTATATCTATCTATCTATATATATATATATACATATATATATACATATATATATATATATATATATATATATATATATATATATAATTCATTGAATACGAGAGGACTAGGTGCTTTGATTTAGTTCATTCTTTCCGAGCGCTTTCGGCTATACATTTACCCATTTTGAAGGCTGAAATATATTAACTCTTAACAAGAAATAGATTGTTGTATGTATGTATTTATATAATGTTTTCATTTTCAAAACACGGTCACGATATTGTGTCCATGTTCACAGTTGATATTATTGAGTTCTTTTTTTGTTTTGTTTTATTATGAGACCTACTTAATTGAGCTATGGTCAGAAATGCACAGCAGTAGTTGACAATGGCAAAAAAATTAGATTATCAATTACAAAATATTTAAAACCTTTAACCTTATAGTTAAAAAGTAATAATCCACCTCTTAGAACAAAATGAAATAGAATAAAATATTATTTACGAATTTAAATGTCCATGAAGGAATTGTATTCCTGATCAATCAAAATTCGTAAATAATTATATAGGCTTAAATAAATTTGGATGTTCTCACTTTATCAGAATGTCTTTTACGTTTTGATACAGACATTGGGGAACTGTCAGCGTCTTCTAACTCTTTTCGTATCTTATGGACAAACGATCTTGCAACTCTGTAGAAACGTGCAATATCTAAATCGCTGTGATCAGCCTTTAATGCCACAATCACAGCATGCCTTTTCATTTCATTTGTTATCAGAGGGTTTCTTGATATTGAAAAATAAAAGTATTAGAAGTAAGTGGGAAGTTAGCCAACCTAGTAAAAGGTATCCTCGAATACGTGTGGCCTGCTATACATAAAATTATTGTTTTACTTAACATTGAAGTCTTGAGTTATACTTGATTATTAACGCACAAAAACAACTATAAATGAAAAGGGTTATTAACTGTTTATCATAAAAGTTGTCACAACTTAGTCTAAAACAATAAAATATTTAATCAATTAAACAACATAAAAATAAAATAAAAACGAGAGATACATTAGAGGAGCCTAATTTAAATAAATAGTCTATAAATACAAATGGGATTTTTTAGAAAACATCACACTTATTGCATTAGTTGTTTATCGTAATGAATATGACCATAATTTTTATTTAAAAAATATTAGTTTAATTAAACGTGAAACCAATTCAAATGTCTAAAAATGCTTTAACCATTATATCGACTACAGTAAATATACGTCCACGTGTCATACACCGTTTCACTTTGTTGACATTTTTAATGTGAGTTATTCAATAACAAAATGGAGAAAATAATAAAAAGAAACTAAGCGAAATCGTCGAGATCATATAACCAAACATTTCTCTGAAAAAAAAGCAAAGTAATTTAAAAGTTAAAAATATCAAAATATCGCTTGATCTCTGGTCAAACATTTACCAGAAATATTGTTCCGAATTTTGCTATTGATTTAACACACAATATCTCATATATATATAAATATATATGTATATATATATATATATATATATATATATATATATATATATATATATATATATATATATATATATATATATATATGAATGATGTTTTTTATTAATTTGTTTTCTTTTCTTCACGCATGATCAAATGATCAAGAAGATTATTTTGTCGTCTATTCAATTTCTTTTTTTCCCAGCAAAAATATTTCGATTCTTTTTCTATAGACCAATTCCTTCTGGTGTTGATATTTGCATCAGTCGAACAAGATAAATAACAGTTTCTTTTATAAATCTTTTCAAAAATATAAATATAATATCAATCGTTATCTTGTATTCTTAATACTTGTTTTTATTGTTCTCTCTTCTTAATAGTGTTTCTCATAATACTCAGTACACACACCTTGAGTCTTCGTGAATTTATTGCCTTGCTCGAGGTAAAAGGCGTATAAAAATATCTCAATCTCTGAAGATGTTTAAATAAAGTGTAAGATGTTAGATAAACCTTCCCTATTTGTTTTCTATCCTATTATTCTGTCGAATTCCGATGCATATTTGAATCCAATTCATTTGGGAGTAAACTAGAATTGTTTCTGCTTTTATGAGGAATAGGTATCTGCTGTCTGATAATTTATCTTGTTCGACAAATATCAACACCAGACGAAATTGGTCTATAGAAATAGAATCATTTTGTTGGAAAAAAAGATGTCGAATCGATGACAGAATAATCTATCTTCTTGATCATGAGTGAGGAAAATATTTCTGGTAACTGTTTGACCAGAGATCAAGCGATATTCTGATATTTTTAACTTTAAAATTACTTTGCTTTTTTTTTTTCAGATAAATGTTTGATTATATAATATCGCCATTTTCGCTTAGTTTCTTTTTATTATTTCTCCATTTTGTTATTGAATAACTCACATTAAAAATACCAACAAAGTGAAACGGTGTATGACACGTGGACGTATATTTACATGTAGTTCATATAAAGGTGAAAGCACTTTTTAGACATTTTAATGTGTTTCACTTTTAAATAAACCAATTTTTTTAAAATCAAAATTATGGTCATATTCATTACGATAAACAACTAATGCAATAAGTGTGATGTTTTCTAAAAGATCCCATTTGTATTCATAGACTATTTATTTAAATTAGGCTTCTCTAATATATCTCTCATTTTTAGTTTATTTTTATGTTGTTTAATTGATTAAATATTTTATGTTTTTTTTTTAAATTGTATTTTTTGTTAATAAACCTTTTCATTTATAGTTGTTTTTGTGCGTTAATAATCAAGTATAACTCCAGACTTCAATGTTACATAAAACAATAATTGTATGTATAGCAGGCCACGCGTATTCGAGGATACCTTTTATTAGTGGCTAACTTCCAACTAACTTCTAATACTTTTATACTGTAATTAGACAAACGATCATACCTAGTAATGAAATTACAGAATTAATCTTCTATATGAATTAGGATCAAATACAGATCGGAATCCGACAGAATGATGGCCAAAAGAACAAATAAGAAAAGGTTTATCTAAGATGTTTCACGTTAAGAAAACATGCTCAGATAATGAGATATTTTTATAATTATTTCAGCCTAAGAAAGGCAATAAAACCAGTAAGACGCAAGGGATTGCTGAGTGTTATGAGAACTATAATAACAACAATAAAAACAAGAATTAAGAAAACAGAAGATAACGACGGAAATGGCATTTAAATGCGTGAAGAACAAAACTGACTGGGAAATAACAAACCGGAAGTGCTTTTCACAAGCGAAATGTACGAGAGAAAAAATTATTTTTTTCAAATGTTATATAATTATTCTTCTAACTTTATCAAAATAAGTTTATTGAGCTTTATATTTTGGAATTATATAATTTACCTTTATATCCTTATTTTTCCTTGGAAAAATGTCCTTTGAAGCTTTAAAATAAAAAGTTATTTCACATTTAGACTTTTTCTTAACATCGTTCTGATCTTTATGCTCCCTACTGTATAGCAATGAAATCTTGATATGGAGAAAGAAAATTCTCGTAATTTTAATTTTGTGTTGTTTTATTTTCATTGGTTAATCAGGATTCACCTAGATTTGACTTCTTAAGCAGCGTTTGTATAATTTAGGGCATTCAAGGAAAGACGATGGGTGCTTTAGAAGCTCTAAAAATTGACGGATTTCCTGCCTAACTAAAAAAAGCCTAGATATTGCTTTATGAAAAATTTCTCAGAGTTAACCTGTACAAAAAGACACTATTTATAAATATAAAAGACAATAGGAAAACTGTCATATTAGCCGACGCCTTTCGTTCAATCTGGACCTTTTCAAGGCAAAAACGAAATGAATTTATCAAAACAAAGTAAGTAATAATAACAAAACAAAATGTTCTTAGCAACTGGAAGAATTTCGAGAACGCTATTATATCAAGAAATCAAAAGAAAATAGTTGAATCCGTCAACATAACAATAAAAAAATATTTCCACACGTGACAGTAATTGACGTAATTTTGACAATATGAATATAATAATGTTCTCTAAATTATTCCAATTGCTAAGAACATTTTGTTTTGTTATTATTAGTTACTTTGTTTTAAAAAATTCATTTTCATTTTGCCTTGAATATGTCCACATTGGACGAAACGCGTCGGCTAATATTACAGTTTTCCTATTATCTTTTACATCTATAAATATTGCTTTATGCATGTAAGCGTATCATCATTCTAATTTGACTATGTGGAATTCGGATGATATTGTATATTCGCGCGCGTACGCGTGCGTGGGTGTGCATCTGATTGTGTGTAGGAGATATTACTTATGTTTGTTGGTTTATTTGGGGGCCGTTTTTGCTTAAACGTAACTTATGACAGATAAACCTAGGTAGGATTTTTAAGAATAGATTTAATAAAGTTTGCTAATGTAATACAGAGGATGTGACGGATAAATTGTCGTCTAAATGACGTAAAAATGAGAATAACACTGGCATGTCATTTTAACAGATATATATACCAAAATTCAACAAACATATCATAAAATACTAAATAAAAAACGTCATTGGCTTCAACAACGCCTCCAGATGACTTCGGAATCACCTGCAACTCTTCTGGACAGTCTCCTTGCTTAAATTGGTGATTTTTGTTATAATCCTTGCCTTCATTTCATCAGGTGTTACAAGGAGTAATGTCGGTCTCTCTCTCAACTGATCTACACGCATAATAATCAAAGGGAGTTGCAGTCTGGAGAGTTAGCTGGCCAGATGTAAAGATGGATGTGTTGGCAGAAATTGTCTGAAAGTCATGGCGTTGTTCTCCTGCTTGTGTAGCATGTTGCAGAGTCCTGTCGCCAGACATATGCTCTTCCGGCAGCCACACTCTGGACCCAGGGAAGCAGTACTTCCTCAATAAATTACGGAGTTTTTTTTCTTATAAGAACGATCTGAGTGAGTTTTACGTGCTGCTGTACCTTCGGAATCACCATTAGACACATCCAACTCTTCTCGAATCCTTTGCAATGTCCTCCGATTGACACCCAAACACTCTGACATGTTCGTATTTGAGCTTCCGGTGCAAATTCCAAGACGTACAGCATGCCGTTTCCAAAATTCTGGCGGAGTGATTTGCGTCACGTTGTTCTTTTTTCTCACAGATGGTCCCCAACTGACTCCAGTGTGCTGTGCAGTCGACGAAAATAAAACAAACAACGCAGATGCGCGAAATTAAAAATATAAAATGGCGACAATTTAACCATCGCAACTTATAGTGTTTGTGACATTTGTTTATAGGGTTTACAATATTTATCAAGATTCCCTCAAAGTATTTTCTCCTTAAAAATTATGTTCATTACCTTTTTTTTAAAATTAGGCAGGCATTTATAAAATCAAAGTTATGACCAGTTTTATTTCGTACTTATTAGGTTTGGATTTAAAGGACTCTCCATGCTTGTAAACACGGGCTTTTATTCGTTAACTTAGTTTAGTTCATCCTAGATCTTCCAATCTCTTTACATACCGAACATTTCTCGAACTGATTTCAGGTCTCCGTTCACTTATTCTCGTATCTGAAACTACGTTCCCGTCATTCAATTCTTAGTTTTGTCTCTTTATTTTCATTTATCTAGCATTAATAAATAATATTATCTTGATATTTTTATAAAATGAAGCCCTGCCATCTATTATTGTTTTTTTTTAATCCATTTCATGTTATTTTATAGTTATTAGTAATGTAAATAAACAATAAATGGGGAAAGTGATTACTAACTTGATACGCTTCACTTTAATCAGCATTGTTTTGAAACCAGGCTTGGATATTATGGAATGAGAAGCCATACTCAAATGAAAAATAAATAATAGAACTGTCCAACAACCAGAATTGATAAGATTTGAAATAAGTAATAATAAGAGTAAGAAAAGAAAGAAACAGAAGAAAAAAGAATATAAAGCAAGCAAGCAATATATGCAAGACAAATCAATAGTAATATTGAAAAAAGTTCACAAACTAAGAATCTTCACTATTTACATTGTTCGAACTATTCGTCTTATCTTTGTCGCCATAGTTATTACAACGTTTCGGCTGTTGTACTCTCCGGCCTTCTTCAGGTGGTTGGATTGTCGAACTGAACCTTTATTTCACTTGATGGGGTAGACTGTTCTAGTTCCACGTGCTATGTCCAATTATTGTCAGTTATAAATTATCGCCTGTTAATTCCCTTCTCCAAGTTCTCCACTGCCTTAACCGGGTACTGAACTCACACTCTTTGGGTCCTGTCACTGGATCTAACTAACGTCTTTATCCACTGTGCTATGTGCCCTTGAAGAGATCTGTGTATGAATTTCTGGGTATTATAAAACTAATGTCTTCAGCAATCATTTTTTACCCGTGCTCATATTGCTATTTTTGCTGTTATCATTGCATGTTTTTTACCAGAGCTCATATTACAATTTTTGTTGTTATCTATTTTCTCTGGCACTCCTTATTACTGGTTCACATATTGTAGTCATTTCTATGCTTGGTCGGCTCAGGAGATAGACAGATACTAAGAATTGTCGCTGACACACAAAAGCAAGTTCGGACAAGTTAATGTAGTATTCTGACTTTATGACAAAAAAGATCGGGACAGTGTCAAATGAAATTTCAAACCAGCCTATTTTATTGGCTAAGACAAAAAAAGTCCCACATATATTTGTCTGCTTCTGTCTATAAAGGTGAGGGGAGAAAGAATTTTGCAGTCATTCCCCAATAAGGCTGAAATCAACATACAATATTTCAGTATTTTGAATCAGTGCCGTTTGCTGCACTGTCGAGTAGACGTCACGTGTATATATATATATATTGTGATGTTAGTGAGTGTATGTTCAAATTCCTCCCGTGCAGGGTCTGTGATTGCGTCTAATTCTCCAATACAGCAATAGATCGAAATAGGAATGTGTATGAATCGCACATACGTCCGACTAGAAATTTGATGCGTAAAGGTAAATACAGGACATATGGGAAAAAAATCTAAGAAAACTCTAATTCAATCGAAACAAATCTATTAGCGTTCTTTCTTAGTTCCTTACTTAAATAGTCTAGTAATACTATTAATGATAATATCTTTTTATTAAAGAAATGATCGACATTGATATTTTTAATTTTTGATAGTGTCTCTTTTATATTATTTGTATACGTATCTGATTATATCATTAGTTTTACTAATATAAACCCTTAAGGTAATATGACTACTAATATTACTAGCAAACAGTCAGCTGGATCAGAGTTGGATGTCAATGCTAGAATTGCGTTGACAACAGCAGCATTGACAACAGCCGCGATAACACGTTTGAATCCTATCAGCAGAGACAAAAGCTCTCCCCAAAATTAAACTACAAGCTCCCCAGTGAAATAAGCGGCAAATTCAGAAAGACGTGAGACAACCGGTGAAAACTGGTGACGGTTTATGTGGCTGAACAATTTAGAAAGAACATCTGCACATTTCCTCAAACTTACGTGCGATGATCTTGGAAAAGTAAGACGACTTGACGCTCAAAATCAGTGAGAGTATGTTCTTTAATAAGAAGGCTAAATCGACGCTCAAAATCAGTGACTGGATGTTCTTTGCAAAGTACGATAAATTGTCGCTCAAAATCAGTGAGTGGATGCCCTTTGTAAAGTACGATAAATTGACGCTCAAAATTAGTGAGCTGATGTACTTTGAAAAGCACGATAAATTGAAGCTCAAAATCAGTGAGATGATGGTCTTTGATAAGAACGACAAAGTGACTCACAAAATCAGTGAGCGGATGTTCTTTGAAAAGCACGATAATTTGAAGTTCAAAATCAGTGAGTTGATGTTCTTTGAAATGCATGATAGATCGAAGCCCAAAATCAGTGAGCTGATGTTCTTTGAAATGCACGATAAATTGAAGCTCAAAATCAGTAAGCTGATGTTCTTTGAAAGGCACGAGAAATTGACGCTAGAAATAAGTGAGCTGATGTCCTTCAAATGCACGATAATTTGACGCTCAAAATCAGTGAGCTGATGATCTTTGAAATCCACGATAAATTGACACTCAAAATCAGTTATGTGATATTCTTTGAAATGCACGATAAATTGAAGCTCAAAATCAGTGAGCTGATGTGCTTTGAAATGCACGATAGATTAACGCTCAAATTCAGTTGGCGGATGTCCTTTGAAAAGCACGATAAGTTGAAGCTCAAAATCAATGGGCGGATGTTCTTTGAAAAGCACGATAAATTGACGCTCAAGTTGTTTAGACATACGAAAAGGCCAGAACGAAAAACGAACTTTATCTGCAAATAACCTGTAAATATCGAGTCACAAGATCAATCAGCTATTAATCACTCACAATTGCACCAATAAGTAATTACAAGGTCATGAATATTCAAGAAATTTATTTAAAGTTATTCAATGCCAGTTATTCCTATAAGATTAAACACTGATAATAAATTTGCTGCCATTTTTCTGGGCACCCTGTAATAGCGTTATTTAATAGTATCATTTCACTAATATTTCGCCATTATTATAGATGTTCATACGTGTTACTTAATGCAACCAGTTCGGACCTTGACGATTAGAACTCACAAGGCCGTCGTCATGGTGACAAACCTTTTCCATTCTATTAATGTTCCTCTGTTAAAAAACAAGTGTCATTCAGACTTCTTCCCCAGAACTGTTACTTTGTGGAATAAGCTCCAGGGAGAATGCTTCTCAGTCAACTACATCCTTGGTCACTTCAATCGATGGTCAACTGATGTCTTTCCTACTTGTCCTCATAAGAATTCTTACTTCCTCCTTCCACATCCCTTACCGTCTCTCTTGGTAACCCATTACCTTGAGTGGCTCTTGGCCCTTGTATTGGTTTCTATAAGCAGATAAGAAAGAAGTAATATTATCTTAAAATTTTATTCGATAAAGCATTGTCAAGATTAATTTATTTTTGCTTAGGATTACTTTCAACTTTATATGAATTGCTTTATTTCCACGAATAGTATTTAGTAATATTATTATGAATTTTATTATACTAATAGTATTCAGTAATATTATTATGAATTTTATTATACTAATAGTATTTAGTAATATTATTATGAATTTTATTATACTAATAGTATTTAGTAATATTATTATGAATTTTATTATACTAATAGTATTTATTAATATTATTATGAATTTTATTATACTAATAGAATTTAGTAATATTATTATGAATTTTATTATACTAATAGTATTTAGTAATACCATGATGAATTTTATTATACTAATAGTATTTAGTAATATTATTATGAATTTTATTATACTAATTGTATTTAGTAATATTATTATGAATTTTATTATACTAATAGTACTTAGTAATATTATTATGAATTTTATTATACTAATAGTATTTAGTAATATTATTATGAATTTTATTATACTAATAGTATTTAGTAATATTATTATGAATTTTATTATACTAATTGTATTTAGTAATATCATGATGAATTTTATTATACTAATAGTATTTAGTAATATTATTATGAATTTTATTATACTAATTGTATTTAGCAATATTATTATGAATTTTATTATACTAATAGTATTTAGTAATATTATTATGAATTTTATTATACTAATTGTATTTAGTAATATTATTATGAATTTTATTATACTAATAGTATTTAGTAATATTATTATGAATTTTATTATACTAATAGTATTTAGTAATAGTATTATGAATTTTATTATACTAATTGTATTTAGTAATATCATGATGAATTTTATTATACTAATAGTATTTAGTAATATTATTATGAAATTCTCTTTTTGTGACTATGCGTTCTTTTATCTCCCTTTCAATTGTTTTATTTTTAGTAGTAGTAAAATTATTAGAAATAAAATTAGTAATAGTATTTAGTAATATTATTATGAATTTTATTATACTAATTGTATTTAGTAATATTATTATGAATTTTATTATACTAATTGTATTTAGTAATATTATTATGAAATTTTATTATACTAATAGTATTTAGTAATATTATTATGAATTTTATTATACTAATTGTATTTAGTAATATCATGATGAATTTTATTATACTAATAGTATTTAGTAATATTATTATGAAATTCTCTTTTTGTGACTATGCGTTCTTTTATCTCCCTTTCAATTGTTTTATTTTTATTAGTAGTAAAATTATTAGAAATAAAATTAGTAAAAATAAAATTAGTAGAAATAATACCTTGAATGTTTTGTTTGATCAATTATTTTCAACTATTGTTCAATTTCATTAGCATTTCTACCATTGTAATTTCATTTGAATTTACTCACAAATGACATGGTGTAACACAATTTTTGTTCTTAGGTAGCAACTGTTATTTCCCGTTTTCTTACGCCTACAAAATATGAAAAATGGCTAATATTACCATCAAATTTGTTTGTGACCAAGATAATTAAATTTACAAATTGCCATTTTGTGAAAATCAACGAATGCGACCATTCACGTTTAAGCAAAGTTGGAAAGAGTCGACATACGATTGTAAAGGAGCATTTAGTTCTTCTGGGTGTACACAAGAAGAGACCAAAAAAATGTATAAAAGAGTTGTTTTCCGCGACCTACGCTTATAATGTAAATTACTTCCATGAATCAAACACCAAAATAAAATCTCCGATCATGTTTATACTAGCCGATCCTCGGTAGCAGAGTTCAAAATTATAGTTCCCCGTATTTATACTGCAATCTATGTTGCCAGGACGTTCTATAAATTCTTGAGAGTTTTATAAACTTTTCGACAGATTTTGAAACTTCTAGAAAGATCGAGAAAATTCTCCTGCAGCAAATTAGCATTGTATCTGTAAGGAATGTAATGGAAAATAGGTTTGTTTCCAAATATCGATTTCCATGTCAGAAAAGCAAATTTTGAAGGGGATAATTATCATTTTTTGCTTCCTAGAAGCAATTAGGAAATAACACTTATTGACGAAAGAAAAAAAAAAGTCAAAATTTTGTTATACGGTGTAATCATACCGCCCTTTCCGTTTTGGATAGTTTTGGATAGTTTATTTTTCCAAAAACGGAAAAGGTTATAGAATTAAATCCTCGCAAAAAATCGGGAACTCAATCCCCGAAGTATGTTGGCTGCCAGCACTAACAGACTTCAGGCAACTTGTACAGACAAACCAAATATAGTGCCTTATATTTCTTTTTCATTTGTCGGTACCACCGAGTGTGGGAACGTATGGTCTCGGTAGCGCATTACATATACAAACGTCCAGGCCTGCGTCCTGGAGAGGCCACCCCAGTTTCACCACAAAAGGTTTGAATTTTAACAAATCAGAGCAGTACTAATATTTCTAAATCCACATATACAATATTACATATGCCAGCACAGATGCAAAGTAAATAAATAATGCAAGTCAAGGTAAACTGAAAATCATTAATATCTTGTAGCTTAATCAGTAAAAACAGTAGTAACTGAAATATATACTTCCCGAGGCAAAATGTATGTTCAATTTTACTGGGTTAAATAAAAGATGATAACCCGCCACAAATCTACTACATTGGAATAAGGGAAGATGATTTCCTAAATCTAAGGCAAGTATTAAGAAACAATAGATTTTCATTAGAAACAAGGAAAAGAATATTTGTTTGTTTATTTTTGTTTTGTTTTTTTCCTTTGACAATGATGTCCACCCTGTACAAAGCCCAGTAGCTTCTCGACGCAGAGGGTTAAAGAGTAATAGGCTTAGTTTATGTGGATATATCGGGAAAACATTGACCTGAACAGTTTAAGTTTGTAGTGACCGTGGGAAACATCCACCTGGAAGTCAGTTCCACAGAGTAACGGTACATAGCAAGAGGCTGCTCGAGTGGAACTTACATTTTCCCAAAGCAATACGAACGGAATGAGTGTGCCTCTCTATAATGTGCTTGGCATGGCGGGTTTTAGCGGTGAAGGTTAAAACGCGAAGAACTAACGAATGCAGTTCATTTGGACATTTTCCATGGAAATATCGATAAAGTAGCAAGATATTTGCGAGTTTTCGTCTGTGAGAAAAGAGGTTGTAGGATGGAAAATAATTTTTCACCAAACAAAACAAGAATGGGTACCTCCTGCTCTTTTATTGTAGCGTACGCCATTTCCGGCCTGATCTGCCCCTTTGTAGTTATAGTTGATATATATAGAGTGCTATTGTGCTATTCTCTATATATAGATATATAAAGGATAGCACGAGGATTCGGGTACTTAGTGGATCAGTACAGGGAGCCAAGCATTTTTCCAGCCTCTTTACAAATGGATCGTGTATACGAATTGCATTTCATGATCTGGCGGTCAACGCATGGGTTCTCCCTGAGGTAACATCCGTTCATTGTGATTACAGTTATGCAATATCGGACTTTCTCTGTAGCAGTGAATGTTGCACAATCTTCTCACAGATGAAGAAGAGACTGGATGCTATAGAGATATGATACTACTAAACCATGCCGTGAATGGCCTTTTGATGGAATATGTGAGTAACGAAAGTTTTGAGGAAATATTGAAGCAAAAAGGGCAAACATCAGAAAGAGACAATTGAAAGTTTTAGGGCCCGTAAAGAGGAAAGTATGCTTTGAAAATCAAGCACACATACAACATTGAAGGTAATAGGAACAGACGAACTCAGAACAGGGATTGGGAGGGCTAGCGAAAAGAATAAAATTACTAAGAACTGTAAATTATGGTTAGTTGCGGAGAGCTATGGTCACCCATTTCCTGAAAGGATACAGAACATGGAAGAACGTATACCGCCATTTTATTTTGTTTTCCCATATGCTTGCACTTGCTCAAATCTCTACACCGTTAATTATTGGAATATTGCAAATTATATTGTGACTTTTACTTGAGTTGCTTCCAGAAGCTAATGCTTATTATTTTAAATTAAGGCAGCCTAAAGCAGATTAAATATGTTTCTGTATTGAAATATCGCAGAGGGCAAAGACAGCCAGGGTTGCATATATTTTTTGCAAATCTAGAATAAAATCTAGACTAAAATAACTTAACTCCAGGGTGGGTAAAGATTCTAACGTTCCTCGCATGTACACTGTCTAAAAAGAAAGATAAGGCGGCAACGCGGGTTACATATTTAAAATAGATAGATCCCGGAGTAAGATACTCTCTCGCGAGATTACCTATATGCAAATTTTGGCTGTCAATGACACATAAAAACGGGAAGAAGGAAGCGACAGGAAAAAAGACGGTTGACTGTTGGTTGCGATGAAAAGTTTAAACCTTTTTTCTTATTTTTTGCTACAGTTTCCTTTCCCCTTAGGAAGCATAAATACGATTTGAGCCGTTAGTTTGCGGCCTAATTATAAGCGAAATGTAAGAGCCACTTCGATGTGGTTTAATTCTTAGCAAGCTTGTTTTTCTTAATCAGTTAAGATTAACTAGTCGGTTTGATCATCACTGGTTGTTCCTTAATCTCGGCCTTGTGCCAGATCTAAGTTTCGCTTTGTAAAACACTATATTCAGGGCAACTCGACGTGGTGTCAGGGTTAGCAAGATCGTCTTACTCATTTACGACCAAGTAGTTGGTTCATTCCTCATTGGGTGCGCCATATATTCAACCTTGTGCCACATCTAAGTTTCGCTTTGTAAATCGCTATATATAGGTTACTTCAACATTGTGCAATGTTTAGAAAGCATATCTTGCTTAATCAGTTACGACAGAGTAGTGATTTTAAACCTGGGTTCTTTATATATTCGACCATTTTGACACATCTAACATTCACTTTGTAAATCACAGTATTTTGAGCACATCGACGCAGTGTAATGGTCTGCAAGCTTGTCTCGCTAGATCAATTACGACAGAGTAGTGATTTAATCCTCACTGCGTGCTCCTTAATATCGGCCATGCTACCCGTAATAAATGACTTTTGGCACTTCGACGTGGTGTAATGTTTAACATGTTGTCTCGCTAGATCAATAACAACTTTGTAGTGACTTCGAGCGTCACTGGGTGCTCCATACTTTCGGCCTTGTGCAACATTTAAACTATGCTGAGTAAATCACTATAAGAGAAATATGAGTTTAAAACAAATTTTTGAAACCTCTCTGCTGAATGATTAGTTTTTGTTTTACGTTTTTAGTATAGTTGTTTAGAGCCATATCAACTTCTCATGGATCATTTAATACCAAAACTGGATTTTCGTGAGACTTGTAGTAAGTTTTTTAGAAAAATCTGTTGCCGGTAATAATTGATTTTCCGGACAAAAATGTATTACTACTAAGACGTTTTTATTTATTTACAAAAGTATGTGACTAGTAAGTTTATTTTTTACTATGAAAATGTATTACTAGTATTTTTACTATTACATTCTTATATTTCAATAGTGTTTTGACTGCAATTTGAGGGTTAACTTTTGGTCCATAGCTGGGACCCTAACAGGTGCTACCACCCCAGGTCAGACTGGCCTTGGGAACAATAGCAATTAAGAGGTTCCATGCTCCTCAAAAACTTCCGATCAGAGGCCTTGCTGCCGGATGTAATTTTGGGCCATACCCGGGATGGATATAATTCTATCCGAATGGATCAGATTCTTACCACCACGTGAAGATATTTAGGCTGAAGAAGGTTTGAAATAACGAACGTATAGTAAATACCGAGGAGATGTTTGTTAGAAAACTGAAAATATCAAACAGATATATTCAATGTGCGTCATTTTGGTTTGGTTTGGTTTGTTTTACGGCATATCAACCTCAATGGGTTATTTAATGCCGACAAAATTTTTATTGCTGGTAATATTTTGTTTAGTGAAAAATATATTTCTGGTAATAATTTTTTCCTTCAAAAATGTATAGCTGGTAATATCTTTTTCCAAATATGTATTGCTGCTATTTTGTTTTTCAAAAACGTATTGTTGGTAATTTTTTTTTTCAAAAATGTATTGTTGGTAATATTTTTTTTCTTCAAATTTTTATTGCTGATAATAAGTTTTTACAAAGTATTTCTGGTATTAAAACCTATTTTTACACTTTCATAGTGTTTTACCCCAGTTTTGGGGTTAACAATTTGCCCATAGCTGGGACCCTAACAGGTGCTACCAACCTGGGTCAGGGTTAACCTGGGAACATCAGCAATTAAGAGGTGGTTCGACGCTCCTCAAAACCTCCTGCTCAGAGGCCTTACTGCTGGACGTAGTTTATCGTCTTACCCAGGACGCGGATGTAGTTTATAGTCATACCCAGGACGCCCATTGGAGGGGGGTCATACCCGTCTGCAGTCGGCGTATCCTACAGCCCCAGCCAACAGGGCAGAAAAGTGTGTCAAAATTGCAAATGATGCCTTCCAAACATGAAGATCTCATTAGGAACAAAGAAAAGAGTGCAACATTATTACGTAATATAGGTACACCTTTATGACACAAAATACTGGACACTCTGATCACAGATGAAGAGGTCTGAGACGATAGAGATGTGGTTATACAGAAATAAGCTAAGAATAGACAGAACATATGAGGCAGTTTTAAGGACAATGGGAACGATAACGACGCTTATATGTTGAATCCATAATGAAGAAAGACTTGGAAAATTTGGCACTCACAAGATATCCTAAAGGCAAGAAGAACAGAGGTAAACATCGAGTAATCTAGTTAATGGTCGCCAGAACAAGGAGTGTTAGGCATAGTAAAGCTATAAACGAATACAGTTACAAGTGATAAACATAGAAAAATGTGGAAAACTGTTATCTTTAACGCCTCGAAGAGAAACGCTAAATAAAAAAGCACATTTATTAATTAGGGACATATTGGAAAGACGATTTCATTATTCTTCCTGTTGAAGAAGCTTCGACGTTACTTCGATGGTCATCTACGTAATAATACTAACAATACAGAAGATTGAAATACAACTGAAGTTATCTTAAGAAATCCTGTGCGAATTATTCAACGTCTGCTTCTTTGGGTTGATAGGCATAAGGCATTATAGAAGTTTACGGCGTTCATATTGTCATTTTCAGACAAAACTACCTTTTCTTTGGTGTAAGTTATATTCTTAGCTCTAGCGTAAATGTACGATGACTGCGACAATTTCGAAATAATATAACGCTTTCTCGTTATTTCTTTCTTTAATAGAATAAAACATTATTTCTTTGGAACTGTAAAGAAAATATTGATTTATCGGAGGGGTTTAGAGATTTCCATTTCTACCCTCGGTTAGCCCTCTGGCATAGAGCCAAAGCTTTTGTCATATTATCTTATCATTGTTGAATAAACACGGCGATTATTTATTGTAAAAATCGCCAAAAAACGGATCATTCACATCCTGGTGTTTTTTTTATATTCATTCTATCAAACAATGTATACTTTTCAAAACTTTTTTATGACAAAAGTTCAAGAGTTAAGTTCTCCCCAGACGAATATTTCATTTTCTCCTACTTTTTATAAACAAATCATGTATTGAAAAACATTTGTATCGCCACTTTTCTAAATCCTTGCACATTAATGGTGGTGTTATCCTTGAACCTACCATTCCGTCAGTTGCCAACTCGGTATTTATGCTGAAGACTCAACTATTTGCACCTGTCTTAACTGTAATTCCGTTAAGTGCGATAAAGTAAAACTGGCAGACGATCTCGAAAATTACTTCCAAACTGTTGTTAACTGGAGCAAGAAATCACTTGTTAAGTTTAATGCCCGCAAAGCAAAACTGTTATCTTAGAAAACCATTACAGATGGAAGGCAAAATGGTTCTCTAAGATGGTTAAATGATAACAGTTTTGCTTTGCGGGCATTAAACTTAACAAGTCATTTCTTGCTCCAGTTAACAACAGTTTGGAAGTAATTTTCAAGATCGTCTGCCAGTTTTACGTTATCGGACCTACCGGAATTGCAGTTAAAACAGGTGCAAATAGTTGAGTCTTCAGCATAAATACTGAGTTGGCAACTGACGAAATGGTAGGTTCAAGGATAACACCACCATTAATGTGAAAAAAAAATGCAATGAGTTTCTCCTTTTTTTTTAAGCTTTTCACCCCAGGCAAGGCTGGAAGGCACTAGCACCAAAGGGGTTACAGAGGATTTGGAGCAAGAGCAATCAGGTGTGATAGAGGAAAGTATGTGGAGAAGGATAGTGGACAGATCAATGCAACTGGAGATGTCGATTGACGTTACATTTGAATAGTTGGAGATTATAGTTGTCAGGAAAACAGGAATAGGGAAGGGAGTTCCACATGCGTCAGGTGCGAGATATGAAGCTATTGGAGTAGAAGAGACGTCTACATTTAACAGTTTCAACAGTGAAAGGGTGGGGACGGGATGTCAGCCTCGGACGACGCTTGAATTCATGGAGCCTGGGAACCAGCGATAGCAGCTCATCGGAGCAATTACCATGGAAGTATTTGTAAAAGAGACAGAGAGAGAGAGCCTGGAGCCAAGAAGCCAGATCAGGGCCAGTTACATTGCTTACCCGTCTCTGGATCTTATCAAGAACCCCGAGACAAACAGTAGGGGCTCCAGACCATATAAGGCAGCAATACTCCATGCAAGGGCGGATGTTTGATTTGTAAAATTGGAGGATCGATTCCGGGAAGAAAAATTTCCTGGCCCGGCAGAGGGAGCCAACCTTCCTTGTGGTGGATGAAGCAATTGACTCTCGAGAAGTTGAGCTTCAGACATTCTATTGGGATGCAGGGAAGGGTCCCTGTGGTGATTAATAGCGAGCAGTTTTGTTTTTGGACGCATTAAAGTTAACCAGCCTATTCCTGCCCCAGTTCACAACCGATTGAAGGTCCTTTTCGAGACGAACGACCAGGTTAATTTTGTTAGCGACACTAGATTTGTTTCTGACGCAGGAGTAAATTGTGATGTCATCCGCGTAGATGCCAATTTGGGAATTTATGGCGTCAGGAAGATCATTTATGAATATAAGTAACAGGGTAGGGCCTGGGATGGAGCGTTTCGGAACACCTGCGTTCGTGGGATAGGAGCTGGAGAAGAATCCGTTGAGAACGACCTTCAATTCACAGTTTGACAGGAATGATTCTATTAGGTCAAACAATCGACCTGTAATACCATAGCCCTGAACCTTGCGAAGAAGGCCGGCATGCCAAAACCTATCAAACACCTTGGAGATGTCAAGGGCCATGACGCGAGCTTCTCCGTTATTATGAAGAGCTTGGTAGACAAATTCAGTGATGGCCGTAAGCACATCAGCAGTAGATCGGGCAAAGTGGAATCCATATTGCTTGTCTGAGAGCAGATCATGGGATGTAAGGTGGTTAACCACTTCGGTGTTCATAAGGGCTTCGAAGACTTTGCCAAAGAGGGGTAGGAGACTGATAGGACGGTAATTAGAAGGGTCGGAGGGGTCGCCAGAGTTCTTAAAGACAGGAACAATGGATGAGGACTCCCAGCAGTTAGGAAAACAAGATTCCTTGAGGCAGTAGTATAATTTAGAGAGGGCGGGGGCCAATTCAGGCGCGCATTTCTTCAAGACAATGGCTTGTATCCCATCTCCACCATTAGCCTTGTGGCGGGTCTAAATTAGAGATAATGCCCAATACTAATGACGGGGATATGTGTAACACGCTCAAAAGGGTTCAGTTCTGAGGGAGAAATCGGGTATGGGTACACCGGAAGAGTGAAGCGTTGAATTGAAAGAAAATTTCCGAGCAAAGCATTCAGCCTTGTCGGCAGAGGAGGTCAGGACATCAAAATGATTGAACAGAGGCGGTATAGAGGGTTTGAAATTGTTCAGAACGCTCTTGCAGAGACGCCGATAATCCTTGGAGCCGAATTTGCGACATGCAATGCGTTCCTTCATCCGAGCAGCAAATAAAGACTTAGCTTCCTTGAGGACACGCTTACACTCGTTACGGGCGGAGGCAAAGAGGCGTCTATTGCAGTCGGACATATCGCTACGAAATAGGTGGAAGAAGTGGTTCCTATGGGCAATGGAGAACCACAGGGAGGAGCGCGATTTGACCTTGAATTTCCTTGAGGGGAGGAAAGCGTCAATTCCAACTTTAACCCAGGATGAGACCTCTGAAGCACATTCTTGAACGGGGAGCTTAAATACAACATCCCAAGGGACATCGCGGAGGAAATCACGGAACTAGTCCCAGTCAGCTCGTTGGTAGCAGAACGAGGTTCGGGTGGTAGCAGGGGGTGGGGTTGAAGAAGATACCACAGGATCAAAGTTAGCAAGAGGGCAGAGTTGCGTGGGACTACAAGACTCGTGGATGGGGGTAAAACACAGATCGAAAAGAGAGGCGTTATCGCTCTGGTTGTAGGCAAAATGCGTGGGGAAGTCAACTATCTGCGCGAGGGATTGAGAAACTGAAAAGTTAATTGTGAGTATGTCTGCGAGGTCAGTAGTAGCATTCTGAAGCCACTTGTTATGGTGGACGTTAAAATCGCCAAACATAAATATGTGAGCGTACGGGTAGAGAGAGAGAGAGCCTTGTCTATGCTGTCAGAAACGACATCAAGTATTCTACAGTCCTGAGAGGATGGAGAGCGATAAAGGAAGAAGAGATAGCTTACAGCATTGACACGAGATAGCCGGAGACACATGTACGTTATGGTCCGGCGATTCGAGAGAGAACTCTCTAGCCAGAGGGGATGGTCCTTGACGTAGACACCAAGGCCATGCATGTGGGTTAGAGAGTCTTTTCTGGGGAGAGGGGGGTAGCCAGGGATCGAGAGTTCAGAGGAGGGGATAGATGAGTCAAGATTGGTCTCACACAGAGCCAGTATGTCCGGGCAGTTTGCAGTGAGGAAAGATTCCACACAGTAGAAATTGGTTCTAATGCCACGGATGTTGGAGAACGAGATCTTGAGGGATTTAGGTGATTTTTGAAGGAGTGGTTTAGGTTTACTTTATAGATCTTTGTAAGTCATCATGTGGAATTATGGTTGGAAGATGAGAAGGTCTGAGGTAAAACAAGCTGACGGTTATCGACCGTGATGTGGGCAGAGAGAATTTGGCACAGCCTGCATCCTAATGTAGCCTCAGGGTTGCCCACAGGAGTCGACTTCAGGGACACCTTTCCATGCGCGACATGACACCACAGACACCCCGATATTATACAACTGTTGATCATAGCGGCCGCTCAAGACGCTACGCAAGAGTTAGTGCTCCTAACTACCAGTCGGAAACAGCAACCAGGGAACTGTCAAACGTGTACCCTCCGAATGAAGTGGTAATGCCACAGACTGCACACATCACGGGAGAAACTCAGCAGCACTAGTACAGAGGCCAGAGAGAGAGAGAGAGAGAGAGAGAGTTCCGGGAACCACTTCTTTGCTTAGATAAAGTTGAAGAATTATATTGAATCAACTGTTAGGTTTTCTGGTAGGAAAGTTGGATCACTGTTTCGTGCCAGAGAGTTACTATCGCCAGGATTCCTTTTACATGTTTATGAATCTGCCATTCTCCCGTATATTGAACATTATCGTCTTTATTGAACAAAGTAACTAATATTAACAAAACAAGCGTCATTGAAACAAAACAAGTTCAGTCGACCAATGATGAACATTCCAGAACAACGTAACTATAAACAATTGAACAGTTAATCTCGCGCTTTTGAAGAATCTCGCGAGATTCTTGACAAAATCGAAAGAAGGGATCTTAATATCCTTCATGATTTAGCATCTTTACTTCACGAACTTTTCCATCGCCGTGACGTTACTCCGCTCTGTCTTTTTTATAAATATTTTCATGGATTTTTTTTCTAATGGGCTTCATATCTCGATGGCAGGAATATAAGTATTACTGTATTGGCAAGTAAGTATTATCGTTTAACGTTTGAAATAGCTAGCTGTAACTGTAAGTTCTATACTAATAGTATTTTCACTCAAACTTCTCACCTGTAGAGCTATTACCACCAAAATCCTCATCTTCTGTCTTTCTGGTTCCTATTCTTTTACTGTCTTTTCTCATCCCTAACGTTTTCTAATTGCGTTCACTCACAATACGCTATTGCGTCTTAGTGGTATTATCGCCTTGATTGGGGTGAAATGATTGAAAAAAATATTTTAAAGTTTATTGATAGTTCCTTTTTAATGTATGTTTCGAACACGTATCGTGTGTCGTGAGTTTTTAATTCTGATTAACAAAAAATGATTTCATTGTCAACTATTACCCGAACCATTTAGATGAAACATTACTAAATTTAAAGATTTTTTTAAAATTTCATCTTTATCTATAAGGCTTATCATGATTGAAATTTTCTTTTCTAAAACATTTGAGCCGCAAAACTATGGATATGTGGGTAACATACAGTTATAGGTTCAGAAATTTAAATTGACATATTAAAATATCCAGCCAAGTCTGTCGGACTGTTGTAGGGCATGAATTTCATTCTTCTGTCACAAGTCCTGCATTAAATAGTATAAATCGTCTCTTAGACTTGGATGGCAGGAAATGTAGAAGCACTTCACCATCTATCCGAAAATACATGTCAACTAAGAGATAATACAGATAAGAAAAATTCTTAAAAAGAGATCGCCTCCATCCAGAATGAAAACTGTCGAGAAACTGGCAAAAGCTCAAAATCTATTCCATATGCATATACAAAGACAATAACTGGAATTGCATTATTCAGTCGGAGTTCTTTTAATTCTTATAGTAGCTGATACAAGTATTGGTATTTTGTCAACCTTTCTATACATACATATATATATATATATATATATATATATATATATATATATATATATATATATATGTATGTGTGTGTGTGTGTGTGTGTGTGTGTGTGTGTGTGTGTGTGCGTGTGTGTGTGTGCAAATATAAAAGTGATCACGGAGCTCCACTCTTAACGACAACAGTCTGATTCAAGCTTAGACGCAATCGTCTTCAGCCAATAAAGACTGCGTTTAATCATGAAACAGACTGTCGCCGCTGGGTGTTCAATGTCCTCTTTCATATTTACATACGCTCTATTGCTGATATTAAGCACTTTATCTCATAAATATGGCATAACTTAGAATATATATATATATATATATATATATATATATATATATATATATATATATATATATATATATATATATATATATATATATAAACATTTATAGCCTTACGTGCTATGCCACCTATCTAAAGAGGAAGCGTCTGGTTATGAAGATTATGTTACTGTTTTATACTAAAATTTTCTCATGATTTCTCTCGAACGCACATATCTACTCGAAGCATATGTTATATATATATATATATATATATATATATATATATATATAATGATTATACGTTCTTTTTATAAATACACATATTTAAGTAAATACTCTGTTCATAATAAACAGTATTAACCGGTCTGAATGTCTGAGAAATTTTCATAGAATATATGCGTCCTCCGACAGGAATCAAAACTGTATCCTATACGGAACCGTCATATAGCCTGACGTGCCTTAACCTATTGGGCCACAGGGAGCGTTCGCTTAGCAAGGTCGATTTTACTGATTTTAAACACAATTCTCCATGATTTTCTCTCATTCATTCATATCTGCTCAATGCGTATCCAAATGAAAATAAATGAAGCAATGCATTATGAAATGGACAGAGTCCGACAATTATTTAAGACATTTCTATGTTTATATATATGTATCCATGTATGTATGTATTTCCGAAGAAGTGATGGATTTTATTTATTAATTCGACCGTTTTTTATTACTTACTAGTTAATTTTACTGGATACTCTTGTGAGTAGACACTTCGTTTATTTATTAAATAGTATATTTATTTATTTTCCGTCTATCGGCATGAATCTTCGAAAAAGTTGAAGAAAACCATAACCGTCCGGAAAGATTCGAACCTGCGTCTCGTTTGGCAGAGGTTATCGACGCACTTCCATGTCTGGACGCTCTAAAGAACAATGTTCTTTCTTTATAATGGCATTTTCCTCATTCACAGTCTCTGCTTAGCCTTCTGACGCAACATTTAACATCCTTTGTTAGATCAATTCAGTAATATTTAAGAACTTGTCCTTGTTCGATATTTACATCTAAAATTCGTATTACGCGTCCTGAGATTCTTCTCTTGTAATAATTTATGTCTTCTTGCACTTGATAGATAATTCTTTCTTCTCAATTCCCATTAATGTCTTACTTGTGTCGAATGTCCTGTAGCTATCCTTTTGTGTTTGCCATCAACACAGTGTCGTCTGTGCATTTGATATTGCTAAGATTGTGCCACCAATATTAAATTCTGGTAACATAGCCTAATGTAGAAATTTATTTGATCCGCTAAGTAGACACCACCTTGTCTTAGGCCACTCTTATTTTTGTTTATATAATGAATTATTTTCACTGTCGTCTTCTAAGATATGTTGAGTGACACTATATATGTCCTAACATCTTTTCCCGTCATAAGGTTCATCAAATATTCTTCTATTTCTTTATCAAAAATTGCTTTGGTATAATCAGTCTTTGTATTCATCAATCAAGTAACACTTCTTCCAAATTATGCCCTTGTCTTTGTGACATTTACCTGAATTTTTAATTTCTCAGATTTGTTGGCTAAATTTGTTCGCTTTGTTAAAGTTCTTAAACAGTTTTCATGTTGCTGAAACTGGCAATTTGAAGAAAAAATCCGAAATGGATAAACTATTATTTCACCGATGAACAGCAGCTTCCATAGTGTGACATTTATTGCAGTTTTTTTTTTTGCATATAAATTTTCCGTTTCATGATCATTTCTGAAATTGTTTTTTTTGTACGATACTAAATTTGATTTAATGAGATCCCACTTACTCCCCACTTACCCAACATCAGTTGATTACTGACCTTTCCGAGAATCTGTAAGAAACATATCCATTTCAACTATTTGTCACCTTGTCACACGGTGACAGAATTGTCATGGTTTCAAACTGATGCATAGGAAATATCAATCGTTTTGGCTAGCTGCAATGGATAGAAAATACCCTTTTCTGCTGAAGGTTAATTTAAAGTTGCATGATCCACTCACGACCCATTAAAATGTGATGCTATTTGGGATCAGGGTCTTAACACATTCACTAATTGCAGCGTTTTTTGTGTTTTAGATAGCTATGCATTTAACATTATCAGCATAAAATATACAGGAGAATTAGCTAAAGTTTATGAATAACAGAAATAACGCACACCTGTAAACTAATAAATATTACCATATATCATTGTAAATATATCCCGTTGCTGAAATACGATGTATTTGATATGGGAACTTGACAATTCCCACAAAAAAATAGAAAAAAAATGGTGGTCGGGCAATGTAATTGGCTCGTGAATTGAGGTTCAGCGATTAACAAGCGGGTGATATTTCCTATCGAAAAGATGTTTCTCCGCTAAAATAAATAATCAATGAGAATTTTCTCTCAGAAGAAAGTAAATGTGCAAATGCTAGGATTGGGGATTTTCTCTCTCACACATCGCCCTCTCCGTCACTGACAAGTTGTCGGCAAAACTTCCATACTTCAAGTATAAACATATGCATTATGTTTTTTTTAATGCTAGAAAGTAATACTCATCCTGGAGAAAAGACAGCTGCATTAATTTTCTGTAAAAGAGAGAGAGAGAAAGAAAGAGAGAGAGAGTGGGAGAGAGCGACACATTGGTGTATTTATATGAAGGCAACAGATACATCTCGGCACACCACAAAATAAAAACAGCTGTCGCCTATCACTTATTCGAGCAATATACGTTACTGTAGGTCGAAATACTTGTAGACCACCTTGAAAGTGCCTCTAAATAGTTTCTTGATTCACATGAGTCTATATTCTTATTGTGATACAATAAATTAACGCTCGGATTGTTAACAATATTTTGATAACTACCAAAGTCATTTACTTTAGCTAACTTCGGTCAGTTTATGGCGCTAAAACATTTGTGATTCAAAAAACATACTTTTTTTCCAGTCCGAGGAAAAATGTAATAAAATAGTAATATCATAACACCTTTAAAATATCTTTTTACTAATGAAATATTTCAAATGAACTTAAAGAAATACTTAATTTTTATATATGTATATCATTTAAAAGGAGTCATAACGACATAGTCATATACAAAGTAATCTATGAATAGATCAGTAGAGAAGAGAGCGGTCGTTTCATTCGAGTCTAGGAGCGATGGCAAATGGAATCTCGGTTGATTTAGAAAATACAGGGTGCAATGGATAAATTCTCGTCTAAATGACGCAAAAATGAAAATAACACGGACATAGCATTTATATTTACCAAACTTACGCATAAATAGCTTGAAATACCAAAGAGTAAAATTATTCAATAAAATCACCATTGGTTTCAGGAATCTCCTGAATCTCTTCTGGATGTTCTCCTTGTTTAAATGCAGGAATTCTGTCATAACCCTTGCCTTCAGTTCATCTTTGATGTTACAAGGAGATTTTCTGGCCTCTCGCTAAAATGCGACCACACATAATAATCAATGGTGATGCAGTCTGATAAGTTAGGTGGCCAGATATAAGAAGTGCTGCGGTTGCAAAAATTGTCTAAAAGACATGACTGGGTCCTCCTGTTTGTGTGGCATGGTGAAAAGTCCTATTGCCAGACATACACCCTTGTGCAAATTAATTGAAACAAAACGAAGAATTCTATTATTATTTACTTTTTTTTCGTATTTTTCCAAGTGCACATGTTAAAACCTCGTATCTCCATTCCACGAAGTCGTTCCTTGCAGATCGACCACAGATTCTCGATTGAATTTGAATCAGAGTTTCCAGCCCAGTCTATAGTAATTTGATTTACTCTTTAGTAAGGCTTGAGTGTATGTTCGCGCAGGGTTATAATTTTCATATACTTCCTTGGAGTAACATCCATCTCAGACAATGACAGTCGGACAACTAATCAACAGTCGAGACAATAGTGTCTGGGTGTGATTAAAATCTGATGCAATCACGGATGATGCAATATTTTTCAAGGCCAAACAAATTTCATCATACACCCCGAAAAAATTCGTATTACTTCACACCACTGCAAATGACCTAATGGGTTGTTTCAATTAATTTGCACAAGGGTGTAGGTTCTTCCAGCAGCCACGTTCTTGATCCCGGGCGGCACTACATCCTCAAGGCACTTGGTGTTGGCCTCCGTGTCTTGTCTGAGGCCATGGGAATGATGAATGTAGGTATAACGTCAATATCACTAATGGTCGCTCCAAACACTTTCGTAATCACCTTTAAACATCCAACTCCTTCGGAATCCACTGCGGTCTCCTCAGATTGACACTCAAACACTCTGAAATATTCGTAGTGGTGCTTCCGGCACGAATGCCATGTAGTACAGCATGCATTTACCAAATTTCTGGACGAGTGAATTGCATCATGGTAATCTTTTTTCTAACAGACACTGCCGAACAGACCCTGCTATACTGTCAAAATCAAAAACTCATAACGCACATGCGCGAAATTAAAATAAATGGTCACAATTTACACGTTGCACCTTGCATATGATTTCAGGGACATTAATCCTGTAAGTCGAATTCATGAAATATTTTCTTACACGCAAATATAATGGACAATACGATCTTTACCGAAATTGTTTAAATTGTAAAAAAAAGTGTATCATTTATGTAGTTAATTAATTTTATTTATATGTCGATGTAAATTGGTTTTATATGTTGACTTCAAGTTACAAATATTCAAACGTTTCAATTCAACGAAACGTATTTCTCAAACATATCGGGAGTAACAAACGAAAGCCGAAGCTAATGTTCCTTTCCTACTTAAAATGAACCTTTCAGATAAAACTTCGTAAGCAGGAGAGATTGAAGGCAAGACGTACTAGGGAAAGTAGTCCATAACCTACCTAGCGAGATTGTGCAGATGACTCACAGTGTAGGGGCCAGCAGAAATTGAAAAAATACTAAGTGTTACAAAAGATAGGATGTTGTGGAGAGCCCTTATCACCCATGTCCTCAAGAGACACATCACAAAACAGGAGAATCGTCCCGTTAAAACATAAACATCTATGTTTTTACATCATGCATAAACGTCTACCTATATTTCTGAGATGAGGTATTGTAATTATTTACAATATTTACATTGTTCGGACTGTTGATCACATTTTTACAGCCATATGCACGGCGTTCAGGCCGTTGTACGCTCCCGTTTTCAGGATATATACGTTGGAATTTCAAACCGAATTCTTTATTTAGTCCACGGAGGTAATTTGTTCTAATTCCATGTGTCCTACTTTTTAATGGTATCTCAATTTTTGTTAATTCCTCTTGATGAATTAACTCCCTAAGTTTTTTTTATACTATCTGCTGTAGCCAGTGCTTGAACTCACAACTATTTGAGTCCAGCCAATTTTTAGATCAATCAACCAAGATTTTTTTCCACTTGGCTATGTGGTCTTGGGGAAATTCCAATAAATATCACCTGAAGAATGCCGGAGAGTACAATGACCGAAACGTTGTGAATGTGACAATAAAGTTGAGGACATTAGTCCAATATTGTAAATGTTGTAAATACTTATAGTACCTCGTCTAAGAAATATAAACAGATCATGAAGAATGCCGGAGAGAACAATGGCGGAAACCTTGTGAATATGACAATAAAGATGAGGACAACAGTCAAAAAATGTAAATGGTGTAAACAGTTACAATATCTCGTCTAAGAAATATAGACCGATCCTGAAGAAGGCCGGATTGTACAAAAGTCGAAACCTCATGAATATAACAATAAAAGTTGAGGACAACAGCCCGAAAAATGTAAATGGTGTAAATAGTTACAATACCTCGTTTAAGATATATAGATATGTAATGAAGAAGGCCGGATTGTACAAGGGCCGAAGCTTTGTGAATATGACAATAAAGATGAGGACTACAGTAAAAAAAATATGCAGTGTAAATAACAATGCATAAACCTGTAAGAAAATAAGCAAGTGCTCTCTTCAGCCTTTAAGCTGAATTAAAAACAAATCTTTATAGTAATTATCAGTCGCCGCTCTCCGTCAGTTATCGCTATAACTTATCATTTCCGAGTGACCAATATAATTTTGTGGACAGATTAATGACACGCTATTTCGGCTAAGAACAATTTACTTAATCCCATTTAGTTGGTCGAAAATTAAATTTAAAACAAATTGGTTTGCTTCAATGATAGGAAACACCAATGTCTTTCGACCCTATCTTACTTGATAGACAGACCGATGTCCTTTCAAACGGCGTCATTTGAGTGATTTTATACTTAGGTTTATTGTATTTATTGATAGGATCACACAGACAAAAGATAAAACTAATTTCACATCAACATAGTTTTGTTTAACTGTATCACGCTATGGGTCATTAAATCAATGACAATTGTTTTCTATGAATTAGCGTAATAATGCAATGTAATTGCCAAGTCTAAGTCTTTCGACTGGAACATTGCTAAATTGAACAACTTAAGATGTACGCTAAATAGATGCCTTGAAACCATTTATTATATATCAATCCATTTGTTTCGGGTAAATTCAATTATAATTTTCACTATCATCATTGTCTGAATGGAAATTATCTACCGAGAAATGTAAGTCATCATAACATATTCAGGAAAATAATTTCCATCATAGATTCTTAATTTGTCATTCCCTATTGAGCCAGATTTGAATGTAAATTCAAATGCGGGAATTTAAAAGAAGGAAATAAAATCTTGAACTTTTATTGAATGTATCGAGAGGGGTCCTATAATTAAAGCTCCGTATTTGATCTACCGGGAATATTTATAATAAGGGGGTTTATCTCATACGGCAAGACAGCGTGCTAATATTAATATTAACAATTTACCTTATATTTAGTATTTTTAATATATCAGCCTTCCGTTTTATCCCTGGTTTCTAATCTGTTCCCACAAGCAAATTGCATGACCCTTTATTACCTCCCGTGAATGGTACATTTTCTAGTTCCGATTTTTTTCATTTTGTGTCTCTTAGTGGTTGACGTTTTATTTTAATAGAATTAAATTTCAACAGGCCAAGAATAGTTTCAGGAAAATAGGTCAAAATTTATCAAGACGTCATAGATGTTTCACAAAAGTTACCCAACTTCCAGGGAAAAGTTACAGAATTTATCCAAATGTTTAAAAAGAGAAGTATAAGGGTTATGTAAATGAAAGAGAATGCCAAAAAAATTACAATTGTCACAGAATTTCACGAAATATCATAAGGAAGGGCTCAGCGTAAAATCGACTATGTCTTGGAATACTGAGACGGGCAGTCTGGGCCCGATTTCGAGTTTACGTTCGAGTCCGATTACGAATTGGATGCCGAATCTGAGTCCGCATCCGAGTTCGAGCCCTAGCCCGAGTTCGAGTCCGATTGCGAATTGGATGCCAAATCTGATTCCGCGTCCGATTTCGAGCCCTGGCCCGAGTTCGAGTCCGATTGCGAATTGGATGCCAAATCTTCGTCCGCGTCCGAGTTCGAGCCCTGGCCCGAGTTCAAGTCCGATTGCGAATTGGATGCCAAATCTGATTCCGCGTCCGAGTACTTGTCTGAATTCAAGTTCGAGTCGGCGTCCGAGTTCAAGTCCGAATCCGAGTTCGAGTCCCATAGACCAAGCATACGAATTTTGGGATTGTTTACGAGAGAATAATGTCAAACAAAGACCTTGGGGATTCGGTATGAAAGATACATTATCACATTATCATCAGCATTTTACAATAAACAGCAAATGCATTGAGAGTATTGTTTGCTAAGGAAATCCATTTTCAGTTTATATAATATTTCATACACGCATAACATCAAAAACTAAGAATGAATACTACGTATAGTATCACCATTAAAATGCAAATATTAGCATTATATATAACACAGATTATGTAAAATACTTTTGACAAAGCCAGTAATTTAAACTGCTCAAATAAGATAAACCACACCCGAAAATATGTATCAATTTAATAAGCAAAAATAATAAATCAACTAATTAAGTAAATAATGAACAAGGTAACAAACTATGAATGCACACATAAACACGAGTAAATGTAATATTAATAATAATAATAATCAATAACAAATAATTAAGTAATCAATAATAATTACGTAAAAAGTTAATAACAACTCTATAAAATAGCTACGAATAACAGCATTTAGATCGAAAATAATTTCTACAATTACCGGCTGTGCAATAAGCGTTAAGATAAGACAATATATTTTCTTTCTACCCAGAATGCTTCAATGGCCAGCATATATAGATAGTCGACCCAACACCCAAGAAAAAGCCTAAATATCTCGTTTAATCATAAAAGAGATTGTCCTCGCTCAGTGTTGATCGCAGTGCCTACTTTAACACATACTCACGCTGTCTATCCCTGATATGTCCCTATCATCATATAAGATTTTATATAAATGCCTATATATATTTTGGGATAGATGTTTACAGCTTGTTGCTACTTTCGATTCAATGCTGTTATAAATATATTCATCCTTTCACAATCGTTAGGTGTTTATTTAATGATCGTGCTTTGGAACAGATGTCAAAATATGTGCTTTGAGGGCCATTTTTCCATTATCTAGCAGGTTAGGGTTAGGCAGGGTTAGGATGGTTTAGGGTTAGGGTTAGGCAGGGTTAGGGTTAGGTAGAGTTAGGGTTCGAGTTAGGGTTAGGTTAAGGGTTAGGGTTAGGTTAAGGGTTAGGGTTAGGCAGAGTTAGAGCTAGGCAAGGTTAGGGTTAGGGTAAGTAGGGTTAGGGTTAGGCAGGGTTAAGTTTATGGTTATTGTTAGGCTGGGTTAGTGTTAGTGTTAGGTTTAGGTTTAGGCAGGGTTAGGGTAAGGCTGGGTTAGGATGGTTTAGGGTTAGGGTTAGGCAGGGTTAGGGTTAGGTAGAGTTAGGGTTCGAGTTAGGGTTAGGTTAAGGGTTAGGGTTAGACAGGGTTAGGGTTAGGCAGAGTTAGAGCTAGGCAAGGTTAGGGTTAGGGTAAGTAGGGTTAGGGTTAGGCAGGGTTAAGTTTATGGTTATTGTTAGGCTGGGTTAGTGTTAGTGTTAGGTTTAGGTTTAGGCAGGGTTAGGGTAAGGCTGGGTTAGCGTTAGGGTTAGATTTAGTGTTAGGGTTAGTGTTTTGGGCTTGGGTTAGGGTTTGGTTTAGGGTCTTTCAAGGTAGAAGACTAGTGTGCCGTTTTTATGAACGGGAAAATAGGAAAGAAGTGACGTTCATGGTGTTATGCAGAAAAGATAATAGTTAAACCGTTTAGTAAAATATGGGAAGGGTGTGTTGAGGCTGTGGGAAACTGCTAATTGATTGCTCTTCCAAGAACTACGGTGTAATATAGAGAGAAGGAATGTGACGTAGGGCCATAACAGCACTGTTTCAGAAACCTGAACACGGCTTCGAGAACGCTACTTGAGGAACAAAAATGTCCAAGTTACCGACTTTTAGGACACCGAGTCTCACCAACTCCCCACAGTTGCCTGCTGCTTTATCCGTAGTTTTTATTGACAGAAACCTGAATCTAGATAATTGGCAGAAAGGCCCCGTATTTGGACATGCGAAGCTTTTCTGCTGCTAACAGGGAAAGCTGGATGTAAATTGCATTGACAAACTTATCCGCAAGAGATTCAGGGCCTATTTTGCCTCTGTACAGACGAGCATTTACCACAACACTAGACTGGAAGGGGCGAGGATTGTAGTAGCTGGGAAATCATCCTATTGGGAGAACGAATCTTCTTAATATTCCAATAAAAAAAGGAGTGTGGATGAGTCATTCTTGCATTGCGGATCACAGTCGTAAATGTCAGAGGTGGACGGACTAAGGAATGTTATCTCGTTCGGACACATGATATGGTAATAACAAGAGATCAGTGTGAAGTTCGCAGTTTTTCGCCTGTGTAAAAGAGACTCTGGGGTGGGAAATTAATAATCAGCCACAAGTGTCAGCGTTTGAAGTCTAGCAAGACAGGCAAGTGAGAGCTGGGCATCTCCAGACCAGATATGGCACCACTACATCAATTTGGGTCTGATCTTGTTCTTATATAGATAGTCTATAGCATCCAGATTTATTTTACTAAAGCCGTCGGAGATAATCGGAGAGCCGAGGCCCAGTTGCATTTGGTTTCGTTATATTCAATTAAATACCCTTTGGAAAGGCATGAATCCACCTATCCACTTGTGTCACTAAAACCAGTATTATCCTCCCTTTTTGGAGGTTATATGGCAATAGATCAGATTCCACTTAATGTCTTTGGAGACCCCGTTTCCCAATAGACGTTCAACAGCAGGAGCGAATGAACAACCATCTCTGATAAAAAAATGAAAGTTCAGGGTGTGGTCGGTAAGGGGAGAATGTTACTAGTTAGGTATTTCGACATTCCTGTCCTTCCCCATTGAACCGCCTGGACTAGGTCAGAGAAAAGATTTGCTAGACTCTTGCGTCCAGATCTTTATATGCTCACTTGTAAACTGCTTTATAATCTCATAGATACTCTAATCCTGGGTATGATTACATCAGGCAGCAAAGCCCCTGATCGGGAGATTTTAGGTTTTGAGGAGTGGTAGTTCCTGTTATAGCCCTTGTTTCTGTTATGTCACTTGCTCTTGTTATGAACCTTGCTCTTGTTATAGTCCTAGCTCCTGCTATGGTCCTTGCTCCTGTTATGGATTTAGCTCCTGTTATGGTCCTTGCTCCTGTTATGGTCCTTGCTCCTGTTATGGTCCTTGCTCCTGTTATGGCCCTAGCTCCTGTTATGGTCCTTGCTCCTGTTATGGCCCTTGCTCCTGTTATGGTCCTTGCTCCTGTTATGGCCCTTGCTCCTGTTATGGCCCTTGCTCCTGTTATGGTCCTTGCTCCTGTTATGGCCCTTGCTCCTGTTATGGTCCTTGCTCCTGTTATGGCCCTTGCTCCTGTTATGGTCCTTGCTCCTGTTATGGCCCTTGCTCCTGTTATGGCCCTTGCTCCTGTTATGGTCCTTGCTCCTGTTATGGCCCTTGCTCCTGTTATGGCCCTTGCTCCTGTTATGGCCCTTGCTCCTGTTATGGTCCTTGCTCCTGTTATGGCCCTTGCTCCTGTTATGGCCCTTGCTCCTGTTATGGTCCTTGCTCCTGTTATGGCCCTTGCTCCTGTTATGGTCCTTGCTCCTGTTATGGCCCTTGCTCCTGTTATGGTCCTTGCTCCTGTTATGGCCCTTGCTCCTGTTATGGTCCTTGCTCCTGTTATGGTCCTTGCTCCTGTTATGGTCCTTGCACCTGTTATGGCCTTTGCTCCTGTTATGGCCTTTGCTCCTGTTATGGTCCTTGCTCCTGTTATGGCCCTTGCTCCTGTTATGGTCCTTGCTCCTGTTATGGCCCTTGCTCCTGTTATGGTCCTTGCTCCTGTTATGGTCCTTGCTCCTGTTATGGTCCTTGCTCCTGTTATGGCCCTTGCTCCTGTTATGGTCTTTGCTCCTGCTATGGTCCTTGCACCTGTTATGGATTTAGCTCCTGTTATGGTCCTTGCTCCTGTTATGGTCCTTGCTCCTGTTATGGCCTTTGCTCCTGTTATGGTCCTTGCTCCTGTTATGGCCCTTGCTCCTGTTATGGCCCTTGCTCCTGTTATGGTCCTTGCTCCTGTTATGGCCCTTGCTCCTGTTATGGCCCTTGCTCCTGTTATGGTCCTTGCTCCTGTTATGGCCTTTGCTCCTGTTATGGTCCTTGCTCCTGTTAGGGCCCTTGCTCCTGTTATGGTCCTTGCTCCTGTTATGGTCCTTGCTCCTGTTATGGCCTTTGCTCCTGTTATGGTCCTTGCTCCTGTTATGGTCCTTGCTCCTGTTATGGTCCTTGCTCCTGTTATGGCCTTTGCTCCTGTTATGGCCTTTGCTCCTGTTATGGTCCTTGCTCCTGTTATGGTCCTTGCTCCTGTTATGGCCCTTGCTCCTGTTATGGCCCTTGCTCCTGTTATGGTCCTTGCTCCTGTTATGGCCTTTGCTCCTGTTATGGTCCTTGCTCCTGTTATGGTCCTTGCTCCTGTTATGGCCTTTGCTCCTGTTATGGCCCTTGCTCCTGTTATGGTCCTTGCTCCTGTTATGGCCCTTGCTCCTGTTATGGTCCTTGCTCCTGTTATGGCCTTTGCTCCTGTTATGGTCCTTGCTCCTGTTATGGTCCTTGCTCCTGTTATGGCCCTTGCTCCTGTTATGGCCTTTGCTCCTGTTATGGCCCTTGCTCCTGTTATGGTCCTTGCTCCTGTTATGGTCCTTGCTCCTGTTATGGCCCTTGCTCCTGTTATGGCCCTTGCTCCTGTTATGGTCCTTGCTCCTGTTATGGTCCTTGCTCCTGTTATGGCCTTTGCTCCTGTTATGGTCCTTGCTCCTGTTATGGTCCTTGCTCCTGTTATGGCCCTTGCTCCTGTTATGGTCCTTGCTCCTGTTATGGCCCTTGCTCCTGTTATGGTCCTTGCTCCTGTTATGGCCCTTGCTCCTGTTATGGCCCTTGCTCCTGTTATGGTCCTTGCTCCTGTTATGGCCTTTGCTCCTGTTATGGTCCTTGCTCCTGTTATGGTCCTTGCTCCTGTTATGGCCCTTGCTCCTGTTATGGCCCTTGCTCCTGTTATGGTCCTTGCTCCTGTTATGGCCCTTGCTCCTGTTATGGCCCTTGCTCCTGTTATGGTCCTTGCTCCTGTTATGGCCCTTGCTCCTGTTATGGTCCTTGCTCCTGTTATGGTCTTTTCTCCTGTTATGGTCCTTGCTCCTGTTATGGTCCTTGCTCCTGTTATGGTCTTTGCTCCTGTTATGGTCCTTGCTCCTGTTATGGTCCTTGCTCCTGTTATGGCCCTTGCTCCTGTTATGGCCCTTGCTCCTGTTATGGCCCTTGCTCCTGTTATGGTCTTTGCTCCTGTTATGGTCCTTGCTCCTGTTATGGTCTTTGCTCCTGTTATGGTCCTTGCTCCTGTTATGGTCTTTGCTCCTGTTATGGTCCTTGCTCCTGTTATGGTCCTTGCTCCTGTTATGGTCCTTGCTCCTGTTATGGCCCTTGCTCCTGTTATGGTCCTTGCTCCTGTTATGGCCCTTGCTCCTGTTATTGATTTAACTCCTGTTATGGTCCAAGCTACTCTTATGCTCCTTGCTCTTGTTATGTCCCTTGCTCCTGCTATGGCCCTAGCTCCTCTTATTGTCCTAGCTCCTGTTATGGTCCTTGCTACTATTATTGGCCTAACTCCTGTTATGGTCATAGTTCTTGCTATGGTCCTAGCTTTGAACCTCCACACAAAAACAAAAAAAAAAAGAACGTACAAAAATATATATTTGTAGTAAAAATACCAGCAATACATTTATATATAAAAAAGACCAACAATCCATATTAATAGCAAAATAACCAACACAACATGTTAAAACACCGGTTCCCGTACGATCACCAAAGTTAAACAACGTCGAGTCTGGTCAGTATCTAGATGGGTATCCCCTTGGGAATATCGTGTGCAGTAAGCTTAGATGTGGCCTAATGAATAACGAGTTCCAGTTCCAGTTCCAGTCGGGTTCGTTATATTCAATTAAATACCCTTTGGAAAGGCATGGATCCACCTATCCACTTGCGTCACTAAAACCAGTATTATCTTCAAAAATAAAAATTCTGTCCAAAATATTTAAATTTCAGCTTTAAATAACTGATAGACGTGTTGATATGCCTCTAAAGAAAATCAACCAACTAACCACAGGGATACTCACTAATGACTGCTGTATGCTCAATGGCAGATCGTCAATGTAGAAATAGGATTGGGCCGAGTCGATAATCCTGTGGATCTCAGCAACATTTTTTGAAAAATAGTGTATATTTGTAAGGGATAACATATTGAATGGCAAAATATATCAATTACTATACTATTTTTATTGATGATTATTTGAATCTTATGATAGAAAATGGCCGCTTTCTTCCGCGAACTCGGGAATCTAATTCCGGACAGTAGAAATCGAAGTACACACTACAGATTTAAGTAAAGCTAACATATCTATAATTATAGCAAACACAATTTCCAAAGATCAACTGTCAATAGCATGGGCGTTTATCGGATTCCTACAATGGAAAATATTTTCTTACCTCAAATTAGATCCTCAAGGTATTTATCCTTGTTCGAAACGACATTAAAAAAATCACCGATATTTATAGAAAAAAGTGTTTTTATTCGGCTAGCTGGTTTAGTTGTGTCTGATTGGTGGTTGTATAAAACTAATCGACTCTCTATTTGTTATTACTTTTACCTATTACCGTATTTATTGAGTATGTCAGCAGAAAATATGACGACACTATAATCAGCTTTTTCTAGAAAATGACAATTTTCAAATGAACCTCCGATCAGCAAGATATATTGAACTGTCACAAATAACTTTACACTTAACAGCGTAGTAAAAGAAATCTTCTGTGTGACTTAACATTCAGGGTGTGGATGACCACGGCTCTTCACGATTTCCTATCCTTTCTAGTTCTTAGCAATGGTTGTCTTTTTCTTATTTCTCTGCTCGGCAATCAAAGTTCATTAGGTGGCTTATACATTGTTTCCCTCTGGCTTTCCAAAATTATTCCTGACTTTGGGGCTAGATTTGATTAGGACCGTTAATTTTAACTCTGTTAAAAATCGTTTTGATTTTAGCTTTCAACATCTATCTCAGATTGAATTTAATTTTGTTGAGCCTGGCCAATTGTATTTACTGATTCTCATATTGGAAATGAACAAAAAAAGAGATTTTTCAACAGAGCATGTTACTCCTTTTTAATGTAAGAAAAGTAAATATTAAAGCCGTCGAAAGATTGACAAATGGCCAAATATGTCGAAAGTGTCGTGTAATCTTTCTTCATGGAGAATTCTCGAAGAATAATGTTCTACTAGCCTAGTGAGCAGTTCGGGTTAAATCCGCCAACCATTACACAATGAGGAAATTATAATAATACTACTTAAATTAAGCGACGAAAAACAATTGCACAAACTTGGTTATGTTAGTTTCTTTGATGTGTGGCTTCCGCATAAAGAAATTACTTTGTTTCTGAAACAAACTGAGAAAGTAATGAGAAGTCTATATTATATAGCAATGTATACTTACAATCATAGCACTACAGGAATTTCTTGGATACATAATGAGGAATAAGCGCCTGAAGAACGTGGTAAGAGAAACAGGGGTGACTTTGATAAAATAATTTTGTATATAGTTGTTAAAAACAAAGAAAGGAGTCAAATTTTCAAACATTACTTAGAAAAACAAAAAAAGATGAGATGTGGTTAGACATGATCAACTATTTCTTGAAAAGGTCTTTCATTTAGAAGCAGAAAACGAAGAAAAAGAATACAAGTGTTCATCGTGGTATTTGAAATAAAGATAATGGATGGCAGATCGTATACGAGAATCACTGTGTACTAGGGCGGCTAGCCAATACCTGTTGCAAACGCCTTCTCAGGAACATTTAATTTTATTCAAGACAGAGCCTACTCGTGTTTTATAACGCAATTATGCTGAGCGGACGTTGGGATAGAGCGCGTTATCTAGCGTGATCAACTGTCTGAACAAACCGTCGAACAAACGGCTAAACCGTCGGTCACGATGCAAGTACAACAACCCAAGGCTCCTAAAGAGTTCCGTCTAACCAATTTCATTCACAATTCTGGGTTTAACCAGTAGTATGCTTTTCAGGCAATTTCCAAGGGGTCTTCACGCTGGGATCGCCTCTCACAGACCGATAACTTCAAGAAGTCACCTTCCTGACAAATCGACGGTAGTGAGATTCGAATTCGGGTCAGAAAGCCAACGTTCTAACCAGTCGGTCCATCTATTCGAAATATACCATCACTAAAAATAATAATGGAATGGAACCCTTTCCGAGCAGATTTTAAGAGATTTTGAAAAAAAGAACCAATCTTTTGTTACCAAATTATTCAAAAGGATTGATTCGAACAAGCATTGATCTTAATTAAGTCAACTAAAATAATCAAATGATGAAAAGCGCCTATCTGTACGTAGTTAAAACTAAGTGTGTAATTCATTACATTGTTCGGATAATTTATTGCCATATCCATGATATTTCGGCCGTCATACACTCCGGTCTTCTTCAGTTGATTGAAATTTCGAATTGAACCCTTTATTCCGTCCACCGCGATAGTTTCTTCTAGTTCTCTTCTGGATATCTTAGTTATCTCTCTTTAGCCCAACTTTCCAAGTCTTTGTTCAACATTGCAGCAGCCATATGAATAGAGTAATAAAGATGAGGACAACAGTCCGAACAATGTAAGGAATGAAAATAATTTCAATAACTCATCTCAGAAATATAAAACAGATATAAGTGTGTAATATCTATTATATAATATTTAATATATGATTAAAGATTATATTGAAACAACTGCTAACTTTGCTGCTAAAATTAAACACTGTGTCCTGCTAGAAAATTTTCCACATTTATATGATGACCATTCCCGATAATATATTGAATATTGCTGTTAAATTTCGTCTGTCGCTTATGCTGTTGTGATTTTCTGAGCGTAACTTAGAGGTGGCACAACGTATGGGAGACCCAGTGATGATCTCAGTCACTAAAATAAATAAATAAAATAAATACGTGAACTCAGCAGATGTCAGTATGCGAAGATCTGATTAAGCAGTGGTGTTTATGATTGTAATAGACTTAACTTTGTCCAGCTCCGTTACGGTAACTTTGAGACTCTGTCGGTAATATATATTTAAGAAACAGGATTTAGTGGACATGTGACAAATGTGTATTTTTCTCACAGAAGGGAAATTGTCATTTCTTCTTGCCGGGGATCCAGAGTTAACGAAATTTTGATTGTTCAAATTCTAATTTTTTGATCAATCGAATTCCATGAAAAAAGGACATTACATTTATTTATATTTTCAGACGATATATTTTTTAGAAAAAACTAAGGATCAAACTTTTGCAAAAACCTTTCTTTTTACCCTATTAAATTGTATGGCGTGTATTGTCAGGGGTAATACCTTTGCAGCAAAGCAGCCGGTCCTGTATTACACAGATAAGAAAGTATACTGGTACACGGCTTACATCCAACACATAATTCCAAGAAGTCGCATGGGCTCTGCGTCGGACACAACGATCAATGGCATCGACCTGCTGGCTAAGCTAGATGAGGGTAGTCGGAAAATGTTCCCGACCCGACCGGCGAAAAGGAACGCCTTACCGCAACCCACCTGCATCCAGTGGCCATGTCATCAACAGCTTGGGCGTAGAAGCTACGCCTCAGAGGTCAACGGCTTTACCAGTGGGTGGTAGAACTTCTGAGAGGAACAACGGGATAACATCAACATCGTCGGTGCAAAAGGAACCGGCAAGCCTTTTCAATATTCTGCCTCGAATGTGGTGCGTTGCAGCTCAGACCAGAAACCAGGTTGGGTGACAAGGTTCAGCTTCTTCCGGTCAAACGCTTATGGATTATAATTACCCTTCAGCCGGATTATTACCCACGAGTGAAAAGGAGAACAATTTCTAGCAGTAAACCAGATTTTATACTTGGGTTGTAACCTACTGTTGTAAGCGAACGAATTTAGATTAGGCGTAGGTGAGAGGGTAGATATGAACAGTTTCAGGGGTATCTTATCTGACAGTTCCCTGATACCCGCTTTATCTCGCTGTGTCTTTTCCCAGTACTGGTCAGTTTTGATAGATAACATGGTTCTTTGCCATGTCGTTTTTGTCTAAAAAAATGTATGCTTCATTCAGCGAATTCTCTTTACCTGGTTCGCTAGTGAAGCTCACTTCATGCTACTGATAACCATCGGTCGAAAATAAATATACCGAATCAATTTTTGTGACAATTTTCAGCTATTTTCCGAGATCTCAGCTGACTAATATTTCTAGAAATGTCACCATGAACCACAATAGTGAGATGGAGAGGAGTGGTGGTCAAAACTGCGCAAAATGTGATAACTGAATTAATGCTGATGAAATTGTTGAGAAAAGATTTCAGAAACATATGTTTGGCCAGTGATAACTTATAAGTAATTCTTAATATTTATTCTCAGTTTGAAGTCTGTCATTTTCTATAAATATCGATAAGAAAACTGTGTTATCCAGTCTTCGGTCGCAGTTTCGTAAATTTCGCAAACTTAGTGATTATTCCTTTTCGACATTGTTCAACTCTGAGTGGGTCTACAAATCTAATATTTTATTTTGCTTCATTTTCTTGTTAACATTGTTTGAGATTATTGCACCGCTTACAATATGACATTCAGCCGAATTTATCTATTGTTGATGGCGCTATTACTACAGCTGAATACACTTATAGGCTTTCAACAGAAACTTTATATCTCGTATTAAAACCCCACAGCCACAAAAGAAAGGAACTTTATCAAGGCAAACACAGATACAAATTAAACAAATATTTGACATTTGAATCTTTATATAAAAGGTTTTGACGGTATTTTTATATTTCATTTCGATAATTGTAAATATATAATTTTGAAAATGCACGTATTAAAATCATAAAAATAATAAGAAAATCCAAAGAAGAATCTGCAATGTTAATATTCCTGACCTTACATCTCGGGTTCAGTTATTTAACACCGTCATAACAACTTCCTTACTCCTTTTCTATAAATATTTAAATGGTAGTTGTTCTGGTGAATTTTCCTGTACGATAAGTATACTTTATTTATTTAACCTAGGTACTACCTTGGCGTAAGGTCTCGTCATTTTACAGTTGAAATGCCTGGATGAAACCGTAAGTTCTATGCTAACAGTTTCTTCTCTCGAACTTCTACCTTGTGGAACTCTCTTCCGAATTTCTTGTTTCCAGTCAATAATTTATACGCAATCTCTATCGTTATCTTCTGTTTTCTTAATTTAATTCTTGTTCTTTTATTTTATTCTCTGCTTAATCGGTAATCCCTTGTGTCTTAGTGGCTTTATTGCCTTGCTTGTGGCGAAATGTTTCAAAAAATGGTTAAACTTGTAGAATTTTTTTATATCTCATTATTTCTGTTAATTATATTCGGTTCATTGTCCTCATCTTTGTTGTTATCACGATGTTCCGGTTATTGGGCTCTCTGGCATTCCCCAGATGTATAATGATCTGGTTAACCAACAGGGGGTCTCTATTTCTATTAGAAAGACTTCATGGAAAGTGGTTAGAACTCAATTCCTTAGGTCCACCGGTTCGAACCGTTCACGGCCATACCACGAACCTTGTAGCGAACCCTCCTTCGTATTCCACGGGTGACATATATGTTTCACTCGAGCAGCTTCTCCCTACAAACCGCTGCTATGTGGAACACACTACCAAGAGAATGCTTTCCCAATTACTACAATCTTAACCTGTTCAAATCTCGTGTTAACCGTTACCTACTCCGCATAGTTCCATAAACTACGCTTGTTACACTTTAGCACTCTACGTTAATGGATCTTGGTCCTTATAAAGAGTGAAAATCAGTGTAGAAAATCTTCCTAAACGTCTTCGAATTTCGGTGTTACATTGTAAACGGTCTAATAAAACAATACCCAGATTGTTAAATTTGTGTACTTGTTTGAATTTGATGTCCCCAAGGCATAGCAGTAACTTGCGATGTCCATCTGTTTCTTACACTTTATAATTAGTCCTTTCTTCTTCCTTTCCTTTGCTACATTGTCTAGCTTTGCCAAATTTTTGATACAATCAAACATATATTTCTAAAATCAAAACTCTGATCATTATTTCTAATAGTATACTTAATTTATTAGAAAGCTCGAGGTATATTTTATAAACAGGGCATTACATTCGAGAAGCGATTGGCTGCAGAAGTTACCAGGACTCCATTCCGGGTTTTATGTCTGGTTTTACTCCCATAGCTTTTTCAGCAAAAACCATGAAAATAATTGAAAACTCAATAATCATGATTTGAGGGCTTACAAATGACATTTCATGACAATATATTGTACAATTACATGCATTAATATTTCCTAAAATTTATATATGTTTACGACTGTGCGCATGAATGAAAGAGAGAAATATTTCAATTATAAAATGATTGCGTTAAAATAATTATATTCTCTTATGTATGTTATGATGGATTTTGTATTATACATTTGATTTAAGTATCATTAAGTTTGAATTCTATTTTAAAGAAATCGCATTTTGTATAAAGAAAAAAAATATTAACCAAAGATACTTCCACTAGTTCGATATACATAGGTTTAAAATGAATTTGTAAAAATGAAAAAGCTTTGTTGAAGCTTTCATTAGAGCTTTAATTTAAAGCGAAAGGATTTCGAATTTACATTACGCAAAATACCCCGTGGTATCACTTCATTTTTTTTTTTAGTAAAATCCATCACAACGGCTATTTTTGACACATTTTTAAACAAAAGTTAATTTCAGTTTTAAAATCTTGCAAAAATAAAATATATATTTCAGAAACGTTATTAGAGGAAAATTAGCGAATTAAAGTTAAATTAATCTGATTTGAATCAAATACTACTTATAGCATAAATTTTGTCTACAAACATTTCTTGACTACGAGGTTTTAATCTATTTATTGACCGCCGAACGTGTTCATAGTTAAGTATAGTGGAGCAGACGATAAAACTTGAGTATTTTTCACAGTAACGGGGGAGGAGGAGACAACTCTTATAATACGTGACCTTTTAATGATAGGTTTATCGGTTTGAACATCCATACTTCAGAAATGCTACACGTAATCACACATACAAAAACAAATGGAAATTCTTTTTAAAATATTAGGGGTGAAATTGTAATAAGCTTTACAATATATGATTAGTAAATATAATTTTACATAATAACAATATTTCCTAAGAATTATCGCATTGAAAATTAATTTTAAAAGATTTAAAACTTAAATTATTCAATTTAAAATTGTTAAAAGATGAAAACAAATCTTGCAAGAATTCATTTGTCGTTTAAATTTTTTCTCTCAGACAATATTGTCTTTAATATATATTATTCATAAAAGCAATTAAAATCTTCTCTAATTATTTATTTATCGATTCAGAACAGATTTTAGGGAAGACCAGCTTCGATTTTGCAAAAAAAACAACCTTGATTTGAACTCTTCATCGAATGTTTTAACTCGTATAGTCACTAAAAATTCTCTCGTTCAATTTCTCAAGGTTCCATAAAATTAAGTAAGTGGCTGAAACTCATGTAAAAATATTTTTACCAAGATTTTCTAATTAGAAATTTCAAACATAATTTCATTCATTTGTGAATAAGTACTGAAAATTTCCTTAAAATCCGACAATTATTTGAATTTTTTAAGAATATCAAAATAAAATGTGTATGTCACCGTAAGAAAGAAGTTAAAATTTGCTTTGCTCAATTTTAGTAGAACCGCTGACGTAAGAAAAATAATTTTTAATCAAAATTTCGAATATGCTAAAAAAGAGTAAAAGATTTAATTAAATATTGAAAAATACTTTGATCCTTCCTCTTAATAATAACAAAGAATTTGACGATAAAACCATATATTTTCAAGACGTTTGGCGCATGTTTTCATCAAGGTGTACCGATGTATTAGCGTTTTTTGAGGAGGTAGCTAATTAACCAGGTTAATGATATAATGATATTATGGTCTGTTTCTTATGTCGCCTGCACATGCGTAGCGATTACTTATGAGAAAAGCTGAATCAACGGGCCCAGTTCAAATACCCATCTCGTCCGTTGAGTTAACTTCCCTTCAAATGTCCTTGTGAAATGCATGAATATCTGTTCTTGCTATGTCATAATTGTGTAGACTATGTTCTCTAGACTTGAGTGGTAGCCAGCCGCGAACAAGTGCAACTCGACATTTTAATTCCCGCTTGTTTCGTTTACATTCGTACAAATATCCTCTCGAATGGCTTGAATATATCTCTGCTTGCTATAGTTTAAACTGCGGTCTAGACTATATTATAAAACATGTATTATATATAACGTTCATATACGTATATTTTATATGTAACAAAGTTTGACATAGCCGAGCATAAGAGTGGAGACAAGTTACCATTGTCTATAAAATGCGCGTCAAATACCCTCTGCCAACTAAATCCAGCACCTAGCTGGAAAATGAGCAATCTGCTTCAGGTAGATGGATTTGGACAGTCCAGGAAGGCAGTCAATCTAGGGGAGGGAAAACCCTTGATTTTAAACCTCCTTTTAAATTAATGCATGTTATTTCTACAATATATCGTTCATAAAATGTCATTTGTAAGCCCTCAAATCATGATTATTCAGTTTTCAAGTATTTTCATGGTTTTTCAGAAAAGGCTATGCGAGTAAATCCAGACAGAAAACCGGGGGTGGAGTTCTGGTAACCCCTGCAGCCAATCGCTTCACAAATGTAATGCCCTGTATTCATTTGGATCTGGTCGCTCCGCTCGAAATGGGGAGAGGGTATGTTTTCTGGTCAGAGCCCTGCCTTTATATACCATCCCCTAACCATGAACCCTGAGGAACAAATAGGCGCTACGTTTATCTCGCGAGATAACGGGTATCTGTTACGAGATAATATTCTTTAATGACCTTAAGTAGCAACAAGTGAACTCTTAACTCAAAAGACAGAAAAATGCTAATGCCAAGAAGAGAAAGCAATTCCGTAATAATACTGAAAAAAAGACATTACCTGTGACATAATACTGAAAAAAAGACATTACCTGTGACATAATACTGAAAAAAAAGACATTACCTGTGACATAATACTGAAAAAAAGACATTACCTGTGACATAATACTGAAAAAAAAGACATTACCTGTGACATAATACTGAAAAAAAGACATTACCTGTGACATAATACTGAAAAAAAAGACATTACCTGTGACATAATACTGAAAAAAAGACATTACCTGTGACATAATACTGAAAAAAAGACATTACCTGTGACATAATACTGAAAAAAAAGACATTACCTGTGACATAATACTGAAAAAAAAGACATTACCTGTGACATAATACTGAAAAAAGGACATTATCTGTGACATAATGCTGAAAAAAAGACATTACCTGTGACATAATACTGAAAAAAAGACATTATCTGTGACATAATGCTGAAAAAAAGACATTATCTGTGACATAATACTGAAAAAAAGACATTATCTGTGACATAATGCTGAAAAAAAGACATTATCTGTGACATAATACTGAAAAAAAGACATTATCTGTGACATAATACTGAAAAAAAGACATTATCTGTGACATAATACTGAAAAAAAGACATTAGCTGTGACATAATACTGAAAAAAAGACATTACCCGTGACATAATACTGAAAAAAAAGACATTATCTGTGACATAATACTGAAAAAAAGACATTACCCGTAACATAATACTGAAAAAAAGACATTATCTGTGACATACTGAAAGATCTCGACTTTAAAAAATATAGCGTGTAGACAGTGTGTCCATTAGACTCATTCAGCTATGGACGACATCATATTCACACCGGTAAATCTGTAGATAAAATCCGTTATATTCTTACTAGGATTATTTTTCAACACGCTTGTTGAAATACTCTCTGTATTTAGTATTGTTGAATTGACATTAACGTTTTTGTCGAGATTTATAAAGTCTACGTTTCCCTCAATTTCGCAAATCAATCGAAAATATTTGAATAAGCTGATTTGTTTGGCAAAATTCTTTGATAACCCTAAATTATTTCTTTAATTTAATTTAATTTTTGTAGGACTTCATCGTAAACAATATATATATTTTAAAGAAATTTCTTTAAATTTAATTTCTTAGGATTTCTTACTTTTGTGGATGCTACAGACATGGCCATGCATAAATATTTATTTCTGGAGCAAAGTTCCAGCTTTTTGAATCGTTTGGCCTTGTGTTTTATTTATAGTTCTTGAAAATGCCGGCCAAACTGGAAACTGATTTTTTGTAAATATAAAAACTTAAAGAAAAGATAAGCCAAAAAAAACAATATTGTATTTTTATTAAATACGTATTTGTTATTTTAATCATTGCATTGTTCTTAAAATAGTGGGAGTAATTATAGGCTTAATTTTTCAAAAAATATTGAAAATTTATTGTACTGAGTTACGGACCTTATTAAAATCAACTGTACTTTGTACCCCCTTATAATTTGATTTTGATCGGTTAAGATATGGCTATTTTAGAGGGTGTAACAGATGGACGGACTAACTGAAGACAGAATTTTATATATTGATAGATTGTAAGGGAACACAATTCCTGTCTAAATGTTTGGGATGAGGAGTTATTATTTCTCTATTTCTGAACACTTACATGTAAGTGTAGTTAGAACAGCAACTGTATTTCGATGTTAAGTCTGCGGGGAAAGTGGTTGTAGAGTGGAAAATAGAACGGGGATATACTTTTGAACTCTATCGATGACTTGGCAGCTTTTGCCTATATATGGCAGCAGTAATAGATTTACGGTCTGGTCTGGCTTTAGTCAAGGTAGATGATAACAGGCGGAGACGGATACTTACTGAAGCGGTACAGGAAACCAACTATTTTTCTAATATCTTTTTTAGGTTCCATGTACGAGTTCTTCTTGAAGCCTGGTTGAAGTTGAAGATTCAATTGGCGCTAAAGGGACAGGTATTCGCCGGGGGAACACCCGTACAACTCGAGTGGTTAAGATTGTTTCTCACGGTGATGATGGCATGTCCCTATCATCCCCGCCCAGAATAAGCAAAAAATATATGAAAATGGGGAAGTCTCCGGAAACAATATTATTTTATGTCCCATATCTGTTCAGGCCATAGGCGATCAATGCCCGCCACAATTTCCAATCATTTATAGATCTTAGCAATTTTTTTTCTCTTCATTCACTTGTGCCATTCATTTGTAGAAACTCGTTAGGTACGTTACTCAATGTTTTCCTGTCTCTTCTGGATATCCTCTGAGTGTTAAATTCTCCAAGATTTGTTTCCTTATTATGCTTCTTAATGATTTCAACTGTCTCTTTCACATTCTAAACACAAACGTTCTTTTATTTCTCATTTGCCTTAAAATTTCATCATTACTCACATGCTATGTCTATCTTATTCTCAGCATCCTTCTGTAGAATCACCTCTCTCAAGTCAATGTTAGAAAATGTGCAGCATTCACAGCCATATATAAGGATAGGTATAACATAAAAATTCAGAGATCTTTTCTTGGTTTCTAATAAAATGTCTCCTCTTCTTAATAATTTGTGTACAGTCCACATGAAGTTATTATGCAAATCTCATAAAATTTAATAATTCGAATTTTCTTTGAAAATATTTGACAAATTTTGAAACTTTTTTAACAATTAATTTTGACGTCGAAACAAAAGTTCAGTCAAATTTTAACGTAGATCCGCCATGTTTTATGAAGGTTACTGAATACAACTGCAGTCTGAAGTTACTATGCAAAAGCAGAAAATCACTTTTTACTTCAATAACAAGGTAATAAAATCATCAACTGCTGATTAACAAATAACAAGCGTATATAAGTTTTTGAAACATTTACATCGTAATAAAATAATTCTTTCTCTAAATAACAGCTAAGAAAATAGCCATTCATTTTCTGAAGTTATTTACATCAGCAGTTTCATTTTTTGATATGATGGTTTAAATTGCTTCCCATAGGTTTGATTTCCTGTCATATTGTTGGCCAGATTCACATAATTTCATCTTCAAAAATGACCATAGATTGTGGATCGGATTCAGTTAGAGACATGTTGATGGTCATTCCATATGCGTATATCCTGTAAAGCTTTTACTGTATTAAATTCACGTGTAACCCTAGATACACGTGAAGGATTGTCGTGCATGAAGACTTCACTTTCAAACTGCGAAATTGGGACTTGTAACATTTAAATAATGCCTTGTCCATAAAATGGCAATAGTTAGCACTGTTCAGTTTAACTTCTTCAATGACTTTGATATGTTCAATAATGGTTTGATTGAAACTTCCACCCAAAACATGACAATACCGCCTCCTTTCTGCATTCTTTCAGCCACAGAAACGTCTTCATCCGATAATATCAATCTTTAGCCCACCCGTCAGCTCATTGAGACTCTCCCGAGATTCGTCTGTGAAAATTACTTTAGAAAATTCTGTTTTCATGTATTTCTTGGCCAAAATTTGAAGCTTTGAAATATTTGCTTTACTGAGATGAGTTTGCTTAGGAGATGTTTTCACAGACCTCAATTTGTAAAGTATTCTTTAGCGTTTCTCCTTTTAAACTCCCTCAATTCCAGCCCGTTCAAACATCTGAGCACTGGTCAAAAGTGGTTGTTTTCGCTATAACTCGCTTTAGTTTACGTTCCCCTGAAGGCGACAAGTTCTTAATGCTTTTCCCTTTGCTTTTATTTCCACAGTCCCCTTGATCGTTCGAGGATCTCTGCAAAGCTCCTTTGATATATTCAGTGTAACCATATCGGCACTCAATAACTTTGTTACTGTTTCTTCAGCGTTTGTTAGACCCTTTCAGTTGCCCATATTGCAACATATATGAGGCAAAAAAGAAAATATATTGTTTGTTAGAATTCTGTAGCCATAACCTACTATCACTTTAATGTACATCATAATTTCTGACCACAGGTTTTGTAATAAATACAATAACTTTAATAAAAAAAACGCTGAAAATACCTCAAAAAATAAGTTATACATTAGTTTGGCGTCTAAATTAAATGGTTAAAATTTCGCAAACATTTTTCAAAGCAATTTTGTGTTATTGGAGTTTATGTGATTTGCATAATAATTTCAGACAGACTGTAGATTTTAGAAGGCAATGCTATCTCGGATTTCGGAGAGACGCTTTGCGTTGTCTGTTAAAATAGTTCCTTAGTATTTAGATTTTTTTTATTTTCCTGATTTTGACTTATCTTACATCGTGGGCTGTTTCTCTTTCCACTGATCATACATTCTATCTTCTTACAATTCGGGGTTAATGCTTTTTCGCGCTTTCCTTGTAGCTAAGTTTTGGCAAAGTTTCCTCAGTTTTCTGTCTTTGTCAGCCATCCACACGATATCGTTTACGCATCTTATGTTGTATTTGTCACAGAGGTCTTGTAGTAACCCATTAATTAAATGAAAATATAAGCGGACATTTGGCGAGATTGAAAATATAAACGTTTTCCCTATTATAACATTTTATCACTTAAAGTAATCATCTGGTTATATATATGGTGAAAGCAAAGTAGATATTTACACGGAAACTATCAACTTATATCTCCTTGGTAGGCGTGAAATAACAATTATTTCTATCAAAACGTTATTATATTCTCAGAAAAGCAATTGTTTGCGGCCTCCTTAAAGTTAGATATACAATAGTTATTTACAATATTAGTTGTTGTTAGACAGACAGCATTTAACATATTTTCATTTCAACTTCAAATACTTCACCAATGGGAGTGAATAAATGATGTCGCAATTTTCTATATGGCTAGACATTTCAGTAGATTGGAGATTGCCTGTCTATATTTCTGAGATGAGGTATTATGTACATTATTTACATTATTCGGACTATTGTCCCCATCTTTGTCGCCATATTTATTACAACGTTTCGGCCGTTGTACGCTCCAGCCTTCTTCAGATGGTTGGAATGTCGAACTGAACCTTTTATTTCGCTCACTGGGGTAGACTGTTCTAATTCCACGTGCCTTGTTTAATGGATGTCTGTTATCAGTTATCTCCTGTTAATTTCCCTCTGAAAGTTCTTCACTGTCTTAACCGGGTATTGAGGACACATGGCACAGTGTATAAAGGCGCTACTTAGATCCAGTGACAGGACCCAAAGAGTTCAACTTTTTCATTGCTCACATGTTCGGACCATGGCATTCTCAGCATCCTTCGGTAGAACCACATTTCTATTGCCTCACGTCGGTTCCTCATCTGTGAGAAGACTCTCAAGCATTCATTACTATAGAAGAGAACCGATATTCCATAACTTTTCAATATTATTTGTTTGTATGTAACAAAATTTTCCTGTTTCTTAATATATTGCTTACGTTTTAGAAGACATATTTTGGTATCGAAATTCGCCTTCGGATTTCGGTACCGTATTTTCCATTACTGTTAAAAAAGAAAAAACTCTCGATATATTTTCATTATTGTACTTGAGATTGTTTTTCAGGACGCTAATTCGTAGTTGGGTTAATTGCCTGTTACTTCTGCTGTCAACCATAAGGGAAAATCTCTACATGACTGGTTTTTCGTATCGATTACATTATTAAATGTTGTAGAGTAAGACTTCGCTACTACTACTGTGACATTGGACTGTTCCTACTTATAAATATGGCAAGTAGACACATTAGAAGAGGATTCGAGTTGTACTTGATTTACTAAATATTTCCGTTCTATGTATGGCTATTTAATAAACTTCTTTGTTTCCTCTACGTAGTCTTCTCTTCCTTTGATACTCTCTTTAACTGCGGCCTTCCAAATTCTTGGCTACTTTAAACTCCTATGTATGAGTATTTAATAAACCTCTTCTTCTTTGTTTCCTCTACCTAGTGTTGTCGTCCTCTGATAGTATCTTTACCTACAGACTCCCTAATTCTTGACTATTTTGAACAAAGACAGAATTACATCATTAAATCTTTATTTTGTGGTTTGTATAAACAGGCAACTTATCAAATCCATAATCTTTTTAACGTAGTAAAGAATTATCGCGCAATTTCTCCATCACCCACGCTTGTCATCACGTGGGCTCTGCTATCATAAAATGTCGGAATAATATATCTACTCTATGTATAATAATCTGATATCTGCATGCAAAATAGGCAGCGATTAAAGAAGAAGGAAGAAATGTTTGTCGTGCAAGCGAGACTATGTTAAAAAATAACCCTCATCTGTTCGCATTCCATATATATATATATATATATATATATATATATATATATATATATATATATAACGATGTAAATAAAACGTAAAATAGTTGTTGAAAATCATATGTATTAAAACGTGCTCAATATCAAGATAGAAAAAGGAAATGTGTAAAGCTATTAAATATACTAAAACAATAAAACGCTGAATGGAAAACTAGCTTGGTTTCGACCGCCAACGTGTCATCACATGGCTAACTCAGCGAAATAATCAGAGAGAACACAACAAGAATTTAAATCTCTTAATGCGAAACCGGAAGTAATGATGATGAGGAGGAGTGGGACAAAAAGAACAAAAGAAAAACAAATTCTAACTTCATAATGTCGGACCTCTGATTCAACAACTCTGCATCACCTTTGAATGTTGTAAGGACCAACTTCTCCTCATGACACAACTTACAGGAGTTGCTATTCCTTTAAGTAACTTTCACTTTTCTTAAAATATTACATTTAATGGCCGGACATCGTCCATATTTTCTCTAAATCTTGAATAATACTTTTCAAGCCTTGTAACGAACCTGCGTTCGGATATTCTAAATGACGAGGTATGATTATATCACCTTTTTTTTTTTAAATTGGCCCTCACTGCAACCAATGTATGTTTTTTATGCACTATCATTGTCATTTTCTATCTCAGGACAATACTTATGTACAAGATACCCCATTTAAGGTATATATATATATATATATATATATATATATATATATATATATATATATATATATATATATATATACAAGTATAATATTGCTGTATACGGAATAAATTCCAATAACGAACAAATGGTCACTTTTGTGTACATTTCATTGTGTATGTATGTTGTCGTTTTTTTTTTAATTTTCTTTAAGCGTCGTGGAGATATTTTCTTTCTGGCCGCTTTCTTGCATGTTGATATATCTAAATATAGTCTGCGTGTTTATGTATTATAATCTGATTGTGTATGTATTGTCTTTTGCAAGTTTTCATCATCCCTTGCCCATTTTTCTGCTTCAAATGTATCTACGTTGTCGTGTAGTTCAGAGCAAAATTTCATCTTAACGTTCATTCTAACTTAATTTCAATAAAAACAAAATAAATAGAAAAACATATGTATTTTTCCTCAGTTTCTTCTTTAAATGATTTTATAATTTTAAACTTAATATGGATTAATTTTACAATTTAAAATTGGTAATTTTATATTTAAATTTTATTAGTTAGAATGAATTCTATTCTAGTCCCAACATTAAAGCATTAAATAATTATTATAACCTAAGACCATTGTCAAGTTTTTTGAATTCTCATATATTTGTATTTTGATTGGTCATTCCATATTATGTAACAGCGTTTTCCCTAGCGAGTGATGTTTGGTTGATTTGAACATTTTTAAACCCTTTTTTCTACATTCAATACATCACGTGATAAGGCACCAGAAGTGTTAAAACAAAATGGCTATTTTGTAGCGATTTTATAACATGTTTACGTGAAAATTTTCATATAAATAATTATATATATATATATAATGTGTGTGTGTGTGTGTGTGTGTACTGTTGCATTAATTGTAGTTTTGTTGGTCATTTTATTATAAGAATTTACTGTTGATATTTCTTTGGTGGTTCACTATTTTCCCATAGCTGGAACCTCAACATGTACTACCACCCCAGATCAAGAGAGACCTGGGAACAACAGCAATTAAGAGGTGGTTCCATACTCCTCAAAACCTCAAAACTCCTGGTCAGTGGTCTTGCATCTGTAGATAGATGTAGTTTATCGTCAAAGCCAGGATGTGTTTTAAGAGAACGATTTTATAAATTTCAATTTAAAGTAAGGCTGTCAGCTTGGTCCGAGTGTTTCCTTATGAGGAGACAATTAATATTTCAATTGTCATTACCATATCTGATAATCGAAAAACCTCTTTCATAGCATATACAGCTAATCAACTAATCCGACAATAAATGAGGATTTGCATTTACTGCCAGTAAACATAAGTAGATAGATAGATAGATAATGTTGTGGTAAACCCTCCTACAGTAGAATGAACTCTTCCTCCTCTCATAAATACTAAATGCGAGACTTCCTAGGGAGAGTCGTAGAGCAGCCGAGACGCAGTGTAACCTGATCGTTCTGACGGACACTTCTAACTGCTCATTACTAACACTCTTGCTTTATATATATCTGTATTTCCAATACACTTATTTCAACCTACCTTCGTCTTCCGTGTCTTTCTTTCTGGCCTCTAAACAGGCCAGAACAGATAGATAGATAGATAGAGAGAGAGAGAGAGAGAGAGAGAGAGAGAGAGAGAGAGAGAGTTAGATTTATCTTTTCTGCGGCTCCCAAACGTTTTGATCCAATAAAGATCGGTCTGTTCTACAAGAACAAGACTTTAGAAACTTATCAATAAAACGAGGGCAAAAGCATAACAATCACATTGGCAGATGTCTTTTCATATACGCACTGGGATGGCGTATTGATAAATGTGTCTAACATATCGATCGGTACCGATTCTGTGTTAAAATTGCTATCAATGAAATTAATGTGACGGTGATGACCAATGTCAACAAGTGCGATTAAGTCACGTAAAGCGATTAACACGGGAAGCCTTAGGGTGAGATTCTATAATTTCCGACATACAGGGTGTTTGGAAAGTCACCGTGAACTTATATTTTTCTTACCAGACATGTTTCAATATAGAATACACGATATGGTTGAAAATTATACACAATTTTGAAAGTGACGCCCGTTAGCATCGATACAGTCTTGTATCCTTCTTATTTTGTTTCTAAACACAGCTATGACTTGCTCGCTTGAAATAGACTGAATGAAAAGCCTTATGAGCCGTTGCAACACCAATATCTTGTTGCTGAGCTAACTTTCGTATTGATTGTCTTGAACTGTTCTGCATACTCTCAAAAATAGTTTCTCCTTCAACAGCTTTGCTGACCTTCCACAACGTTTGGCATTGTATACTGATCCTGTTTCCCGAGATTTATCAACATACTTATTAACAGCTTTGCGATGTGGAATAGGTGTATCGGAAAATTTTCAGCAAATCTCTGTCGCACCAAATCTACCACCTTCTCGAAATAGGTGTTTGTCAAGAGATACACGTTATTCTGTTGTTAAAACCATATTAGGGTAAAATTTGATATATAAAAAAGAAGATTAGTAAAGTGCACAGTAACTTTCCGAAGACCCTGCCAATTTTCTGGAACCATTTACTCTTACCTCCAGTCACAAAATTCACTGTTTTCGTAAAGTAAATCCTTTCTCTTGTGGACATTAGAGTCCCTGTCATTTTTAGTCTTTTTTATACAATAGTGTTCATCCTGTACAAGGCCCGAGAACCACTCGAGGTAGGGCATTACAGTGTAAGAGAAAGGATACTTATAAATCTTTCAACATCTTCACAGTTATAAGATGTTATTCTTTGTGATTGAAATTCCACAACACTTCGAGACTGCGTGGATTCTTTTGACAAACTCTTCTTTTTAATTCTATCCACATTTGCAGGATTCTAAGTTTAACAATTTTTTAATAATATCACGCTTTCATTAGCCAAACTCTATTGTGTGGCATGCAGTCTGCTGCAATCGAGATCCCTCATGCTGACAAAGTCCACCTTCATCTGAATCTCGTATAAAATTTTCATTCAACAACTGGATCTACAGCGTGTTCGCAAAGTCTCTCTCTACTTATATTTTTGTTTACAGAAATGTTTCAATATAGAAAACACGAGAATATGAATGAAAATTATACATAATGTTGAAAGTGATTCCTGTTACCATTGATACAGGCTTGGTTCCTTCTTATTTTATTTCTGAACACCCCCATCAGTTGCTCGTTTGAAATAGACTGAATCAAGAGACTTATGAGTCGTTGCAACAGCAATATCTTGTTGCTGAGCTAACTTTCGTAATGATTGTCTTGAACTGTTCTGCATACACTCAGCAATATCCAAGAAGTTCTCCTTCAACAGCTTTGCTGAACTTGCACAAAGTTTGACATTGTCCATTGATCCTGTTTCCCTTATCAACAAGATTGAGAACTGCAATGCGATGCAAAACAAGTGTATTTGAAATTTTATCAGTAAAACACTTTGCCCCAAATCTGTATATCGACCACCTTCCCGAAATACGTGTTCCAGAAGAAATACGTATATGGATGGGTAATAAATGTGGTTATGTAATCCCGACAGTGTTATAAGTTATTGGCGTTTGGAAAAACGTTCATGAAAGTATATTTCGAAAATAATATCCAATATTGCATTTCGCCTCATGTGGCTTTATCAGATGGATACCGAAAAATGTGTTGTGTTTTTATGCATATGTGTGTTTTTAGAATAATGAAATACTTCAGAATGGGTAGAAAATAGATTAAGAAATTGTTTTTATCCATGCTTTCTAAAAATTTTAAGATGTTAAAACCATACTAGAGTGAAATCAAAAATATAAAATACACGCTTGTGCAAGTTAATAAATAATAATAAATAATTCCGTTGGTATATACTTTTTTCGTATTTTTCCTATGAAACATAACGCAGTACACATGTTAGGACTTCGTATGTCCATAACATGAATTCGATCCTTGCAAATTGACCACAGATTCTCGATTGGATTTACATCAGAAGAGTTTCCGGGCCAATTTATAGTACCATGATTTGCTCACTGGTAAGGCTTGCCATTGTATTTGTGCACCGTTACGATTTTCGTACGCTTTCTTGGGCTAACGTCCATCGTAGACAATGGCCGTAGGACAACTAACCGACAGTCGAGACAATAGTGTCTGGGAGTAATAAAAATCTGATGCAATCAAGGATGACGCAAAGCCAAACAAATTTCATCATACACCCCAAAATAGATTCATTTTACTATACACCACCACAAATGACCTAATCTGAGGAAAAAATAAAAATCGTTAAAACCCTCTTACCCCAAGTGGCTTAAAACTGACCGTATGGTGAATGAAAGTAAATTAAATCGGTTGTTTCAATAAATTTTCACAAGGGGGTACATGATTTGAAATATTCATTGTAACCTTCCTGACACCCGTGTTAATTGGATTCCTTTCTTATCCACCATATTTAACGTGACAGACATATCACCTTAAAAATGATATTCTGATTTTAATGCGACAATTACGTTAAATTATATTTACTCTTCATATCACTCAGAACAAGGCTTGAGTTTTAAAACGAATCCCAAAATAATTAAAGAAATATTAGATGTATTTTATTAGTATTATTTAATTAGTTAATTAATCATGTATTATTTAATAATTACTTTATTAGTATTATTTAATTATTTAATTAATCACGTATTATTTAATAATTATTTTATTAGTATTGTTTAATTATTTAATTAATCACGTATTATTTAATAATTATTTTATTAATATTATTTAATTATTTAATTAATCACGTATTATTTAATAATTATTTTATTAATATTATTTAATTATTTAATTAATCACGTATTATTTAATAATTATTTTATTAATATTATTTAATTATTTAATTAATCATGTATTATTTAATAATTATTTTATTAGTATTATTTAATTATTTAATTAATCCGCTATTATCAGTTACATCAACCGACGAATTTTCTTACGGAAATGATGATATATATTGACGTATTTCTGATAATAAATGATTTCTTTTCTTCACACGTATTTTTCTGTTTGCTGTACGAAATCTAATGAGATTGATTCCTTTTGACCCCCAAACAACGATTATTCGTGTTTTATCGGTCTTAAATATAAACTGTTCAACTGTCTAACTCTCCGCCTCGACGGAAAGGAACCCGGACGAGGCTTTACCGAAGGGTAGAGTTTCGTCCGGGGTGATAGACAGACCCTGAACCCGTTTATACGGGTTTGAAGGGAATATTTTTGGCCGAGCCTACGGACTCGGAGAACCCATGATAAAATCGGCCTTGTGCCACATAAGACCCACGTGGGGGGGGCGTTAAATATAACGGTCTTAAATAACTCAAAATTACTCAGTTAAGCCTACAATGTGACTATATTCTGAAAGAGTTAAATGAAAGGGTTTAAAATTCTATCTTTGTATATTACACTAAAAAGAATTGAAAAGAGAATTAACCTCCTGTAGGCTGAACAACTTTTTGTTATTCAGAAAAAAAAACCTGGAACTTTTCCATCAAACAGTTACTAGTCTTTAAGCAAATATTAAGTCAGAATTGGAACATTCATCAACTTTACTTGATACAAAATTTTCTGAGTATCAACCAAGAGAATACAGTGTATCGCGAAACTCTACTGAGTCTAGATGTAGCTTAATCTTAACGCCTTCAAACAAAAGGGCACTCTATTAATTATCTTAAATTACCTGCTTTGACTTCCATCACCATGGCTGATGCTAACCTCCAGGGGAGTAACTTATTTTTGCCTTTTCTGACAAAGTCGATTGAATGATTATATCGAATCTGTAGGTGGGTCTGTTGCTCGGAAGACTGGTTCTCTGTGTCATGCTGGGGGATTATTCTGTCCAGTAGCTTGCATCTTCATATGTCTGACATTAGACAGTGCGTTTTTCATATCTGTGAACATATGTTTTGCTTCTGATATGTAACTAAAACTTATTGATAAAATCCAAAGTAAAATTCGCAGTGTTATAGGTCCTGACCTGACATCTCGTCTTCAGATTCTTTTTTTTCAAGGGAATTGTTATAATGAGCATTCCTCTTCAGTATATTGACTTCACGAATTAAAGTGTGGTGCTTGATTGGTCCGTTACATATCATCTTTTTACACTTGAATTAGCTTGATGTAAGTTCTTTGGTGAGAGTTTCCTCTTCGTATTTCTCGCTTCCAGTCATTTTTTTTTCTGTCAAGTACGAACTTCCGAAATTTAAATGCAACGTCAATCGTCATTGTCTCTTTACTTCAATGGCGTTCTTTTAATGTCCTCTCTCAATAACATTTTTCTGTTTATTTTCCTCTGAATAAACTTTTGCATCTTAGTGGAATTATTGCCTTGCCAGGGTTGAAATGATTAAAAGTAGGAAAGTGTAAAAACTGGGGGTAATTCCTTAATTATAAAAATTCATTAGCGTCAAATAATCTCCATATTCGAAGTGAAGAAAGGTGTTTCCAAATGTATTTTCCATAAAAGTAAGAACCCCAAAATAGTATACGCTGGACAGTAACTTCATAACACCGCCCTGTCGACTGCGGCTTCAGGATACGCTGACTACACCTCTAAAGAGTAGCAACCCTACTAGGTTCTGGGTATGACGATGAATTAAATCTGGCTGCAATGTCTCTGATCAGAAGATTTTGAGAGGCATGAAACAACCCTTAATTGCTGTTGTTCCCAGGTTCACCCTAGACCGGGTTTCTGGCACCTGTTAGGGTCTCAGGTATGGGCAAATAGTTAACTGCTAAGTTGTGCTCAAGATACTATGAAAGTATAAAAATACATTTTTATCGTAAAAATACCAGCATTACATTTAATAAAAATATTACCAGTAATACATTTTTGAAAAATAAAATATGTCAAGTAATACGTTTGTGGAAAAAAATATTAACAGCTATATAAGTGGCTGTAGACAAAAACCCTCTTTATAAAAATACGTCAATGAAATCTGATTTACAAAACTGATTTCATACAGAGAATACATATTCTATTCATATAAACTAATCTTAAAAATCTTGTCGTCATTAAATAACCCACTGAGGTGTTGGTATGCCGTAAAACAAAATAAACCCAAACACTGATCTACAAAATGATTTTTTACAAACAATAAATATTCTATTCATACGAACCTATCCTAAAAATCTTGTCCGTATTAAATAACCCATTAGGGTGTTGATATGCCGTAAAACAAAATAAACCAAACCAAACTTCGAGAAATCTATTATCTTTGATATCTTAAAGGCATTTGAAAGGGTTTGGCATAGAGTTACTACTGAAACTCTCCAGCTATGATATCTCTCAACGAGTTATTTTAATGATTAAGTCCTTCATGTGGGGTAAGCCCATACAGAACGTTTCTAATGGCGTGTGTTATGAAATAAATAACCACAATGCAGGCGTTCCCGAAAGCATTCATTTGGACCTTCGTATTTTCTGCTTTCTACCTCGGATCATTCTTAGCTTCTCAGTAAATATCCACACAAATTATAAAACGGTTTATATTTTCACCTACAAAAATCGATAAAATCAGAATCATTGCTACTGTTCTCTCCACTAAACAATGGTTAACATCTCAATAGGCAGAATTTTAACTTTCAGTAGATCCAGTGAAAAGCTAGTAACGTTCTATCACCACTAAGCAGGTCTTGAAAATTCTCCTGTAATGATGTATTTTTTTTAACAAACACAGGAGCTGAATTTCACTGTATATCTCAAGTTGATCACATCTATACGACCAATCGTTAGATATATTGGGCAATTTGCTGGATCTTTGCACCATTCCATGATGTACCTGACACCCGCTTCCCTGCATTATCTTCATGAAATTCAGATCAGACCAACAATGGCATACTTCTGCCATATCAGGCTGGGGTTTCTTTGTTTTCAAATCCCAGACTTGAAAGAGTTAAAAACATCAACATAGGTTGATAAGAGATGTGATTTCCCGAAATACATCCTCTCTCCCTCAAACACAACGAGGCTAGACTGTTTCTACTCTCATTGTAAAGGTTTCGACGAGATTCATTCACTAGTGACACCATTGCAATCCTTTAGTACCAAAACCCGTCCTGCTACATCCATGTAGTAAGTTCGACACTATTACCCACATATAAATTTGGTAAAAAGGACGTTCTACTCCGAATTCCTCTTCCAGCGTACGTCTACTTTGAGGAACAAACACCAAATTTCGTGTATGCCTCCTCGGACACCGCTATCTTAGCATATTCAATGCTTACGGCAATTTTTATCTATCCCCCTTATCCTCATAATCTTCACTACTGACTTTAAAAGAGTTTGGCTGGAGCTGTGAAAACTTTTAAGCATCCATTTTATCTCTTCTTCTTAACATCTGCATTGTTTATTTACAGATAAACTGATATCTTACTGTTCAAAAGAACATTTACCGTATTTTCAAAAGAACATTTACCGTATTTTCAAAAGAACATTTACCGTATTTTCTAGCTTACAAGACGCACCTCTTCCCCAAAAATACCCTGAAAAATAGTGCGTGTCTTCCAGAATGAATGTAAGGCAACGCCGCGGCTCAAGTAAGCTTGGACGGTCACCTAATTGGCTTGACTGATAGGGCTCTGGATTTGGATGTTGAGTCATTACACTATAATGTTAGCTATCTAATTCAGCCTTTTATATGATGTAACCTCAGTACTTAGCTGTTACATATATTTCTAAGGCTATAAACCTTACTGGAGCCGAACCACAAATATAAAAGCAGCGGTTGGGGCCTCTCTGCTCTTGACTAGTATATAATTGCCATACAAACAAAATCGGACGTGTGATTAATGTACAAAATACGTAGGGGCAGTATGTAAGGGACGTATGGTGAATGTGTTGTTGTATGAGAATGACTTTTTTACTTAACATTTCTTACCAATATTCGGGTGCGTCTTCCATGGCGCAGTGTCTTGTTAGCCACAAAATACGGTATAAGTAACAAGTAGCAGCTTCTCTTGAAAATCTGTCATCGTGGTGTTATCAATTACCTGGAATAAAGGGGTTTAGCTTCCAAAGTTATCCATGCTGACATGTTTGATGCAGTAAGTGATGACACTATAGCTTTATTAACAGTACAAATGTGGACGGCTGGACTTAGTAGAGGAAAGGTGACTCTTGAAGATGTCTCAAGGTTTGAACATCCTACGACTGCCACCAACGAGGAAAACCTGGAACGTCTTCACCACTTATTAATGGATAACAAGCGACTGATTTTAAAAGGCAATGCTATTTGCACATCCCGATTTGAGAATGTTTGTCACAATAAAATTGGCATAACGAAGTTTTCTGATTGGTGGATGCCACGTCTTCTAATCACATGACAGGAAAAATATGACATTATTTGAGTCAAATCAAAACTGTTTTCCTAACGTTTCTTAAATCAGTGCAGTGGAAACCCTCTTCCTCACCTGCTCCAAATAAGACAAAGTTCTTTCATCTGCTGGAATCTGATCGCCTACGTTTTTTTGTTTATTGACTATTTTCAAAAGGTTCACACCATCAATGGTGAGTACTACGCCATCTTACTAGGGCAGTTATGAAAATCCGTCAAACTGGTGACTGTCGACTTGTTTCATCGGGACAATTTTCCAGCACACAAGTCTTTAGTTTCAATAGCTGTTTTGCGTGACTGTTTCTTTGAAGTAGTTGATTATCCTCCCTATCCTTCTGATTTGACTATCATCTGTTCCCCAACGTGGAAAAACAGTTAAATAAGAACCAACGTATCATCAATGGTTACGTCATATCTTCTGTCAATTACTGTTTTGACAAACGGGAGGAACAGTTTTCTTTGAAAAGTCAGATCTAAGATTACCTGGAAAGAAGAATGCAGATATTAATAGGGAGAGTTGAAATTAATGTATGCAAAATTTCACAATATCCAGCCCACCCTCTTACTTATGGAAAATAGCAGAAAAATATCCGATCTTCTCTTGTATTCGAGTCCAATGAAACTTCTCTAATTTTCTATAATTCTATCATTCGGTCATCGTTAGTTAGGGAAGCGTTTTTATAGAATTTTGCATGATTTTATAATTAGAATTTTGACAGAATTTCAATAATGCCGGATTCTGAACACAGAAGGTAAGACACTATAAGCTGAATTAGATTTTCCTAATAGAATTCCTACCTTTATTCTTTGTGATTTTCTAAATCTATAAGCCATAACTCATAGAAAATACACCTTAAAATTTTAGAGAATTAAACACTCGACATTGAGCCCACTTCGTTTTCACCTAATAATGTCTTTAATAAAAGTCTGCGATAGAATTACCCAGTCCTAGATACACTTTATAACGCTAGCGAAATAGCGGGAAAGTTACAAATCGTATGTAATCTGAACAAGAAATAGCCTTGACCGATATTCTAAAGCAGATTCATCAATCAGAAGATTGCAATTCAAAGCAATAAAAAATTTCTGATTCGCTGTTCTATAACCATTTATATCTGGCGCAAAATTTTTATATTTGTCACATTTCTTCTAAAATACATTTACAGTTTTATAATCTCCCTTGACAGCTTTCCAATATTCCATTTATTTATCTTTGACAGCTACAGAATGCCATAAATCGTCAATGAAACTAATTCGTGGATCGAGTTGAACGGGAACCATGCTTTTTAACACTTACACTGATGAACAACGTTCATAAATCTATTTAATCTGACACCATCTTGAGAGTGAGCCAATGCTGAAAGCATTTGATGTACTACCAGGATTCAGTAATGGCAGTCACACTCTTAACAAAATGAGATATGCAGCAGACACAGTGTAGATAGCAGGCCATGGAAGGAATTTACAGGATCTCCTACTGCGATATGGAAATCTGAAGGCGCATATGGATAGCGAACGATCCCTTGAAAAAGCTATGCAATGTATGAGGAAATGTGAACACATTCTTCTTGAAAATCTTATCACATAAAACATAAAGGGAAATCGTGGGAAACAAGGAAATTAAAATAATAATGAACATATTCTGTATATTACAGTTGTAATAGTAGTATCGGGAATACGTGGAACACGTGGAATGGCCCTAGAAGAAAATTAGGAATCGATTATAAATTCGGGGAACTGAAATTATTCCGCTTAGAGCGATGTTGGAACCGGACGTTCATATGAAAATGAAGAACATCTCATAAAAACAGGAAAATAAAAACAAAATACTAAAGTAAAACAAACAACAACAACAAAAAACTAACAAACACGTATTTCTGAGATATGATATATTTGCTAGGGTTAGTTGACGGTGGCAAGTTCCGCAAGATAATGTTAAAAAGTAGGAGGTGTCTATGACTTTCAATTGGACCTTGAGAATTCGAAATTTCCTGGTAAAATACACTACCTTCCTCCAAAATCCTTCAGTAAAGTTTTCGATGTGATATCGAGCAGATGTCCCTACCAATATCTATATATATATATATATATATATATATATATATATATAGAGAGAGAGAGAGAGAGAGAGAGAGAGAGAGAGAGAGAGAGAGATTTATGTATCGTCGTCCGTATCCGTCTGTCTCGAGAGACGATGGAGTAGCGCTGTGCCCTACGAGCCTGGGCGGGATATATGGAGAACTAGGGCTGCCCAGACGTCTAGTTCCCCCTCTCGGCCTTGCTAGCAGAGTCCAAAGGAGAGGATGAACCAATACAGTTTGGTACGAACGTGGTTGCAGGAGTTGTCGGGAGGTAGCACAAAGTGCTGTCCATCCGCCTTCGGGGCTCCACTCCGGGTTTGAATTCAGAGTTGTCCTTCTCCTAGACGAGTTGCCAGTCTGTCCTGCTATTTACCCATAGCTGGAGGGAGAAGAAGAGGATGCACGCCTTTCCCAAGGGTATTAGCACGTCAGTGAATGTAATTATTTATTTGAATATTACAACATAAATATGTTATAAAATCACGACAAAAATAGCCATTTTGTTTCAACACTTCTGGTGTCTTATCAAGTGATGATGTAGAATATAGAATAAATGGTTTTAAAAGTTTCAAATTAATTAACGATCCTTAGCTAGGAGTAAACGCTGTTACATAAGCTAGAATGACCAATCAAAATACAAGTATAGGGTAATTCGAAAAATTTGACAACTAAGCAAGGTTATCATAGATATTAAAAGATTTATAAAATTTGAAATTAAAATTAAAAGTAAAAAATTAAAAATTACCTATTTAGAAATCTAAATCAAATCTCTATTAAGTTTTAAATTGTAGAATTACCGAATTACTGTATTGAGCACTCTTTAAAGAATAGTAATTGTTGGTTATTGGAATTCACTCCGTATATACCAATCCTAAACTTATATATATATATATATATATATATATATATATATATATATATATATATATATATATATATATAACGAGGTTAGTGAATTTTTTTCTCATTCACTGTACCCTCTACGTCGCTGACAAGTAGTCGGTAAATACTGGGGATAATAAAAGTGACCAATATAATTGCCATTGCGTTGAGCTACTTATTTTAGTGAGATATCGAGACTTGCTGTCAAGTGATTTCTAGAAAATACTTTCAGACTTTCGTGTCTTTAAATTCCTGTATTGTTAAACTGATTTAAAAGGAACGGAAGAAATAGAAATAAGGAAACATTTCCGCTTAATTTGATAGCGTTTCGAATCGGTAGTATTATCTTAAATATATCTAAACTTCCAACGATACAGGAATACAATAATGCTTAGTTTAGACTGAAGGAGATGATGTACCACAAACACAATTGGTGGAAATAGAACCAGAATTTGTCAGTTTGCAGTATGGCACAAATGGCTGGTCCGTATTTAGTAACTGTATTGTCTGTCCTCACATTTATCGTTAAGCAAATTTCAACGCATCAGGAATTGTCACGATTTCTATTGTCAGTAATGTGATCCAGGAGATAAACTAATTAAGGTGCTGAGATAGTCGTCAATGAAGTCGCTGTTTCCACGTAAACTCTATGGACGATTTTATGAATAAAGTATTTTCCAGTCTGTTTTAGAAGCTCATCTTTTGGAAAAGTGGAATGTCAAAATGTAGTTGTAGATATAGATAAAATCATTTCGAAACTTAATTTCTATTTTGTCGTGTGTTCGTTTATTGAACGATGAAAACTTACATGTAAGGTATGGTTTGGTTTGGTTTGTTTTGTTTTACGGCATATCAACCTCAATGAGTCATTTAATGACGACAAGTTTATTTCCTGGTAATATTTTTGTTTTGTCAAAAATCTATTTCTGTTGATATTTCTTCCTCAAAAATGTATAGCTGGTAATATTATTTTTTCAAAAACGTATAACTGATAATATCTTTTCAAAAACGTATAACTTGTAATATTTTTCAAAAATGTGTAGCTGGCAACATTATTTTTTCAAAAACATTATATATTCTGTTGGACGTAGTTTATCGTCTTACCGAGGACCCGGATGTAGTTTATCGTCAAAACCTGAACGCGGATGTAGTTTATCGTCATACCCAGGACACGGATGTAGTTTATCCTCATACCCAGGACGCGGGTGTAGTTTATCGTCATAACCAGGACGCGGATGTAGTTTATCGTCTTACCCAGGACGCGGATGTAGTTTATCGTCATACCCACGACGCGGATGTAGTTTATCGTCATACCCACGACGCGGATGTAGTTTATCGTCTTACCCTGGACGCGGATGTAGTTTATCGTCATAACCTGGACGTGGATGTAGTTTATCGTCATACCCAGGACGCGGATGTAGTTTATCGTCTTACCGAGGATGCAGATGTAGTTTATCGTCATACCCAGGACGCGGATGTAGTTTATCGTTATACCCAGGACGCGGTTGTAGTTTATCGTTATACCCAGGACGCGGATGCTGTTTGCCTCAGGCTTCTTGATAACATCCAGAGACGGATATGCAATGTTATTGGTCCTGATCTGTCATCTCGTCTGCAGTCGCTCTCTCACAGACGCGCCGTTGCCTCGCTCAGTCTTTTTTACAAATACTTTCACGGTAATTGCTCAGATGAGCTGCTTTCGCTGGTTCCCAGGCCTCATGAATTTAAACGTCCTACGAGGCTGGTATCCCGTTCCCTTCACCGTTGAAACTGCTAGATGTAGACGTCTCTTCTACTCCAATAGCTTCATGTCTCGCACATCTCGCCTGTGGAACTCTCTTCCTTATTCCTGTTTCCCTGACAAATATAATCTCCAACTATTTAAGTGTAACGTCAATCGACATCTCCAGTTGCCTTGATCTATACACTTCCTTTCTCCACATCCTTTCACCTTTAATTCCTATCTGCTCTCGCTCCAAATCTTCTGTAATCCCCTTGCCTTGATCGATCCACTATCTTTGTCCACATCCCCTCCTTTACCACCCCTATCTGCTCTTCCTCCAAACCTTCTGTAACCCCTTGCGTGCTAGTGGCTTCCAGCCTTGCTTGGGGTGATAAGCTTAAGAAAAACAAAATTAGAATTAGACAACTTACCGAGACACGAAATAATTAGCAACTAGATTTTAATATAGACAAAACCATCTATACTCAAATAATCGATTGTTTTCGCTCGTTATTGATCTGGTAGAATTATACTTTCTGTTTTAAAAGCTAAAATTTCTGCATTTAAAAAAATATTACTGACCAAATAATATGCTAATCACAACAATATCCTACAGGAAAAATTACAGAATTCTTCCGGGTATAAATTTTAGAAATTGTCTGGGTTTTTAATGAAATTTTGCAGGTCTTGTGTTTTAAGTGAACGATTTGTAGTCCCTGATTTGAACCTTTAACAAATATTATAGAATAATTTCTCTTTCTTTACCTTAAAGTACAAACGCCTGCAGCAACCCTGGCGATGCACATACTATGCAGCTGTGGAAAGGATCGTTTGCATTGACTCGTTGATCCTGACTACGGTCGACTCATTTTCACAAACACCTTAAGTCATTTTCTAGTACAAAAGTTCACAGAACGAATTCTATTATAACCACAATATGCTCAATAAAAAAACATCATCAACTGGACTTTAAATATTCATAATTGTATTGAGATATAATTTTTGGAAACGGCCATCTGATTCTTTCTTAAATATTTGTTGATTCAATTTTAAATAAAAGCCTCGTTCTGATCGCAATGGATAGTTATTAAACGTTACAGTAATCGTCTCGTTAACATCAGAAAATCTTCTTTCAGGCGATATGATTATCACGTGATATAGGGTGCATAAGATATTAATCAAATTAATATATCGAAACTGATAGAATCTCACCCTGAGGATTCAGGTGTTAATGGTTTTACGTGACTGAATTGCACTTGTTGACATTGGTCATCACCATCATATTAATTTAATTGGTTGATAATAATTTGTGCAGAAAATCAGTACCAATCGATGCGGTAGAAATATACCAAATCCCTATCCCAGTCAGTATATTAAAGATTTCTGTCAAGGTTCCTTTTTAAGCCTTTCTTCTTTTCCATTTATTTATCTGGCTTTCCTTTAGCAAGACAAAGTTAATATTGACTAATTAGATCAACATTATCTGCTGAAACTCAGAGATTCAATCTTCTTTTTCTTTCTTTCTTTCTTTCTATCTATCTATCTATCTATCTATCTATCTATCTATCTATCTATCAATCCCAGTTTGTTCATATCTATCTATCTATCTATCTATCTATCTATCTATCTATCTATTCACAGTCTGTACACTATCTATCTATCTATCTATCTATCTATCTATCTATCTATCTATCTATCTATCTCACTCTGTACCCTGTCTCTCTTTCTACCTTTTCTATTCTCAGTGTGTACACTATCTATCTCTTCAAATTTAAATATTGTTTTTATCTTTTATTACTAGAAATCTTATTCGATAGAAATATGCTCTCGTGTATACAGGTTGGTAGACGAAAATAGCTTTATTGTTTAAAAAATAAACGGAACGTCTACACAATTACGAGTATCCATTAAATATAATATTTAACTAATAACAATATGTCGGATTAAATAAATAAAAATCTATTCCGCTTTCTTTATAAATTATCGAGTATAAACGTAACAGTTTTTGATGCTAAAGAAAAAGTCATAAATTTCTTCACAAAGTTCACATGAAAATGTTTTGATTTATTTACATTACACAAAATAAATGAATTTTGTTAGCATAGATTGACAGATATGTCTGAAATTACCATGTGAAAATATGTGTATCGATACATGTGTACGTGGTTGTTTATATATATGTATATGTGTACGGGAATATGTATGTATATTTATGTAGATTTGTATGTGGCGTGTATGTATGTATTTATGTATGGGATATGTATGCATATATGCATGTGTGTATGCATGTGTATATATATACTTTCAAATCTTGGTTTGATTCGAAATATTCGTTTCAAATCAGATTTGAAGACTTAGATTTTAATTAGGAAATATTACTCCTTAACTGTTATTCACAATGTTAAAAATATTAATAATAGTAATATATTTCGTTTATTGATATTATATTCAAATTATATTTATTTCCAAGTTTAACTTGTTGAGAAACTAAAACGCTTAAATTGCAATCAAAATGTTAACGGAAAAATATACACAAATATATATATATATCCAAATTATCCGCTATATGCCCACATACATTAATTCTCTTAATTTCCACTTCCAAATCTCTAGACCCCTTTCTTTCTTTAATTTCCCTAATACCACCCCTTATTTCTTACATCTTTACTTCTCTTTTTCTCTCTATATCGTTTCCTGTGAGATGACCTTTTAAAGAGGTCAATGTTTGGTCCTTACCCCCCTTCCTCGCTATTAAATATTGTAATAAAAATAAATTTAAAATCATTCCTATCTCACCCTTCCCCTCTCTAATTTCGACTATGTTTGTCACCATCTCTCCCTATTCTCTATATTCCCTGGGGAAATAAATTATAACCAATGGACACTTAAATTTTTCTGTTTTCAGAATATATATATATATATATATATATATATATATATATATATATATATATATATATATATATATTCAAGAAAGACATTCGGATTACTAACACAAAAAGAGAGTATGTCTCGGATCGAGAATATTTGATATTGAAAAACATAAAGAAAAAAATTAATTATTTTTAATAATGTGTGCAAAATCTCAACCCTTTACCTGAAGACGGTCGAGAGAGCAGAAACCGGTGTTGTAAAATTATGAAAAATAAGCATAATATTTTTTTAAAAATCCACATTACAACCAAAAACGTTTGCGGTACCTCTCTTCTTTTATATACATACATATATATATATATATATATATATATATATACACATACATATACATACATACATATATATACATATATATATATATATATATATATATATATATATATATATATATATATATATATATGAATAAATATACTCTTAAGGTGTGCTATATTTATGGGATAAAGTGCTCAACATCAGAGATAGAGCATGTGCAAATATAATAGTCAACACTGAAGTCAACATATATATATATATTCTTAGTTAGATAGTCAGGTGTATATATATATATATATATATATATATATATATATATATATATATATATATATATATATATATATAAAAGTAGACATTGAAGTCAACACTTAGAGGCGACTGACTGTTTCATCCTAGGCCTGACGATTGCGTCTAGCATGAAACAGACTTTCACCTCTAAGTGTTGACTTCAGTGTTCACTTTTATATATACATACGCTCTATCTGTGATATTAAGCACTTTATCCCATAAATATAGCACGCCTTAAGAGTATATTTCTTCATTAAGAATTAATTAACTATGAATTTCCAGACGAGTATAATTACTTACATATATATATATATATATATATATATATATATATATATATATATATATATATATATATATGCCGGAAAATAGGTAAAAATGAAAATATATTTATCAACTTTTGTTTTATTTTCTTGTAATAGATAACATTTCAAAATAGCCTATTCTATTAAGTCAACGGTTTTTCAGAAGAATAATTTTCGTACGTTTTTGTAAGTGGTTCCATGCAAACAGTTATGACTTTAGCAAATATTTGACCCTCATGGCCTTGAAGCATCCTTTAAATGTATTTATTAAAGGTTTCCAAAATCTTTCATATTACTGGCTACCTTATATCGTCGCATTCAAACATGATATTGACTTTTGTGATCGATAATTATTTTCTTACCCTGACATTTACTCCTATTCCCATAAATTTTAATCCTTTATTCGCTTATGTTTTATTTCACTTTAACATTTGTGCATTTTTATTTTTCCTGTTTTTTGTCACTCGATAAATCGTAGCAAACACATTACCAAATTCTCTTTTCAATAACAACAAAATCGAAAATCCTGACATTGTCTTCGAGTGGGAAAGGCTTAACTTCTTATTCTCGTTAGTTTAAAGTTTCTTTAAGACTACGAATCATATCACTGTTTTTCTTGTTTATCGCTTTTGTTCATCGGTTCAATGCGCCGATTTAATTCAATAAACTGTGAAATCTCTAATTTCTTCAAAAAGAACATTCATATATCTGTATGTATGTTATACCAATCAATTAATCAAATCAAAGTTGTTTTTTTAGGTATGAATTTAATGAACATAGATTTATATTTTTGCCTCCATTTCAGTTTTCTGATTTGTTTGTTTCGAAGTCTGCAGATAGAAACTTAAGTTTCCCTTACTCATAAGAAAGTAAGAAACACACAGACACGCACACATATATTTTTGTGTGTATGTGCGTGTGTGTATTTATATATATATATATATATATATATATATATATATATATATATATATATATATATATATATATATATATATATATATATATATATATATGGGAGGACGTCCCAACGTTTGGATTCGAGAATAAAAAACAATAAATAAAGCAAAATTTACCCACCAGGATTTTGAATCCGGCTGTCAGGAAGAGCCAAGTAACCAATATTTCTGGCTCTACTATTGATGAGCATGTAATAAATAGTAGGAAATGTGTGGTTAATTTTAATGCGGACATTTTTTTTATTTTATCTAGGTCCCACTCCTCATTTCACCTCAAGGTTCTAGAGTTCTTGTATATCAGATCCTGTGGGCCTTCCCTTTGTAAACAGAGTGAATGCTTACTGGGTCTGAATGTTATTGGACTCTAATTTCTGAAATTCATTTTTTTTCCATTCCATTCCATTCGGTAACTTAATTTACACGCTTTTATAAGTTTTCTCTTCCCAGAAAAAATAAACTTGATAAGTCTTGGGTCGAAACCGGTTGTTGTTTTTTTAGCTTTATTTTTTTTAATAAAAAATGGCATATAATTTTTTGTCTTTTCCTAGCTAATATATATATATATATATATATATTGTGTCTGTAGGCAGAAATGCTTCATTTATCAATGTTTCATTAAAGGCGACCGACAAGTTACTACGATGAGAATCAGTGTACGAACTGATGTCAAAAGCGAGGTTTTGAAATACTAATTTTCAAGGTTAACAACTCCTTTTCTAAACTGTTAAACCGATTGATCTTAACATACACTAGCTGAGAATATATATTGTTGGATAACTGTATGACTGAGGCTACCATGCTATTAGCTGTTTATATTAAACCTCTTTTTCAAACAATGGTTTCTGCTGAATTAGTTGCTACATTAAATAAACAAATACATCAACACCCGTAGAGATTTTAGGGTAAATAACTTGATGTTACAGTTCTAGTCTATTAGTTAGCTAAGTGATCGGCCATCAAAAGTAGGACAAAATAAAACATGACCCCTACTACCAATCTGTCGATAATTGCTATTTAATTGTTCGAACAAGTGTTTACTTTTCTGGGCACAGAGTGTGTAGAAACTGTCCATACGTTCTATAATTCCGAGCGCTTTCGGTTATACTTTTAGCCATTATCAACGATGATTTTTTTTTTGCTTTTTAACTGCTTATATAAGTTGCGTGTATGTTTCTAGAGTTATAGCGATGTTTACGAGACTCAAAAAAATAAAAATATAATAACCTGTAAAAAATATTAAAAATTAAAATATAATAATATGTAAAAAGATTAAAAATAATGGAAGACTTAATAATACAAAAGAAAAAGCCAACACTCAATAATACTAACTACGAACATGGGCATAATGTGCTAGCTGTGTTCGGAAGACAAAAAATGCATATTTTCAAGAAATCACATTTTCATCAACTTTGTATTAAATTGGGATATAAATAAAATATTCAATCTGATTTCTATCATTTGTTATGCAAAGTATGATGCGCTTTGTCAGATTCACGTGAATTCGATGTAACAACTCCACATTGCGGTCAATTTTAACCTATTCACTCTTTATGCGTTCAATCAAATTTGTTGCATCTGTGATCTTCATTGAGTACACCTTCTCCTTCAGCGTACCACACAGAAGAAGTCAATTCTTTCTTTTTTCGACAAAACCAGGTTTAATCTGTGCAGTTAAAGAAATATAGTTAATGAGATTTCCTACTTCCTACGTGTCCAGATTTTAGGGACACCAAACACACACACACACACACACACACACACACACACACACACACACACACATATATATATATATATATATATATATATATATATATATATATATAATGTAGGTTTGTGTCAGGAAGCGATTTTTATTAAAACAGTTTGTGTTTATTATATTTTCGATCTGACGGACTGATTTCCGTATATAAGATCGGAAAGTAAGAAATAACTGACCTCAGTTGACCTCAGTTCAAATTAATATTTCAAAAGTTATTAGTGATCTTAGACAATGCCAGGAATCAAATGCATACTTAAAATTATCCAACACCTATTCAATATTTTAAAAGAGACCGACGTCATGTATTTAGAATTTTGAAAAAAGACTTTGATTCTGGCCAATAACAGAAGTCTGTGTAAAGTTTGAAGAATGAAATCAACTCACATGGACAGATTTTTCATATTTATGTCACAATTAAGAAGAGCAACTTTGGTATAGATATATATATATATTTTCTGTAATCAATGTTATTATTCTTACCGAAAGTCCCGCTAAGTGAGTGAAAATTCCAAAATTCCGTGTCAGCCTACGATAAATATTAAACGTTTCTCACACATCTCAGACGAGAGCATACATCTTACAGACGAGAGGCAATTTGCAGAGCCTGGCCGTTAATATTTAATTAATTATTTCGAGGAAAACAATGCAGTACAAAATATCAGATATCAAGTCTCGTGTTATTATTAGTGAATGTTTTTATTTCATTACGCTTCGCTATATTAATTGGGTGCCCAATGAGGATCATACGCGTATAGTTAATTTCAGGAGTCGATACCTTTTAGATTTAAATTGGGCTGAAGGCTTAAAGTCGTAAATATAGCCAATTACTTTAGCCATGATCCAAACAGTGTGCTCAGGATTAGCTAACTAAATAAACATTGTAAAAAGAAAATCAGGAATGCATGGTTCACTGCAAAACCTAACCAAGTGCGCATGCAGAAGGCCATCGCCGTGTTATATGTAAACTAAGAATGCACGGAAACTGAAGACGTCTAACAAAACACCCATATTGCGATACAACAAACTTCTGAGATATACAGACCTGAAGAAAGAATTCTATGGACAGTGTGAAAAGAAGATACGAGGGACAAAATGGAAACAGAAACACGGTATGAGACATACTAAGAGAAACTTTAGTGATATCAGCAAACAATAACATCCCAAAGGAGAAAGGACAAAGAAGATAAAACGATTGGATCACTTATTAGATTCTCGACATGATGCAAAGGAGAGAGAATACAGAATATTGCACAACGAAATAAGGACCAAATGGAGTCAGAGTAAAGAGGAGTGGCTAAATGATAAATGTACAGAAATAGAAAGATTGGGTACCATAGGCAAAGGTGATATGCAATACACAAATAAGGGAAATAACAGGACATAAAATATGATTGTCAACAGACTGCATAAAATCCAAGAATGGGACGGTCATATTAGAGAGGAAATCAATGTTTTAGCGCAGGAACGAATATATTGGAGAACTCTTTCAAAACGAAAGAGAACAATCGACATATGCCGTAATGATATTACAATAGTCAAAGACCTCGACTGGCAGAAAACCGCCCGCATAAGGATACAACAATGAGTCCAGAAGTTATACAAAATAGAAAGTGGTGTAAGGAAAGGACGTGTCTTCTCACCGGACATACTGACCCTATACAGTGAGACAATTCTGAGAGAACTGGAAATTCTACCAGGATGTACCATCGGTGGCCACAATCTTAACAACATATGATATGCAGATGACACAGAGCTAATAGCAAGCAAGGGAAAGGAAACTACGAAACCTCCTATAGAAGGTAGCCAAAGAGAGAAGAAAAGCACAAAATGCAAGAAGACAGAGTACAAATAGATGAGCACAAAATGCAATTTACAGGTCGGGGTTATTAAAATCAAGTTTATAAAGAAATTTAAATATCTCGGAAGATTTCTATCAAAGGACGGATTTGCGACACTAAGATTTGGAGAGGTATTGGGATGGGTAAAGACGCATTCCAAAAGCTAAGCAGAGTATTAAAAGACAAGAAGTTTTGGTTGGAAACAAAGAAAAGAACTCTCACATGATATCTGTTCATACCTTTCCCAATGCTATTAGCACGTAAGTGAATGTAATGGATACGACTGGAAAATCAGTCAGTCAGTTATGTGCCATGCGTGATACACGCTTAGGCGATCATGTATCTTTCGATACATGACTGACGAGGCAGATGTTTTTTTTCTCGCAGTAGGTTGACATTTCTTTCTACGGTAGACCAGTTGCCATCCGAAACTATAGAACCGGGTCTATCCTACTATTTACCAATAACTCGAAGGAGAAGAGTATTCATACCTTTCCCAAGGGTATTAGCATGTAAATGAATGTAATGGATTCAAGTGGAACTTGAACTCGGCTCTCCGATTCCGTATTGGAAAATTGGAAAAGAAGATGATGACATAATCAAGACGTTAACTTTGCTTAATAGTTAAACAAAAGGATTTGCAGGAAGCACCTGTGATCACTAGTAAGAGCGTTATCAGTTCGTGTAGTTTGAAAACCAATTTTCCTGAAAAGAAAACATGTTAAGGAAATTTATAAACTTCAGTGGACAGTAACGCTGAGTGTTCGGTCAATGAATGCCGAATGTTTCCTTATGAGGAGACGGTAATCCTACCATTAACATTACTGGAAAAGTTTATGGCATCAATCGTTAAATTAGTGAAATATTATGTACCTCGGAAAGCTGTGTTCGAAATATATATCGTTATACTGAGTTTGAAAGTCGAGTTACAATTCAAATATACAAGAGAATTGAGTCGATTCAGAGTTTGGTAAATTAGTTTGTCAAGGGAAAAAGAATACGGTTTTATTGGAATGAGACAGCAATGGAATTTCTGGCGTCGTTATTTTTTTCGTTGGACGCAAAAATATGAACATTCTTTATATATTACCAATTTTTATTTTGTATCGATTGTTGATAAGAGTTGACCGAGGGCAATAACCAGCCGGCATAATAAATACTGCTATAGTGAAAGACTTGATAATTTGAGAGAGAAATGGATTGGATCCAGTGCCGCATGGAAACTTCACTCTAAACTTAGGGAAGAAGCTTTCTATATAGAGAGACAAAAGCCTGACAGTTTTTACGGTGTTTCTCTTGACATTATTACCAGAAATACCCTGTATCTGCTGGGAGAAATATAAAATTGTTTCGAAGGTTTGTTTTCTCTCTACTTACAGAGCAATTCTTTTGCTTTACATATATTCATCTGAAAGAAAAAATGTTTTTCAATTGGATTCTATTCATACTTATTCGAATGGTAATTTCAATGTTAATATTGAATATTTTCTGCAAGAAGATGTCGCTACGTAGCATAAGGTAAAGGCTTGTACTTTAAAATTCCTGTTTCTGACCCACAGGCCCTCGTGTGTTGAAGATATTTCTTAGCAGCAGAAGTCAATTATGGGAGGCAGCAGAAGCAGCAGCACTAATCAGCAGGCAGGTTAGTTTCACGAGAGTTTAATTTCCTATACCTGGTCGGATTAAAGCAATGTTTTTGAATTTGGTGATATAGTAATTTATTTGGTGATGTAGTAATTTATTACAACGTTTCGGCCTTTGTACGCTTCGGTCTTCTTCAGTTGGTTGGAATGTCGAACTGAAAACTTTATTTCGCTCACTGGGATAGACTGTTCTAGTTCCACGTGCTATGTCTAATGGATGTCAGTTATCAGTTATCTCCTGTTAATTCCCCTCTACAAGTTCTCTACCGCCTTAACCAGGTATTGAAATCACACCCTTTGGGTCCTGTCGCTGGATCTAACTAACGCCTTCATCCATTGTGCTATGTGTCTTTGTGTTTACACTGGAATTATTTTCTACTTCTATATCCGCTTTTACTTCAGGACGTAGATGATCATGGCTCTCCACAATTTCCTGTCCTTTGAAGTTCTTAGTAAATTATGTCTATCTATCCCTTGCTTCTTGTTTAGGAATGGGTTTACGGTTTGGTCGAGTCTGGAAAGAAATGCTTTGACAGCCACTGCCCAGATAAAGCAGCAGTACTCCGTTTTTTCTTAATCTTAATTATCTCCTATAAAGTTATTATATCTTATCTGTATTCTGACAAAAAAGTCAAATACTTTCTCGATTGGTAAAAAGAACTGAGAATGTTTCCAGCATCTTTGGCGATGGATCGTATATACAGGTTTCGCTTGAGACAAAGAGTAAGCGTGAACTGAGTTCAGATTCAAAACGTTCACGATGACAAGATAAAATATAGGATCTGCTGAGGAAGGATGAAGCATTACTGAATTGCATTTAATGGTAATGAAAATTATAGACTAGTTCTTCCATCATTAATTTGGGCGGGAAATGCCAAGCGTTTGATTGGCTGCTATGCGTTGGGCATCTAAATGATTGAAGTAAAATTATAAAGTTATCGCCAGCATTTACATTCCTTCTGAAGTTATGAAACAAATCACATAAACCTCAGTAACTTTAATTTATTTTTAACAATTCTTGTTAAATTTTAAACAATGAATTTAGACATCAAAACGAAGATTGAGTTAAATATTTAAGTAGTTTCAAGATATTTTATTAAAGTTATTAGAGTTTCTAAAAAAACTAGAGTATGAATTTATACAAAACCAGAAATTCACTTATTACTTCAATAACAATGTCATGAACATTTGATCAAAACCTATCATACACCTTTATGCAAATTAATTGAAACTAAACGAGTAATTCCGTTGGTATTTACTTTTTTCGTATTTTTCCTATGAAACATAACTCAGTGCACATATTAGTACTTCGTCTGTTTATTCCACGAAGTTGTTTCTTGGAGATCGACCACAGATTTTCGATTCGATTTAAATCAGGAGAGTTTAGGGCCAGTCTATAGTGCTTTGATTTGCTCACTGGTAAGCCTTGCCAGTGTGTTTGTGCAGCGTTACAATTTTCGCACGCTTCCTTGGAATACCGTACATTGCAGACAATGGCCGTAGGACAACTAATCGACAGTCGAGACAGTAGTGCCCGGGTGTGATGAAAATCCGTTGCAATCACGGATGACGTAATATTTTTCAAGACCAAACAAATTTCATCATACACCACGAAAATAGTTTCAATTTACTACACACCACTACAAATGACCTAATCTGAGGAAAAAACTGAATTCGTCTCTCAAGTGGGTCTAAAACCGACCGTATGGTGAAAGAAAGAAAACTAAAACAATGGTGTAGAACAAATAAAAACATATATGATACGTTTTTGAAATGTTTACCTCTTAATATAATGAGCTTCCTTTTTCAGTAACAGACAGCAATCTACTATCTATTGATGTTAGGATTTTTACTTGAGCTGGTTCAATTTCCAAGATGGTAGTGTTAGTTCCTTTCCAGAGGTCTGCTTTGATGTCATACTGCTGGCTACCTTCATATAATTTCATCTTCACAACAGATCGGAAATTGATGGTGGCCATTCCATTAACATCTCTCCAATAAATCTTTTACGCTCAAAAAATTCGCCACTAAGCATAGATACATGAGAAAGAGCCTTGTCTTCATCTATCTATATTTATGAGATGAGGCATTGTAACTATTTACACTGATGTCCTCATCTTTATTTTCATATTCAGGACGTTTCGACATTTGTACGTTCCGGTCTTCTTCAGGTGATCTACATTAGAATTTCGAACCGAACCCTTTATTTAGTCCCCAAGGACACCTGACCCAGTGGATATAAGCGGTGCTTGAAATGATCCACGCACTTGACTCAAATGGTTGTGTTTCAACACCTGGCCTCAGCAGAAGTGAACAAAAAACTTGTAGAGTTCAGTTACTAAGGGCAAATATCTAAAACTGAGACATTCAGAAAAGACATGAACAATTGAACTAGAATAATCTACCCCAGTGCAAGAAATAAAGAAATTTCAACAGATATTACCTGAAGGAGGCCGGAGCATACAACAGCCGAAATGTCGTTAATATGACAACAAGATGATGACAACACTCCGAACAATACAAATAATGTAAAGAGCATAAATACACTATCCACTTTGAAAGGGCGGAACTGGGAATTGTGCCCATCACAATTGACCATAGATTTTCGATCGGATTCATATCAAAATGGTGGCCATTCCAATGATCTGTGTATATTCATAAGCATATCTTTAGTACAAAAGAGAAAAAGGGTAGGACCGAAAAGACAGGGGGATAGATAGATAGATAGATAGATAGATAGATAGATAGATAGATAGATAGATAGATAGATAGATCTTTGAGGTCTTTTGCATTAATCTCATGGGCTTCATATGATTGGAAATTAGCTCAACCTTTATGGACCTCGCTGACACGAGGAACATACTAGACTGAGAAGCATCGTACATAAATGCCACAGCTACAAACGTAATGTAACACAACTCTAAACCAACCGTAGTAATTATTGGCACGGACAATAAATTGGGGTTGAGTTCAGTTTCTCTTTCATTTATTTTCGCATAACTGGCCTTGGGGTGAGGAAATTAATATATCTCTTCTACCATATCACCAGCTATAAATTAAATAGTGCGGTATACCGGGGTCTATAATCATAGCAACTTTTAGTGAAGATCTACACTAGACAATCACCACACTATTGTTTCGAGGAAGTCAGGAACTTTCGCAGATAATACAAATATTGTGTGGAGAGATATAATCATGTATAGCCCGAAAAGTCATGCAGTAAAACGTAAGTATATATTTTTATCCTGAAGGATTTGACCAACAGAATTATTACATCCTGCTTGAAGTAAAAGTTGTGAAATTTTATGCCAATCAAACAATTATACTCTTGGAGTTAAATTGACACCTGTGCAAAGTGACCTGAGCAAAAAACAAATAAAGATAGAAAGATATTTTGAACCTCTGAAACTCAAGGCAATTGTAATTCACTCGAAGTCGTAGTTCAGTGAATCGAAAGGCTGGAACGCTATAAACCCTTGAATTTTCATACCAAAGTTGGTTCTCTCTTGAAAGATCCTTTAAGAAAAAATACTTTTGTGAGGGAGAATATTTTCCTATAGGTTTGGACACGCCCGTCGAACGAAAGACATAAAAATATACCTACATCAAGAGGAGTAGCAAGGGGGGGTAGTAGCAGCAGTAGATTTTGCTGAAAACAGTTAGTCATTGACGGCTCTTCCCTAGTTTCTCTTCTACATTATGTTTCCTGTAGCAAAAGGCAATACACCTGTTAAACCAATTCCGGTTTTCTACTGTTGTTTTTTGACACCTCGCCGCCAACCTATTGTAACTGAGTTATCAAAAACAAAACAACAGTAGACACCCAGAATTGATTTAACAATTTATTACCTTTTGCTACAGGGAAAGATAATGTAACATATAAGCTAGGGAAGAGAATGATTAGCCGTGAACGAATAATAGTTTTCAGCAAAACCTACCGCTGCTGCTACTCTTGATGTAGGAGTATATTTATGTCTTTCGCCCGACGGCCGAGTCCAAACTTGTAGGGAAATAATCTCCCTCATAACAAATACAGTTTATTCATTCGACAGAATTTATTATCAGTTTCAAAAATGTAAACTTCGGAAAATTTGTTAATTTCTTTTTTATGAAAAGAGTTTTCCTGTTGCGTGTTTATAAAACCAATCCTACTTTCGAGAAGTTCAACGGTTCTTTATTGACAGCCAAGAAGCGTACGCCGCTAATTTACGTATATCGTGTATCTTTTAAGTGGGTTTTAAAAACAAGACGTCAAGTAGAAAAGTATTTTATGACATGACACTAAAAAGTGCAAGCAATTAGGAAGATGTAGTAGAGGATAAATAGAACGGGAAGGCCAACAAAAACATTGGATAAATCAATATACGAAGACAAATACCAAGAAAAATGAAACTACCAAATAACGAAAAACAAAGTAACAGACTTTTCAAATCAACAATTGGATTAAGTGAGAACAGCTTGGATTACGACCTAGGAGTACAAGGTTCACATTCCAACCGGTTTCCTTAGATTCATTAACGCTAAAATAAGATTGGCAAATATATGAATGCTACTTTTTCCCTAATCTATGGGTTAATTAAAATGGAGGACTGACAATCGTTCTCACTGAAAGACAAAACAGAATTCAATACCATATTCAGTAGCAGATCATGGGTTGCCCTTTGATAATGAATAGTAAATAGAAGCCTCCTCTTTCAGGGGTTCATAAAAACATCGATAGCAAGATGTTACATTTAGTCAAATCGAGAGTCTAACAGACTAGAATATTGCCATTGAACTACAATGGTTTCATGCAAGAGATCCTTCATCAAGGACAGCTGATAGGACCTAACTATTCTGAGTCACAGCATGGAGTAAGTCTTTGTGTTACCTTATATATGTGCAACGGAACCACTTATAATAAGTGATAGGGGTGTCCCGGCGTATGTCCTAGTTTGTGGTATTGAAAAAAGTGTTGAGAGACACAGAGAGCTCCCAAGTAGAAAGAAACAATGATCCCAAGTATAAGGACCTACTTTCAATCCTTGTTTTAATCTTAAGGGAATTTTGCAGGCGTTTTCAAACAGCGTGGGAATGTCTTGAAATATAAGTAGGAGATAATTTACACTTCCCATAGTTACAGTGAAACAAAGTATCAAGTTTTAAACTATGAAATAGCCTTAAGAAACAAATGCAACGTGCTGCTCATGGGAAAAAAGTCGCAAAATATACTAACATCTTTCAGCTTCTGAAATACTGTTTATAAAAGAGAGCAATACAACACTGACGAGCATCTGTAGTTTACAGTAGTTTCATCAAAGGGCAGATTTATTACCAATTCGTAAATCTTCGGTCCATGGATTATAAGGAAGCCAAAGTTTTACTTGATCTTAGATCCTAACGTACAAGCACAAAGAAAGACCTGGTTTGATTGCAAAACATTTAAAAATATTGGAGAAATAATGAAAACAAATTCCTGGGGATCAAAGCATAAAGGTATAATTGATGGCGATTGATATGGCGTACGAATTTGAAAATGGGAAATTATAATAATCTTGCAATCTCTTTAGATTAATGAGAAAATGTAATGCTATGGGTAACTTTACAGGACGCAAAGACCTCAGAAGAGATCAGAGAACAGATCAAGATAAAAGATATCACAAACGTGATTAAATGTATAAAAGAAAAAGGACTGGAGATAACGGTAATGGTAATATTAGGATTTTCTCTACGAGGAAACATTTGGACTTCACTGACCGAGCGTCCATTACTAGGAATTGGTAGGAATTTATAAAAACAATTTTTCAGGAAAATAGGTTTCTCAAGTCCAGTAGCTATAATCGATCTTTCTATTTTTTATTGATCGGAGCTTCCTTCTTAACATTTATTTGAAGTAATGTGGAATGTCAACATCTGGATGATGTCATTATTTTCTCTTTGCGTTATATGTGCTATCCATTTTAGTTATTGCTACTCTTGGTAGACCTCATGTGATGGGCTTTCTTTTATTTCGTACACTATTGCCAGTCTATAACTTCAAAAGAAGGATGACCTTTGCCAAGTCTATCGGGCTTCGTTCGCTTAAAGACATTTTAACTATTCATCTTAGGAAACGTTTGTAAACAACAGAGAGTGTAGATATTTCTCAACGGGAGTGGCGTCATATATGACATCTATATGAAAGTCTCGATCTAACGGGATTATTTAAGAATATGTTTTCAGGTTGATGCTTTGATTTTTAGCAATGTACGTCGTTGAGAGAAATTACGCGTGGCGCAGCCTGTTTTATGTTCAATTTGTTATAAAGATGAATACACCGAGGTATTTGAAGTCATTAGTATCTACTCAGTCCACATCCTGAATGTTTTTATGATTGATCACTTCTTCATTGCAAATACAGATCATTGTCCTTATTTTAGAAAAGTTACACTTTTTATCATTCTGTTCTTTATTGAGTTAAATTCTGACTTATTTCATATAGCCTTTTGCCAAATTCATTGAAGCACGACATTTTCTACTTTATTCACCACAGAATTCTCCTATCTAATTATTGGAAAAAAATCTCTGAGAGAAAGTCATCAACTTGATCTTTGCGGAAATGATTTTTCTGATTTCATGATATTGGTTCAGATTTAAAACTGATGATTTTCAAATTTAGTTTTTATGAGTTTAATGGCGTTTACTTTTATTTGACCGAGCTATTTGTAGTCCGAACAAAACCTATATCCTTAAGTATCTCTTTAACAAATTCAATGGTGTCAACAAGAATTCTATCCGCCCCCGCCTCCTTACTTTTAGAAATAGCAACCTTTGTCCACTCGAGAGAAAATTTAGAGCATCTAATGTTATTTATCAAGCCACCATTTACCCTAAAGAAAATAAATCAAACAACCAAGTTTATATCGGGATTTCTGCGGGGGAATGGAAAAAAAGAATTTATAATCACAGACACTCTTTTTCCAACCTAAGACTAAAACACAAAACTACTCTCTTGTCAGAGAAAATACAAAGGATCTGCGGTCCATATAACATCAGGACAACCTTCAAAAGCGTGACAACACTTCGCAGATATATCTCTCGAGTGAGACCCCCCATAGAGAAGAACAGGACTAAAGACTGTGTGTACGCTATCCCGTGCAGCTGCGGAAAGGAATATAAAGGAGAGAGAGGCCGCACACTCAAGGTAAGGCTTCAAGAACACCAGAAAGCTGTAACGCGAGGGGAAGTAGAAAAATCAGGCGTGGCTGACCACATATGGAGAGAGAAGGGAGATCACCGTCCCCTGTGGGATCATGTTGAGATCATAGACAGGGAACACCATTGGAAAATTCGTAAACTTAAGGAATCAGCACATATGCTAGGCCACAAAAATCTCCTGAGTCGGCCAAGCATAGAAATAAATACAATATGGGAACCAGTAATAAGTTGTACCAGAGTAAAGCAATGATAACAAAAAAGTTGCAATATGAGATCTGGTAAAAACATGCAATGATAACAGCAAAATTGCAATATGAGTACTGGTAAAAAAAAATGCTGAAAAATTAGTGTTATAATACTCAGAAATTCATACCTATATGTCCTCAAGGACACATGGCACAGTGGACAAAGGCGTTGGTTAGATCCAGTGACAGACCCAAAGAGTATGAGTTCAATACCCGGTTCAGGCAGTGGAGAACTTTCAGAGGGAAAATTAGCAGGAGATAACTGATAACTGACATCCATCAAACATGGCTCGTGGAACTAGAACAGTCTGCCCCAGTGATCAAAATAAAGGGTTCGGTTCGAAATTCCAACCACCTGAAGAAGACCGGAGCGTACAACGGCCGAAACGTTGTGACAAAAATGGCGACAAAAATGAGGACAACAGTCCGACTAATGTAAATACTGTACATAATACCTCATCTCAGAAATATAGACAGACTCTGACATAACATTATTTCAACCCGACATTCCAAGTATCGCCACAGGAACAAATTCCAACTGACATATTACCAGCCGAACCTCCTACTCCTCTCTATCATTTATATTTCTATGTGTAAATATTTTTCTAATGTAACATTTTCCCTCTATGTAAAGTTCTTTCTATATGTGAAATTGATTTCGAGATGTGGATGCTCCTTCTATATCTAAATGTTCCTCTCCCTATCACATGGTTTCTAGATGTAAAAACATCGTCTATATTTAATTGTTTTTAGAATAAGAAATTGTTTATATATCGAATTTAAACTTAATATTTTACAGAAAGTTTAAATAATTAGTATAAATGTGATATAATTTAAATTATAAACTTAGTATTTGGAAATTTATTACTATTATATGGATATAATGAGATTGATTATACTTAAAGAAATTAATATATTAATAATTTACATAAATCTTTTACTGTAAATTATTGTTGTGGTAGGATCCACCTAATTTGCATAGTGGAGTACCGACCATATAGATATGGAGGGGAAAGAATCAGGAGATTCAACCAGAGACTCTGCCCGACTGCGACTCAGTCAACACATTCTCCAGGAACGGTCTTCCCAGGAATATACAAAAGACTATATTTAAATATTGTGTACACTTTCTTGTTTCAATACATTTTGTTCTAAGTACATTTTGTGTTGCATTATTATTCCATGCATTAGTCAAGTTTCAACAATTATATATATATTTAAAGATAATTTGTTAAAAAAGAGTATTATTTTTAAATTCTTCCTCCCATTCTATCCTAATTTTAGGCTCCCCTGTAAAATGTTTCATAGCTTTTTGTTGATTTTTCTTCCTTGCACATGTGTTGATAGGTGACATTTATGTCAGTATCTATTTTCAACCGTTGTGTTTATTTGTACCCACAACAACTACCTTAGCTCCATTAACCCTCTTTATCTATATAACTACCTTCTGATTTATAGGCCAATTCTTACTGTCTCTCTTTTTATTTTTTTCTTTATCATTTTTCCTTCTTTCCTTTACCTTACAAATTTCCTGTAAAGAAACAGTTTACTCATTTTAGTAAATGTATTTTCATTGATAAGTCCAGGGAAAAACTAGTTTCCCATAGACGAAATGATCTTCGGTATGAGGTAATTCGTTTGGATCTTATTAATTGTAATTAGTATATATATATATATATATATATATATATAATCTTCCGGTAATGTGTGTTGTGCGTTGGCTCGACTCTTTATATATGCTGATCAATGAGTATCAAAGTCTATTTTATTATCGATTCGATTACTGGGTTGGTTATTACGTTTATGTTTCAAATTATTCTAGAGGCTGTTGAGTAGGAATAATTGTAGATCTGAATGCAGTTATTTGTTTATTTACATAATTTACATTATGCGGACTGTTATCAGCTGAAGAAGGGCGGAGCTTACAACGGTCGAAACGTTGTTAATATGGCAAGGTAGATGAGCATGACACTCGGAATAATGATCATAATATCTCATCGCAGAGATATAGACATGTATAGCAGTTATTTGCATCTGTCTTATAGTGCTGTTTGTTCATTTTTACGTAGTAATTATTATTACGTAAGTATTTACTGTTGATTATTATTATATTAATTATCACATATACGTGTATTTCTGTTTGTATTCTTAGTTTGTTAACGTGTTGCTATAATTACTATTATTAATATTTTCCGGGGGTTAGATATCTATTTACTATCTTAAAGTGTGAGCTTTATAAAATATGTTACATGTGTGTTGCGATTATAGCTATGAATATGTCTATATATATTACATACGCACGATCACTGATAGTGAGAACATTACGTAATAAATTAACTTACATTAAAACATATTTTTATTTTATATATATATATATATATATATATATATATATATATATATATATATATATATATATATATATATATATATGCAGTCATCCACATACAAACCTGTTTTGCTATATCACAAATCATCAGTGTGTCTAGACATCAGACTGTTTCAAGCCGGGATCGAAATCCAACAGATTTGACACCAGTCAAAGATTCTACATCTAAGCTATTGGCACACAGCAGTGGAAGGAAATTTTAACACATACACACACACACACACACACACACATATACATATATACATATATATATATATATATATAGTTCTTTATTTGCTCATTCAATGTAAATATATATATATATATATATATATATATATATATATATATATATATATATATATATATATATATATATAAAGCAAAATTATGTTTGTGCAACTTGTGAATTTTCCGCTTTTGAATGAAACAAGTATGTAAGTAGTTGATTAAACAAGAATATCCTTTTTTTATTAATTTAAGCAAAATTATACATATATATATATATATATATATATATATATATATATATATTAGTTTATTCTTAATATCTGTGCAAAATCTTCACGGGGTATACTCATTAGTGCTCAATTCCAGTGCCTGTGACGTCTTTTAACTGACATGAAAGATCCTTGGTAGCACGATTCCCGCCTCCAGCTACTCTTGATCGTTGCAGCCTATTCCATTTGATAAGTAGTGCCTTATCACTTTGCCGACTTATCTGTATGTTTCTACTTTTAGTTTTTTAAATAATTTTTCAGCAATCTGCCAGAGTGGCAGATTGTGTTGCTATTTCCTACCTAATCCTGAAAGCGACGCACAGGTCAGTGCTGAATTCACTGTAATGTAATTGGCGCAGGTCAGTCGCAGATTATGCAGAATAAATAACCACGTAATCAAATAGAATATTTGATTATGATGAGTTCTATGCTGCTGGTTGAAGCTTTCTCAAAAAAAACAAAAAAAAACGCTTTCCAGCTAATGTTTTTAATGAATCGGATCTTTCCAAAATCAATACGGCTATGTTCCCAAGTGCACTATCAGAAGTGCATATATATATATATATATATATATATATATATATATATATATATATATATATATATATATATATATATGTCGCTTTTTTGTGTATATATATCTAAATACGTTTGCGTGTTTATGTATTATAATCTGATTGTGTACGTATTGTCTTTTGCACGACGTCATCCTCCACTGCCTCCGATTATGATTCAAATGTATCTGTTGTCATGAAGTTCAGCGTAACATTTGATCTTAACGTTTATTCCAACATAATTTCAATAAAAACAAAATAAATAGAATAACATATGTATTTTTTATTTTTCCTCAATAATTTTATAATGTTAAACTTAATATAGATTACATTTAAATTTTAAAATGGGTAATTTTTTATTTCAAATTTTATCGCATAATTTAATATTTATTAGTTAGAATAAATTCTATTTAATTCTAACCCCAACATTAAAGCATTAAATAATTATTATAACCTTAGTTCGTTGTCAAGTTTTTGGAATTCTCGTATACTTGTATTTTGATTGCTCATTCCAGCTTATGTAACAGCTTTTCCCCTTAGCGAGGTGTTGTTTGATTGATTTGAACCATTTAAAACCCTTTATTCTACATTCAACATCATCACTTGATAAGACACCAGAAGTGTTGAAACAAAATGGGTATTTTTGTAGTAATTTTATAACATATTTATATTATAATTTTCGAATAAATAATTATATATATATATATATATATATATATATATATATATATATATATATATATATATATAAATATAAAAGTGAACATAGATTTCAACACTTATAGGCGACAGTCCGTTTCATGCTAGATGCAATCATCAGGCCTGACGATTGCATCTTTATATATATATATATATATATATATATATATATATGTATTTGAACAAATACAATTTTATGCTCATTTTCTTTTCGATTAGGTCCTAGGCTGCCTTTCGGACGACTCTTAACCAGGGACCGATCGTTGGCAAAAACTGGATTTAATTACACTTTAAATATGCGGAAATATTCTCGGAGATGAAGCTGGAACACATCGAAAAAATTATGATTAATGCACATGCGTAAACTTAAGAAGGTAAATAAATTCACGATTAAAACAAATATGTTAACTTAAAAAAGTAGATAAATGATCCAACCAGAGCATAAAACAAATAAATAATCGCTCACATACCTCCAAACAAAGGTAATCACTCACATACCTCCAAACAAGGGTAATCGCTCACATACTTCCAAACAAGGGTAATCGCTCACATACTTCCAAACAAGGGTAATCGCTCACATACCTGCAAACAAGGTTAAGGATCGCAAATATTGTCCTTTTGGCTGTGCAGAGATAGTTGATGCAATTTAAAGCAAATGGCTAACAAATGCTATTTCGACCTGCCTGTATGCAAATAGAAAATGAGTCGGTCGTAAAACGTGACGAGCATATCTTATTTTCCAAAAGGTGTTGCACGGTTGCTGAATCGTGTGCCGACTGCAACACACGAGTATGATTACTTCAATATAATTTGATATATTGAGGGAGGTGTTTACCCATTGTCCTCCCTATAAGCTCAGCTTCATACTGACATTTAAACTTATAGATAAGTAAACTCTTATTACGATCGGCCAGACGGTCTTCAGTATATGAAAGAAAAACTGGACAGGAACCAAAAACAACACATAACTTGGTAGAAAAGAAAGTAGCAGACAGAATATTAGAAACTCTGTTACTCAACATTTTCACTGGGTTTGATTTCATTTTTTTTATTTTAAAACAATTTTTAAAGCATTTCGTTTTTAATGTACTTCTGAACCATTCAAACTAATCTCCTGAGAAATTTTTTAATACTTATTACCAAATAGTAGTTTCTTCAAATCAGAATCCTGCAAATTCAGGCATTTAAAACGTCAAACAGGACCAGCGTTATATTAATGAACCTGTTCGAAAAACTAAAATGACGCTTGGATTAGTAAGAAGTAATGTTGGATTAAGAATTAAATCCATTAATCCCTTAGAAATACATATCTTAAGTGAATAAATAAGTGATAATAATATAAGAGTGTATTTTGTTGACATCCAATTAATTATGCAGAGTGCCTGAAAATTTTCTTAGTAGTAATAACTGTTGTGAGACCGATACTTTCCTACATCATGGAGTCTCCCGTACTATATTATTATGTGAATGGTAGTATCATGGGAGTAGCACCAGTAATGCGCAGCCGCGTACGATACCAATATCGGACACCACTGGATAGTAAGCTCGGCTTACTCTTAAATTATTCTTTGTAACTTTTCTGTTTAATATATCTTTCTTGCCTCTAACCCGTGTTCCGTGCTTTCCTTCCGTGGCCCCTACTTCGGGTCCACATCAATAACCCAGGATTCTTCATTGATATTCGTGTGTAGCTAATCGATTATACTCAACGGTAGAGATCAATATCTCCAGTTATACACAGTGGAGTTAAATTAATCATTTTTTTTTTGCAGTTTTGGATTCGCCAGGTTAACTACTAAACAATATTGTTTAGGTTATTGTGCTAGAGAAATTTTCCGCATAAAGTTTCAGATAACCAGCGCATTTCATATCAGAGGAAATTGACACATTGAGATTTCATGTTATGCAATTATTGAATTCGTTGAGATACATATAACAGGGACTTAATTAATTAATTTCTCTACACGCATATATATATATATATATATATATATATATGTAGTAATACATCCATTGGATACTTTGGTATCAGTGATGTCTCTAGCCGAGGTTTATTAAGATTTTAGGGTCTTTCAACATCATACACGCCCTCCGCGGTGACCCAGCTGATACTGATTGGGTATTGACTTGTGAACTTTCCGATAGATACAATTTTTTCCATCTTTATATCCCACTCCCAGATAAATTCCGGTTCACCAGCAATGTGCGTTCTTCAATAAAAAAGGAAGCAAACGCATACACAAATTTCTAGTTAAAACATGCCGGCGTGCTCAGCTTGAAGTAGTAAGCGATTTCTTTTCATCACTGAGACATATGCGCATACATGTACGGACAGGTAAACGTGCTCAGGAATCACGTTCTGATTACACTTTTATCATTTATGTTCACTGTTTGTCATTCGCCCGGAAGAGAAAAAAAATCCTCCTTCCTTTTTCTTTTCCTTGATTCCTTGAGACTACTGCTGCAATGACTCCTAAAACTTTATCACGTCACTATCGATACCGCACTTCGCTTAGCGGTTTTTCCTTCCATCGCGGATTGGAAGAGAAACCTAGGCCTGATCTGCCCATTGCTACCGTTCCTATTAGCGCTTTCTGTTTCAACCTTTGTCTCGCTGCACTGAGCTCGGGCGATACCTTCCACTTTCCCTCAGTTCGCACATCTATTCATGTCCTGCAATCTTTTGAATCCCTATATAGGATTGCCTCTCTCGTCTTCGCAACTTTAATCTCTTCAAGTAATCCTCCGAAGGGAAGTTGCAATGCGTTAGAAAATCCATTCATAGCTGCACTTCTTAAAGTCCTCGGTAAGCCGAGCCATCTTCTCAAATATCCGCTCACTTTTTTCACCTGTTTCTCAACTGCAGTCAATGCCACCTCTTATAACATCAGTGGCTACAGAATCGTTGGCAGAATCCTATGCTGGTATGTACATGGTTTAAAACGGCCTGGCAGCCCTGACTTATCCACTTTGCTCAACATTGCTTCCAGGTCTGAAAAACAGTATCTTTCAAATTAGCATTGAATGTTTTTTTCCCAGACACTGGATTTTCTATAAGTGTCGGGATAATAGTTCGTGCAATTTCAAAACGGAAGCTTTCTAACACATCTTTTCAGTACTAATGACCTCGATTTTGTCGGTTTAAATTTCATTCGTGCCGAGGTCATTATCTTCACTATCCCTTGCAGTATCCACGGGCATCCAGGGACTGTAGATGTTGTACCTGTCAGGTCATCCATATATGCACGAATTGTGAGTTGCCGAATTCAGTTTCTCATACAGGACCTCGATACTCAACTTCTGCTGATTTTACTAACATGTTCATAGTCAAGGTAAATAATATAACTGAGATAGTGCATCGGTGTAATATATATATATATATATATATATATATATATATATATATATATATATATTATCCACATACAGACTGTTTCTGTGTATCATAGCTCATCAGTGTGACTAAACATCCGATTGCTACAAGCCGAGATCGAAACTTGAACAATTTTGCATCAGTCAGAGGCTCTACCCCTACGCAATCCGACACTGCAGAGAAATGAAATCATTTAACGTATTATATACGTGATATATATATATAAACGCTACAACAGTAGTCAGAGGACTCAATTCAGACTAAGAGTGATGCGTTAAAAACAGCAGCTGCTGTTAAACATTCCCTTTCTCCATATTGCCCAATCAGCGAACAAGAGCATAGTCATTCACATACAGACGGTTTCGCTGTATCAGAGCTCACCACAGTGGCTAGAGATCCGATTTGAAATCAGTCAAAGACTGACCCATAAGCACTCCGAGCACTTCAGAGAAAGGAAATCCCTTAACGTATTATATACGTGATATATATAAACGCTAGACCAGCAGCCAGGGTCTCAATTTTGACGAAGAGCGAAGAGTTAAGAAGCAGCAGCAGCTGAGGGCTCGAATTTGCTTTGAAAGAATTTTGTCAAATGTTAAACGATTATTTTGGTCCTGAAACGAAATTTCGATTTAACATTTTAGATAGTTTGTTAAAGATTTTGGATTTATTATAAAAACTGAAGTCTGAAGTTATTATGCAAAAGCAGAAAATCACTTTTTACTTCAATAACAAGATAATAAAATAATCACAAATGATCAACACATAGAACAGAACAAATAGCAAACACATGATAAGCCTTTGAATTCTTTATATTTTAGTATGGTGAACCTTCTTCCTAATCAGAGCCAGTAATCTATTGATTTTATTAAATTTATACTTGTAAAAGTTCAATTTCCGACATGGTACTTTTAATTGCTTCCCATAATTCTGCTTTGCCGTTATATTCTTTACAAACCTTCATATAATTTCTTCTTCTCAATTGACCAAAATTTCGATCGGATTCAGATCGGGACTTGATGGAGGTCATTGCATTTATGACGTCTCAAAAAATTCGCGGCTAACGTTAGATACACGAAAAGGAAAATTGTCGTTCATAAATACATACTTCACTTTGAAAGGGAAGTGTAGCATTCAAAAATGTCTTGTCCTAGAAATCGAAATAGCGTGGTTCAGTTTAACTTATTCATCGACTTCAAAATGTCCAATATGTCTTGCTTGACAATTCCAGCCAATGACATAACACTAGTAATTCATTGATATCTTCTAGCAACAGGTACATTTGAATCCGATAAAATCCACTCTTTGGCACATCCATCACCTCCATCAAGTGTCACTCGAGATTCATTCGTGGAAATTAGAAAAACACAATTTTATGCACTTCTTGGCCTAATTTTGATGTTTTAAAATCTTTGTCCTTCTTGGCTCCATCTATTCCAGCCAATTCAAGCTGTTCGCATATCTGTATTCATTCGGACGTGGGAGTTAAAACTGCCACACAGACATAACATTACTTCTTGATAATGACTGGAAAATCGAAAGTACTTGAAGAAAAATCAAAATGAATATGAACTTTTCCGCAGCGTTGGACATGATACTCAACATCCGGATATTGGAAAATATAATTTAAAATTAAACAGACGGTCCTTGTCATTTCTTTTCAATCAAACTTGCTTGATTAATATCTGCTGCCAAAACTTACAGTGTAGTACATAATTACAAGGCCAGCTGAATTTTATCTTTAGCAACTAACATAATTTTTTTAATATTTTGTTTATTATTATAGAGTATTAATGACCCGAAAGTGTCAAATAATTTTTATCAGTAGAAAATCACTTATTGTAAAATTATCCAAAAATTCGAAAAACGATTGGCGCATAATAATAACGCCATTTAAAAAAAAGTGCGCTCCATTTTAAAATAATTTAATTCAACTAGCGCTTAAAATTTTATAAATTATTGTTAATAACTCACCAGCATTTGCGCGTAACAAAATTGATATAATCTCTGCCTTTGGGTATAACATTAAGTGAATTTGAAAGAATGTCAAATAATCACACTCAAAAAATTTGAGTAATAGAGAAAGTGCCGTTAGGACTAAGCGTTCAAAAACGGTTATTAACAACTTTTTATCAAGCAGGAAAGAATATGGATCCAGCGAAAGAGACGGAAGAAGCACGAAATTAAGAGACAGGGAAGTCAGCGAAACCTGAAAAGAATGAAACAATGCCGTTGCATCGTATTCCAAAATCAAGGCAACTCTGCAATTGGGTGTTTATGACAAGATTATGAACGCTCCATGTTTGGTCACGCACCATATGTCAGAGCGCTTCAATTGGGCCAAAGCTCATATGACTTTGGACAAGCAATGGGAAGGTGTGGCATTTTCCGATGAAGAAACATTGAATTTGGACGGTCCGGATGGGTTATCTTATTATTAGCACGACCTTAAAAAGGAGAAGTTGATATTTTCGAAGCCTGAGCAAGGAGGAGGGTGTGTTACGATTTGGATGGCATTCGAATTCAAAGGCAAAACTCCAAATTTCTCATTGACACAAGACTTGATGCTTTGGATTATCAGAATTTGTTGTTTACTGCTCTCTTGCTTTATGGAATAAAATGGTGGTCGAAATTGGGAGAATACAAGAATGGACATCAATTTAATAACAAAGAAAAGCACAGAAGTGAAGTTTTGAAAGCCTGGGATTCAGTTAACAAAAACAACATTCAGAAGTTAGTTTATTCTATGAAAAATAGAGCGTTTGAAGTAATAGCCAATCACAGAAAACAAATTAATATTACTTTCTATAAGTTTTTACTGATTGTCACTTAATAATAATTTTTTTAATGGCCTTTATGCACCAATCGTTTTTCGAGTTGTGAATAAAATTACAATAAATGATTTTCTACTCATAGTAATTATATGGGACATTCAGATTATTAATACTATATAATAATATATAAAATATTAAAAAAGTAGCTGAAATAATAAAGTTTAAAGATAAGATTCGGCTGCTCTTATAATTATGCACTGCTCTGTATCTATATGTATATTCGGTTATATATATATATATATATATATATATATATATATATATATATATATATATATATATATATATATATATATATATATATATATATGCGATCGGATACAGATACATATAAATTCTCTATAGTGTAAGAAAAAAGTGCTAGTTTAGTAACAGAGCTATTTAGTATATATAATAAGAAATATACATAATCCCTTATACTAATTACATAATTACGAGTTTCATGTCGAAGCACATTTCAAGTGCCGGAAATATATTTATTTTTATTTATTCCCGGAAAAAATAAAATTACCCATTACTATACATTAGAATTTACTAGCAGCATGGCCCGGCGTTGTCCGTGCTTGATACAAAAATGTACGACTCATACAGCAATCGCTATCACTTGACTTAAAATATTTTAAAGGAGTGCTCTTTGCCGTGCTGATGTTGCTACATGCCTTACTTCTTGCCTATCTCACACTGCGATTTTTTTCTAAGCTCTATACTAAACATTAAATCTGTTACGAAAAAAAAATTAAACATAATGAATGCAAAACGATCAGCTTTAAAAAAAAAGGACACGTAACTGGAAAAATCGAATGAAAAAAGAATGTTAACAACAAATACTTTTCACGCCTAACCCAGTTCTGCGGAATCAGAATCAACGTTAAGCAAGCGAATGAGCCAATTGGAATAAAGTGCCATGCAGATTTAAATTTTTTCTCACTCAGCTATCGATTTTTTTTGCACGCTAGCATGTTAGTTAACATTCGTGTCAGTCATACACTACGCGGGAACGCGTTCAGAATCAGCAAAGAACTAATTAATAACTGTTATCTTTGCGACAAAGCTTATAAAAATGTTTCTTCGCTATAATCTTCATTAGATATGTATTGTCGTGAAACCAGCAATTTCGCTTAAAGATATTTAGTCTGTAGAAGATAAGGGAGTGGCTTATGTACACAGGTTCGAAAGGGTGGATTTTCTGATGTTTTATATAGAGCTGCAAAAACTGATAAGATTGTAATGGCTCTTGATTGAATTACTGAAAGCAATGTTTGACAATATTGAAATACTTCCTGCAGGTAGGAAAAATTATCATCAAATGCTTTTCCATAACAAATTTTGTGAATCTTGTTAAAAGAGAAGATAGCCTTTTTCTTTCATAAAGTCGATTTAATGCTACAGTATCCGTACAAAGTTTTGCTTGTTTACTTAAATACTACACCTTTCAGATTGTAAATAAAATTGTATACATATGTAAAAACGTTTAGAGGGCCTTGTGGCACTTAACACATTTTCTACGCCACAGTCCCTTTCACACAGACTTTTTGTCTTGAAAATCTCAAGAATTGGAAATCAAATCAAGACAAGTTTCGTTGGATTTTGCTCGTTCTTTCACTATTTTTATGGCAGACGTTCGGATAAACAAAACAGGTCGAGATCTTCACAGGTAGAACCCGCCATGCTTCGAGTCGACCCACTTCTTTCTTATTTCTTCAGGTACTTGAGAAGTTTTATTCAGTTTCTTCCACAGAACTGATACATTATGTAATAGATGTCGGAAAGAGCATTTCAAATTTAGGAGAAACTGTTTTTCTATCCGTCATGTCGTCATAATATATACCGCTCCTTCTACGCTAAGAAAACAGCCACATTTAGTGATCCTCTACCTTGAGTCGCGCTTGGGCCTTGTATCGGGAAATAGGTTTGTATAAATAAATAGAAAGTCCGCGATACGGGAGCACCCACCAAAAGAGCCTTCATTCAAGATCCCTTTTATTTATTGACATTAAATTATTTTAGTCTTACGACAACATTACCTTGAAACACGGGTCCCATAAGATCACTGGTAAGCTTGGATGTCCGGGTGGTTTAATGGATAATGGGTGTAAATTGTTAATCAAAGAGTCGAGTTCGAATTCCGTTAGGGTTCGTTATATTCACTTATGCGCAAATACCTTTGGAAAAGGTATGGATCCACCTCGTCTGTCCCCCAGCTATGGGTTAATTAGTAAGACCTGCATCACTAAACGATTATTCTCTTATAAAAATTGTTAAAATCTAAAAATATTTTCTGGCTTTAAATAACCTGCAAAGGGTCGATAAGCCGTAAGAAACGAATCAATCGAAACCGATCAAAACAGCCTTCAGATTTTCAAGTTTAGGATAAACTGTTTTTCTATCCTTCATATCCTCATAATATGTACTCCTCATCTCCCTTTTACAACCTGAAAACAGTGACCCCCCAACATTGAATGAAAATTGGACATATTATGGGAAAATAATTTGATATAAATAAAAAAAAAATTGCGAGCACCCACCAAAACGGACGTCTTTCGAAATCTGTCTTATCTTTTGATATTAAAGTATCAATATAATCAAGATCAACAATTAGCGTCGCAGGAATTTCACATGTACTACAACCTTGGAAAAGGCAGCGTATCTTTAGCATGTCCTACCCTCTTAGCAGGCTGCTTGTAATTCAGAGATTTACTCCTACTGGTTGCCAAACAAGGCTATAGGGCATAATTTGTTGTTCTGTTTAGCCGTAGATAGAGGGAGGAAGAGATGGATTCGTACCTTTATCCAATTATATTTGCACTTAAGTGAATGAAACGAACTCGAGTGGTATTCGAACTCGAAACTCCCCATTTCTCATTGCTAGCCACAAACCACTGCATAGTTAAACTTAATATAATACACAGACTATTAAAATGGGCAGGCATTTGAAAGCGGAATTATTAGTGTAAGTTTTGCCTGTACGACAAGCTTCGATATGTTGAGACTTCGATCTTCAGTGGGTAGAACAACATTTTTGACTTTATTAGATTAATGTGAAAATATATCTTTTTGAAAAAAATAAGGGGTAACTTCATCATCGACTGCTTTCTTTTTATATATTAAAAATTTAGTTGGAAATATACCCGACCCAGGTATAACCTTTCACCTTCGGATAAGCATGTTATTGCGCGTTCCCATTTGTCCCAAACATTCGAAGAAAAAAAATGGGGACGATTTACCATTATCATGTCTATCATAATTTTATCCTCAGTGGTAGGCACTTAATTGAAGATATCTCAAAGCCAGTATATGTTGGAGCCCTATTTCAGAATCGAATATTAATAATCACTAAATTTAATTTCCAATTTTTGAGCTTTTCAAGACAAACTGTTTTTTCTATCCTTCATTGTTTATAATATGTTCGACTCACACCGTGCATGTTCATACTTAAAACATCTTCATTTAACAATCCCTACCTTGCGCTTGGTCCTTGTATCGGAAACTACGTTGCTATAAATAAAAAAGTCCACAACCCGGAAGCTCCCAGGAAAAACAGCCTTCATATTAAATATAGAATATTAACCCATTACCTGCCATGAGCCCCATTTGGGGATCTGTTAAAATTAAACTCACTACATGTTATTCCTTGAATTTACATTGAATTGCTTACATACATTGCATTTGCAGAGGTATATTTTACAACACTTAGCCTTTAAATTTTTTATTATTAGCCGGAAGAAGATACATTCTGTCGTAATTTTACAGTTCACGAATAGAAAAATAATGACTATTATGAAAAGTATTTTTCTAATTATTTCTAATCAATATTATTTTTTGGTGTTTTATACACATATATATTTGATATTCTAGTTTCTATAAAAACGCCAATCTTAACTACTGAAATTAAACATAAATAAATAAACTCTTAAATTGGGCCAAAAATGCGCATTAAAACAATTTGACAGTTAATGGGTTAATAATTGCTAAATTTAATTTCCAACTCTCATACAAGAGAGATATTTTTTAATTAGCGCTAATGCTTATATGCCGGTGTGTTCTATTTCCCGCCATTTTGTCGATCCCACATTTTCAGGTAAAGTTCCCGCCATTGATAACACATACGTAGCTTTTTCTTGACCTTTTGCGTTCATATTTGAACGCTCAATTTCCTTTGTACATTTTGAGAGGACCTGAACAAAATGCTAGCCTGGCTTTAAAGAGGTTCCATTTCTGTAATATCTATCACCTGCCAATTCTCGTGGAGTGGTTTTCCGTTCCATGGTTTCCAATCAGAAGGAGGCAGCTGAAATATCTGTGATATATAATGAGGAAGGATTGCTTGGAATATATAACACTCACAGGACATATTGAAAGAAAAGAGACTTAAATGTTGACGAATTGGAATAAATAGTAGAACGACGAAGGGAAAGAATGATAAAACACCAACACTTACTGAAAGCTACCACGAATAAGAAGTTGTGAAGAGCCATGATCGCTCACATCCTGAAGCGACCAAGTGCATAAAAGAAGATGAATTATTCAGATTCGCGTTCAATAGTTAAGAATTCTTAGTTTGGGAAGCAAAGGAAAGGAATTAGTAAAAAGAATGTTAACTGCAAATCAAAACAGAATTCGTGCATTTTTAGAAAAAACGAACATGTAAAAAGGTTTCCTGAACACAAGGAAAGATCATGTATTTTGTCAAAGCTCTAAAAAAATTAACGGTTTTAACAGCAACAAAGTAGACATTGCTTTTTAAGAAATCTAATATTTAAATTATACTAAAATTAATATTTTAATATAATTTGCAGTTATTATTTTGTTCTATTTATGATTACTACATTTATTTCAATATATTGTTTATTATTACTTCTTTATACTTATTTCAATGTAGTGTTTATTATTACTTATATATACTTATTTTTAATGTATTTTTATTATTAGTTCTTTATACGTATTTCAGTGTATTGTTTATTATTACTTCTTTATACATATTTCAATGTATTTTTATTATTAGTTCTTTATACTTATTTCAATGTATTTTTGATTACTACTTGTTTATATCAATTTCAATATATTGTTCATTATTACTTCTTTATACTTATTTCAATGTATTGTTCATTATTCTTTATATGTATTTCAATGTATTGTTTATTATTACATCTTTATATTTATTTCAATATATTGTTTATTATTACTCCTTTATACTTATTTCAATGTGTCGTTTATATTACTTCTTTATATATATTTCAATGTATTGTTTATTATTACTTCTTTATACTTATTTCAATGTATTATTTATTATTACTTCTTTATACTTATTTCAATGTAGTGCTTATTATTTATTATATTTATACTTATTTTTATGTATTTTTTATTAGTAGTTCTTTATACTTATTTCAATCTATTGTTTATTATTACTTCTTTATACTTATTTCAATCTATTGTTTATTATTACTTCTTTATACTTATTTCAATTTATTATTGATTATTACTTCTTTATATCTATTTCTAGGTATTGTTTATTATTACTTTTTATACTTATATGATATATTGTTTATTATTGCATCTTTTAATTTTTTTTACATTAGTTTGATTTGTTTTTGTACAACTAACCTGGAAATCGGATGTATTATTTTTACTTTCAGTTTTTGTTTACATAAAATTATATTTATCAGTACTTTTTATTTTCTACTCCTGTTCCTTTTTTATCAGTCGATATTCTGGGTTTTGGTATCGTCAAAAAGCCAGCAGAAATTATTTTATTAGAATGTTAAATAATGGCCTTATATTTTAGGCTTAATTCAAGATAAACCTTTTTCATATTTTTTTGTTTTTATTATATTTTTCTAAAATTAACAAACTTTTCGATATTTTGTTATTTATTTATATCTACTATGTCGTAATTATATTTTTCTAAAATTAACAAACTTTTCGATATTTTGTTATTTATTTCTATCTATTATGTCGTAATTATATTTTTCTAAAATTAACAAACTTTTCGATATTTTGTTATTTATTTCTATCTATTATGTCGTAATTAGTCTTGCCTTCTACTTTTTTTTGCGTCTTCTAACATTTTATATTCAGAGGGCGATGGATAGTTTTTCGTCGAAATGACGCAAAATGACAATCCCACTGATATCTGATTTTAACAGATATATTTAGAAAAATGACGCAAAATAAATTGAAATAATAAAGAGTAAATTTATCCAATAAAATCAACTTTGGCTTCAACGAGTGCTTTTAGATGATTTCGGAATATACTGCATGTGTCCTGGACGTTTTCCTTGTATAAGTTGATGAATGCAGCTATAATCCTTGCTTTCAGTTCATCTTTGGTAATACAAGGTGTTTTGGTCTCTCGCTCAACTGCGTCCCGTAGATAATAATCAAAGGGTGTTGCGGTCTGTGGAGTTACATGTCCCGATGTGACGGGTGATATGGTGGCAGAAATTTCTGACATCAATAACTGGGTTCTCCTGCTTGTGTGACATTGAGCGGAGTCTCGTTGCCAGACATAGGGTCTTTCAACAGTCACCCTCTTGACCCAGGGCAGCACTACCTCTTCAAGTCCTCTGATGTAAGGCTTTGTGTAGAATGAGAGGTACTCGGCATCAAATTCCGTAGTTCCTTTCTCATCAGAACGATGAGAGTGAGTTTTCCAATCTGCTGTATCTTCGTAATCACCGTTACACCCATCCATCTCTTTCCTAATCTTCTGCAGTGTCCTCAGATTGACACCCAAACACTCTGAAATCTTTAATCTAAATTTTTAATCTTCTAACATACTTAATGTATAAAAATATTTATATACATATATTATGTTCCAAAGGTTTTCATACCTGAGGTTGATAGTGAAGAACAAGCTAACACTGTCTATAAAATGTTTCTGTGTCATGAGTCTCAAATAGCAACTGACAACTATCTCAAGTTTCAATCAGGAGAATGGTCAAAGGTGTAAAACTGGCACGTGATAACCAGCTGATTCGGGGTTGGTGGAGTTAAACAGCTAATGTAGGCAATCCATCTAGAAGGAGGAAAACCCTGATTGTAAACTTCTGCTGCGTTGCGGATATATCTCAAACAAGAAAAGTCCATGAGAGTAAAACCAGACAGAAAACCTGGCGTGGAGCCCCGAAGGTATTTGGCTGTCAAAATTGACAACTTTCTAGCAACTCCTGCAATCATATCGTCGCCAAATGTAATTCACCGTATTCCTTTGGTACTCGTCTGTATGACTGAGAGAGGAGAGCATGTAGTCTGCGCAGCGCAAGACCTCCATATACCATAGCCTGTCGTGCAGAAGGAAAACTCTGAATTCAAGCCATCTGCTGCCTTTTTAACATCTAAGACAAGGGATGGGGTAACGTCTACATCTTCGGTTTAAAAGGAACCGGATAGCCGTTGCTCTATTTTGCCTTGAATGTCACCAGGAACCACTATGGTGAGAAGGAGGGTATTGGTGACAACAGTGGCGGTAGAAAATGCCCTAACTGAATAAAAGAATGAACGACTGAAGTAAAATAAATCAATAAAATGCAGCCCAAGGTGTGAGTTCTGTATTCAAGAAGACTAAATAAGGCAGAGAATTGTTGCCAAAGGAGTTGGAAAATGTAGCAGAATTCCGAACCGCTATTAATTTCAGAACCTTATATAAAACAACTTCTTTGAATGCTCACTTGTTTGGAAGGCAATATGTGCACACACTGTGGGAAATTTGTCAACCAAAAGAACAAGTTTAGTTTCAGGAAAGTGGAACCTCTGGAGAAACGACCATGTATCTCTAAATGCATAAAAGCGTTTCACATATTGGAGAATGTATATAAAGACGTGGAAAATGTCTTCCAGGTACAAAAACAATGTATTAAGTGATGCTACAATTTCTTTATAAACTAGGAAAAGAGTGCTTCCCTTCTATATATGGTTGATGGAAAATTTCATCGTATAAGAAGAGACATGAAACGACAGAGATGAGATTCGACCGATAAAGGCTAAGAATCCCATAGACATGATATGGGAAAAATGAGGAAGTTTTAATGTGAATAGAAACCAGACAAAAACAGACACTTTCCGTCAAAAGATTATAGTCGAAATTTCTGTTATATATAATGAGGAAGAGAGACTCGGAGAATTTAAAACCCACAGGTCATATTGAATGCAAGAAAGGCGATAGATAAAGGGAGTACTTTACTGAATGAGTTTAAAAGTATGATGAAAAATGAAACGAAGGTGGATGACGAAGTTCCAAATGTTACTGCAAAAAAGAAAGGAAGCTGTGGAGTGTCATGACCATCCGCGTTCTGAAGGGATATAGCACGTAAAAGAATTTAATTAGGTGACACAGGATTATGTATGTTTTTGGCATTGTATATGTGTATGTGACCCCTTGCTTCTCATTGGCGTATTTAGCGTTCAAATAATTTTTTTAAAAAGTATCTCTTAACTTTTCTTGTCCTCGCTTATTTAGAAATACCTGTTTTTAGTCGGCATATATGTGTCAAAATAAGGAATAAAGGATTTTATATTTCTAATCGTTTTAGAGTCTGTTTCAGGATCTTTAACAAGTGTTCAGCTTTTATTCAACTACTAAATGTCTTAATGAAATTGTAGTTTCTTGACATAAAATATTTCATTGGAAAAAATATAGTTATTGTGTATTGAAAGTCTGACTATAGAAATCTTTTCAAATTGTTACTCGACTACATACAGCAAGTCTAAAAAAACGGCATAATTTAAAATAAAATATCTGAGTAACTACATGTCCCTGGCAAATGAAATTAAAGAGGCTTTATCTTGAAAAATAAAAGATTTATTTATCAAAATTCGAACAAGATATTGTAAGGGATGTAGATTGTATAATATATTTCACAAAGCTTCACAAATATTCAATATGCACACCACCTATGAGACCACACACAAGTCGGTAGTCCAGCTGTTGTTAAACACCCCGTAGCATGTTTTGCGTAACATTCTCAGCGCCTCAGTGATTCTCTGCTTACGTTTCTCTAGGTTTGTAGGAAGATAAGGATATAGACGTTGGTTTTCACATAGCCCCATATAAAAAAATCATAATGTGTCAAGTCAAGTAAACGAGGTGACCATTTCAACAAAAGCCTGACATTATCACTAGCACGCCTGATCCATCTTCCTAGTAGATTCCCATTGACATAAACCTCACAACCAACCTTGTTAGTTTTTACACATTTTGCTAAAATTTGGGACTATTTGAGTGAGAATTGGCTATGATATTAGACAACAAGTTGATGTAAATTTTGGGGCATACCCTGTATATTTTCAAGCTGCGTAAATATACTTGTTTTATTTCCTTTGAAATCTACATATCGAGTATCAAAAAGGTTACTGAATTATAAACACACCGTTGTCTTCTCTTAACCCGTGATTTATTTTCGTTTGGAAAACTTGCCGTGTTTATATTTTGAAATCGAATGCTCGCAACGGCAGACAATTAACAACAATGTTGTTAAATTTAAATACAAGAAAAGAATATATTAATCTGCGTTCTCACTAAAAGTGTCAAGGAAGAATTAAAAAGAACAATTGTAGCTTTATTTGTAACTAGAATGCATCGCCCGTTCGTTATCGCTTCACAAAGTAAGATATATTCACTTCTTGAAATCTTTGAAACAAAAATTTCAAATGAACATTTCATTCATAAATTGGCTTCTTATAGTTAAAGAACGTTTTACAAATAGATGCCAACTTTTGATGTCCAAGTAAAATGCAAATTTCAAACACTTTTCTGCACTACATAAGACGATATTCTTAAACCGAACTATTTTTGATATGAAAATCAAAACAATCCTCGAATACAAGAACAGTAATAAAGGTAGTTAATTAATGAAATAAACTTATTTAAAATCAATATGCAAATTAGTTGAACCTGAAGACTGATGTTGCCTAACAGTAGATAATATATTATACAGATATTGATCCAATTCTTTTTTAATCTCAATTCTTGGGAGAATTCAGCTCAAATATCGCATTCGTTTATACAGAGTCCATAATATAAGCTTTAGTTACGATGCTTCTCTAATTCATCAATGTTGAATGTATAACTAATATCAATTTCTATTTTCCCATCTTTACACTATATTAATTTTAGCTTATAATTTATCCCCTGTTCACCCATGAAATGAAAATAATTGTTTGAATAGAAAATAAGGATCTACATAGTTCAAATAGTCTTTAAATGAAGCGGCAACGGAAAGATCGTTGAACATATAAAGGTAAGCTTAAACATTAATTCAATACTTAAATGCAGCAATCAATTCTTCTGTAGTTTATTGATGACTATCACATCTACTCCTCCCTAGCTATTGTGATGATGGCCAAACCAAGAGTCCTCAGCAAGGAGCTAGCTTAAATGCCGGCCGATAGGCAGCTTTTAAGCTAGCTTACAATTTGAAGCTAGCTGCAATTTTGGACACAAAAAGGAAAATAAGAGTCATTATCTTTGAACCATGAAAGCAATGATAATGGCTTGGATAATATATTAATATATATTTTTAACCTCGCAATGATCTATGAATCACGGAAATCGGACCAGTGGGAGCAGAGGAGTTGTTTGGACACACACACACACACATAGGATGTACTTTATATGTAACATTTATTAGAAAACTGAAAGCAGTATTTTATTTATTTTTCCATAGAAGGTAAGAGTGGGCCAACACTTATTCCGTTTCTTTATGATCTCCAGACTGTCATGTTGGAGAAATAGAATAGATTGCTTTCACGTTGGCTTCAGCACAGATAGGAATATAGAGATTTCCTCCTCTCAGATTGGTTGCCGCCTATGATTAAAAAGTACAGTTTACCATGATGTCAAGCACATACATTAAGGGAGGGAACTTTGAGACGGTAGGAATTGATGGCTTTGTTAAATGCATTTAAATGCAACGTCAATCATAATCTTCTAACTTCTTGTGTTCGGTTTATCTTTGTCTATTTGTCGACTTCTTTTATCTGTTGTGAGCCTTCAGGATGCAAGCGATTATAGCCCTCCACCTCCTCTTTTCTCTAGTATCTCTTTATAAATTTTGTCTTTCTGTTATTTCTCCCAGACTCTGTTTTCCTATCCGCTTTCTCAAGCCCATTAAGTATATCACGCGTTGCTTTCCCTTATTCCTCTTTCCCTCTATCCGCTCTGTGAGTGTCAGATTTTCCAAGCCCTCCTTCCTCATTACGCGCCCCAGCGACGTCTTCATGATGTTAAGTAAAACATTTCTTTTTGTTGTCATTTTCGCCAAAACCTCGTGGTTACTCATTTGTTCGGTCCATGGTATCCTTAGCATCCTTTTGTAGAACTATATTTCTGTTTCTTCATGTTTGAGGAGATTGTCCAGCATTCGCTGCCACACAGGAGAAAATATCTTACAGTTCAGTACTCTTTTCTTTGTTTCCAACGAATATTTCCTGTTTTGTAATACTCTACTTAGATGTTGGAATACTTCTTTGGCCATTCCAATACGTCTTTGGATCTCAGTGTCGCACATTCCATCTTCTGTTATAACACTTCCCAGATATTTCAATTTCTGTACCTGCTTGATTTTAGTGCCCACGAATCTGCAAATTGCATTTTGCGCTCATCCTTTTGCTGATGACTATGCATTCTGTCTTCTTATAGTTTATACTTAGTTCCTTCCTCTCGTTCTCCTTCCCTTCTGTAGGAGGCGTTATACTTTTCTTTCTGTATCTCTATCAGCACTGTGTCATCTGCATATCTTATGCTGTTAAGATTCTGGCCGCCAATGATGAATCCTGGGAGGATTTCCAGTTCTCTCAGAATTCTCTCGCTGTATAGGTTGAATAAGTCCGGTGAGAAGACACACCCTTGTCTTACACACCTTTCTATATTTGTATATATGCTGAAGTCATTTCTATCCGTATGCAGGCGATTTGCTGCGAGTAAAGCTTTTTGTTTATTCTAATGTCTTTCCAGAGTATATCAAGATTGTTGGCCAGCTCTAATTGTTCTTTCTGACGTACTTCGTCGAACGCTTTTGCGTAGTCGGTAAAACACAGATACAGGTTCTACATTCGTATTGCTTTTTCTGATAACATTCTGAGCATAAATATCGTGTTCCTTGTCTCGGTGTCTTTGACGAACCCGCACTGTACTTGTCCTATCTCTGGCCTGATTCTGCTGTGCGTTCTATTAATCAGCATCCGGATGATGTGTTTTCTTCTGTGGCTCATTAGGCTGATTTCCGGTGGAATTCACAATCGTTTTCGCCTGGTTTCTTAAGCAGTGCCATGAAAATAGATCTGCATAGAACCTCCGCTATATCAATACTGTTGTAGATCTCATTTAATATTTCTATAATCTTTTCCATGCAATCATCTCTATTACAATTCCGTCTGGTCCTTCCACTTTGTTTCTTTTTACTTTGACCAGTGAAGCTTTCACTTCACTTTTTAATATTTTCCGCCCGGCGGTATTTCTTGCCGATTGTTTTCTTTCGTCCTGGAAGAGACCTCCAATCTATTTGTTCCAGCGATGAAGAATTGTATCATTCTATAATATGAGCGTCCCGTCCTTGTTTTTTATGCAGCTTGTTGATGAGTATGTCTTCTATCCTGTTAGTTCCCTTATTCTTTTTATGCATATCTCATTTATCTGTGAGTCTTATTCTTTCTATTCCTGCACAATTTTCGTTGAGTTATTCTTCTTTAGCTTGCTTACATGTGGTCCTTATTTCAGAGTGTAGTTTTCTGTATTCCGTTCACTGTCTAGGCATTGTTTTCTGTCTCCTTTGCATCATGTCGAGAATCTCATCCTTGATTCATTCGTTTTTTCTTCTTCGTCCTTTCTCGTCTGCTGATGTCAATAAAGCTTCTCTTAGCGAATCACATTTCGAGTTTCTCCACTCATTTTTTCTCTCGTATCTTTTCACAGTTTTTATATATATTTCCTTTAGTTTCGGGTCGTTTTGGAGTTTGTTTCATTGCACTTTGTGTGCTGCGTTAGGATTTTCATTATCCGTAGTTTTATTCTTAGTTTGCATATAACATGGGGGGTCGTTACCGTAGTCAGCACTTGTATAGGTTTTGAAATTTTCTCTATTGTCAGTCTTCTCTTTTGCGTTTAATCTGTGTACCCCACTAGGTACTAGTGACATTCACCCTTTGCTTGGGCTGAAATGATTTTTAAAATGCATAAGTAACCGCGGCGTATTTGGTAGATTTTAATAGATTGATAGATGAGAATTGTAGTATATTAAACCGAATTCCTACAAAGGCAAGGAACGAAATAATACTACTTCTATGGCCAAATTAATAACATCTTTCTGTATTCCCCGCTTCTGTATTATCAAAATTTTATGCCATGTTTTTTTTCTTCTGTAGAAAACCCAATGATTAAAAAAATGTTTTTTGAATAAAGACGAATATAAAAGTAAAAGCAAAAAAAATTGAACTTATTGACTTTGTTTTATGAAACCAAACAATTAATAAATAGAACAAGCATGAACAATAGCTTGAGTCAAAGTTCAGTGCGATGTATATAGGGAACCACCACTTGTTGTATCGTTTCTTATAGTGAGCCTTACGAATGCGAGTATTCTGTTACAACTAGTAGAAATAGGGAAAAGTTAGAGAGAAAAAAAACGTAAACAATGATAACGGGTGGGTGTTATTTCCTAATCACCATACATACCCTCCCCACTAAAAAAAACTTTTTGGAAAAGTTGCAATGAAATGTTGGCTACGGAAAAGAAAAAATAATTTCTCGTCGGCGTCCGTATCACTCTCTCTTTTATGTTCTGTTTATTTTGTTGTCGTTAGATTTCCACTGTGGTGAAAAAGGATATTAGCCAAAATTGCTGAGTTGGCTGCTGGGGGTTCGGAAGAAAATAATTAAATTTTAAAGTTTAAATTTGGTCGTCAGTAACGCAAAGTTTAGACAATTAAATATGAATTATTTATTTTTCTTTTATCGCTCGTCACGATATATCACAAATTCACATGATTAAAAAAACAACAACTTTCAGACTGGCAATCATATATCAAACGGATTTTTCTAAAAGAGATCAATCTTTGAAATACTTTGCACAAAATATGGTCCGACATTGTTGAAATGCTGGCACATGTTCTCTGAGACCTTCTTCTCGCACTTTAATATATGTTTAGTTCGACTAGTGTTTTCGCATAACAGAACTCATGTGCTCTCCAATTATAAGCGGTTCCTCCACCGCATGTTCTCTGTATGTCGGTGTCAGTTTGAGAAGCATTATGAGCGAACGTCAACACATTCAAAAGAGTAAACACGTCTCTTCTTTTTTTATGTTCTATAAGGTTTTAAGATAAATTCTGAAAGAGTACATTTTTAATCATTAAGAATCAATAATCATTTGTGCAACTATTATATTTTTTTTAAGCATTTCACCCCAAGCATGGCGGAAGTGTCACTAGTACGCAAGGGGCTACAGAGAGTGTAAGTAAGAGAAAACGTTGGTGAGAGAGGGGGGGTTTAGGAAAGGAGAAAAAGAAGAACGGGGATCAAGGCAACAGAAGACGTAGATTGACGTCACATTTAAAATTTTGACGATTCTTGTTATCAGGGAAGCAAGTAAGAGGAAGGGAGTTCCACTGTCGGGAAGTGCCAGATAAGAAGCTGAAGAGGCGGTTACATTTAATTGTTTTGATATTAATAAAGTCTGGGACTGAGATGCCAACTGAGTAGCAAGCTTAAATTTATGCAATCAAGGCACCAGTGAAAATATCCCGTCAGTTCAGAGCCATGAAAATATTTATAGAAAAGACAGATGGAATCCATAATACGTCGATGAGAAAGTGACTGGAATCGAGACCCCAAGTCAGGACCAATCACATTGCATATACGTTTTTGGATAATAATTAATGAGAAAAAATGAAAAGATTTATTCTAAAATCCGACATTATATTTTCTGAGAAAAATAAACTATTATAAACGTTCAAAGATATTAAAAAGGAAAGCTGGGACAGTTTATCACTAAAGACATCAGCAAAACAAAACATGCTACAATGGATAAAAGGCATGAGTTTGACAATCATCAGCGTTATAGATGAGAGATAGCAGATAAAGGCAACTAAGTAGCGCCGAATATATGATGTTAATATCAGAAGTTAATATAAACGAAAGAGGAGTGACTCAATGAGAATAAAAAAGCAGTGGTTGAATAAATGAAGATTACAAATGTATGAGTTGCGTTTCGAGAAACATAAAATTTAAGTCAAGAACGGTAAATTAAATGTCTGGGTAAGTTAATAATACACGAGAGAATGTCTAACAAGGGAGGCGGCAGACGCATAGAAATATGCTTTCCAGAAAATAAGCAAAATAAGGGGCGATTTGAAACCGGCTTTCAAAACAAATAAAGAACTGAGAGCCTGCTAATATCTACTCTCCTAGAGTGAAGGGAATATTGAAAATTGATTATCAGGAATGTCGTCATGCCCATGCAGGCGGAGAACGCCGTTAATGAACATGAGATAAATTGAAGTTTTCATCGCAATCAGAGACAAAAATGAACTACAGTTAAAAACGATATAGCAGCAGAGAATGTTGAGTAAGCTATTTGACGTTTTTTAAGCAAAGAAAGAGGACAAAATATGTGGTAAAATTCAAAGAATAATAGACGTAAAATACGACAGGAGGTTGTGGATAGTCATGGTTGGTTGGTTGATTTAGTTTAGCGGCATGTCAATCTCTGTATATTATTTAATGCCGAAATGTAAATAATTTGAACAATGTTATGGCTTCAGATTAATTTATTTTCGCCGCAATTGTATGCCTTCAACTACAAATAAAATGTATTGTTGGTCATTTTGCTTTTAAAATGTATCGTTGCCGTTGTAACCGAGAAAGTGTTACTGAATGCGGAATAACTAAAACGTAGATTGGAAATGAAATGTTAATCTTTATAATATCAACAAAATACAATACTCGCCAGCGGCGTGAAGTAGGTAAACCACAGCTACTTAGACAGCATATTACGATATTCACCTGCCTCTCCACAAGGTAGCATTTGCCACAAGGCCAAATTTAATTCGTGGAAATCCGAGCCCGTAGTCTCGGGCAAAGATTGCCCGTAGACCTCATATATGCAGGATCAGGTATTTATCTACTTCCCCGGACGAGACTCTTCCCTTCGTCATAGCCTCGTCCGGGTTCCTCTCTGCTCAAAGGCAGATACTTCGACACAGCAAGAGCTTGCCACGCTGACAGTTCACGCTGTCAGCTTAGACGGAATATTACCCCCACTTAAATGTCCAACGTATTTATAAGGATTGGGACATACCCATTTCTGTTCATGGGTATCGTATATAACAGTGGCTAATTTTACTATAAACAGGGTTTGCTGCAAGTTTTTTACATAAAAATGTATTGTTAGGATTTTTTCTAAATAATGTATTTTTTTTACATATATAGTATTTATTTTTATTTGTGGTTCATTATTTCCCATAGCTGAGAACCTAGTAGTTGCTACAACCCCAGATTAGGGTGGATCTGGAAACAACAGCTATTAAGATGTGGATCCACGCTACTCAAAACGTGCAATCAGCCGATGAAAGGCCTTGCTGCCGGATAATGATTTATCGTCATATCCAGTGTGCATAGTCACAAGTACCAGAAATAAAATAGTATATAAGAGAAATAATCCGTTAATATTTACATGTTTATGGATAATTATGAAAAGATGAATGAAAACGAAACAGAAGATAATTCCATGGAATTTAACAATTTAGGATGATTCGAAAAACTTACAAAGAAAATGCATGAAAGCAAAATAGGAACGATTCAACGAGAATTATCCAGAAAAAGAATCACTAACTTAGCAGGTAGATATGTACAGAGAGAAATGGCCTCAGTGATTCCACAAAATGTTAAAGATATGTAAAACAAGGGTAGTCTTTTTCTCAGTGAATTTATTTAAAATACACAAAGAGACGATCGTAAGGGAATATTTTTTACAATGACTTTGACCCTGTAAAAAGGCCCAAGAGCCATTCAAGACAGTTGGTTATACAGTAACAGGCACATTTTATATGGACATGTAAGGAAGATGACGGTTAACCCTAGAGTCCAACAGGTTAAGATTGTAGTGTTTGGCGAAGCAGCGGTTCGTGCGAAGAAGCTGTTTGATTGGAAATTACATCACAACTAATGGAATACGAAGTGAATGTTAGTGATTTTCTACTGTGTGAGTGACATGGTATCTCTTAGCCACGAAGGTAAGTACTGGTGAAGCTAAGGAACGTAAGTTCGTTTGAACAGTTTCCATGGAAATAGCAATAAAAGAGTGGGAGGCTTGTGACGTTTCGGCTATGAAAAAGCCTTTGTAAAGTGGAAAATTATTGGTCACCCACAATGACGCGGAGACGGTTTGGGATTCTACCAAGACTAGGCAGCTCCTGCTAATATATATTAGCTGCACTTTTTGGTCTCATCTGGCTCTTGTAAAGGAAGAGGATATCAGGAGGAGACAGGTAATAACTGGAGTGGTATAGGGAACTAAACATTTGCGCATCTATTGCGATGGATCGTATGTCAGTGTTCCACTTGAGGTCTGAGTTTGATCCCAATGGGCACTGAAGGTATGGAGTCTTAATCACAAAACACCCTTTCGTCGCGATAGCTGAAAATTCAGGGGCGGCTCGAGAAGACTTAACTTACCGGTAGACATAATCTTAAACAATGGCGATTTTCTAAACGTAGCTTATATGTAGCAAAAGGCTGAAATTATGGGGCACCTAGTGAGGATAATCTAAACGACATATGATACTGGGCTGATGTTAACCGATTATTTTACGAAATAAAATATTTATGATAACCGAAGTGAAAAAACATGGATAAAATATTTCATTTTCACATCACATTTTAAAAGAATACGACATTTAATCGAACAGGATCTAAATCGTAAATTTACAGATAAGTGGATGTGATCGTCAATTGTTTAAATGCAGAATCATAACGCAACTATGTGTATATATATGGATAATAAATATATGATGTGGAAGGCTAAATTCTTTTTACTTTCTCACATAATAAATGTACAATGTTATTTGAATCATTCGTTCGCCTGTCTTATACCAACACGAGATTAAGCTGCGATAAATGTCAACAGTTCTCCTGCTACTTTTCAATTTAAGAAAAGCCATTATCACATAAACGTGTCATCCTAACATCTATGTTACTTTATATTTTTAATTCATTTTATTTATTCTGATTTTCTAGTAAATTTAAGCTCTACATCTTCGACGAGGGCATTGGTTTTGAATTAATACCTATAATTACTCTACTTATTCATATATATATATATATATATATATATATATATATATATATATATGCAGAAATATAGTCTTAAAGTGTGCTATATTTATGGGGTAAAGTGCTCAATATCAGAGATAGAGCGTGTGTAAATATAAAAGTGGACATGGAAGTCAGCACTTAGAGGCGACAGTCTGTTTCATGCTAGTGCAATCGTCAGTCGCCTGACGATTGCACTAGCATGAAACAGACTGTCGCCTCTAAGTGCTGACTTCCATGTCCACTTTTATATTTATATATATATATATATATATATATATACTCTAGAATACAAAAAATCACCCACTACCAAAGTAAAGTCACGTGCAATAAGCACTGATGCCATGTTTGTAAACGTATCATCATCACTAGTATTTTCAAGTAACATCTGACACGCACAGGACCGCCTCTTTTGACTTGTGAAAGTACAAATATAATATACTTAGACTTTTGCAACAAAGGAGAATATATCCGGGAAACAGGTACGGAATACTGTCTTCAGTTTAATAACCCTAAAAAAAACTATCAAAAGCAACAATATGAATTTCACTGCAGGTGTACATTTCAACCAAACGGACCATAGCATTTCAAACCTTAGATCCGTCCTATTATCGTTTGCATTTGAATATCAACAAGAACATCGAATGTCTGAGTTAAAATATATTAAAATAAAATTTCACACATTCAAGGATTAAACAGGTTTTTAGACATATTCAAACAATACAGTTTCCACAGAAAGCTTTCTGTAAGGAATCTATAACCAGAATCTTGGCAGGCAATAGACCATCAGATCTCTTTAGTAATATATGACAATTACACCGGAAAAGAAAATCCTACTTCATTTTTCATATTCTATTTCTCGTCTGTGTGAGAAAGGACATTGCGATTTTCAAAATCTTTCTCGTCATGCTTGCATTTGATCAGGATGCATAATAATATCAATATTATTATTATTTTTATGTTTCTTTTAACTTTCGAATTTCTTTCATCAGCTTACCACATCCACACATGCACACACACACACACACATACACACACACATATATGTGTGTGTTGATGTAATAAGAAAGAACAGTTAGAATAATGATCCAAACTTCTTTAGCATTTATGTTTTAACTTTTAAAAAACTGTGCTCGATACAGAAGTAGAACTTAACATTATAATTATTTTTTATTCTTTTATTAAAATATGATTCCATCGCGACACATTGCGAATCATATTCTTAAAAAAGTAATTATATATATATATATATATATATATATATATATATATATATATATATATATTTGAACGTTGAAAAAGTTCTCGTTGATTTTTCATGAAAAGTAATGCTTTATTTACAAAAATTAGTAAGTAACGTGTCACTGAAAGTATTGTCCATCGCTAGCCACTACTTTCTCCCATCATTCTGGCAGCATTTGAATTTTACGTCGGAAAAACGACACGTCTTTTGAGTCTAACCACTAGTCGACCCATTTGAAGAATGAAAGTGCTGCTCAGCCATGCCATGTGTCATCGATTGTAACAAGTGATCATCGGACGGGGCAATATCGGTGAATACGGCAGATTTGGAGGACTTCCCATTTAAGCGTTTCTAAATAGGTTTTCACCCCTTTTGCAACACGTGGCCTAGCGTTGTCATGTAAAAAATCACTTTGCCGTGTCTCTGCTGGTATAGGGCCATGTTTGTTCAATGCGCGGTTCAAACGCATCAATTGTACTCGATAGCGAGCTCCCGTGATTGTTTCGGTCGGTTTGAGCAGATCATAATAAACTACACCGAGCTTATTCCACAGATCAGAAGATTTGAAACAAGGACATTCGGCCTTGTCGCCGATGTTGGCGCATGGTCAGGGTTACCCAACGATCGACTACGGTTATTGTTATCGTAGTGTATCCACTTTTATCACCTGTCACGGTACGATGCAAAAGATTTCCTTTTCTGACGTTGAAGCAGGTGTTCATACGTCACAAGACCCCGTTCGACGTATCTCGACTTCATTCCTAATGATTTCAAACGTTTCTAAACTGTAATGTGATCAACTCCTAATTATTCTTCCAGTTCAGCTTGCGCCTGACATGTGTCTTCATGAAGTAATGCCGCCAATTCCTCGGCTTTAAACGTTTTCGTGGAGCCAGAGCTTTCTTTATCTTCAACATCAAATCACTACTTTTGAGGTGTCTAAACCTATCTCTGCATGTTGTTTCCAACAGAGCATGATCACCGTAATTCTCAACAAGAATTATGTGTGCTTTAGCTGCAGATTTCTTTTGAATAAAGTAGTGAAATAAAATTCCGCGCATATACACTTTCTTTGGGACGAAATCCGACATGTTTAACGCTTTGAAAAACAAAGGCTACATGACATACAGTGAATATCACGGTTGCTTATAGTATTTCCTTATAGGCGCGTTACCATCTAAAACTACACGCAAGGCCCTAATATACAATATATGATCATTGTAGACCTACAAAACTGGTTTACATCTACATAACGGAATATACACGATCAGACTTTGCATTTATCTGGTTTAAGTTATCGCATCAATAACTGTTACGCCCCTTATATATGTCAATTCTTCATTGTGCGTCATACCCCCTCATGGCTCTCCACAATTTCCTGTCCCTTGTAGCTCCTAATAAACTTTGTCTTTCTGTTATTTCTCCTACGCCCTTTCCGCCATTCATTTACATAATCATGCTAAGTATGTCATGTGTTGTTTCTCATGTCACTCTTACCCTCAATCGGTCCAGTAAGTATCAGATTTTCTAAGCCTTCCACCCACAGTATGTGCCTTAGTAACGTCAATTTTATTTTCCTGATGTTAAGCATTAGTATCCTTTTTGTTTCTATTTTCTTCAAAACCTTGTCGTCGTTCGGTCCATGGTATCCTCAGCATCCTTCAGTAGAACTACATTGCTGTTGCTTCAAGTCTCCTGTTCATTTTTTATGAGATTTTCAAGCACTTAATTCCATACAGAAGGGATATATTATGTAGCAGTTCAGCACTCTTTTCCTTGTTTCTAGCGAAATTTCTAGTTTTTAGTACACGGCTTTTTTTGGGGGGGGGGAATGGTTCTTTGTCTGTCCCAACCCTGCCCTCGGATTTCAATGTCCCGCTTTCCCTACTCTGCTAAAACATATCCCATATATTTAAACTGCTGAACTTGTTTCATTCTGGTATGTCATTCTTTTGCGAACAACTATGAATTCTGTTTTCGTATAGTTCATGTTTTATTGTTTCTTATCGCTTTTCTTCACGACCTTCTGTAGGAGTTTTTGTAGTTTTCTTTCCGTGTCTGCTATCAATGTGTCATCTGCATATTTTACGTGCTTAAGATCGTTGCCGTCACTAATGAATCATGATAGGAGTTCGAGATCTCTCGGAATCAGCTTGCTATATAGGTTGAGTATGTCCGGTGAGAAGATGTATCATTGTGTTACATTCCTCTCTATTTTTGTATATATGCTGAGCTCATTTTTTATTTGTAGACAGGAAGTTTGCTGCCAGAAAATGTTCATCATTATTCTCATATCCTTTCCAAATATTTCAACGTTTTTGAGAAGTTCCAACAGATCTTTGTGGCTTACGACAAAGATCTTTAAAATAAAAGACGTTTTGAAATATCGAGTTATTAAAACCTCGTGCTTTAATGTTGTCTTTTTTTTATTCTTAATACTTGTATGATATTGACACTTAATCAGACATTCTCAGCGGAGATAATTATTTACTTCATAGTGGATAAACTGATAATGAAGCACTGTGTTAATTCAGCCGTTCTTAAATATGTTGCACTTTTCAAAAATATTATATTTATGCAATAAATACGTTTCGTCAATCCCCTCTGATATGCTACAAATCTAATGACTATCGCTGTTTATTTTACATACGGTTTTGAATTTAGAGCTGTGCTCTTCCAAGACTATCTTCTAACGACGGTTACAGCGTTAGCTTCCTCTTTCATTTATTCCTTTTTCTATTATTTTATATTATATTATCACGGCATGTTATTGATATCATTAGTTTTAGTTAGTTTAGTAATATCATTTATCAATTACTTTCTTGATTTCCGAAAAGAAATAGAGTTGTCCTCCTTGATTATCGCAACGGCCCTTTTTGTTTACTTACGTTTTCAAAACAAGGGTCTCGCTAATTTTGAATTTACATTTCTTATTTCCAAACTTATTTTAAATCGTAAATGTTAACCTGAGCTTAAATTCAAATTTAAAATTAAACTAAAAGTCATTTAAATGTTTTAACTCAAATAATATTCCACCCCAGCAATATTATCTCGGGTAAACCAGAAAACTAAAAAAAAAAAAATTAAAAAAAAAAAAAATAAATAAAACGCGGTGTTAATCCAACATATAAATAAATATAAATATTATATTTGCAGCACTTGAACATTACTTGGGCATGAAACTCGGAGTTGTGCAATTAATGTATGATCTTACGTTTATTTTCTAGACAGTGTTCTAACCATGGTTACAGCATCAGCCCGCACTTTCTTCTATTCCTTAGTTGGTTGGGAGATAATAAAGTATTCATAACTTTTAACAAATGTTTTTCTATAAATTGATCAGATAATTTTCATTTACAGTAAATTTCCTTTAATCTTATTAAATAAGGGCATTTTGCACAACCGCTGTGTTCACCACAACCCTCCATCTCATAATTCTGTTTCATGATGACATTCAAGGCAGAATAGTGCAATGACTTGCCGGTTTCTTTTGCACCGAGTATGTAGAAGTTATCCCGTCGTTCCTGAATTTGTTTTTGCAGTTACCTTCTAACATTTGCCCAAAGGAAGAAGATCTACAAAACAGCAGGTGGTTTAAATTCTAAGTTTACTTCTCCTAGACTAGTTACCAGCCAATGATATTAGATTCCATTTTAACCATATTTGGAGGTTACAGTAAATGCATATTTTAATTTTCCACTCCAAGTAAAATATATAATTCGCTATTATTAAAAATCAAAGAAATGATTCAGTGAATAATAATAGAACGAGTGATAAATTATTATATTGTTTTTGAAGCTCCCTGTTCGACACGAAATATTAAATATATGGTTTGTGTTCCTGTCGAAGAGGTCGAGATAACAAACTGTTACAATGGCTCAATGGCTGAAAGGTATTATTCTTTATTGCTATGTCGTTTGGCAAGTTTATATAAATCTTTATCAATCGACTTTGCAGAATTGCAGTAGAGCATGAGACAAAATATTCTTAACTTAAAATGCAGAAAACCATTGCTACCATTTCGAATTTAATCCTTCTTTGAATATCAAATATACCGTCCCTATTTCTCAGATTAACTCAGACAGGAGAAAAGACACATCCCATAATGCAACGTTTAGCAAACTAGCCACTTTGACATTTGCTAGATTTGGAATTCGCAATGGTGCCTCAAAAGATTATTGTCTATGTAGCGGAAAGGCAAGGTATATTGTGCCATGCTCGTACAGGAACTGTTCATTATCTTCTCAACTTCCGCTTAAGCCTTCGAAAAAGCCTTCGCGACATCTTCTGTATTTTGGCCTGATTCCAATTCGTATTGTTCTATTAAATAAGAGGATCCGAACTTTCGCCACTACACACCCTTACGTTAATTACACCGCCTTCTGCTCATGCATGCTTACAGTTGGTACGATTGTGGTCATGTGATCGAAGTATGAGGCTGATTCCGCCAGTTTTTTTTCCTGCTATTACAATGTAAACATGGCCGCTCCTCTAATACTGTTTACCAAGGATGGACTAAGAGCAGTAAATTGAACATGCAGAGAAAATGTTACCTTATCGATGATAATTCGCCGGTTCACCATTACCATCTATCGAGCTTGTCGAATCTTCCTGCCATTGTAGAAATTGATAGGTGTCCTGCTGCTTCGACCTGAGCCACGCTTGTCCGGCCATTTTAAACTTCTCGATCCACTCAAGAGTCTAATTTTAATATTCCATACGAAGGAGCCTTAAAAATTGAGCGTTTTTCAATATGCAATAAATAGGTGTTATTATTAAGAGGTAATCGGAAGATCAGTTAAAGTGTCAAAAAGTTTGTTAATAAACGGGTTGTTCGGTGTGGTTGGAAATTATCCGAAAAGGGATAGTTGTCCCCTAAATAACAAATGTAACAAAAGTAACAGGTGTATCTGTATTGAAACGAAGATATAAAAAATAAAAAAGGAAAAAAAATAAAAAAAATTAATTAGTTCCTGCTATCAATTGGCGGTTTGGATGTTTTGCCAATGATTTTCAGACGCTAAATCCCTCATGCAAACGAGGACGTTGTGAAAATATTGGCTTAAATCATTGACAATTCTGAAGTGTTTAATGATTAATTCGAATTCATTATTAAAATGTTCTAGTTTTACTGATTTTCGTTAAAAGCTAGAAAAAGTTCTCATTTTCAAGATGTTTTTTCTTCGTCCAAGGAAGACACATCCTCCATTTAATCATCAGGCGCCATTTCCATTCAGATATCTTTCTTTTTATTACACAACTCCGCATTGCCATCAACTTGCCGATTAAAATGTTTAATCAATAAAAGTAGAAAACGTTAACTATTTCCAGTTAAGAAAGATGTTCACTTTAAAATTAATTCCAAGAGATTATTTGGTCTGAATGGAGTATTTTCAAATTATTATAGTTTTCTCCAATCTCCAAGCCCTTTATCAAGCATTAGTTAAATCGTGATTTATTAACGACTTAATCCAACAGAAAGAAAAAGTAGAATATCTCAAAGAATTATTTCCAAATTGCATTGACTGAAAATATTTCATATACACATATGGCATACAAGAAATTATATATACATTTGTATAGACTTTTCCGTGTTTGTCGGCTAAAAGAGAAACTGTAGTTGATATGAATAAAAGTGCATGGTAAGAGGGAAATGCAAAGAAGACTTGAATATTTTCCGGAATGGCTCGGTGATTCCCGGATTCTATCTTTTATGTTCCATGTCTGGATCATGTGGCTTTCATTCATCTTCCTTAGAGTCGTATGATATCACGTCGGTCTTTCCCGAGCAACTGGTCACACATAGACTTTCATGTAACACTTGTAATATTGTCTTACAGAAAGGGATATAATCGCCTCCTCACTCCCTACGGTGTGTATCCTCAAACCAAATAGAAGGTAAATGTCGCTTTTATAGGCTTAAATTAATTTTCACATTTTTGTTTAATCATTGGTTTAGTTTTTTTTTGTATAAACGTTGTTTTCATAACACAACACCTACTTATGTTTCAGCGCGGAAACACACACACACACACACAATCACACACACACACACGCGTGCGCGCACGCGCACGAATATTGGATCATTAAATTACCGGCACAGACACCAGAAATCGAGATGGTTCCTGTCAAATCTGAAATTAAAGACAACCTCTATCTGATCAGCATCGGCTACATGGCTGTGTGTAGTCATAAGGTCTTAGCACTTAACCAGTTACCTTCACATATCTGTGTTAGAAGCCTAACAGCGTGACTTGGATAAATAACCGGCATAGCTCATCCCTTTGCAGGTCAAACCACATCCTGTGTCCTCCAACTTGAAGGCACCCCTTGGTCACAGGCATATGGTTCCTTATTCATGCGGGAAACCCTACGCCCTGTACTTGACATCAGTCTACGAAGTCGTCCGCCAAGAAAATAGAAGCGCATTTTCTACACGCAGAGCTGCCCAATTGTGCTATATGAACATTGACGGCACAAAAATGGCACTCCAAGAAATTACTTTATCGCCTGAGCATTTTTTTTTCTGTAGGGAAACACTGTTCCTGGAGGAAATTCATTTTGTGGGTTTCAAAAGCAATAAACCGAAATGAAGAGCACGTTCTCAGCATCAGGTCTTATATTAGTGTATTCCTTTTCTTAGGTGAATATCGTAACGAATATTTAGAGATCCAATACTCTAAGTGATCTGAATGCTCGATGGTTGTTATTCGATTGAAGTATCATCTGGCTAATGAAAGCACCTGTTTTAATTCTTCTTCATATCGATCCTTCCTCTTCAATGTAAAAATGGTGAGGGAATTGGTTACATGGTTAAATGGTACGAGTAGCAGTCGCATTTGACCGGACATAAATAATCTAAAAATCCTGGCCTTTTGGAAATAAACGCATTAGATACTTTCGGCAATTGTAAGACTTAATTCAGATATTATGGTAATCAGATTGTTGATCTGGTGTTAAAATTGAATTAATCTTTTATTCAAAACCCTTCCTGTTACATGAACTTCTGATGTATTAACGTTTAAGCATTTTCTCTATTATTTGTTTACTAAGAAATATTATCGTTACTGGAGATGAACTTATTGTTCCTTAATTATTCACTGTAGTTTATTCATCTTTCGTATTTGGATCATTGTTCAACAGCTGTTGCATTCCGTGGCATTCCTCATGTTGAAATGTTACATTATATGTTGCTCAAACCGGTATTTATAGAACTACGTTTTTCTTTTTCCAAATCGTCTTTTTGTTATCACGACAATAATTTTAGACTGCTTTTTTATCAACCGTTTGGAGGTTATTTAAAGCCAGAAAATATATCAGACTATGAGGTTTTATGAGATTTATAATGATGATATAATAATTCATGTCTTACTAATTAACCCATATCTGAGGAAGAGAGTTAGATTATAACTTCCTCAAGTGTATTTCCAAAACTAAATTGTTCTCATTTAACCACTACAGAGAAAGTTCCCTGTCTCCCCCATCAACATAGGTGATGCTTGACACCGTGAGAGAGTCTGATAAATCCATCTTGACCTCATGTTTTCCAATGACTTGTTGGAGGAACAACTACATTGAACCAATAGCTGCTTCTACTGCAAGGAAAGTCGGTTAACTGTGTAATGCCAAAATGTTTTTTTCGTCAGGAAAAATAGCTCTTCAGAAGAGTTGCCATGAAAATATTTGTGGAAAAGACAGGAAGACACATCAGGTCTATGAGAAAGTGACTGAAGTCGAGATGTCAAGTTAGGACCGATTACATTGCAGATCATTCTTTGGATTTAATTTGTAGATGTGTAAGATAACACATCTACAAATCTACCATTCGCCCATACATGGAATACTGTTGACATATTTGGTCTGGTGCCCCTGAGGTCCATATCATGACAAAATCCAAAGAATGATCTGCAATGTAATCGGTCCTAACTTGACATCTCGACTTCAATCACTTTCTCATAGACCTGATGTGTCTTCCATCTGTCTTTTCCACAAATATTTTCATGGCAACTGCTGTGAAGAGCTATTTTCCCTGATGTCTCCACCCATGAATTTAAGAATGCTACTAGATTAGCATCTAAGTTTCACACTTTTACTTTTGAAATAGTTAAACGTAACCAGCACGTCTACTCAATCAGTTTCTTTTCTCACACTGCCCGACAGTGGAACTCACTTCGTCTTACTTGCTTCTCAGAAAACTACAATTTCAAAAATTTAAATGCAGCGTCAATCTCCATCTTCTGTTGCCTCGATCCCCGTTTTTCTTTTATCCTTTCCTCAATGTTCACTATACACAATCATCCCCACCACCCCCACTCTCCGTAACCCCCGGTGTGCTAGTTACACTCGCGCCTTTCTTGGGGTTAATGATTAACACAAAAAAGTGAATATAACAAAACCACTTAGATTTCGAACTCGGCTCTCCGTTTAACAATCCCGATCAATTATTAGTACACCATCCGCACATCCAATCTTATAGCACCTGGTATTTACAATCGGTCATCCTTCTAGGTACTCATCAAGCTCGAAGTTGCGTAACTGCGATATCTGTTTCGATGAGATACGTTTGTAAAACTCAAGAATTCTATAATAAAAAAGAAGAAATAAGTTCAATGTTAATAGTTTTTTCCATTGCACTCTCCGATTGTGGATCCCTCTTCCAGCTTTTTGCATCCCAGACAACATTGATATCCAAAAATGTAAATGCAATGACAATTGTTATCTACTGTCTTCTTAATTCTAACTCTCAGTAACCCTTATATATATTTAGGGTGGCCTGGCGATTGCATCTAGCATGAAACAGACTGTCGCCTCTATGTTCACTTTTATATTTACACACGCTCTATCTCTGATATTGAGCACATTATCCCATAAATATAGCACATTTTATTTTAAGACTATATTTCTTCATATATATATATATATATATATATATATATATAATTATATAAATACATATATATATATATATATATATATATATATATATATATATATATATATATATATATATATATAATTATATATATATATATATATATATATATATATATATATATATACGACATGCGACAATGTCGAGTGCTTACAGACACCCGCTTTAGGATGTGACATTTTAAAAATGTTTTCTCTTCCTGCCTTTGTCCATATACGATGTTCGACTGGAAAGATAATAAGGTAACCAGATTTAAAATATCAGTATAGCCAACAGTTGGTAGACTAAAAGATATACAAGTGTACCAGAATACAACAATTGCTCTTCACAACCATAAATGTTATCCATCAGACCTTTGTATAAGACACTTGTTTTAGCGTGGTGGTTTGCAAGGTAACATCGCAGTTCTATGCTAACAGTTTCTTCTCTCGCACTTCTCGCTTGTGGGAACCTTTTCTGGTTTCTTGATTCCCAGATAAATTTGATCTTTAAAAATTGAAATGTAATGCCAAGCATTATGTTCTGTTTTCTTGATTATTGTTTTTTTTTAATTCTCTCTCCTTAATTATGTTTTGTTCTTCTATTCTCTAACACTTACTAATCCGTTGGTTCTTAGTGGCTTTATTGCCTTGCTTGTGGTGAAATGATTAAAAGAAATCCTTCGCTAGAGTGCATTAATAATAATTAAAATATACCCTAGCAGTATAAGAGAGTCCAATCACCATATATATATATATATATATATATATATATATATATATATATCATATTCAGCCACAGACAGACTGTTTCGCTGCATCACAGATCATCATTTAGGCAAGAGATGCGGTTGCTTAAAGCCGGGGTCGAAACATATATACTGGGTGCGATGGTTAAATGTTCGTCTAAATTACGCAAAAATGAAAATAACACTGATCTCATATTTTAGCAGATATATTTACCAAAACTGCACAAAAATATCTTGAAATGCTAAAGAGTAAATTTATTCAATAAAATCACCATTTTCTTGAAGCACGGCGTCTAGACGGCCTTCATATGGCTTCGGAAAACTGTCTGTTTGTTTAAGTAGATGAATGTACCCAAAATTCTTATCTTAACTCCATGTTACAATGAGTTTTTTTTTTTTTGATTTCTCGATCAATTGCGCCCAACAAATAATAATACAAGGGGTTGCAGTCTGGGGAGTTAGGTAGTCAGATATAATGGTTGATGTGCTCGGAGAATGTGTCTGACAAAAATGAGTTCTCCTGATTGTGTGATCTTTTCCATGCACCGAGAACATGACACAAATGAAAAAAAAAACGCACAACAAACCACGGAAACAAATTAAACCCACGTGTAAATGGAGAATAAACAATAAATGTCCCTTAAACGGTAATTGCTTACAAAACAACGTAATATACCAAGCCACGGTAAAATCACCAGATAATGAAGAAAAAGTATACATAGGAATAACTGAATGACCCTAGAAACAAAGAAACTATGTACACAAAGCATATTTCACAAATAGTAATTACGCGAACATCATAATGCTTTCCAAGCATATTTGGGAAATTAAAAACAAAATACAAATCACACCAAAAATATCATGGAACATAAAGAAAACTTCATTCGCCTACAACTATCAATCAAAAATCTGGAAACTTTGCTTGGAGAAAAATAGCTATTATTACCTTCCCAGACCAAAATAAATTCCTAAATAAACGATATGAGCTCATCTCAAAATGCAGACATAATAACAAATTTTTACTACGTTACTTAAAAATCGAAAATTGAAATGAATAAATACAAATAAACAAAATAATATAAAAACAAGTAAAATAATTTAACCCAAACAAATAATAAACAAATTAACAAACCACTACCGTTAGAATAGCTGAAATAGAATCAATAAAAATAAATAATAAAATACATAAAAAAACAAGTAAAAATAATCAACCCAAATAAATAAATAACGTAAATAATAATAAGCAAATTAACAAACCACTCGCGCAAACATAACTGTTAAACGTAAAAATTGCTATCACTGCTATATAACGATAAAAATAAAGCATTACTACGTTGCTCAAAAATCGAAGACCAAATAGAGTAAATAAAAATAAAACAAATAAAAATTAATCCAAATAAATAAATAAATGAACAAATTAACAAATCGCCCCGCTAAAATAACGATTAGAATTAATAAAAATAAGCATAAATAAGCAAAAACAAGTAAAAATAACAATCCAAATAAAGTGATAAATAATTTGAAAACTGTGACTAAAATAACAGAATAGACTACTATAGAATGCCACTCCTACAAAAATAACCCGCGGGAATAGATTACCCACAATGCACCACTGACACACATATATATATAAATAGGCGAGGAAAAATCCAGCATTCGCGGCTTGACAATTTGATCTAGCATGAAACAGCCTGTCGCCTCTGAGTGTTGATTTCAATGTTCATTTTACATTTATATTTACATACGCTCTGTCCCAGATATTGAGTACTTTATCCCATAAATACAGCACACCTTAAAACTATATATCTTTATATATATGTGTGTGTGTGTGTGTGAAAAATGTGTGTATATAAATATAAACGTATATATATATATATATATATATATATATATATATATATATATATATATATATATATATATATGTATATATAAATAAAAAGGAAAGAACATTAAGATATGAAATCCGGTGTTCTTATAGATATTTTTATTTTAACACAATAGTGCTCTATGTAAATTTAAATTTACAGAGCATTAATATTATAAATTAATAGATTTAAAATATGGTTTTACCGCTACACAGTGATAACCATGTTTCAGAAATGGAAGCTAAAGCCCCTGATTCAGGTTATCACTGTGTAGCGGTAAAACCATATTTTAAATCTATTAATTTATAATATATATATATATATATATATATATATATATATATATATATATATATATATATATATATATATATTATTATTATTATTATTATTTATATATTATATGCCCAGTACTTATTAGAAAGCGCTCAATATCAGAGATAGAGCTAACATATTTGGTTGGATTGATGTGAGTTTGTGACCCTGGGTTGCCCGCTTTTGCGATCGTCAGACAAAATGATTCCTTTTTAAAAAAAATTTGGATTTAGGTAGGTTGCGTGTATTATTGTTATTGTGGAAGTGGGAGGGGGAAATCGTCGGCGTGATGTCACTCATGCTGACGCAAACATAATTGCATCTCCGTACTCGTTGAGGTACGCAGACACTCGCTCGCCCGCCGGGGCTCATACAAACATAAACATATGTGGACGATCTGAAGAGCGTGAAACCCAATGTCACAAACTCACATCAATCCAATTTATATATATATATATATATAAACAACTGAAAAGTTGCAAATTAAAAAAAAAAATTGGATGTTTTTTTTTGTGAAAGTATTTATTTATATTTTTATATATATATATATATTTGATATTTCAGATCGACCACGATCTTTCATCAGAAATAACTGTTTTCAGAAGTTTGTTTACAAGTAGCGTCCGTCGCGAGACGCGGACGTCACGTGATATGGAATGCAACTGTGTTCGAATATTTCTAACGTAAATCTAACTAATAATATTTTAGATGTTGTTTAAAATAATTTGTAACTATATCTAAAAAAAATTAAATTTTAAGAGACGTAAAGAATGGATGTTCGAAATATTGAAAGTTTTGATTTGTTTTCAATAAGAATACCTTTTGACAATCACCAATTTTGTTTCAACAATTTTAGGTACTTTGCTGATTGAAGAAATTTTAGAAATTGGATCACTTTCAGCTGATTAGTATCATTGGAATCGTAGGGATATCACCTGAACTTCACCTTTGTTATATCCGTTGTTAATCCGACGATTACGTAACACTATCTCAGTGGTATCATATTCCAGACTGAATTATCCCACCGGAAGTACGCTATACTGACATGCGCAGTAAAATGAATGGGTCCATTGGGGACAGACCAGTGTATCAGCAAAGTTTTCTAAATTTCCGTTCCTTGATATTATTTTATTAAATGGATCACTGTCAACAGATTTTCATTTTTGACTAGTATTTTCTTCATCTTCGTTTTCGTATGGTTCTTCTGGGATTGTTAATCATAATATTATCTTAAATTCTCTGAGGTTAAACGCTGTCAAGTATTATTAATTCTTGATTAACGCCCCTCCTATTGTTTGTTTCATGCTATTGTTGCCTCGCAGAAAGTCGTGGAGAAAACAAAAAACAATTGAAATTAAAAGGAAAGGAATCCAATTTAGAAATTAATAATTGTCGCCGATGCTTCATCACAATATTATACTTCATTTGCATATAAGTCAATAAAATTGCCTTTTTAGATGTATAAAGAGAATGAGTCGTCTGTTTTCTTATATACATATATATATATATATATATATATATATATATGTGTGTGTGTGTGTGTGTGTGTGTGTGTGTGTGTGTGTGTGTGTGTGTGTGTGTGCGTGCGTGTGCACGACATGCGACACTGCCGAGCGCTTTCAGGCTTTCCATTTAGAATATAACATTAAAAAAATGTTTTGTCTTCTTTTTGCCATAAATAATGTCCGGCTGGAAAGTTCATAGGCTAATCAGATTATAACTTCATTAAATGCAACAGTTTGTAGACGAAAAGACATACAATTGTTCCAGAAAACAATAGCTGTTCTTAAACCTTTCAGCCGACCTTTGTATAAGACACTTGTCTTAGCGTGGAGGTTTGCAAGATAATATCGCAGTTCTATGCTAACAGTTTTTTTTTACTCTTGCTATGGAAATCTGTTCTGGTTTCTTGATTCCTATTTAAATTTGATATTGAAAAATTGATATGTAATGCCAATCATTATGTTCTGTATTCTTGTTCTTTAACGTTCAGTATCCCCTTGCATCTTAGTGGCAAATCTTTCGAGCGCACAAACATTAGACATTGCTGAGACCTTTTTGTTTCATTTGCATTGTTACTCCTTAAAGTCATAGATAATGACCACAGATAAGGTATTTTTAAAGATGAAAAATAACAACAAAAAAACAGACGGGAATGGATAATCTGAAAACTGATGTACATCAGTAGAATATCAAGATTTACAAAAACGTGTGATACAGTTCCTGGCATCACGGCCTCAGTCACTTTTCTACCGCGATAACGTCGATTTCCCTTGTCTTTTTCTATCAACATTTTCATGATGGCTGTAGCTCTCCTTTTTGGTGCATCAACTGCATGCATTTAAGCCAGTTACTTGATTGCAAATTAGATCTCATCGTTTTCCAATTGAAATTATTATATATAATCATAAGTACTGTAGGGAAGTTATGAAACTGAGCAAATAATTATAAACTCTTAATATTTATATATATATACAAAAATATTCGCAATAATGAGACAAATCAAGACGTGGAAACAACAAAACGAGTATTATTTATTATTTGATTGTTATGTTTTGTTGGAGACACTGCAGACGATAATAGACAGTAACGTTTTGAGTTTTGGGTCAAATTTGAAACAAATATGGATCGGAATCCGACTGAATGATAACATAAAGTATGAGCAACATGTATACCCTCTTTCTTGTGTGTTCTTTTATAGATTTGCGTATTTGAGTGTCCAGATAATTTAGTTGGAAACGCACAAGAAGTGTCCGAGGTTTTCTTACCTAGAATTTTATTGACTGCTATTAGTATTATGACCTGAAAAGGAGATGAAATCTTCGTCGACACACGTGGTAACACGTGGAGTACACTCTTTGTCCGATATTGAGAATTTAACGTCCTTGCGTGTGTGTAGGAGAGAAGTGGGGTCTATTATCATTAGTGCAGAATGAATGAATTAATGGTAATTATTATTGTAATAATTATTTTATTATTATTTTTTTTTAAATATAATTAATTTTTATTTATTTTTTATGGACACAATAAAGTGACAGTATAATTCATGTTTTTTATGGAAACGCCAGTTCTATTTTAATAGTTTTTCTCGCATTTCCCGCCTGTGGAACTCAATTTTCTTGCTCCGCTGCCACCTACAATCTTCGAAAAATGAAATGCAATATCAAGCGTCATCTTTCCCCTTGAACGCTGTTCTTTTATTGTCCTCACTGTATTTTTCATTGCCTTGCTTGGGGCGAAAAGATTAAAAAACATAATAAACACACTAATCTTATCTATGTTAATCAGCCATCGTCGTGGAATATTTTAATAAATATGCAATTTTAAAAGTATTCTAGAAGAAACTCTCTTTAATCCAGGGTCAATGCAAAAAGAAATTACTTTTCGATCACAGAGTATAAGCGATGCATGAATTTTATAATTCTCTTTAAATCTCATGTATTTGGTATAATTGAGTCGATCACATATTTTCAAACAGATATGTTTTTCTTTAATTTTCGTATTCGTCAAGCTAAAACGAATATCGTTTGTAAATTGGAATAATTTTTAAATGTGAACTTCGGAGTGCGCAAGATTCCATCACAAACAGTAATTAATTAAATATTCCACTTGCCCGTTACTTTGTCAAAATTATGAATTAAATATGTTTATATGGAGAGATTTTGATTTGCATAAATAATCGAAAGGGAAAATCAATTCGATGAATGATTACTTGACAATTTTATAGGCTTCTTGATATGCGGGTTCGGCAATCTAGATTCGAAGATGTCGGAAGAGGGCTTGGTCCTTGTGAGATCCCGACCTGAACTGTAGCGAATTTAGCTAAGTTTTGAAGTTTAATAAAATATAAACATGATAATCAATGATAATGGATGGTAAATATCGTAAAAGATTATCTTACTCTATCTTTACTGCCTATATAAAATTTGAGAACTGCTTTACTTCTATAAATGTTGTCAGTCGAATGCTTCATGCAATGGACACCAGGAGAGTATCGATGTCAACAGGAGAGAATATACTCGGTTTAGGAAGCATGAATCTCAATATATTATACTACGCAACAGACATTAATTTGAGGGTCCACCAACTGGATTGACTGATTTAGATCATGTCCACTACTTCGCATTCTTTTATGGTTGATTTCTCTACATATTTTTCATCATTTTATTTTAGTCAAATCCAATCGCCCACCTTATAATTTCTTGCTTGATATCATTTATGGCTGTCAAATAAGAAAAATTAAATATAAAATTTAACTTAATTCCGTTCTATTAAAAACATAATTTTACCTCAAGCAAGGCAATAAAGCCACTAAGATGCTAAGGGTGTTATTGATTATAATAGATATAATAAATTTCAGATAATGTTTGAGAAATTTTTGGAAAGCAATCTGGAGCAATTGTTTGGATTTTATACGTAATTTCTGACAATGTCAAGCAAAGGAAAAATGTCTGTAAAGCAATTATGTGAATTATTGATCCTGAATTCTATACCTATTATATGCAGTAATTTAATAGGCGTAGTCAAGGTGTGGCAGATATCCACGATAATAGAGATCCCAGTGAGAATAATAATAAAATTCACAACTTAATCGTAATTGATACAGCGAAAAACTTTGGTTAAACAACAAATTAAAATGCTACAAAATAAATAAAGCTTAATTTTGATGGAAGAAAGCCGCAATAAAGGAGCTCCCCGGTGAAGATTGAACTCACAGATCATTATGAATTGATCTAGTAAAGCAACTTTGCTAAGCATTAGATTTCTATGATGTACAATGATCTGGTTTCACCCTAAACAATATTAATATAGATGTAAGAATCAGTCGTTACGTAATGGTTAATATGTGGGTCTTGAAAATTATTTGCCGGTGTAATGAGTTTGATGAATCCTATTCATGGCCATTGTACAATGATTCGAGGGTATGTTTTGGGGAATTGTTTGGATTAATTTCTCTTGCAAATTGATTATGAGAAAAATAACTTGATTTTAAAAATTTACAAAATGTCAACAGAATATTAGAATTTAATTTTTATTTAACAGGAGAACTTACTATTTTAGAAAACGGCCTAGTTGCTATTTTTTAACTTCCTGAAAAAATTGTGAACATAAGAAAGATTATCGAATACACAAGAAAGAAAAGAACAATATTTGAACAGAAACTGTTGAGAAAAGAAAGGTAAGTTTGAAATTAATGATGGTCATAATCTTCTAGCCCAGTTCATCTCGGACATTCTCAACTTGATATCGAACGTTTTGGAAATGTGCTCAAACTTAAAAATTCTTGAATCCGTGCTGTGATTCCAAGTAAGTTATATATATATATATATATATATATATATATATATATATATATATATAATTATTTATTTGAATATTACAACATAAATATGTTATAAAATCACGACAAAAGTAGCCATTTTGTTTCAACACTTCTTGTGTCTTGTCAAGTGATGATATAGAATATAGAATAAATGGTTTTAAAAGTTTCAAATTAATCAACGATCCTTAGCTAAGAGTAAACGCTGTTACGTAAGCCAGAGTGGCCAATCAAAAAGCAAGTATAGGATGATTCGAAAAATTTGACAACTAAGCAAGGCTATCTAGATATTAAAAGATTTATAAAATTTGAAATTAAAATTAAAAATAAAATTAAAATTACCTATTAAGAAATCTAAATCAGATCTCTATTAAGTTTTAAATTGTAAAATTACTAAGGAGAAAAAAAAAAAAAAAAAAAAAAAAAATAAATCTAAAAATAAAAATAAAAGATATATATGCTATTTAATTTATATTTTCATTGAAATTAAGTTGAAAGTTGGATTTAGAGTCCCAGACATAGATGTATACATTTTTCGTTACATTTCAGCATGTTAGTCGCCTCTCACGTGAAATCACTCGAACAACGGCATGCCATACGCTCGGACGCATCTAGATATATACACACACATACAAAAAAGCAAACCACACATAGGCAAATGCACTACACCTACACATACACATCGATACACACAGGCACACACATCTACATTCAATATGATCCAGACGGTCAAATGTCGAAGCTATTCGTGGCTTAATATGTTATTAAACGAATTTAAACTTGAAAAATTTAAACAAATAACCATATATAAATATATACATATATATACATATATATATATACATATACATATATATACATATATATATATACACACATACACATACACACACATACACATATATATACATATATACATTTTTGAAAACATATAGTTTTCGACACATTTACAGACAAAAGTAAATAACCACCTCCACATATAATTGAACACTCGCACATCCGCATATAAATTAATACATGCACCCGCATAGACACATATAAGGATAATAGGTACGCATACACAGACCTACGTACATAAACATACACATAGATAAGCACATATAAATATATTGACCAATACGTCGACGCAGAAAAGTAAATAAGGCAAGTGAAGAAATACATATAAAGATGCAACCATATACAAGCACACACATACATACATACACATCTAGATGTACATACATAAGCACGCATGCATATATGTATATACACTAAATATATATATAGACATTTACAAATACAAGTGTATACATGAAAAATTAAACAAACGTAAATTAAAACGACATGAGTATAAAAATGCATATACACATCCGCTAGTACATATATATACACACATACATACGCAACTACACATAGATATATACACATATATATCTACAGACAAACATATACATACATACATACATATTCACAAATATACATACGCATATATACACATATACATATATATATATATATATATATATATATATACATACACACATAAACACACATACACATATACATACACACACATATACGCACACACACATATACATATACAAACACATATACATATATACATAAACATATAGACACATGCATAAAAAAGGAAAAAGAAATAAGCATACATAGACCAACTTATATTCTAATAATATTCCAACAACATTATGATAAAATATATTAAAAGTTAATCATAATTTAAGAAAAGAACAAAGGTCTGTAAGCAATTAAAGGTACTTTATCAACAAAAGTAGATTTTAGTTTGTATCTATGATACATTCCAAGACACTAAAGCCTACATACAAATACACATACAATGACACACCAACATATATATATAAATATCTAATCCTATATAAATACCCATATCGACACATCCAGATAAACAATACAGAGACAGTCGAGCTCAACCATATAATCACCCACACATACATATAAATATACACCCATATACAAACACATATACATAAACATATACATATTTAAACATACATATATATACATATATATGCATATATAAACCTATACATACACATAGAAACATACATACTACATATACATACATATATGCACACTCACACATACATATACATACATATGCAATAGGCATACATATATCTACACTCACACAAGTACACATAAATATCCCCATATACCCATACATATACTCACACATTTAGTGGTAGACACTTACCAGAATTTACTCCCTTACTCATACACATAAACAGGTTAACCCATGATAGAAGCCAATATACGCAACGATATACCTTCATAAAAAAAAAAAAAAAAAAAAAAAAAATCATATATATATCCCTATACACACATATACATATCCTACAGTAGAAATAACTCTACATAACATACACATATATACATCTAAATACAGACACGTATGATACTTTGTAAGTACCCAGTACACATTCATATCGATAAGGCGACTATCATGCTAAAAAGGTAATAGTCTATTAAGTTTCATTTATCATTATCATAGAAAGTATATGATTTCTATACTAAGTTAAATTTAAGACGATGCTTACAGTTAACTGTTAGTTCATATCTTTGATTTAAAAGATCAGTCTTATTTTTAAATCTAATTATTTCAAGTTTCTCGTTAAGGCATAAGTAACACGGGGCATATAGTGAGTTACATGTCCGGGCCTTTCTAATTAATTTCCATTTAACCTTAGGTGTTTTATTTTTCTCTTTTAGACTCCAAAAGTATTTGGATAATGAAGTCATATATTTATAGTTACTATTATTAAAAGATTGCAGGTGACCCCGCCAGCGTTCCTTGTACATATATATATATATATATATATATATATATATATATATACATATATTCATATATATATACATATATTCATATATATAAATATATTCATATATATACATATATTCATATATATATATATATATATATATATATATATATATATATATATATATATATATATATATATATATATATATTTATATATTCATATCGGACATTCTTCAGGTGGTTAGAATGTCGAACTGAACACTTTATTTCGCTCGCTGGGTAGACTGTTTTACTTCTACGTACCATGTTTAATGGATGTCTGTTATCAGTTATCTCCTGTTATAAATTCCAAATTCTCTACTGCCTTAACCGGGTATTGAACTCACACTCTTTGAGTCCTGTCACTGGATCTAACTAACAACTTTATCCACATTGAGGAAACATGGCACAGTGCATACGTTAACAGGCGTACGTTATAATTGATGTTGTTCCCAGGTCTATCCTGTCAGATTACAAGCTATGCTTGGAAAAATTAAAATTATTTGAAAGAACATTTTTGAATTTTTCTAGATCCTTTTTCTACAGCCACTAAAAAATGAATTCGTGGACTTGAAATGATTAATACTAAAATAAATATGCATCATAAGTCTAAATTATTTAATCAAACATTCTTAAATGAAAATATGCTGCATAAATCTATCTATCTATCTACCTCTCTCTCTCTCGCTCTCTCTCTCTCTCTCTCTATATATATATATATATTATAAATTAACTGATTTAAAATATGTTTTTTAGCTACACAGTAATAACCATGTTTCAAAAATGGAAGCTAATGCTCTGTAAATTTACACTGAGCACTGCTCTGTAAAAATAAAAACACCGGATTATATATCTTACTGTTCTTTCGTTATATATATATATATATATATATATATATATATATATATATATATATATATATATATGTGTGTGTGTGTGTGTGTGTGTGTGTGTGTGTGTGTGTATGTGTGTGTATGTGTGTGTATGCGCGCGTGTCTGTGTAATGCGATTCAATTATTTCAGTCCTCTGTTCGTTTTTGCATATAAAACTATAATATATAAACAGGTTCGATAAATGTGTATAGCTCTTGGAAACGGGTTTGTCGTGAAAACAGAGCTAAGAGCCCATTCTTTGAGTGAGTGTAATAAAGATGTTACAATTCTATACAATGGAAAGTTCTATATATCTGCAAGTGCTATTTTCTGTATATTGCCAATTCCCTAGACTCATAAATGCTCGAGTTTATTGTCCTTGACGAGAACAGATTTGAGGTCGGCCGACCAGTTGCTTCGTAACGGAGGATATAATATACAAATAAATATAACAAAGAACAGATATTCCAATAAAAAATGAACTCAATAATCATAAAATCCAGTCAATAGAAGCAAGCCATGACTCTTTTAAAGAAACTAAGACTGTATCATCATTCATAAGTTTGAAACAGTATTATACTTAACGGCCAGTGTAAATATAGGCATATTTATAGTTAGATCGCATAAATTCACTACAACACATTGAATGATATAACGGTATAAAACCTTGAGACGATCTTTATTAATAAATTCAGAAGTTCGTCTTACTTTTTTATTATGTAATCTTTATTATCTTTAACTTTGCCTCCAACTTTTTTGAAAATAAACGAAATCGAAAGATATAATTATTTTTATAACATAATGATGACTAATAATAGTCGTCTCCCTATAAGGAATTCTTTGGCATTAGTTGATAAATCAACGAGTATGGCTTTCGGTTGGGACTTATAAAATCTTTCTCTGAATGCAATTTATCAGGAAAATAGATTTTGCAAGTACTGTAGCACTAGTTGGGCTTTCCAGTATTGATGAGGTTTTCCTTTCTTAGGACTATACTCTGCATTCGATAGCCAAGCTTCTGATCGGGAGATTGGAGCTTTTGAAGACCGTGGAATTGTTTTTGTTTTTTTCTCGGGGTGGTAGCGCCTGTTAGGGGCCAAGCTATGTAAAAATAGGGAACCAACAAACAAAAATAAAACACTATGGAAGTATAAAAATATATATTTTATAGTAAAAATACCGACAATACATTTTTATATAAAAATATTTAACCGCAATATATACGCCTTTGTGCAAATTAATTTAAACAAAACGAATAATTCTATAATCATTTACTTGTTTTTCGTATTTTTCCAATAAAACATGACCCAGTGTACATTTTAGTACTTCGTATGTCCATTCCACGAAGTCGTTCCTTGCAGATTGGCCACAGATTTAAATCAGGAAAGTTTTCAAGTCAGTCGATAGTACTTTGATTTGTTCACTGGTAATGATTGCCAGTCTGTTCTTGCAGCATTACAATTTTTGTACGCTTCCTTGGAGTAACGTACATCTCGATAATCGAGACAATAGTGTCTAGGCGTAATGAAAATCTGGAGCGATCGTAGATGACGCATTATTTTTCAAGGTCAAACAAATTTCATCATAAATCCCGAAAATAGGTTCATATTGCTGCACACCATTGTAAATGTCCATATCTGAGGAAAAATAGAAACCAATGACACCATCTCACTCCGTATGGTGACAGATAGGAAACTAAAGCGGTTGTTTCAAATAATTTCACAAGAATGTATTTATAGGCAAATTCTCAACAATAAATTTAATAGCAAAATCATCAACAATAACTTTTATCTGTTGTCGAACTTATACAATTTTGTCCAAAATGTATTTAGTTGAATCTATAAAATTGTGTTCAAAATGTTTAGATTTCAGCATAAATGTTGATATGGCGCTAAAAGTCAACCAATCAAAATAATCCTTTATACCCATTTATTTGAACATCAACATCTTGATTATGCCATTATTTTCTTTTCCTATTCATTTTAGTTGTTACTGCTGCTGTTAGTTTTTAAGTGATGTGGTTTCTCTTATTTTGTACAATTTGTGATTCTGTAACACAATTCCACAATGTTGTAAGAAGGATGATCTTTGCCAAGACCCCCAGGCTTTACTCGTTCCAAGGCTTTTTCCCCATTGATCTTAGAAATCGGCTGTATTCAGCTGAAAGCTTGGATATTTCTGAACAGTTTTGGCAAAAGTCTCGATTTGTCTAGTCTCTTTAAAGACATGTCATGTCTTTTCAAGTTGATTTTTCAGTTTTGTATCGTGTTGAAAGAGACTAGTTCTAGCGCAACATATTCTATATTCAAATTAGTTTTCTCCTGTACAAAATATGACCTATACGCCCAGTGAAGTTTTTGATGGTTACTAATTCCATATCTTGAAATTTTCTGATGTATTCAAAAGCATGTGCCATCACTATTTTCATTGCAATTGCATATAATGTATTCTGCTTTTGAAAGATTTATTGTGAGTCCTGTTTCTTGAAAAAACAAATTAGTCGAACGGAAGTGACTTACATATACGATGAGAGTCTACTTTATATAACTTCCATTAACACCTTCACAATGATTATTCAATCTGAGATACCTCTGTATGTGTGAGGGTCTTAAAAACGACATTTCTTTTTCAATAAAGCGTGACAAACACCGCTTTTTGTGGGTGCGTTACTCATTCCAGACTTCCTTCTTACTAGAGAGAAACTTCGAGGAGAAAGTGAGCTATTTTCAAAAGTTCAGCCTAAATCTTTGATTTATTATTCCTTAGTTTTTTTAATTACTTCCATAATTTCCTCATTGCTAGCTTCATTATTGTTTATGTTTGGAGACGGACTTTGTAACGATTGGATGGATATTGGTATACCGTCTGTTTCTCCAGGGATCTTTACTGAGGCCAGGGTTGTTATACGGTTCATAGTGATTCTTACATCAGGACATATTTTCGGTGGTAGTTTTGATTGCTATTATTGTGTTTATTCCCTTTTCCTCCATTTTAACTGACTACCAATGCTACTGGCTACTGGCCTTTATTAATTGCATTTCAAATTACCAAGAGTTGTTTGTTTCACAGAGAATTAACTTGTTATTTTCATAATATTCTTTTTAAATTGTCTGGCATTTTCCCTTCCATTTTCCTCTTGTGTTTACCTTTCTTGTAACAATAGATTCGTCTCAAATTTTTAGTCCCATGGATGTATCTTTTCATTCTAGGTATTCTAGGAATGGCCTCGCGAGCTTCAGATAATTAAGACATGATTACATTATTCACTTCCAATCAAAATTTATTCAGAGAAAACAAACAAAAATAGATTTATATTTACTTAGAAATCTAGTCATTATGAAAACGCAGAAAAAGCATTAACATAGAAATATTGTCTTACATGGGATTTCTGTTTGTTATATGGAAACCGAAAGTTTTGACAAAGTTTAATGTTCGTGTCTGTAAAAAGAACAGGACGTTAAAAGGATCGTATTTCCTATGACACCGCTATTGTTTAAACTACCTTCACTCCCACGACAATGTTTAACATATTTTAAAGCGTTGAGTAGAATTGTAACAAAATCTGCACATATGATGAAAGCAAATTTATACATGGTTTCGGTTAATGAGAATTTACAAAAAATTTAAACACTATTTATTAAATTGTTTATTTAAAAGTATAATTTTATTTTTATAACATTCTAAATGTTTACAACATTCTAAATCTTTTCGAAATTCTAAAAATTAATACAATTAAAAAAACTAATGCAATGAATTTTTTATCATTTACAGATTTATAACGAGATACACATAGAAATAATTTTTTATTCATAATTTATAAACATTCACTAAATTATTAAAATATGTTAACCGAATTATAAAGAAATCATATTAATTACTATTTGTTAAATTCAAATCAATTAGCAATTAGCCATTGTATGGCCAACCATTCCAACATATAATATAATAAATATATAATTATTATTAATTTTGTTTTCAATTCACAAGAACAAAGAAAATATATCATCATATGTTGAGATTTTATTACAATTCTAATCATCGATTTTAAAACATTGCCGTGCAGTGATTGTAATTACAAGTTTGTCAAAATATTATTTATGCGTTATGGGTCAATAATAAGCACGTTTGTCATCTAGCTAAAAGACAGACGAAAGTGAATTAAAAAAGAGCAAAATATATATAAACTTAAACTTTAATAATATTTTAACACGCAATGTGTATTCTTTGATTATTTATACTCTCTCTCTCTCTCTCTCTCTCTCTATATATATATATATATATATATATATATATATATATATATATATATATATATATAATATAGAAAAAAACAACTGAAAAGCTGCAAATGGAATGTTCTATTGTGAAATTATTTATATATGTATATATATATATATATATATATATATATATATATTTGGTATTTCAGATCGGCCCCGATCTTTCACCAGAAATGACTGCTATATATATATCTTTCATCAGAAATGACTGATATATATATATATATATATATATATATATATATATATATATATATATATATTGGTAATTATATAGGTTCTTTAATAGGAATTATGTATTAGACCAAAGATCAGAGCTAACGGTAAATTGTAAACACAGTCTACCTTTTACCTGCCAATTCAGTTAAACTTAGGTATTAGTTGAACTGTGTTGCACCATATATGGCTTATCTTTTTATATGTAAAATTATTTTGGATTTAATATAATTTTTTGTTAATCTCCTGGTAGTATTAGTAACATCTTCTACGGTTGTATTGGTATTTGGTTGCTCTTCTTGACAGTTTGCATTGATTGTTTATTGTTATTAACATCTTATATAAATAATTTTTAGTCAACAGTTGCGTATTTATTTACAAAGTAATTCTATTCATTTAAATTATTCACTCGTTTCTTAAAGAACCTATTTATTTATCAGCTATAAAAGGAAATTATGTAGGAAACCCACAAAGTATATAACTTTTTTAATATTTTGTTAGATTACCAATCCATCTCATTTTCTCTTAGGCAGTGACATTGTCTAGGGTGTCAAATATGGATTCATTCACACCCGCTCCTGATTAACATTTGTACTGCACTTAACTGACAATCTATGGGTCATAACTCATTTATGGAAAATCATTTCTTAATTTTTGCTTCTTCGGAACGTTTAAATTTAACGTAGATTAAATTCGATTGGTTGATCTGAGTAAAGCCCACAAACCGTATAACCTTCCTCAATTTTCTTTGTTGTTGTTGGAAAAGAGGTTTTATTTTGCTTTTAAGTCTAAAGAAATCATTCACTCGCCAGTAATTTAAAATCGCCGGGTGAGAAGCATTTGAAACGGTTCGAAACACAACTGCAATTGTGTAGCAATTTTGACATGTTTTCGATGTAATATCCTAAAATAATATATATATATATTGTTGAGTCTTGACTCATTGTTAAATCTCGACTAATGCATGGAATAATAATGCAAACACAAAATGTAGTTAGAATAAAATGTATTGAAACAAGAAAGTGTACACAATATTTACATATAGTCTTTTGTATATTCCTGGGAAGACCGTTCCTGGAGAATGTGTTGACTAAGTCGCAGTCGGGCAGAGTCTCTAGCTGGATCTCTGTATTCGCTCCCTCGTCTTCCCGGTACCAACCATTATTTATATAGTCGGTACTCCGCTATGCAGATTAGGTGGATCCTACCACATCATACCACGACATTATCTGTCAATCTATACATTTTCCACTCCCTCTTTCTCTCCCTCATCCTCTCTCTCTACACTTACACACACACACACACACATATATATATACATTATATATATATATATATATATATATATATATATATATATATATATATATATATAGTATAGGATTAGTAAATACGGAATATATTCCAGTAACCAAAAAGTACTATTCTTAAAAGGGTGGGCAATACTGTGTAGAGCAAATATAATTTATTCGATATTATAACATTATTGTATTAGAAAATCACTACAAAAATAGCAATATTGTTTCAACACTTCTGGTGTCTTATCAAGTGAGCTTGATTAAGACACCAGGAGTGTTGAAACAAAATGGCTATTTTTGTAGTGATTTTATAATATATTTATAACAAAATACATATATATATATATATATATATATATATATATATATATATATATATATATATATATGTCTGTGTGTGTGTGTGTGTGTATTAATAATACTCGGTTGGAAAAAAGCCCGGATAATACAACTTGCAGATATGTCAAAACAAAACGGTACCCGAGGAAAAAAAGAAAAAAAAAACATTTTAACTCGGCGAAAAAAATCGACCAGTGCCTTAAGTCTTTAGTCCAAAACAAGAAAAAACAAGCGAGTGGTAAAGGGAAAACGTAGATTGCTCAGTACGCTAAGTAGAGCCGGAATAATTTTAATAAAGCCAGCTTACCCTGAAAATCCGTTTAGGTGAACCTCGGTTGGATTTATTATATATATATATATATATATATATATATATATATATATATATACCAGGAAACCATTACAATTAAAGAAAATACAACAAACCATAATATTTACATCGGCATTTCTGCAGGAGAATTTAAAAAGTTAATCAAAACACACAGGAATACATTCACCAAGCCAACATTAAAACAACAAACAACCCTTTCGAAAAAGTTTTGGGAGTTGAAGGAAAAGGGTCTGAAATCACAAATTAATTGGAAATTGTAGGTTTCGCTAACACCCCCAATAGTTTTAGGTGGAGGAGCAAGTTATTTTTAGAAGAAAAAATCAGGATAATAAATCATAAAAATCAATGTAAACAATTCGATCAACGAAGAAAAATAATCAAGAAATATAGACAAAAATTCCTAATTGCATAAGAATACATGTGCATATATATATGTGAGTGTGTATGTGTACGTTTGGTTGCATATATTTAAATGTAAATATATGTATGTATGACGGTATGTATGCATATAAGTATGTTGGACAACATGATTTATTCCATTGATTGCTCGGGTATTACCCTCATTCTATCAATCTATAACTCAACTAATTTACAGTAATCTTAACGGATTTAAGTTTAAATCACTTATTAATAATAATGGACACCTCTAGTACAAAAAATATTTACTGTGAATCCCAGAAAAAAACACATTCGGGGTCTGAGTTAGACACGCCGGTAATAGGAAGTAATAGAGTAGGAAATGATTTTAAACTACAAACAACATGGTTTCTGGCCATAAATCAACTAGGGATAAGATATCTTAGACCCCGCCACCAATCGCTAACACAAACCCACACTCTCATTAACAATGTATCAACCAGAGGAGGAGTGACATTGAAAATAAATTTTAAACAATGCTCCGAGACAGACACATAGAGACTGATGATAGCAGCGCACAGATCGACTTGAAATAGACCATCTCTATGTTGTGATAATTTTTGTTTTTTTGCTGTAAAACACACACCCAGACACACACACACACACACACACACACACACACACACACACAAACACACACATATGGCGACGATATCATCTAGCATGAAACAGCCTGTCGTCTCTAAGTACTGACTTCAATGTTCACTTTTATATTTACAAACGCTCTATCTCTGATATTGAGCACTTTATCCCATAAATATAGCAAACCATAAGAGTATATTTCTTCATATATATATATATATATATGTGTATATATATATATTGTGTGCATTTAGGCAGCGTTTTTTCATTCATACATAAAATAAATAAACAACACTTGTCTATATTATTTAATGAAACATGTATGAATGAATATATATATATATATATATATATATATATATATATATATATATATATATATATCATTTTAACAAATATATTTAACAAAGTTACACAAAAAATCTTAAAATACTAAAGAATTAATTTATTCAATAAGGTCGATATTGGCTTCAATCCCAACCTCCGATATTCCCTGGCTTCAGTTCGTCTTTGATGTTATGAAGAAGTTTTGCCTCTAGATCAACTGCTCATCACGCCTAATAATGAATGGGGGTTGCATCTGTAGAGTCAGATGTACAAATGTAGATGTTGTGTGGTCACAGAAATTGTTTACAATCAAGACAAGGTTCTCCTGCCTGTTTGGCATGGCGCAGAGTCCTATTGTCAGACGTAGGTTTTTTCCAGCAGCTAAGTTCTTACCCAGTGCAGCACTCCCTGCTCAAGTGACTTGATGTAGGGTTTCGCCTTGAATTTTGGGGCCCTGTATGAAGTAATGGCGGTATAATGTCGCCATCACTAGTGATCATTCTAAATAACTTCATAATCACCTTGATGACACATGTCGCCAGGACCATGGCATTAAATATCTCGAAGACCTTCGACAAGGCGTGGCACAAAGTTTTGCTACATAGGCTGCCTAGTTATGGAATCAGTGGAAGAGTTTTCTCTATTATAAAATCTTTCTTGACAGGGAAATCCCTGACTATAGTTATTAAAGGACAATATTTTCGATTTACATAAATGATCTACCTAAGCATATACTCAGATCATTTGTAAACGTTTTTGCCGGCGATATACAGGCGCACCTCTAAATGTCTTTATTATGAGAAACTGGAAGCTGACCGATCTAACATTAACTTCACAGTGGTAAAAAAATAGTTGGTTACATTCAATATCTCTAAAACCAAACGGGTTACATTCCATCATCGCTGACTGGACACCGCACTAGTGCCACTTATGATCAAGCGATCGCCCCTTGAGAAGGTTCTGTACATCAAGAGGTTATTAGACCTCAAACACACATCCTACCTCAAGCAGAATTCCTATATATCTCACAGGCGAGATGTGGCGAGTCTCTCACTGCTCTATCGATACAGCCATAGAAAGTGCCCGAACGAACTGCATCAGTTGGTTCCACCAGGCCAAACCTTTACGGAAGGAACCACCATGTCACTTACATAGTAAGAAACCACTCACATTCCCTCCGTATTCTATCGGCGAGAAGTTCCACTCAAACAGCTTCTCCCTAAGAACCACTGCCCTATGGAATTGACTCCTAACACGTTTCTCCGTTCACTACATCTATAACCTGTTCGGGTCCAGAGTCAACCGTTATCATTCACTCCTATCCATAAACACTACCTCTTAATGAAACCCTTTACCTCGAGTGGCTCTCCAGCCTTCTATTGGGTAAACCTTGCTATAATTAAATAAAAAATCATTAATATTAGGCATTAAATGGGCGTAAGGAGTTAATATGCCTCAAAACACACCCAAAATTAAGAGTAATTACGCTACTCAGAGACAAAATGAAAGAGACGAAATTCGGACTGCTACGTAACATTCAAGCTAATGCGATTCTCAAGCGACAAGATTTGCCTAATCTTTGTGGTACCGAGAAATTTAATTAGCGCCCCGTATTATATATATATATATATATATATATATATATATATATATATATATATATATATATATATATATACGTATATATGTATATATCTATATGTATATATATATACATATATACGTATATATGTATATATATACATATATACGTATATATGTATATATATATATACATATATATACATATATATACATATATACGTATATATGTATATATATATATATATATTTATATATATATATATACATATATACGTACATATATATATATATATATATATATATATAAAATAATGAGTTTAGTTGGTGAGTTTATTTGGCGTGTGCATGGTACACATGTATCAACTACACTTTTAACATCTTGAACCTCTGAAGGGTGAGAGGTGCCTATTTTTGCAGGTAACTGTTACAGAGCAACTGACGATTGTGAAAAGGCATGAACCCGTTAGTCCTGTCGGTCATTGCTCACCGGAAATTTAATTTGGATATGTTATGGCTATGTAGTTGAGCTCATTCTTCTCGCCTGCCTCGATAGCAGACTCTCTTAGGAGCTGCTTACTATATTCATATAATTGATACATGATGGGAATGATTTTAAATGCAAATATCTTAGATTATAAAAATGACACAGAGTAACACACATTTAATACATAACTCATATGTAAGCGTTCCACATATTATCTAAGACTTTGCAATTTCTGACAGGTAATTGATATCTCTTTAATGTTGTCGACTCAAAAGAAAATTGCATACTTAATGGAATCATACTTCACTATGTAAAGATCTATCGTTGCAGGAATTTCTGACACCATTTTATGAAGTGACGGGCACCATCACGAAACCTGTTCCTAGGCACCGTTACAAACTTCCGTGGGACAGGCAATGTGTTTGAAATGAGAGCGGGCGAGTTTCGCTTCGTGAAGGTGACCATCTCAAGGATGTAAGATTCAAATCTTAGATAATATGTCGAACTCTGGTATATCAGCTTTTTTTAAAAATCGGTATCACCCCATGTAAGGCAGTAAAACCACTAAGACACAAAGGATTACAGGGTGTGGAAGAATTAGGAACAGAAAAATTAGTAATGGGCGGGAAGAAAAAAGAGTAATCAGGAGGACCGTAGATAGCGATTGACATTGTATTTATATTTTTGCAGATTAATTTTGGCTGGAAAGCATGCAGCAGGAATAGGGTCCCACAGGTGAGAAATGCGAGAAAATAAACAGTTAGCGTAGAACTTAAGGCTATGTCTAGCCAGATCAACTGTAATTTGGTGAGATCTTAACGACAGCCTAGCGCTT